>OW387026.1:40022413-41222413 GCA_936439885.1 Nowickia ferox | reverse complement strand
AGGATGCGCAGAAGACTATAACAAAGTTATACTAAATGTAAGACATGAATTGGTACTCTTGCGCAATAAGAACGATGAAGATCTTGTACGCTCGAGTGTTTCTACTGAAAAAGCTAAACTTACAATTTCACTCATGTCATGGAGAATTCTACATGTACAATTATCCGACCTTAGCAAATTGAATATGATTAAAATTATTAACAATGGTGCTTCTATACCTGTGGCATTTCGCAGTTGGGATTGGCATGTTAATCCACAAATAAACACAGGAACTAGCCATATTTGGAATGTTAAACTGGCTGCAAATATGAGCGCCCTCGTTTTGTGTTGATCGCTTTTCAACAAGAATATAAGTTTGTTCATTGTGATTTGACTAATTTAAAACTACATTTAAATTCAGTCTCAGACCCATATGATGATTTTAATATAAAATTTAAAAATTAACGTTATGCAATTCTATACAATATGTATCTAAGATTCCAACAAAACTACTGAATGAAAGAATCTCAACCGTGTAACTTGGTTTTCTTTTCCAGCTGGGGTATGACTCAGTCTGTCCATGTTCGAACCCAAAGGTCCACTTCCTTTGAAATTAAAGATTTATTTTCTTGGGTGTTAAGAAAATATACAAAGCTTTTCTTTATTTAACGAAACTTATGCTACTAGTATATCTTAAAACTTCAGGGTATATTTTCAGTGAATTACAGGCGGTGACAGCTATTATGTTATGGGAGTATTCAGTGGGCCTTGAGGCCGTTTAGTAAATGAGAGGAATTCGGTGGCTCTCGTAATAAAAACGTTCAGGTATATTTGGTGGGCTCTGAGACCGGTTAATGCGGGCAAGAGGAATTCGGTGGCTCTCGTAATAAAACACATACAGGTATATTCGGTGGGCTCGGAGGCCTTCTTAATGCGTGCGAGAAAAATTCGGTGGCTCTCGTAATAAAACACATTCAGTTATATTCGGTGGGCTCTGAGGCCGGTTAATGCGGGCGAGAGGAATTCGATGGCTCTCGTAATAAAACACATTCAGGTATATTCGGTGGCCACGGAGGCCGGTTAATGCGGAGGAGAGGAATTCGGTAGCTCTGATAATAGACAAGAGAACTTCAAGATAAATTCGGGGAATCTTGAATGTAAAACGAGTTTTCAAGATTAATTGGGTAGATCTTGAAAAGCGAATGCACATATTCAAGATAAATTCAGGAGATCTTGAATAAATATATAAAAGGTCAAGATGAATGCGGTAGATCTTGAGAATTAAGCAAAAGGAAATTCAAAATAAATGAACTAGTTTTCAAGATGAATTCGGTATATCTTGAAAAATAAAGCGGCAGAGGGAATTCAAGATAAATCCGGAGGATCTTGAATATAAAAATAAAATAATGCGATAAATCTTGTATGCTTTCTCTCCAAAAAATTAGAACAAGCCTTTATATTGACGTCCGTTCTAGTAATATACAGGTAGCCCCCTGCTTACCGTATTCAGACGTCCAGCTCGTCCTCATTGCTCGTGGCTTAAAATTGACATCTTATAGTAATCAGGATTCTAACTTGTTGAGAATTATTTTCCTGTTTGTATAGTTTGTTCGTTTTAATTTAGAACCTGTAAAAGTCTGCATGTGTTTATTGTTATTTGGTTTCTTTTAAATAGCATGTATGTGCCTGCAAACGCATGTGCGTGGTTGCTGTTATTTTATTTCTGTTAGTGCAATGTCAACCAGAATGCGTTGTTGTGGTATCTTGTTTCTCTTCCCTGTAGGAAATGCGAATAGTGAAATTGTAGTGATTTACTAGTGACATTGTCAGTAGCACTACTGACCAGGTGTACCCTCGCCAATGTAATCGCCTATTGACATTTAACATTAGCTTGTCATTGAAAATCTACCACTAGACTGTAGCACTACTGACTAAGTAGTTTCTTTGGGACCACATGAAGATATTGACACCAAAGATTCACTAGTAAATTTTAGGGGCTCAAGTCTACAATATCGATATTTCCTCGCTTGATGTCCGTAGTAAAACTGTACTGATTCACTATAGACACTGTCACCACCTGCAGGAAATTGTTTGTCATTTCTATTGAATACATATGTATATTAAAATTAAAAATTGTATGTTTCGCTGAATTAGTAAAGTCAAACACTTACGTACGGATCTTAAAATGTGACAAATCTTTACCTGATGGCACAAAATCTTCCACAGTGTCAAAATTTCCATAATTGGCACCTTTCACTTAAAACTCTTCAATTTTTACATTTTATATTTTTATAAAATATTGATTGTTATTTTATTTGTTTTTTTATTTTTTTTGTGTATTATGTTTTTAAGTATTATATTATAATACATTTATATATATTAACCTTATAATTTTATTCCTTAAGATAATTTTTATAAACACTTAAATTTTGCTTGACGTCACGTTTTGTTCCAACAAACCAATAAAACATTAAGAAGAAGCATGGTTGTGTGTATTTGAAAAAATGTTTTCTACGCATTAAAACCATTATTAATAGACGCTCTGTTGACAATGTCACCATAATAGTCGACAAAAGTGGTGACTTGGGGACAGACACTTAACTCAATGTTTTCTGCAGGGTATATACATATGTAAATATATACAAATTAACACATATGGTGAATACCATAATTATGTTTCTTAGTTAACACATACCATACGATTCACACAAAGTCAATAACCCAAATATTTTCTGCACACTAAACAACAAATGCAATAACTCAAATATTTAACAAAAACACATCCGACACGCTTAACAATTTAGGCACAAACAAAAAAATTAAATTACAACCTGGTTTAAGTTATCGAATAAGCATATTTCTATTTTTGTATTAGTATTAAATATTCGGTGAAGTTCTCACACAATTTTATTAATTTTAAATAATAAGCAAAATTGTATTAATTTTAAATAATAAGCAAAATTGTATTTAGTTTCAGAAATATTATTATACAAAATTATTTTGATTTGGAAAATAAAGTTCAGTTCTGTTCTGAAGTGCAAATAAAATCGTTTACTTACATATATACATGTATACAAATATACATATACCATGTATACATATATACATGTATACATATATACATACACAAATTCCCAAAGTCTGGCAACACTCACAACTTTCCCGTCGGCATTAGAAAAAAATAATGATGTTTTGCCGTCGGCATTTGGAGAATTCAATTTCATGATTTTTAATCCATTACCACAAAAAAAATCACCCGTTCACACGCAATTAATGTCACCAAAAAAATTACCCGTTCACACACAACTAATATAAACAAAAAACAGTTAATGTATACAAAAAACTCCTAATGTAAACAAAAAAAAAACATCAAATCGCACCAATTACCCAAATTTTAAAATTTTACACAAATTTCACAATTTTAATTGCCCCCGGATGCCCATTATCCTACTACTTGAAAGAAGTTAACAAGTTACCGTAAAATTTTTTAAACAACCTAAAAATAAATTTGTTTGTTTAGTTATTTATCGCTAAATATTCACAAATTGTTTAAATTTAGTAGTTTTCTAGCCATTTTCTTGTCTACTTCAGCGATATTTGTTGGAAAAAAGTTGGCAACAGTGTGAAGAATACACATTTTTGTACAATACAGAAGGAAGGATCGCTCATGCTTGTGCGTTTAAAATCGTAGTATATTTAAACGGGTATTGAATTTAATACGAACAGTGAATGCCTAACCATCAGCAAATAAATTTCAGTAAATATTTACCTTTAATTTCAAAACAAAAACTAGGAAAAAACAACTTGATATTTTTGAAATTAGTTTATCATCTAATAATTTTGAAAATCTTTCATATCTCTGGTTTTACACTCTTCAGCTTTTCTTGCTCAACTTTTGATTTTATAATGAGAAACAAAAGGTTTACATACATATATTACTTTCTCTACTCTCTCATACACAATCTAAAGTTGAGCAAGTAAAACTGGCGCGAGTTAATGCACAGGTATAGTCTACCTGGCAACACTGGCATAAATAGATAAGTAGACACACACATTTTTATGATAGGGACCAAGGTCAACATCAACATTATCACTTAATAGATAAGTAGACACACACATTTTTATGATAGGGACCAAGGTCAACATCAACATTATCACTTACATAAGTTAGAACAAAGAAACCATAAACGTAATTCTTGCAGGAAACATATCCCAAGATAAGAGACAAAGAAACCATAAACATAATTCTTATAAACATATTCCGAGATAAAAGACAAAGAAACCATAAACGTAATTCTTGCAGACAAAGAAACGGTAAACATACTCATTAATATAAATAGATGTTAAGAAAATATTGTAACTAGTCTTAAGAATATAAACAATAAAGAAACACACGTTTCGGTGTAAAAAAACTTTATATATTTTATTGATTCATTCCTTCACCAAGGAATTAACTGGGGGCTCAACCGGGATGCAAGCGAAATAATCTTGTATTCCCAGCCAAATAAAATTTCCACAATCCTGAAGGATAAAAATAAAATTCCTGAAAAATTGGAAAAATAAAACATTCCTGAAAGATTGGAATTAACAAAAATAAAATTTCTAAAAATTTAACAAAAATTTAAAAGAAAAGTAAAATAAAGTGAAAAATATACACTGGCTTCACACGGAGAACGACAGCAAATATTTAATTCAAGACGCCTACTAGAAGATGACATCAACATGACTGAAGCTGCAACTCTCCTAGCTCATATTCAGGCACTAACTGAACAACTAGCATCCCTGAAAACAGACTTCGAAACATTGAAAAGCAATACACCAGTTGCTGTAACCACAATTCCGGCAACGCCTGCACTAAAACCACACATAACGAGTGCCACTCAAATCAACACAGAAATATTGAAGTGTTTACCAACATTCAGTGGACTGGAAGGAGAATATAACCCATGGAGAAATCAGGTATGGACCCAAATGGAAAACAAGCAATTTTCAAATAGTCCTGAATACTATAACTGTGTATGCATTATACGTGCAAAAATTATTGGCGCTGCATCAAAAGTTTTATCCTTAAACGGAACAGAACTAAATTTCTATGCCATAATAAACCGCTTAGACTTTACGTATGCGGATAAACGTCCATTGTATGTATTAAAAGAAATTATGACGAGAATCAAACAGGGGAACAAAACTCTGACCGAGTTCCATGATGAAATTCATCAAGCATTAACCCTCATACAACAAAAAATTGAAACCTCAGATGAGAATATGAGAGGAGGAAGACTATCAGATGCCAACGAGGATGCGATCCGAACCTTTATAATGGGATTAAGAAGCAATTACACAAAAGGTATCCTCTATGCTAACTAACCAAAGAGTCTGGCAGAAGCTTATGCCATTGCCTGCACCATCTATCACGACAATGAAGATCGGCATTTTGAAAATATCAACGTAAGACGGCAGGAACACCGTAATGAACAACGATATGGAGGAAATGAACACCGCCAACTAAAGCCATCACATCATGTTCAACAACGACACCACAATTATGCGGCACCACGAAGAAACCAAGTAGAACCGATGGAAGTCGACAACTCAACACAATACAGAAGGCCTACAAATTTCCCGCAAAAACAAAGATGGGGTAGCAATAATCCTCAACAAAACACTACTACACATCATAATCCATTCCGCAACAATCAAAATCCTGTGAAGAGGGAAAATAGTTTTTCAACACACAACTTTAATAAGGTTCAACGAGTACATCAAACACAAGATGAGGATCTTCAATCACTCCAGCCTCAATATACCGAAGACGATTTTGAAACCGGAAGTGCTTTTTTAGGCGAGTGAATGGTCTGCCATGTCTACAACGCACTTGCAGAGAAACAGGTAGATCAATAAATATTTTAATAGATACAGGAGCTACAAGTAATTATATTAGTACTAGTTGTAAGATAGGGAAACCAATTAAAATTAATCCAGTGAAAGTCAAAACACTTCATGGATATTCAATGGTAAATACGAAAAAAATTATTACTGTCTTAAACCACCATTTAACTTTCTATGAAACAGAGGCCCTTCAAGAATTTGATATGCTTTTAGGAGAACAAGGGTTAAGATTAATCAAGGCAGAGATCAATCTCTTTGACTATAGTCTAAAATATAGATATAAGGAAAATTTAGGAAAAAATGCGGAAAAGATAAATTATACAATTAATAACGAAATTTACAGGAAAGATATTGAAAAAATAATGCAAAGGAATAGGGAAACTAAGGAAGTATTGCCATTTACTACAACCATTCAGGCATCTATCAGAACAAAATCTGAAGACCCTATTTATGTAAGACAATACCCTTATCCAATATCAGACAACGAATTTATTAATAATGAAATACAGAAATTACTGGATAATAAAATTATTCAACCAAGTAGGAGTCCGTACAATTCCCTCATCTGGACAGTCGCAAAAAAGGGTACCGATGAAGAAGGAAAACCAAAAAGGCGAATGGTAGTTGATTTCCAGAAGCTAAACGCTCAAACAATTACCGACCGTTATCCAATTCCAGATGTTGGTATGACAATCTAGAACTTGGGAAAAGCAAAAGTATTCACCACGTTAGATTTGGAATCAGGATTCCATCAAATTCTCATAAAAGAATCGGACAGGGGAAAAACAGCGTTCAGTGTGAACGGTGCAAAGTATGAATTTTTAAGGATGCCGTTTGGTCTTAAAAACGCTCCTTCCATTTTTCAACGATGCATAGATGATATTCTACGCCCGTATATAGGGAAGTTTGCATATGTTTATATAGATGATGTCCTAATATATTCCTCCTCACCCGAAGAACATATGGAGCACATTTCCATTATAATTAATGCACTCCATAACGCTAACATGAAAATTTCTGATGAAAAATCGCACTTCTTTCAAGATTCTGTAGAGTATCTAGGACACATCATTAAGCACAATAAAATAACAGTAGACCCTAATAAGGTGGAAACAATAAAAAACTATCCCATTCCCACAAATTTAAAGGAACTTAGATCATTCCTAGGCTTAGCAAGTTACTACAGGAAATTTGTTAAAAACTTCGCAGCTATTGTAAAACCACTCACAGTACATCTCAGAGGAGATAATGGTGGAATTAGTAAAAATCAAAGTACAAAAGTAAAAATAAATCTCGACCAAGCAGCACTAGACGCATTAAATAAAATAAAAGACGCCCTTCAGGCACAGGTCGAATTATTTCAACCTGAATTTTCAGAGCCATTCGAGTTAACCACCGACGCAAGTAACTTTGCCATCGGTGCAGTACTTTCCCAGTATAAGAAACCAATAGCATTTATTTCACGAACCCTAAATGAAACAGAGCAAAATTACAGCACAAACGAAAAGGAATTGTTAGCTATCGTTTGGGCTTTACAAAAATTAAAAAACTATCTTTATGGTATTGCTGACCTAACAATATACACTGACCACCAGTCATTAATCTTTTCTATCTCGGACAAGAATCCAAACACCAAACTTAAAAGATGGAAAAACTTCATAGAAGAATATGGAGCAAAATTAGTGTACAAGCCTGGACACCAGAATGTTGTTGCAGATGCTTTATCACGGCAACAAATTAACAATACATCCAGTTGTTCACAACACTCAGCTCAAAGTTCACCTTCCGAAGGTATCAAGAGAGTCAAACAACCACTAAATGCTTTTAGGAATCAAATAATACCAATATTTGACGAAAATGCAATAATCGAAATAGATACATGTACCATTTTTCCAGATCGAGTTAGGCATACCATATATTATAAAACAAAACATGAATTGATAGACAGACTAAAACAAATAACAAATCCAAAAGTTCAAAATGCACTAAAATTAAGCGAAGAAACATTATTTCATCTACAAAGTGATATTATCACTACATTCCCATCCAATTTGTTTGTTATAACACAAACACAATTACAAGATGTCATTAACGTAGAAGAACAAAAAGAAATAGTAATGCGAACACATAGACGAGCACATAGAAATTATAAAAAAAAAGCTCAAGAAATATCGTTAACACACTATTGGCCGAACATTCGAGATATGTGTAAGAAAGAATGTATAGATTGTAATATCTGAATACAAAATAAATATGAACAAAAACCATATCAAGTACTTACAACACAAGGTAAAAGAGATCGTGGGGACACAATCCTAACAGCGAAGGGTAAGGTTATACATAAAGATAGTATACGCAGACAAACTACACCATGTACAAGTCAACAATAATTAGAATTGTATTCCTCGCAATTACTTTTGGCGACAAAATATCTGATTTAACAAACAAAAAATATGTACTCATAGAAGGAAACCCAGCTTATGTGTTCAAAGACACATCATATCTGTATCACGTAGTTAACTTAACAAAAATACTGAGACCATATGAAGATATAATGCAAAACATGTATAATACAGAACAAAACCAGGAAGAACAAATATTAATAGGTAGAATTGAATCTTTAAAAACACAATTAATACCGAATACACATCGCGAAAAAAGAGCACTAAACTTTCTAGGTTCAACATTAAAATTTTTCACTGGAACACCAGATCACGACGACTTAATCGAAATAAAGACAGGACTTAATCAATTAATAGAAAACAATAACAGACAAAAAATCGTAAACTCACGGTTTGAACAAATCTTAGAAACATTAAATCCTAAAGCTATCACAGATAATATTATAATCAATGAAGTATATCGTGAACTTGAAGCTATAACAATTACCATAAATTTTGCTAAAAATGGAAATTTTTATTCAGGAACATTGAATCTAAATGAAATAAAAGAGATCGTATCTAATGAAGCTTTTGACTTACCATTAATAAACATCCTAGAGTATTCAGATATCCATATATGTTTTTTCAATCAAGCTATAATTACAATTTATAAATACCCTATATTGAAAAATATATGTAAGTTATATAATATATTCCCATTAGCATATAAGCATGGAAAATTAGTATTGGACAAACAAATTACTGTTTGTAATGGTATTTATACCTCAGTAACACAATGTAAAAATCTCTTAGGAAATAATATTTGTAAAATAAACAAAGGTAATAATTGTACTATAAATATATTAGAAAATAAGCCAGCTAAATGTGACATAATTCAAGAAAATAACGCACCACTCACAATACTAGAGAACGGTTACATCTTGACTGATGACGAACATATTTGGAATGGTCAAATAATTAAAGGACCTAAGTTAATTCAATTTAATGTTTCAACCAATATAGACGCAAAAGACTATTTTAACCATCAACAAGAAATAAAAGAAGCTATACATCAAAAATATGACGAACGCATGGAAATCCTCCATATATTATATTCAGACTCATACCATAAATTTTCAAATTTACAAGAAATGTCAAAATATTTAATCCCTATAGAAGACCACCCCATACAAACCACCATTTACTTAATTCTCGGAATCTTAGCCACAATACTATGTACATATATCATAATAAAATTAATTAGCTACTGCAAGGAAGTAAAACGAACAGAAAGAAGATGAATAGCCGAACGCATTTATGAAATAGAATTAAGAAGACTAAGAGCACAAAGCAGTATTGTTTAAGAAAAGTGAGGACACTTTATTTTAAGAAGGAGGGGAGTTAATGCACAGGGTATAGTCTACCTGGCAACACTGGCATAAATAGATAAGTAGACACACACATTTTTATGATAGGGACCAAGGTCAACATCAACATTATCACTTAATAGATAAGTAGACACACACATTTTTATGATAGGGACCAAGGTCAACATCAACATTATCACTTACATAAGTTAGAACAAAGAAACCATAAACGTAATTCTTGCAGGAAACATATCCCAAGATAAGAGACAAAGAAACCATAAACATAATTCTTATAAACATATTCCGAGATAAGAGACAAAGAAAACATAAACGTAATTCTTGCAGACAAAGAAACGGTAAACATACTCATTAATATAAATAGATGTTAAGAAAATATTGTAACTAGTCTTAAGACTATAAACAATAAAGAAACACACGTTTCGGTGTAAAAAAACTTTATATATTTTTTTGATTCATTCCTTCACCAAGGAATTAACTCGCGTCTAAAACCAGAGTATGATACCCATATTGTTATAATAAAGAATTTACTAAATAAATGCCAAAAGACATCAAAACTGTGGAGGTCCGTAACATTAAATTTTTTTAGAATTCAATTTTCTTTCAAAGATAAGTTTTTTTATTTGGAGGAGCTTTACTAAACTAGATTGAAGCCAAAATTTGTTCTTTGATAATCGTTTAGTTTTAAAATGAAATTGTTTCTTGACATAATTTTCGAATTAAATTTTTTACGAAAATCGATTATTAAGAGCCGAAGTAATCGATTTTGAATAAAAATAAAGTTCAAAAATTATGATGCTTATAGATCAAATTTATCTATTTTTGCAGGAACACCCTGGAACTAAGGTATACAATTGTGAATTATTCAGCAATTGGTATAGCTTGGAAAACTCTTGGAAGCAAGTTTATCAATACAAGCATTACTTGGAATCAGTTCAAAGGCAGCATCCTGAAGGGATCATAGTTTTAGGTAAGATTGGGCCACTTCAATTGCTATTATTGTTTGTTTGTACAAATATTCACGTAAGCAATATTTTAGGTTATTCCCAGGGAGGACTATTAGCAAGAGCCACCATACAATCAATGCCAAATCATAATGTTAAAGTATTTATATCACTGTCTTCTCCACAAGCTGGGCAGTACGGAAGTAATTATCCAATAATAAACTATGAAGCACTAAAAATTGTGACTCGTTTCAATATTTCTCGCATCTTAAAAGTTTCTCGCAAAAAAGGACCGAATTAAAAAAAGAAAGGTTTAAATTAGGGGAAAAATGTTTATCTCTCATACGTAGTAAGTATTAATTTAGCAGGTTGCATAGAAATGAGATGGCACACTGACGATAAAATGAAATGCATAGGAGATTCTAGTGATAGGTATTGTATAAAACAAGAACTTGGTCGACATTCTTACCTCAGTACTTTTTCGGCCAAGATTTTTACAAAGGAACTAATCCTCATTTATATACATACATATTTTGTGGACCCGTCTTCTTTTATTATTTTTATTTATTAAAACGTCGGTTGGAATGCTTGATATAATAGTTACTTGACTCGTCCACCCTTAAAACGCAATATATTGTCGTAACAAGAGCCTAGGATGTGTACAAAGTTTATTATCGGTTAGATAGATAAACATAAAATAATGCGTTAGAGCTTGATGGGCGTAGCCGCGCCATCTTTGTGTCATTACAAGAGGTCATGGTAAGTACGAAGTTTTGTAAAAACCGATTGAGGAAAATGTAAAGTTAAATTTTAATAGGCATGGTGGTGCATGTAAAATTGCGTAGGAAGCGGTTAAGGAGCAATACATAAAAAAGAGATTAAAATCAACGAAGACGAATTACATGACATACAAACGCAAAGTTATAGCCTTGCATACTTTCAATTGCATAATTGAATGGCTTATTGTAATAACATCATTTACTAAAAAAATTGTTTTGAAATAATCGGTTTTAAAGTTAAAAGAATATGGGAATCGGTTGACCTTGCAGTCCATCCCTGAAACTTTCGGTTAAGCTACAGATTTTGGTCAAGTTTGCGCCATCCAATACAATTTTTAAGTCTATAAAAATTAGTCGATTTTTTTTAAACCGTTCGTCAACGATTTCTCTCGAACGAATAACAAATTGGCTATTTTCTAAATGTATTGAACCGAATCGATTCACTATATTACGACATCTAAGGGAGCTTAACATTATTTGAATGCGGTAAATTTGCACCCGATCCGCTGGCCCCTTCTCAAGCTATGCCGTTAAAAAAGTAAAACTCATTTTTAAGGAAATCCATTGCTTCCAAAGAATCTATATTAAAAATGTGCAGTTAATTACACTGTGGAACATTTTTGGGATTATTGTCTGGGGGGTGCGAAATTCCAAGTCAGGATGATGGTACTAGGTCAGCATAGTAAACCCCTCAAAGGGTTTGGCGTTCGTATGTGTCAGTTTTTTTTATGACCTTTTAAATTTTTTCTTTTTCACCTGTCCGATTTTGATGAAACAAATTTAGAAAAATTAAGAATTACAATTTCTCTAATCTGTTTCTATACCGTTTTCCTATATGTGCAACACTTTCGAAGTTAAAAATAAATTTGTGGAGGCAAAAAAATATTTTTTATTTTTAAAATAAATTTTTTTTTTTAAATTCATAAAAAATCCAAACGATTTTTACCTTCGTTCGTGCGGCAGCTTCCATTGAGATGATTGAGCTTTGGTTCCCACGTCATAACCATAAACCCACGATTCGTGACCAATTATGACCCTCTGGAGCAAATTTGTTTCGTCGTGAGTCCAACAGCTAATTAGCACTGTTCATGCGATGCTTTTTGGTCGAAATTGAGAAATTTTGGCACGAATTTCGCGGTGATAAGTCTCATGCCCAAATCATTGATAAAAATCGAATGGCACGAGCCAATCGATATGTCTAGTTCCGCAGCAACTTCTCTAATGGTGATTCGACGATTGGCCAATACCATTTGCTTCACTTCATAAATTTTTTCGTCTGTTGTTGAAGTGCTCGGGCGTCCGGCACGCTCTTCGTCGATCACATTTTCTTGGCCTTCTGAGAATATTTTGTACCACAGATAAACGTTCCAAGGTAGCTTCTCCGTGACTGTGGCCAACATTCGGAATGCATCCGCGCACTTAATTTCGTTTTTTACACAAAATTTGATACAGGTTCTTTGTTCCATTTTTTTAATAGGTAAAAATCGAAGACGAGTCAAAACACGTTCAAGCAAAGCAGCTGTCAACAATTAACTGAACATTAAAAATGGCTGAAAATGTCGGCATAAGTGAGAGACATGAGTACCAATATAACAAACCTCGTACGTTATTGTCTTCAAGTAAGTAGTTTGCCTAGAAATTATGACGGTCGGAGATCATTTTACCCATTTTCAAATCTAACTGCCAATATTTTATTTTATCATTTATTTTGCAGCATTGGTATTTTGTGACTTTTATAAAAAAATGTATTACATTTAATTTAAAAGCACTCCCATTTCGTTAGTGTTCCAAACCAACATAAATAGTGCATTTACCTAAAAAGACGGATAGGGGTCATTTGACCCATTTGCATATCTGACTGACTGTCAATGTTTCTTTTATCAATTACCTTTCTAAAGTTTTATTTCGTGATACGAATGCAACAAAAGAAAACATGCATCTAAGTTTTTTTTACTTATCCAAACCCCGTTATTTCTGTTATTGTTCTCCCTGAGTATGCAAAGTACGTTTCAATATATCATTATTCCATTGCAGTTTCACTATTTCCATTGCAGTTTATTTTACTCAGCGCATAATAATTTTGCAATATCACTCGATCCTTTTGCAAAAAAGAGATTGCAGTGTATTTGAAGACTTTATGAGAAGATCAATCCGGCGATGAAAGTGAAAATGAACCATTAGTAAATATGCAAGACGGTGATAGCTACGTTCCAGAATCAAGTTCTAGTAATAGTTCTAGTTCAAATTATAACACACCATTAGGTATGCTGTTTTTTATTTGTGTACATGTATGAAAAGGAAATGTGTAGGTAAAATCTACTTTTTACCTGATGATATTTTGATTGGATATCCAAGACCTACACATGATGCGAAACAACGAATTAATGTCGAATTTATGACATCGTGGAGACTGCTGATTGATGATACAATTTTGCGTCATATCCAAAAATGTACTGGAATATGTCTTTGCAAGAGTTAGACAAATGCATCTCTGTTATATACTTTAGAGGTTCTGTAGACCAAATGGCTAGAACATATGGCACGAAGTCAGGATGGTAATTTCAAGTTTTATTTTTTTTCAATATATTGGACTGCAATAAATGCATGTATTTACACCAAGAAATAATCGGAAAAAAGATTCGTAGAAAAGACTATTTTACAAATGGCATCTGAACTCACTTACACTGAAAAGAAGAACAAACCCAAGCCGTGAATACTCAACCGCAAGTTTCACATATTAGGTTAGGTTAGGTTAGTCTGGTTGGTTAAGGACCTCGCATAGACCAGGATTGATCCTTAGAAATACCAGCAGATGACAAGAAACCTGTAAGTATGGCAGCCTAGTTCGTGGTGCCTGTATCTAATGACTACCACACAGATTTAACAAACCTTAGTAGTCTACATATTTCCATTCCCGATACAAGTTCAAGACTACGAAAAGTGTGAGCACCAAGACAGTCATATCTAGTACGGCTTAGAGCCGGACAGTTGCACAGTAAATGTTGTACTGCCTCAATTATCCTGGGTTCCTTACATTTCCTGCAGGTACCGTCAAGTATTTGTCCTATTTTGACAACATACGAAGCCGTCCAGTAGTGTCCAGTTAATAGACTAGAAGTCTACAGTTGCTTCTTGTTAGTGATAAAAGGAATTTAGCCGATTTTGCAAGTTTTCGTTGCACGCCAAATTTCCTCCGCTTCCTCCTTTATCTTAGAGTATATGATCCATTTCAGGTGTTGAATTGGTTTCCGGACATATACCGTTTCTTCCACCGGTAATTGGATTCCCCTTTAGGCCTGTGTATCGAACATTTCGTTTCCCTCAATACCCATGTGTCCTCGGACCCAAAAAACATGTACTTGTCTGCCAGCACATAACCTATTTAAGGCATTCCTACACATGAGAACAAGCAAGGAGTAGTTGCAGTCTGCTGAAATTGCCCTAATTGCTGATTGACTGTCTATATATATATATATATACTCACACGCGCCTTCATGGCTTGAGGGGTGAAAGCTAATTCTGCAGCCATTTTGGCTGCATATATTTCCGCCTGGAAGATGCTACAGTAATCAAGAAGTTTATAAGATTCCTCTATACTGAGCTCCGGGCAGTAAACTGCAGCTCCCACCCCTCCATCCATCTTTGAGCCATCAGTGAAGAAATTAAAGCTATACCCACTATAGTTAAGACCTTCGAGATAGCCTTCTTCTCTTATAGTGATCTGTGGTTTGGCAAGGAAGTTAATTTCTGGAATGATGTGATTCGAGCTACACTCCATGTCTTCCAGCAATTTACCGTGACAAAACGGTTTGTACGACATCTTTCCTGTTGTCCTGAGTTGGATTACGGACTTGTATGCCGCGTTCAGAGTTCTACTGGTCTCTAGATATTTTCTAACTTTCTTAGGTATGCTTTTATCTCAGTCGCCCTCCACCATACAAGTATTCCGTAGACTAGAATTGGTCTAGTTATCGCTGTGTAGGTCCAATATGTAAGATTAGGTGAAAGACTCCATGTCTTGCCCAGCATCTTTTTACATTCGTATTGAGTAGTGGTGGCCTTGTTGACTCTATCCTCTATATTGAGTTTCCACGTCAGTTTACTATCCAAAATAAATCCCAGGTACTTTGTATGTGTTTTGGGTGAGAGGGATATACCATTTAATTTTGGTGTTTTCCATTCCCTGACTTTCCTTCTATTAAAAAGTACAAGGTCTGTTTTTTCAGAGTTCAGGTTCAGACCTACCCTGGCTGTCCAACTATAAATATCCTTTAAAGAGGACTCCATAATGGAGCTAATTGGTTCGAGGAACTTCCCAGTTATGATAATGGCAACGTCGTCTGCATATGCCGTAATCCTAGCTGCTTTACTCTCGAATTCCATGAGAATGTCATTTACGACCAGCGTCCAAAGAAGAGAAGAAAGAAGTCCTCCTTGGGGAGTTCCTCTATGAGCTTCCTCATTTATAGTGGCATTGCCTAATTCTTCAGATACTATTCTTAAGAGATTGCCTACCCATTTTTTAATAGTATGTGAGCACCGGACCGATTAACGCTTTCCATAATTTCATCCGTAGAGACATTATTGAAGGCGCCTCCAATTTCCAGGATGACCCCCATAGCATAGTCTTTATAATGTAACGATTTCTTAATCAGCTCGACAACATTATGGAGTACTGTCTCTACTGATTTTCCTTAATGTGTATATCCAAGATTCTCTCTAGTGTTTTCAGTAGAAGGATGTCAGACTTATAGGTCTAAAATCTTTTGGATACGTATGGTTACTCCTACCTGTTTTGGGTATGAACACAACCTTAGCTTTCCTCCATGACTTTAACACATAATTAGTCGAAGACATCCATCGAATATTCCCGTTAGCTAGGGAATTATCCTCTATCCGCCATATTGTAGTAGAGCCGAAAAGATACCGCCCTGGTGATTTATAAAGTTCAAAAGAATTAATGGCCCTTAAAAGATTTCAGTTCTTTTTTGTAGTCCCTCCAGCACTGATTTTGGTCTAGGTATCTAGCCAATCTGAAGAACTCACGCAGTTTACGTCTTCGAACGTCTAGATTACTACTTCACCATGGAGGTATAGATTTACGTTTTATGCGCGAAAGGGGACAAGCTAATTCATATGATTTGGTTATAACTCTCTTTAAGCAATTAACAGACTTTTCAATATCAGCTTCACTCCTAATTGGTTTAGCATGATATAAATCGTTTTCAATGTTCCTACTGTAACATTCCCACCTGGTATTACGTGGATTCCTATACAATTTCCTAAGCTTTGAAACTGCAGACAAAATATTAAACGCTATGTAGCAATGATCAGAGATGGACGGTTGTCTAAGTACAATCCAGTCATTTACAACAATATCTTCATTATTAACAAGTGTTAAGTCTAAGACGTTGGATGAGGTAAGACCTATATAAGTAGGCTCCACCCCTCTGTTCACAATTATAAGGTTAGTTTGTAGTATGAATTGATGTCCTTACTTCCCCATACTGTATGATGCGAGTTTGCATCTGTTCCTATCACCAGTTTTAGCTTCTTACCGCAGGCTTCTTTAACGATCCGTTGGAACTGCGCTGGGGGTGCATCATAAGCGTGTGGCATGTAGCATGATGCAAGGAGTATAAGATCGTCCTTGCTCCCATGTACTACCACAACCACTAAATCGTCAGTAAGTTTCACATATTGAACCCATGAAAAGACAATTGGCTGCGAAAACAAAACAAATAAAAAGTGTGAAATCTGCCAAAAACCCCTATGTGGGCCATGCAACAAGTCGGGACATTTCCTATATGTTGGCTGCGTTTGAGAGAAAGATTTCTGAAGAATCTAAAATTTAACTTATATGTTATATTTTAAAAGCAATCCTTTTTTGTTATAAACTTAGAAAGCAAAACTTAAAATTTAAGTTTTATGATTTTTTTTAAATTAATAATTAATTTTTAAATTCAAATTATAAGTTTTTCGTTACTAAAATGAGTTTAAAAATAATTGGGTCAAATGACTCCTATCCGTCTTTCAAGGTATGCTGATTTTCCGGTCTTTCTAGTGTTATGGGTATAGGATTGTACACCTTAAAAATTGTTCATTACAAGAGCCCCAGTATGTACGAAATTTCTTAAGAGTCGTCCGGATAGAAACATGTAAAATATAGCGTAAATTAACATATTAAAGTCTGCTTAGCCGAAGTACATAAAACAGAAGGATATGCCCACTTTTGAAAACGCAAACTATAGCCTTACGTAAATGCAATGTACATTAAAGGTTTCAATAAAGTAGCTTGTGCTTTAATTTTTGGGTTTTCCGATTTTTTTGGTTTGTAACTCAATTAGGTCTATACGAGTATGCCTACAAAATGTCTGCTCTGTACAATATAATTTTACGTTAAATTTTTTTTTAATGTAAAGTTTCGTAGGAAAAGGCTTATAAGAAATACATGAGTAATAGATTAAAAACTGCTAAGCCGAACTTTATGAAAGAGAAAGCTAAGATTTATGGATGTAGTTACGGCCACTTTTCAAAACAGGAAAAATTTCACTAAAATCAATCTTAATTTTGAGGTTATAGTGTTTGTCCCCGCCCCCTGAGTGAAACTTGCGGGTTATTAGGTTTTTCTTAGTGATCTCCGATCTAGATTTTTTAGTGTATCAAATATCAGGTCTGTAGTGCGAATTTGAGTTTTAAGTGCATGGCTCCGCATACCGGATAAAACTTCTTGCTTTTAAGATTTTTCCACGTTAGCAGGCTGCTGGTAATAATAAGTGAAATTTAGAGTCAAGCTCACTTTGGATCAATACAATGATCCCTTTGTGCTACCTGTGAGTTGGAGAGAAGATAATCAGAGAGGGTGATAGGGAAGGGATAGTGATATAAAAGGCAGATGGTGAAGGAAGATGGGCGTTTCATCGCCCACTATTTTTAACTCAAAATTTTGTTGCGAGCAGCGCTTATCATTCGTGCTACTGACATTCTATTTCCGTTCCCTAAGGTCTAGAAAATAGCATAAACCTGCCAACAGCAGTCAGTTGTTTTGGTATTGTGTTAAAGTGACGTCGATGTCGACAGCTGGAATAAGGGTGAATAGATTTAAATCTGCTAAACCGAAGTAGATGAAACACAAGGCTACCTTTTTAAGGGCGTGATACGACAACTTTTTAAAATGATAGTTTAAACTTTAAAGCCTTGCATACGTGCAACGTGTATGCAACGTTTCACTAATATGGCTTGTGTTAAAAGCTGTATACGTACGGCCTTATTTATAAAAGTTGTTGAGGCTTTATAAAGGGTTCTTAAATACAATTTTCATAAAAACTTTTTGTTATTAAGTCTTTATGAAGTGTTAATAGTTTTTATAAATAAGGTAGTTAGTTTTTAATTCCGAGCAATATTAGCGTGGTCCTGCCTACCCTGCTAAAAAATTTTAAGTTTTCAGATTTTTCTAGTTGGTTTCTCACCTAGACCTACTTGTCTATCAAATTTCAGCTCATTAGCGACAATTTTGATTTTTAATTTTTATGAGAATAACCCCGCCCCTCTTGTTAAAATTTCCGGGTTTTCAGATTTTTATAGTTGGTTTCTCACCTAGACCTACTTGTGTATCAAATTTCAGCTCATTGCCGCAAATTTTAATTTTCAAGATTTTCTTTCGGCCAGTGCTTATCGTTCGTGTCAAGTTTCGCTGGAAACGGATAATAATAAATACATACATAAATAGTATACTTCAATTTGCTGAGCCGAAGAACATGAAATAGGAGGCTGAAATATTATGGCTGTGTTAACGCCCACTTTTTTTGAGGGTGGCGTTGACTGAAGTAGATAGCACGTTGACTACAAAACCGAAGGTCCTGGGTTCGAGCCCGGTATTCACCAGTCATTACATAACAACACCACGCATTTTTCTGATGTGCATTAGTGTCCCTTTGTATCAGTTGTAGGAAAGTTCAAGTAATGAAATCATAGTCACTGGTCACTGAACTATACCGGCATCAGCAGATACTAATCCTAATATAACATCGGAGCGTCCTCCATCGTTGTGTAGCAAAATCATCGGCGAAAATTGCTACTAAACACAGCTTCAACAAAATTTAATACGCCCCATTTAACACCAGAGACGCTGCAACACTGCATTATTAAAAACGTGCAAAAAAGTTGAGTTTTAAAAGAATGAAGCTTTCCTCTATCTCTTCCTTCACCACCTATCTCCTAATAGTAGTAAGCATTCATTGCCTTTAAAAAAACACCAAAATTTATAACTTTGCATTATCGCAACATGTATGCCAAATTTGAATTAAATCGCTGTTGTTAAACGCTTTATATTTGCTTTTTTATAATTAGGAGCGTAATGGTCATAGACCCGCCCCCTATCTAAACTTTCCATGTTTTAAGCTTTTTATGGTTAGGTTTCCACTTTGACCTACTTGAGTATCGAATTTCACCCCACTACCGCAAATTTTAATTTATATGGGCGCTCTTACTAAAAGTTCCGGGTTTTCAGATTTTTCTAGTTAATTGCTCACCTAGGTCTACTTGTGTACTAAATTTCAGCTATAGCGAAAGTGCTTCATCAGTGGTCAGTGAGTTTGTCTTAAAATATGATTCTATTGAAAGACTTTTAAACGGATGAGATTATATGAACAAAGTTATGAGGGGGTAAAAGCACGACGAATGGCTTCGTGTAAATATACACACTGCGTGCATAGACCGGAACTTGACATGGTGCACTATAGTGCGCCTAGATAACCCTAAGTTTAGAACGTCTGTAATATTACCAATCAATTTATTGATGGTATTTAGTTATTGGAAGAAACCACTTTTTTAAAATTTTCATCAAAGATATCTCTTTAATTGATTTGCAGCCTGTTTGTAGAATACGGCACGTCGATAACAAGTGCTAAAATGTTAGCATTTTGAATTTTTTTGGTTTTTAGATGGCGAGTGTTCACGATTTTAATTAAAAAACGTAACAACTGTTAATTTATTTGGGTTTGTATATCACGGTTTGGCTGATTATAAGCATCAAGATGGGCGATTAAAAAATTCTAATCGTGTACAAAAAAGTGCACCAAAATAAATCAAATTCCGTGAACTGTTAGTTGATTCCTACCTCTGCCAAATACTTCTTCAAGACATGACCCGTGCATTGGGCGCCGTTGTCGCTGCGGAAAACTTTTGGTACCCCATACCGTTTCACTATTCCCTCTCGTTATGCCTTGATGACTCCGTCAGACGTGGCTTTCCTTAGCGGGACTAGCTTAGACCATTTTGAGAAGTGGTCAAAAATTTCAGCAGCATTGTGTTGCCGTGTCATGTTCTTGGCAAGGGTACAACAAAATCTGCGCAAAGGAATGACCACGATTCTCCGGGTACCTTCGTCAACATTTTCCCCGCTGGCATCTGTTGGGAGACTTTACTGTTGGCAGGTCTCACAGCTACGTATATATTTGCATACATCTCGTGCCATGCTACGCCAGCAGTAGAGGCTGGCGATTTTGTGAAGGGTTGTCCTGATTCCTAAGTGCCCTCCCGTGAGCTCGACGTGGGCCTCTTGTAATACTTGGGGCCTCAGATTGGTGGCCACACACAGTTTCCATGGCGTTGAATCTTCGTCGTTCACATCTCTGCTAATGTGCCGATATAATTGCCCATTTACAATGAATTAATCAGTACGGGTGTTGCTGAACCCCTGTCATTTTTTTCTTGAGCCACGTACAGATAGGCTGAGTTTGCAACAAGTTAATTTCTATAGGCTGCCTCGAGAGAACGTCGGCTATCACGTTTTGATTGCCTTTATGGTAGCTGATGGTGAACTTATAGTGCTGAAGCTCTAGTGTCCACCGGGGTAACCTGAACACCGGGTCGTTATGGAGTTGAGCCAATTCAATGACAAATGGTCTGTAAAGACTTTGAATTCGTAGCCTTCGAGGTACTGTCTCATCTTCCGTATGCCCCAAAAGTATGCCCAGGCACTCTTTCTTGGTGGCGAAGAAATTGTTCTCTGCCACATTCAGGTATCAGCTGGCGTAGGCTGACGTTCACCACCTTCAATGTCTTGGGTAAGAACTTAATTTAATTATGGCCTGCATGGCGGGATTTCGGGGCAATCGTGCTTCATCACGATGTGGTGAGTTGCGGCATAGGTCAGCCCTTGTATTTTCTGGAGCTTCGGCAATTCCTTGCCAAGAAACTGTTTGATTTGTTGTTGTGAACTAGTGTGGTTATAGACCAGTCTTGGTTGCCAGCTTTGTTCTTCAACATTACCTGACACTGTATTGTTTCTTTGATGATAAACACATCAATTTCTACGGGAAGAAAATGTGCCCCCTGGTGAACTTGTTTTACCAACCCTGGAGTGACGAAACTGCGAGTTGCTCCTGTGTCGACGATGGCCGTTATCAGCTGATTTGCTACCCTGAGGACTTCTTTTAAGTTATCTGCTTCTCAGTTTATATACATTGCGTCTCAACTGGCCTTTGTGACTCGTACGGTGCAGTGCTCTTGCGCTAGTGCATCTTTTTTATATTTGAGTTCATCAAGTGTTACAAAGTAATTCAGCTGGATGTACCACTAATAATCCGGATTGGCATTGCAAAAAATTCGTTCCAGTGTTTTTTCTGGAATCAATTGAGCATGGCGCATAAGGTGTTATAAGGCTAATACATAGTCCTTGAATGCCTCACGTGGCCGCTGGACTCTTCCGCATCTCGTGCTCAAGCTTCTCGAAGTATCTGGTTAGGAGAAAGAACTCGTAGAAATTTCTTTTGAACTCTGACCACTGCTTCCACTGCTTAGCAAAGCTAAACCATATAAGAGCCTTGTCGCGGAAGATTTTGAACATAATTCATAGGATATGGTTCATGTCGATCTCGTAGATACTAAATAGTTGTTCTAACCGCTCGATGAACCGTAGTGGTTCCCTTCAACCGTCATAACGTATACTCGGGTTTCAGTGACTGGCAGCCTTGCGATTAGTGAAGCTGTTTTTGGCTCAGGATCATCTACTGTTGAAAGTGTTCATAATCTGTCAGTGCCAGTATCTGGCATTTGTAGGCGATTGTTTGACGTTACCGAATCGCTGGAGTCGTGTCTGGCCGGCCACTCAAGGAATCTTTTAACTTTCTCTTCGTGGTGGAGGGTCAGATGAATGAATGAATTAAGTCAAACGGGAAACACATGACACTGCGACCAAGGTAGGTCTATTGTATCCCTTGCCAGTTGCTAGAGCACTTCATCTAGACCTACTCTCCTGATAAATCTCAGGATTTCCAGTGGGTTTAGTGTTGGCAGTTCCCAATCCTCCAATAGGTGCTTGCCCAATTGGCTATATCTTCTGGGGCATAACGTTTCACAGTCCTTCAGGATATGATCTAGAGTTTCACCGTCGTAGTCACAGAACAGGCTGTTACTCTCAATGCCAAGTCCGTTGAGGTGTTTTCTCAGTCTACAATGACCTGTGAGAAAGCCTGTGAGCATTTTTAAATTGTTTTTACTCGGGGACATGAGAACTATGAAAAGATTTTGGTTATACGTTGCAATAATTAGCTTTGCATGCCTCAACCCAGGGAGATTGAGCCAGAGGTGTTCCCTATTACTCTTGATCTCCGTCGATATATCATCCCGGATTTTGTCCAATCCGAGTCCACTTCGTGTCCAGGAACCCAGCAGAGTGTGACCTTATTCATGCTTCTTAGCTGATTTAGCTTAATGCGGCGTTCCTAAGCTAACTTAGAGGTAAACTCATATGAGCTTAGCGCTTTGATGGTAGCCTGACTATCCGAGCAAATGGCATTTTCCTCCCTCGGTAGCCCCTATGAAGATTAAATTGTGCGCATCTCTCAATGGCATCAACTTCCGATTGAAAAATGGTAGATTTTCCCAAGGACTCGTGGTAGTTAGTCCTTGGCCATCAGTGTACCCCCTGATCAGTGTACAGTTTTAAACCTCTTTTCGAAGTCATACACTTTATTCATCACGTCAGAGGGTTGCGCAAGTAGGAAGTAGTCTTTCCAGGGATGATTTCTTTCATTGGCTAATTAGATAGTCACTGCCTGTGCTCCTCCCGGTGATGCTTATTACTTTGCAGTGACTGGTTTGGTATCGCCCCCCTCTAATAACTAATCCACGATGGCCCCTCAAGATGAGTTAGTTCCTCACTTGATAATGAGGCCTGTGGGAAGTCCTCAGGGAGAATTGCGACCCTCAACCCTTCGACCACGTTGGCGTAAGTAGACGCTTTAGTGCCTACTCCAACATACGCGAATGTTGACATATTGTTTCCAACTGTCCTTCTGCGTTTGTTACAATTTTCTGGAGGTGTAATACCTTTGCTATCCCTCTTACTTGGTCTAGTTTGGCCTGGAGTGCTTTTCCTCTCCAGAGCTTTACCTCTCTCTTCTTCAGGTGATAAACCCTGTGCCTGTACCCTTCCTCAAAAGATCATACAACCCTCCAGGTTGGCCCCTTTCAGGTAGGATGATGCCTCTGAGTTTGTTTGGTCGCTTTTGCTGTGTCTCGAGCCTTATGCAAGATGTAGGTGCGACCTGTCCTCCCTGTGCAGTTGTCAGCGTTACTGATGGAGCAAGCCCTTCCTTGATTGGAGTTGGTGTTCCAATCCTGCCAACAACTGCGATAGAGGGAGGTCCCCTGCTTCCAACAACTGGTCGTGGAGGTGAGCTCCTGCATCAAGTGTTTTGTTTCTTAATAGGTCGTGGATGTGAGCTCCTGTGTCCCTTAATGGTACTCGGTCAATCTAGGGAATCTTGCTCCACTTGATGGGATATATAGTTCGCAAAACGTTTCTTTAATTCCTCTACTGAACCGGATGTGTTTTGTTTGCATTGGCTTATGTAGCTAACAAGCTCTTTTTTCTTCAGCGAATACACCCACATGCTTTTCAGCATGTTGAATGTGTACAGGAAGGTGCTTATGTTATGGTTCTTTTTTTTACTTTTTTTTCTATCAGTCTTATTTATGTTTCATATATTTTTTATTTTAAGATAGAAACTGGGACAAATTTGGAGTAGACTCAGAGGAGTCCAAGATCGTGTGTGAAATAAATAAAATACTGATCTGATTTCCATTACGTTATAAAATTCACTTTATTTACAAAAAAAACGCGATTCTATCGCTAAATAAATTGTTACGTAATATGTGAACGGCCCCTTTCTCACAAATTGATAAAATGAAATATTTTGTGTTTCACTCTATGCGAGAACTTTTTCGATGCGAGAAATATATATATATATATATATATATATATATATATATATATATATACATATATATATATATACGTAAATATGTACACGTATACATTTCAGCAAGTTTTTTGCACCTGATATTTCCTGATCTAACAGCAAAAACAGCGTTTGAACTATTTTACTCAAAAGTGGGTCAACACACATCTGTCGGAAATTATTGGAATGATCCAAATAAGCACGATTTATATATCAAGTTTAGTGTTTTCCTACCTTATATTAACAACGAACTTAAGTCATCAAATTCATCAACATTTAAAAATTCCCTTCTACTTTTGGAAAAAATGGTGCTCATTGGTGGTCCTAACGACGGTGTAATAACTCCATGGGAATCCAGGTTTAAATGAAATTAGATTAATTTTTATATGCATATTTATATACAGTTGTGTTCGGAAAATAGTTGTGCTGGTTTGGGAATTAATAACTCTTTAGTAAAAATTCGCTTAACTATATACATAGTTCTTGTAATATTTAAAAGTTTGTTTAGCTTAAAGGAACAAGGAGATGTTATGGCTATTGAATCGAAACAAATATAGGCATATTCTGGCACTCGCACATCGCATAACATTTGTGATTGTGACTTGAACTCGCAAGAGAGGTGTTCTGCAAATCGTAATCGCAAGACTCTTGATGAATTTAAATCGCCGGAGTATACTAAATTTAGCCTAAACCAAACTTAAAACATTATTGCTCGATACCCTAAACTTTAACCAATTTCAATGAAACTTTGTTTGTAGTGTTGTCTAGGTCTAACTAAAGTATACTTTAAGTTTGAAGAAAATGTAGCAATTGGTTTTTTAGATCTAAGATGGTAAGTTTACTTACCAGTGGGCACATATGTTAAGGGTTTCCGTAAAAATACACACACATTTAGTAAGCGATTTTATGAAATCTTGCCTAATTTGCTACACATTTCTGCCCATTTGTAAGTCAAATTACCACAAGGAAAGGTGACAGTATTTCAAGCATTTAGACAAAATAATTTACATTGGGTTTTAAACGTAATAAAAGTGATAATAATTATTGCTTAGAATCACTTGACTTTTAACCAATTTAATAATTTATATGTTTTATACTTATCTGAGAATATGTAAATTTTTAGAGGCTTGCGAATATGTTTGCCAGCGGCACATAATTAAAAAAATATTTATATCCTCTAAATTCGTAAGAAACGTTAAACTTATTCGTAATTGAAAGAAAAATTAACTTTTTTAAATACTATTAGGTTTGGACCAGTTTAAAGTGCTGGTAAGTAAAATTACCGGCTGGGCAATAATGGGTTAAAAGAAACACTAAATTGGTTAATAAATGAAATTAAATATTTTTTTGATTTTAATCAAAAATACTAATAGTTTCGTAAAATTTTTATTATAAAATTGAATTTTATAAAATGCTTTCTTGTTTTGTTAATGTTGTGTTTGCATTGTTTACTTATACACTGCATGAGTTACAAAACATGCTTGGTGACTTGCAGCTCACATGCGATTTGAAAATCATGCGAGGTCAGAACATACCTGATAATGTTGAAATAAACAATTGATTCTTCTCTTATACATACGTGTTTCTGAAGCCTTACCTTGCGAAAATAATCTGTCATTTCTGACATTTTCCGAACTTTAAAGACAAATTTTCTTTCGTCCCTATTGCTCTGTATTAAACCAACCTGATTTTTGTACGAATGTACTTATTCTTCTAATGTCGCAATGCGATATCTTTGCAAAGTCTTGCAAAAATAAGAAACCGGCGATTGTGAACTTATACAGAATTCATTATATAAAAGATTTAATCATCTGGCATGTGTACCTATATGACAATATCCTGCAAGTATACAGCCACTAGTATACTACAACGCAGTTTACTTTTCCACCTGAGGTACGTTCAGGCCGTTCAAGTTCTTCAAAGGTCTGTAATCTTTGTGATTGTGGAAACCAGACTGCAGACCAGTTCAAGTTTTTACGTTCGAGTATCCTAAAAGAAAAATGTTGTAAGCCGCCTTAGCGAAATTTCCCCTTCCGATCGTCTGAAGAACACATGCATATGGTGAAACAAACGATTCGGTTACCGGTTGGTAAAGCTACGCTACTTGTAAATATAAATTTTTCGGCTGTCGATCGTATAACTACAGTAAAACACAATAAGTCGACAAGATATTTACTTCGGCTCTTGTCCGGCAAACTACAGTATTTGTAAAAACCTATGGCTCAAATATGTTATTAGAATTTTCTTAAAGAATACGAATGTTATTAATATTTATCCATTTATTACTGAATTGATTACAGAGTTATTCAGCGAAGTTCTGCCACTTTGTTTCAGCATTTTAACAAAATCTTTTAATAATCGAGAAACATGCGATTACAGTATATGTATGTATTAGGGATTTCAATCCCGATCCCAAAAATCCCTGGATTTAAATTTTTTAATCCCGGGATTTTCTGGATTTAGTCAATCCCGAAATTGTTTACTAAGTTTTGTTTGTTTCTTAAAAATAAATTCATCATGACCTTCCCCCATGTCAAGATAGTGACCGTGGCAACACACTATTGATCTTTTATAATTTAAATTTATTTGCCGGTGGTTAAGCATTGTCTATAAATGTATTTCATTGATGCCTTGCTAATTCATTAATGTTAAAAATATTTGGTTGAAGTCTAACCACATATTTTGAACAGTCACAAACTTCTTATCTTATGCACATACTTTCAAAAACTATTTTACAATTCATAAATAATATTTTTGAAAATCAGAAAAGAAAAATAAGCGTCGTAAGCTTAGAAACTTTAATAAAACCCAGCAAATAATTTATATTCGATATGAATCTGGATTTTGTTAAAGTTTCTAAGCCTACTACGCTTATTTTTCTTTTGTGATTTTGAAAAATATTATTTGTGAATTCTCAAATATTTTTTGACTATGTAATATGAAATAACTATAAAACTTTTGTTTGTGAACCTCTTTCAAATAAGTTTTTTAGTAGATGCCTACAAAAACCATGTGTATTTTAATGTTCAAAAAACCCAGAGTCCAGAATAATTCCTGAATCTCAAAAAATTTTGGGATCCCGAAATCCCGGGATTTAATTATTTGAAATTCTGAGTCCCGGGATCGTAGAAACCTGCCCCGATTGGCATCCTTGCAAGAGTTGACGTAAATACCTTTATTATTTAATATATTATTACTAAAACTGTTAAAAATAATACTTATTATCATGAAATAGATTGCAATTAATGAAGAAGAGGAGAAAAACATGGTTTGAGATATTAACAGTATGAAACAAACAAATATAAAAGATCAATATTGTGTTAATGTCTTCACATGCAGGAAAGTCATGGTGAATTTATTTTTAGAAAACAAGCAAAACTTTGTAAAAAATTACAGGATTGAATAAATTCCGAAAATCCCGGGATTAAAAAATTTATATCGCGGGATTCGGGATTCCCTAAATCCCTAATAAAAACCCCAATCTTATCTCGCTGTATTTTTAATGTATAGGGTGTTTTTTTAACCTAGATAGAACTTTAAATTGTAAAAAGTAACACAAAAAATTAAATTTTGATAAAACATTTTTTTTTATTTGTTTCAGTATACTCTGACAAATCATCATGAATAGACTCACGCTTCAAATTATCCAAATTTACTTTGAAAATCAGTCGTCGATTCGCGCAACTTATAGACGACTTCGTCAATTTTATGGCGTAAATAATCGTCCATCTGAACAAGCCATTCGTCGAACTGTGGATAGATTTCGTACCACATACTCTCTAGAGGATGCAATAACACCAACACGTCGAAGGAATGTGCGTAGTGAAGAGAATATCGCCGCTGTAAACGAAAGTGTGGAAGAAGATCCAATTGTTCGTGTTATTCGTGACATACGGCCAGCAGTGCTCGAAAAAGTGGCCCAAAATTGGACGTCCAGAATGCGCTTCGTCAAGAACAGCCGCGGTGCCCATATGCCCGAAATCATTTTCAAATGTTAATGTCACGTATTGATCTTTCGAATAAAAAAAAAATTTTGATTACAATTTAATTTTTTGTGTTATTTTTTACAATTTCAAGTTATATCGGGCTTAAAAAAACACCCTATATTAGAAATAGTTAAAATTTATAAAAGAATTCGAAGAATAACATTCATTTATGTTATTACTATAACAATCACAAAAGCAAACTTTTGTTTCTTTTTCTGTTTGTAAGAAATTAATTGAAAAATTATAAAATGAACTTTAGGACATCATATTATTATATAAAAAATGCACAAAAGTATATTATAAGATTAACCTTTTTGTCCGCAGATGGATGTCAGTCATATCGTCTATTTTCACTTCCCAGAAGCCAGTAAAAATATTCTCGTTGTTTTCCGTCCAAAGGATACTTTTTAATCGCATTTTTTTCGATAATTATTTCCGCTGTATCTATTTTTAAGTTGAAAATGTATCAATTGGTATCTATTCTTTTTCACTGGCATAAGCATTATCAGCTGCTTCCGGTAATTTTAACTTGGCAGCACTTAATTTAGCACAGCGAGCACATGGTTGCATTTCATTAAACCAATTCAAAAATGGTTTTAAGTTGGTTTTAATAAAAACAATTTGTATGGTAAAACCAGGTTTTAACAGTTGGTTTTATCGTTAAAACCAACTTTTATTAAAACCATGTCAGTGTGAAAAAAAGTTGAATTAAAATGTTCTAAGCTCAAGACATGAAATAGAAGGTTATAATTTTATGGGTATGGACACCAGTTTTGTAAACGCGAAATTAAAGCCTTGAAAATACAATGTGTAAAATATACAATGTGTGAAAAATGTTTGTATTTAGCCTGGAAACGTCAAGCCAAGTGTACAATGTGTTATTAAATAAAGAAAAGTTAACAGAACAAGAGATTTATATACAAAAAGATTATACTGGTGTCGAGCAAAGTAGAAGATATAAACTAAGGCAAATAAGTAAGACTATATCTAAATCAAAAACTGATGTTAAGGTCCGGCTTGGGGAGTTTTGTATCTTTGTAAATAATAAAAAATTCACTTGGTCCAATGGAAAAGTGATAGCAATGAGTGAAGATGATGCTGATTACCTGAAAACACTGTTAGCGGATTGTGACGGAAATTTTGATGTAATTTTTAAGGATCATTATAATAATACTAAAAACGCAGAAAATTCATCTCAATAGCAATCAATTTTATATAATATAATATCTTATAATGTATCAAATTTAGAAAACTCTTTAATTTTTTGGCAATTTTATACATTACTTGAATTACTTTGATATTTTCTTTTTGTTTGAAACTCATGTTATGTCAAATAAACAAACATACTTTGCTTCGTATTTTCACAATTATACTTTGTACTGGGTTGCTGCAACAAAAAGACATAGTGCTGGACGTGCAAGTGGTGGATGCCTGTATGGGTTTAAAAAGGAAATTCAAAAAAAATATTCTTTAAAATTTGAAACAATTCACAGCATTATAATGCTATCTGTTAATTTTGATGGAGATATATTTCACTTTATCCCTAAATACTTGAATTGCGCGAATTGGAAGAACGACCTAGAGAAATTTGAAGAGTCATTACAAGAACTAAGCCCTACAAGTTCTTGATCAAAATTTGTTAAAATATTTTCCAGGTATTAGCATAAAACTATTAATGCGCAAGGCAGGCAGCTTTTGAATGTAATTGAAAATATTGGAGGAATTATACTAAATGGAAGAGCTGGAAATGATGTACAAGGTGATTATAGTTTCTGTGGTGTTATGGGTAACTCTGTCATCGATTATTGTATTTGTTCCTTCAACTTTCTGCAATACATTGAAGATTTCAAGGTGGCATCCAAACCATATTCAGATCATATGCCTCTATGTCTCAAAGTTAAAATTCCTACCAACAGATATGCAAAAAATAAAGAAGTAATATTACAAAAACTGCATTGGAACAACAAATATCATGATAAATATTATAGTAATCTCAGTGTACTTTCGTCTGGTAGTCAGTTGATCCAAAACAAAATGTCGGTGAATGAATTGATTACAGTCTTAACATGTAAAGTAAAGCAAGCCAAAGCTGTAAAACGTAACCATTCTTTATTCGAGCCAAGACAGAAATGGTTCGATTGGAAATGTTTTCGTTTACGATCACTTATGCTGAAAAATCTGAAAGTATACAGACAAAGTTATACAAATACTAACAAAACGCGTTATAATATATCAAGAGCCAAATATTTCAAGTTATGTTACGTAAAAAAATTGGAGTACTTTAATAATCTTAAACAACTTGATAAAGTGAAATGTAGCAGAGAAGGGTGGTACTTATCGAATTCCTTGAAAAGCTGTTCTCAAATATATAGAGGAAATCTTAATGAAGATGATTTTGTTCCATATTTTGGATCTATTTTGAAAGAACGCCTAGATGCTCAAAAAATAAGTTGGTGCATGCCGTATTTTGTCGATGAATTTATATACTCGCCCATTGAATGCTGCGAATTATATTTTGTTCTAAGAAAACTAAAAGCAAATAAGGCCCCAGGGCAAGATGGCATTCCATACGAATTCTACAAATATGCTCCTCACTGTTTCTTAAAGGAATTATTATTTTTATATAATTGTATATTTCTCCGGGAGGATATTCCCTTTTCTTTTAAACAGTCTATACTGATTCCCTTGTTTAAAAAGGGTGACCAAAATGTAGTCTCAAATTACAGAGGCTTATCGTTAATAGACACTATTTGTAAAATTTTTAATAATATTCTACTGAATCGTCTATCAGATTGGCTAACAAAAAACAGTATTTTAAATGAATTTCACGCGGGTTTTAGGAAATACTATTCCACAGTGGATAACATATTTAATCTTGTCAACATTATAAATATAAACCAACTAACACACAAACATACATATGCATTTTTTGTAGACTTCTCCTGCGCATTTGATATGATACCGAGAAACAGTTTGCTTTACAAATTATCGTGTTTAGGAATTTCTTCGAAATTTATTGATGCTTTTATATGAAAACACTAAGAGCCGGATTTGGGATGGATCCACATTTTCTGAATACTTTCCAGTTGAATGTGGTGTAAAACAAGGATGTATACTAAGCCCAGTACTGTTTTCATTATATATAAATGATTTACCTGATGTTCTTCCTGGTGGACTGAATCTTGCAAATGTAAATGTCAAAATATTGCTGTATGCAGATGACATTGTAATTTTATCAGACACCCCGAATGGTCTGCAAGAAATGATCGATGCACTACAAATATATTGTACAATTTGGTGCCTAAAAGTTAATTTAAGTAAATCTAAAATAGTTGTACTCCGGAAAGGCCCGAGAATCGCGAATGATATGATATGGCCTTATAGAGAAGAAAACATTGAAATTGTTAACAGTTATACATATCTTGGAGTCATTTTGTGTTACAACCTATCGTTTAAACAGCACTTGCGCAATAAGCTTTCAATTTCTAAGATAGCTATTTCATCCACTTGGTCCAAATATATTAATCATCCAAAAATATCAAAAACAAATAAACTAAAAATTTTTAATGCCTGTTCAAAATCTATCATGTTTTTTGCTGCACAAGTTTGGGGATACGAAAGATATGATGATGTCGAAAAGCTATTCCGTTTTTTCATTAAAAAAACGCTTTACTTGCCTACAACGACGCCAAATTACATGCTGTATTTAGAAACTGGTTTCAACACATTATATATATCAAACTTAAAAATGCATTTTTGTTACGTGAACAAAGTTTTAGCTCTAAGCTCACATAGAATACCACGAATTTTGGCTGAAAGAGTAATACAGCTTAATATATCCTGGGCAAAAGAGTGGTCAAACCTATGTAACTCATTGCAGTATACTCCTAATAATATCAACACTCCTTTATGCACATCGTGGAAAGATATCGTATATCTCTTGAAAACAAAAGATAACAATGACTTTGCTGTGCTTGCATCCAGTTCACAATTTCATGATATCTACACGAAACTTGATTTTACTATAACCTCAAGGCTTACTGTAGATTTTTCATCGCGTGCAACCAGTCTAATTATAAAAGCCAGGGGTGGTTTATTAAATTTAAACTCTAGACCATTAAAAAATAACACACTTTGAGCAGGGCACACTAAATAACAATGATGTATTGAAAATATTAAATGGATCTAATTTTGATGCACTATACAAATATCTTGAAACATGTCTAAAATATAGAACGTTTTTACTGAATGAATTTAATCCTTAAAAAAAAAAAATAAAATAAAATAAAAAATAAAAAAGGCTTATAGATAAAGATTAATAATAGTTATGTATCTTCTATTGTATCTGCTTATCTACTTCTAATATAAAATAATTTACACTTATCCTTACTAAATATTCATTGCCAATCGGGCTTACAGCAACAATGCTAAGTCAAATATAGATTATAACTATAAAAGAATTTATAATTTTTGTAAACCTCTACACTTATATGAATTAGTAAATAATCTATTAATAAATAATAATACAATGTGTATGAAAAGTTTTATTGCGCTATGCTCCCTCGAGGAGTGAAAGGAACATATATTTATATATATGTATATATATATATACATATATGAAAAGTTTCAATAGAATCGCTTGTGTAATTATGGGGTGGCCCGCCCCTTCTGTTTAACAATTCCGCGTTTTTTTCTTCTCTTTTTGCTTTGCGTTTTGCAAAATAATGCCCCAAGTCTTGAGACTTTTCCAAATGCTTGAGTTTGTAATTAAAATGAGATCTAAAACAAGAGTGGTCACTGAGAGAACACCGAGAGATATGTATTTGCATATGTTCATTTGTATAAGAAGCCGATTGATTTTCGGCACTATGGTGCCAGCTTGAACAGTCTTGATCTGAAAACTATTATTAATATGAACCCTCGATTATGTGAACTTTTTCTCTTGTTCCTTGAATTTAAAATTATTATCGTAATTAATTAAAAACCAAATTCGATTTAGATGTGTGATGATACGATATTTTGTATATTAAGCACTCCATACACGATTCAATTAAATTTTCAATTAAGTCGGTTGTTGTCCAAATCAAAGCGTGTATGGATCTGTCAATTGATTAGTTTGGCAGTTGTCGAGTTGGTTGAAGAAAAATCAAAAGATTTTGATTTTTCATATTGACTAGTAAATCTTTCAATTCGATTGTGCTGTGTGTGTTCGAGTCTCTTGATTAACTGTCAAACTGTATATTTGTAGCTTTATTTTGTATAGAAAAAGTTATGTATTTTTAAAATTGTACTTAATTTCATATCATTTTAAGTACAAAATATTAAAATTAATGAATGAATGCAATAGAAGTTTTAAATGTTTAAATTTGTAATTCTGAAAACAATATAAACTTGGCAGTTTAATGAAAATCTTTCAATTCAGTTTATGAAATATGTGGCCAATAATCAATTCAATTGAAAGACTCAATTGACAATTGAATTGAAACGTGTATGGGGTGCTTTAGATGATATATAGGTTTTTACTCTCAAATTAACACTTTTTCCATTCAAATTAAATTTTTACAAATCAAACTCAATTTTTTTCAAAGCAAATTCAATTTTATTCAGAACAAATTAAATTATTTTCAACACATATTAATTTTTTTTCATTTCAAATTAATTTTTTTTCTTTTAGAATTAAATTTTTTTTTTCAAATTCAATTTTTTCCACTTCAAATTAATTTTTCCACGAATTCAATGCAGAAAGATTTAAAAACTTGTTTTTTTTCTTTTATTCGTGATTCCTTTTCTATTATTGTGTTATTTATAATACTGGAAAATATTTTCCAGTACAATAATGGAAACGCCGGTTAACCCTTTCACGCACAAAACTGGTACGCAAACATTTTTGAGAATGTAAGTGAAATTTGTGAAGTATTATGAGCTATTTTAAACAGTCTATAATTACCATTCCAGCGAAATCAATCCAAAATCTCATTTGAAAACTGCTCTAATATACTACAAGGTGCTTTTTTATTATAAAAAACAACGGTTGAAACTGCCAAGAATAAAATCTAATTCCTCGTTTCATTTTCAGTGATTAGTGTTAAAAAACTTCAAACAACTTAAAGTTTAGTTTACAATGAGTCGGTTAATGACTACTGAGTCAATTAGTTGGCAGATAAAGTGAAATTAAAGTTCTTACAATTTTAAAGAAGTTCTCATTTTGTAACTTATATTAATACTAAATAAATAAAAAAATGTCATCTAGCGAAGAAAGTAGTCGCGCTGCTAGTTCTGGTGTATCGAATGTACGAAATTATCATCGGCTTCAGTTTGTAACAGATAGTTCTTCCGAGGAAAATATATGTGAAATATCATCGCCTGATCGTCATCGCAGAAGACGTGGAAAATATAACCATATTAGCGTAGATAAAAAAAAATATTTTGATCAAGTTTTATAACGAAGGAAAAACCATTGCTGAATCAGCCGAAATAGCTGGTATAAACAAAAACAGCTACATCCATTATAGCAAATAATTGAAGCTTATTTTAAATTTAATTTTGTATAAATAAAAATTTTTTTTAAAGTATTTTGCGTTTAATTAAAAAAAATTAATTTGAAGTTAAAATAATTTAATGTAAAATGAAAAAAAAAATTATTTTGAAATGAAAAATATTCAATACGATTTGTAAAAAGTTTAATTTGTGTTGAAAATAATTTAATTTGTTTTGAATAAAATTGAAATCACTTTGAAAAAAATTGAGTTTGATTTGAAAAAGTTTGAATTTGAATCGAAAAAGCGTTAATTTGAGAATAAAAACCTATACATACATATGTATATGATAAACATACATATGTACACATATATTATTATACATTTACATATACATACATACATACATATTTAGATTATCTATTTATATATATTTTTTTTAATTACAGTCATTTTGGATTTTATAATGGCTCATTAGATGTTATACCGTTCAATCAGCGTGATATTTTCAAGTCAGACACAATTGGATTGAAAACATTGGCGGATCATGGCAAGCTAATTATTGTAGTTAGGCCCTTTATTCATCATCTTACATGGCATACAAATAAGAATATCATAAAAGAAGTAATATTGCCGCATTTGACATGAAATTTTTTTTAATTTATGAACATTTGTTTTATCAAGTACACATTTAATTTAATACAAGTGGTTGTGCGTGAAGGAAGTAATTATCAGAAAAATAACAGAATTGGAAGTTTCATAACATTATAAATTTTATTTATAAATATTACCTTCCCAGCTAAAAAAAAATGTGTGAGGTCCCTACGTTTTTAATGTATGAATATTTATATAGAAATATGTAAATACATATGTACATATAAGTATGTATATACATATAAGCATATGAATTCATGTATGGAAATGTATAAGATTATACATGGCAAATATATTTTATATGAATTGATATATAAACTAATATATATCGTCGGGTGATTACTGGTTTACTGCATCAATAATGTATTCTCAATATCTGTGCGGCAAACCAGTAAATTAAATGTATTGTAATATATGACCTTATATAAGTTAACGAATAAGTTGAAATAGCAGCAAATATATTTTCCAACATTTAATTACAAATTGCTGATAAATCTTTTAGTTCTTTAGCGTGGGAATAAGTTGCCAATAAGTAAATAAAAGTGTCGCGTTAATACGATTGCAAGGTGCTTGGAATGCAATATATTCAACAAGACAACAATAGTGTGGCATTACCGCATAAATTTTATTACTTGCCGACGTTCGAGCGTTTTAAAAAATTTATAAAAGACACGTTGTGATTAGTTTTAGTGGTAAGATCAGTCTGTCTGTTATTTTATTTAATTTTATTAAAGAACTTAAAATGTATTACAATTTTGCTTACTTAGTTTAAATTACATTTGTTGGCTAACCTTTTCATTTAGACAAGTGTGTGAAGTTTTATTATTTTAATTGTTGTTAAAATTATGCTGATTAATTACTTTGGGAATATTATGTCTTGTGAAATTCACCGGAAATATGAAATTGGGTTACTGTAAGGCTTTATTATCGGGTTCATTAGATTTTATATCAATATAATTAGTTGCATATGTAACTTCTCCCCCTTTAGATCGAAATTCTCCCGAATTCTTTTATTCAAACTTATTTTAATTTTTTTTAATTAGAAATATTTTTGAAATTACCTTTATTTTCTGCATTTATTTCTTTAAAATTATTTATATCATCATACCGCAAGCTCATAATATTGCTCTCGAATTTTTCAACTAAATTAGAATAGTAGTAATAATTAATTTCTATTAAATAACTTAGGGACTTCACAATGAGTATATTAAAATTTTAATGTGGCAACATTGAGCCATCTTAATTTTTTATTGTGAGCAAGCGTCGCGAACCATGTAATTTACGGGGCAACTTAGTCGAATGTGTGCAAATGGTTGTAGAAGACACAACAAAAAGTAACAGATGACCCAAAGACATATACTGACTATACGAGTATACAAGTTACATATGTATCGCCACACGTGAACGTGATCGGGTAATACAAAAAAATTATGAAAGTGTGACAGCCGGTCGCCTTGGTATCCGAAAAACAATAAATAGAGTAGCAAATCGCTACCTCTGGCCGAGAATATTCAGGAACATTAGCCGATATGTACGCCGATGCCAGGCCTTCCAAAAGTATATGTAAGTCAACAGACCCCGTGATGAGAAATGCTAACAAACATGCCAGAAGAACCGTGGGCCACAATTTGTGCGGTCTTTTATACCATTGCCACGCTCCAAGCATGGTAATACAATAGTTTTAGTAATTTTTGACAAATTTTCGAAATGGGTGGAACTGGTACCAATGCGTAAAGCTACAGCAGAAGGTGTAATAAAAGCATTAAGAGAACGTATCCGCACACGTTATAGTTTTCGTTAGATACTGATTACCAGGGCAAGTTTTTAAAGCATTTTGCTTTAAAAACTTTTTTTTTGCTTATTTCCTTTCTGTTAATAAGTTAATATGTTGTACCTTTTCTTACTTATGTATTTTCTTAAGCCTAAGTATTCAAATAAAACTTCATCAGTTTTCATTGAATTTGTTTTTGTAAAACAACGGTAAAATATTAAAAAAGTAAAGCGCTTGTAGGTTTGTAAAAAAATTAAAGTTTAAAAGTTAGAAATAGAATGCCAAAAGAAACAAAAAAAGAGTTCAATACCCGTATGGCACAAAATTACCCGGGATTATTAAAGGCCGACAATTCTGTTTTGTTTTGTGTAATTTGTAATTGTACTATAAGTGGGATGACAATGTATAATGTTCAACAACATTTTGGCATATCAAAACATAAAACAACTTCTGAAAAGAAGAAAAATGTTAATAGCACTCAGTCATTGTTAACTAGCTACTCAGATGATCCAACTATAAATCCATTTCATATGGAGTTATGCAAAATGTTTTTCACTGCAAATATACCTTTGCATAAAGTCAATGGTCGTGGTATTATATCGTTTTTTTTTAAATTTACAAATCATTATTTACCCTCTGAAACGATGTTAAGAAAAAAATATATTACTACACTTTATGAAACATATATCAAAGAGCTCCAAAATAAAGCAGCAAACAAAAAAATTTGGGTGTCATTAGATGAAAGTACTGACTGTGAGAGCCGCTTGGTTGCAAATTTCGTGTTTGGTTTATTGGATGAAACTGACAAAGAAAAGTCCTACTTACTTAACTTAGCACATGTGGAACGAGCAAATGGTAGTTCAATGGCGGCATTTTTCAACGATAGTTTGCAGTTATTATGGCCGAAAGGTAAATATGTATATATTTAAATTGCTTCATTTTTAAATTTAACATTTAAATATATACATACATATGTACATATATTCATACACATTTAAGTGATGTAGGTATTAAATACAGAAATGCTATGCTTGTGGTTACTGATGCAGCCCCTTATATGGTATCTGCAATGCGGTCATTAAAAACCCTTTATTCAAAGATGTTGCACGTAACATGTCTAGCCCATGGGTTGCACAGAATCGCAGACTTTGTTCGTTTACATTTTGTTAATGTCAACTCCCTTGTTAGCAATTGCAGAGCCATTTTTCTTAAGGTAAAAATGTAATATATGTCAAAGCAGATTTACTTGTTATTAATAAAAAAAATTTTAAACATTTTCAGGCACCCACTCTTACCAGCTTATTGCACTCTATGTACTAAAACGAATCTCTGCTAGGGTAGTCCTCAGTGGGTATCCAGGATAAATAAAAAAACACTTTATTTAAACGTTATAAATTCAAATATTTTATTTTAAGATATTATTCAAAGGATTTATTCTAATGTTCTTTCCAATTAAATATAAGCCAATCAACCAGCCTGACAACGAAGAAAAATAAATGACGTGAAAACGAGTGTCGCAGATTACCGGTCAAACGTGTGTTCAGCGTCGTGGTGGGTAATTCAATGCCCATCGCACATACAAGTGGTTCTTGAAATTTATATAGATTGGTATTAGTGTATTAGTAAACCCTTTGCCTGGGACCTATGGCTGTATTAACCAGTAGTCTCCCTGTGCACTACTACATCTTGGTCTGGGCACTATGGCTGTAACAACCACTAGAAACCCTCTACCACTACTACTATTTGGTCTAGGAACTATGGCTGTAATAACCAGTAGAAACCCTCTACCACTACTACTATTTGGTCTGGGAACTATGGCTATAAAAACCAGTAGGAACCCTCTACCAATACTTTGAATTGACTTTGCATGTCTAAAAGTACTTCCACAACCGAAGCTATAAAAACCTGCGGTAATGTACGTTCACTCAGACAGCGCAAACTCAACTAAAGTTGTGATAATTTAAGGCAAGCTGTAGTGATGCAAACACACACACCAGATCACTAGCATGTAGTGATGAGAGCAAGTTAACGAATGACCACTACACATAAAGCCTTAGTACACTCTTGCTCTGGTTGATTCTCTTATACTACTCTTCTACATCGTCTCTCTGACATAATCATTTATATTAAGGGGCAAAAATATAGTATTAAATGATTCAATACTAATTAATACTAATATGGTATCCAAGCAATAATAATAATAGTAATAATAATAATAATAGTAATAATAATAATAATAGTAATAATAATAATAATAGTAATAATAATAATAATCATAATAAAATAATAATAATGGTAGTAACAGAATGCCAATTCTTGAGAAAATAACATAATATAATTTCACTAGTTCATGTTTTAAGAAAATATTGGTTGGTAAAATAAAATATTTTTATGAAACGAAGATTACTTCGTTACATCTCCCTCTTACTTTCGATTGTTTATGGAACTGAAACCTCGTTGTCGTTTCTCGGTTTTGGAAAGACTAGTTTTTCATCCTGTAAGACAATCCAGACATCTAAAGACCGGCGGATGTGTACTTCTACTCGATAATCCTGACAAAATTTTTAAAGCGTGTGCGCCGACCAGGTTGTATCGGTTTGATTGAAGTCAGAATCTCACGTATTCTTTTATTACGTAGCTCAACGTCTTCATCTTTATCTATACCCAATTCGTGAATGAGTTTGGCAAGTGGATCAGATGGGGTAATCGGTGGTGACATCAGGGATTGAAGGTCTAGCTTTGGTAGGTTGGTTTCAACGGCGGTGACAATAACTTTATTTTTTGGCTGAGGTATATCAATCATAATAGCCTTTTTACGTTTCCTAGTTTCGAGCTCTAGGCTTTGTCTGTAATTCAGACAGCTTTTTTCAAATTTGGCATCATTAATTTCGGAGTTCATGGTATGGTTTTATGTCTTTAACATGCGCGGTGCCTTGATCCTTTTTGCGGTACAATTACAGGAGAAATGAACTCAGCGACCATATATGGGCCATCGAAACGAGGTGCTAATTTTGCAGCAAAATGATCAGCAGCTTTGGATAAGACACGTTTTCTAACTAATACAAGGTCTCCTTTTCGTGGGGCCCATTCGAGATGTCTCAACTTATAATGGACAGCTTGTGCACTGGCAGCTGTTTGCAGATTTGATTGTACAATTTGAAATATTCCTTGTAGGTGTTTTACCTTTTCTCCCGGGTTAAAACTGGGTTCTGTATTTTCTAACAGAGTTTTTTCAGCGAACAAGTTGTTGGGTAGCCGTAGTTCCCTGCCTTGTACTAAATACGCTGGGCTATATTTGGTAGAGCTTTGTTTACTGGAATTTATGGCCAACATTAATTCGGCCAACTGATCGTCCCAGGTTCGTTGGTTTCTTTGCGAGTATTGTGCGATCATCGTCTTAATAGTCCGATTTGTCCGCTCAGTGGGGTTTTCATGGGGTGAATAGTGTGCGGTGAATATTTGCTTAACCCCAATGGACTTAAAATATTTATTGCACTCGCGACTTTTAAATTGCGTTCCGTTGTCTGTAAGTAAAATATGAGGTACGCCGAAGCGGGCCAAAATTCTCTCTCGAAAAGCCTTTATAAAGGTTTTAGTAGTTGCCTGCCTTACCGCTACAAACTCAGTCCACTTAGTAAACTTCTCATGAAACAATATCAGTGTTGTATTTCCATGTATAAAGCGGGGAAGTGGTCCTACAAAGTCCGCACATACAGTATGCCATGGTTGGTAAACATGCGTGGTGAGCATTTTTCCGGCCGGAGACTGCTGAACGGGCTTAAATCGTTGGCAAAGCTCACATTTTCGTACATATTTGGCTATATCTCGAAATATTCCTGGCCAATAGTAGAGTTTTGTCACTCTAGACGTCGTTTTATTGATACCAAGATGGCCAGCTGTCACCTCGTCATGACATTCGTTTAACACTCGATTTCTTTCCCACCTGGGTACCACCAATTTCCAAGAAACTTGATCAACTTCATTATAAGCGGAGGAGTCGTAGATGTGCCTTGTTAAATTGCCAGCCTCGTCAATTTGATAGTCAGGTAGTTTTTCAGGGTTTGCCTTCACCACTTTTAATATTCTTGAATACCAAGGATCGTCTTTTTCTTCTGACTGCTTAAGCATTTGGAGTACTGCTCGACTCGGTCCTTCAGAGCTTAAGGGGGACCTAGAAAGAGAATCGGCGATAACATTTAATTTACCTTTCCTATAGCGAACTTCGTAGTCGAACTGCATTAGCTCAAGGGCCCATCGTGCAATTCTTCCTGCCGGTGACTGAATGGAATTTAACCATTTTAAAGATTAGTGGTCCGTAACGACAATAAAATGGTATCCCTCGATGTAGTGCCTCATTTTTCTAATTCCCCAGATTATGGCCAGACATTCTTTTTCAGTTACGCTATAGTTACGTTCTGGAGGCAAAAGGGTACGGCTGGCATAAGCAATAACTTTTCACCATCGAAGAATTCTTGCTTCAACACCGATCCCAAACCAACATCACTTGCATCTGTTTGAAGTATAAAAGTACGGTTGAAATCTGGACATACAAGAGCAGGCGCCTCCACTAATTTTTGCTTAATCGTTTCAAATGCTGTCTTTTGTTCTTCCCGCCATTCCCACTTTTGATCTTTTCTTAGTAGTTTATTTAGCGGGCTAGTCAATGCTGAAAAATCTGGTACAAAGCGTCGGTACCAAGCGGCTGTATTTACGAAAGATCGTAGCTCCTTGAGCGTTTTGGGCTCCGATATTGCTAGTATAGCGTTTACTTTTTCCGGAACAGTATGCACACCTCTTTCGCTTACAACATGACCCAGGTATCGAATTTCCTTCTTTACAAACATACATTTTTCTTTATTAATGCGTAAGTTTGCTGACACCAAATGATAGAAAACGGTTTTTAGGTTTATTAAATGTTCCTCTAACGAACTTCCCATCACCATTATGTCATCAAGATAGGCAAACGCGAAGGCATCCAATTCTGTACCTATGACTTCATCAAGAGCCCTCTGAAAAGTTGCTGGTGCAGAGTGGAGACCGAATGACATGACACGCCATTGAAATAGACCACGCCCTGGAACGGTAAAGGCGGTATACTTTTTACTTTCTGGAGACATTGGTATCTGCCAGTACCCATGTCGCAAGTCGATGGTACTAAAATATTTACTATTTCGAAGTTTTTCGAGAATTGAATTGATCTGAGGGATAGGGTATGCATCGCGTGTAGAATTCTCATTGATTTGCCGGTAATCGACGCATAGTCGCCATTCATTGTTTTTCTTACGGGCAAGGACAATTGGACTACTGTATGGGCTTTTTGATGGTTCGATACGTTCATCCTTAAGCAACTCGTCTATTTGATCATTAATTACCTTTTGCATAGCTGCACGTTGACGTAGCGGTCGAGAATGTTTCATAGCTATAACGTGCTCAGTTACATTTGAAAATCCCGAGATAGATTCAAAGCGGGGAAGTTCACGTTGTAATAATTCTTTAACTTTTTGATCCATAGAGGTATCGGAAGTGGGAGTGGCATTCGAAATGCTGTGTATCGTATTGAGTTGACCAGTTGAAGACGTAGGGTACATACCTGAATATGTCTTCGATTTTATTCGAGGTACTATGTGTAGTTCACATCCTGATTGCTCAATGAAATCCTTACCGATGATGACTGGATCGATGCTGGATCTTAAAACTAAGAAATCTTTAAGGTATACCACACCTTTAACTGTAAACCAAATATTGACTGAACCCTCAACTGGTATATTAGAACGGTCGGCTAATTCAATTTTATTTACATGGGAAGGCTTGATGGGAATATTCAATTCATTTACGACTGACTGGAGTATGCACGAATGAGTTGCCCCTGTGTCTACGGAAGCTGAATAAGTTTTATGTCTTATCGTAATCCTTGTTCTTAAGCGTAGCTCTTTATCCGGGGTTAATAGAATCGGAAAGGGTCTGACGTTCAGAGATCTACTTCCCCTTCCCTTATTGAAGGATCTCTGCGAATGTTTCCCGATGGAGATCTGCAGCAGTCAATGGATCGAACGCCCTTTCTCCCACAGTCCCAACAAAATAATACCTGAGGTTTCGAACAGGACATACGTTGGTGTCCCAGTTCCCCACAACGGTAACATACATTTGAACTACCACCTGGAGCCACGGCAGATTGCACACGAGGGATCAGCTTCTTTTGTAATGCTTCCTCACCCTTTATACTTTCAAAATCTTTGGCTAGGACGATGAGTTCCCTTAGCTTACTGAAGTCTCGTCGTTTTATGTAGTTTTTATATTCAAATCGGCAGTTACGAAATATTCGTTCCAGTTGATCGCTTTCCGACAAATTTGCCCACCGCATCAAGGTTTGTAGCCCAGTAACATAATCAACAAAGCTTTCATTAGGTTTTTGTAGGCGGTTTCTAATTTCATCATCTAATGAGTCGAAAAAACGGACCGGCAAAAAGAATAATTTAAAATCATCGACGAAATCCCCATACGATTCCCACTTTTTGTAGTTATTGCGATACCAGTACCAGATCCCCCTTTAGCAATTCCGGCATAAAATTCAATAAGGTCTTACGGGCAATAGAATAACATGTGGCTAACTCTTCTATTCTTTCTAAAAAGACTAACGGGTTTTTTTTCACCGTCATACTTTACTCCCCATTTACGGACTTTATCGCAAATATAAGGCTCATTACTATTAATTGGTACGGATTCCCTAAGGTCTATTGGAGAAATGGCACGGGGAACCGGAATATTCTGAATTTTTAAGTTTTTACCTGAACTCGTGGCCTCGTGACTTAACCTCAAATTTTTAATGTACAGCTCGTGGTCTTGCGGGATCTCATCTCTGTCCATATAGGCTCGGAGTCGGCTTCTTAATTCTTCCACAGTACCCTCATCACATAACTCGAAATCTTTCAAGCATGTGCTTAAAGTATCTTTCTTCACCAAGTTTATAAAGGCACGGCTCATTATTGTAATTTTAAAATTGTGTACTTTTAAAAAAATATCAATACTTTTCAATAATTCTGGTACGAAGTGTTTTATTTTGTTCTTAATGTGTTTAGTATTTAGTTGGTTTATTATCTAATGTATTTAATATTTGATTTATTCTTTTTTTTTATTTAAGTAATTTTTTTTAATTTGCGATTATACTTTCTTTTATTTCATAGTCCCTGCTCGGGCGCCATTAAAACGAATCTCTGCTAGGGTAGTCCTCAGTGGGTATCCAGGATAAATAAAAAAACACTTTATTTAAACGTTATAAATTCAAATATTTTATTTTAAGATATTATTCAAAGGATTTATTCTAATGTCCTTTCCAATTAAATATAAGCCAATCAACCAGCCTGACAACGAAGAAAAATAAATGACGTGAAAACGAGTGTCGCAGATTACCGGTCAAACGTGTGTTCAGCATCGTGGTGGGTAATTCAATGCCCATCGCACATACAAGTGGTTCTTGAAATTTATATAGATTGGTATTAGTGTATTAGTAAACCCTTTGCCTGGGACCTATGGCTGTATTAACCAGTAGTCTCCCTGTGCACTACTACATCTTGGTCTGGGCACTATGGCTGTAACAACCACTAGAAACCCTCTACCACTACTACTATTTGGTCTAGGAACTATGGCTGTAATAACCAGTAGAAACCCTCTACCACTACTACTATTTGGTCTGGGAACTATGGCTATAAAAACCAGTAGGAACCCTCTACCAATACTTTGAATTGACTTTGCATGTCTAAAAGTACTTCCACAACCGAAGCTATAAAAACCTGCGGTAATGTACGTTCACTCAGACAGCGCAAACTCAACTAAAGTTGTGATAATTTAAGGCAAGCTGTAGTGATGCAAACACACACACCAGATCACTAGCATGTAGTGATGAGAGCAAGTTAACGAATGACCACTACACATAAAGCCTTAGTACACTCTTGCTCTGGTTGATTCTCTTATACTACTCTTCTACATCGTCTCTCTGACATAATCATTTACATTAAGGGGCAAAAATATAGTATTAAATGATTCAATACTAATTAATACTAATATGGTATCCAAGCAATAATAATAATAATAGTAATAATAATAATAATCATAATAAAATAATAATAATGGTAGTAACAGAATGCCAATTCTTGAGAAAATAACATAATATAATTTCACTAGTTCATGTTTTAAGAAAATATTGGTTGGTAAAATAAAATATTTTTATGAAACGAAGATTACTTCTTTACAGTACCCAACAATAAGCAAACCCCCAAAGCCTTGGACGACCAGACTGCGATAATTTTACGGAAATAAAGAACGTTTTAAACGTGTTTTCTAATGAAGAGGCAGAGGTCATTTGCAATGCAAAATTATTATTTGAAAACCCAATTGTAAATTCTGATTAGCATACATTAAAGACAATTTTGAATGTATTTGCAAAAGCATAGTTAAGTTAGAAAGCAGAGGTCTAACTTTGCACGAAAGTTTATCCGTCATAGAAGATGTAAAACAAAAAATTGAGGCTTTAGAAATTAAGGTGTTTTTTGAAAAGTTTTCTAAAGTTTTCAATAAAAATTAGCCAAGATTAAAAATAATATATTTTTCAATATAAAAGAAAAAGATGAATATATTGACACATAATCCCCATGTGAATTGTTAACTTTTAAATATGTCCCGGTAACATCGACTGAAGTTGAACGTAAATTTTCTATATATTCTACGGTATTGTGCGACATTCGGAGATCATTCCTATTCGAAAATTTAAAAAAACATATGATTGTAATATGCAATAAACATTTATATTAATAAAAACTATAAAAATACATTTATAATTCGTGTTTTTCGTTGATGCTTTTTCTTGCTATATTTTGCTTATTTTGAGCTTTTCCCAAGGGTTTTTGGACTTTTTAGCTTACTTTTTTAAAAAAATTTTGTGCTTTTTGGCTTGCCCTGCTGATCACTAACAATAGCATACAATTTACCTCTCGAGTTGTGCAACGTTTTTTGGTTGAGATAGCCGTGCGGCAACAAATCAATGCACTGTACATGCCGCAGGAAAACCCAAAAGAAAAAGCTAATCGTACAATAAAGACAATAATTGCGAATTTTACAGAGGAACAACACAACAAGTGTTAATTCTAGCATAGCGAAATCGACAGGATACTCCCCAGCAGGGCCGTGTGCATCGCTTGCCAAAAACCTTATATGATGAAGTCACGACTGCTACAAGAACAAGAATACTGAACCCTGATGAATGCTAATCAGAAATTTGACAGATATTTGAGCAGAAGATTAGAGACACTATCACAATGTTAGACGATGACAGTGGAAGCCCAAAGATTGGTGACTCACTGTTGTTGCAACAACATCCGCTGTATAAAGCAATTGATAATGTGGCAACAGAGTTGGCTCTGAAATATGGAGGCCCTTTTTGTGTCAAATCCTTTGTTTTGCCAGTTATGGTAAGTTTTCAGAGTACTTTCTATAAATATATAAAACTGATAATTTAAATTAAATAAAACCCTATAATCCATAAAAATTCATAATAGTAATTCAGTCTTGATTTATTTTTATTTATAGACAGGAAATAAAAAGAAAAATGGATGAGGCCCAGCACTTTGAAGCTACCAAAGACAAGTTCCAAACACGGATGCAGCAGGAAAATGCTAAGGGTAAGCGATCGATATTTATAGATGAAGAGTTCAGTTCTACCAGTAAACGTCCAAGAGCTACCTCCACCAACCATACCAGAGCGATTACAAAGTGCTTTCCTATGAGCCAAGCTACTTATGTAACTTTGGAAACTGTAATCAAGGCCAGCAAAGAAGTGTGAGTAAAGCAGAGTGAACCCCTATCCCATCAGCCAATGTCGAAGGAAATTAAGTTCAGATAGAAGCAGAAAGAGAAGTTTATGAAAACGAAGCAGTAAACGACGTTATCAGCCTATCATCTACGGAGCCGGAAACATGCGAGAAGGAAGGGGATATCTCACGAATCCTTCGTGCACACTTCAGGGAATATGATTATGCAAAAAACTTTCGTCGGCCATCTCCATATGTGTCAGTTTATTCATCATATGAATCTTCTATCCCAGAACGCCAAGTAGGCTACCAACGCACTATAAGGTACCGATTTTGGGCCGGAGCTAGTGAACAATCGCCCGGACTTAAGGACGCCAACACTCAGGCTGAGGAAACATATAACCGCCAAAGCCCTGTTTCGATGGCTAAGGTCGAAGGTAAACCTCGACCTGAAACCTCAAACACCGGCTTGTCAGAAAAACTTGATGAAAGTGTGCCTGTAAAAAGAACGTATGAGTCTGCTGTAAGTGTTCCCATTGCACATTCAATGGAAGAAAAAGGCAGTGAGTGAATTGCCTGTCGAATTACAATTTGGAATAGATGCCGCTCGCAAAGAGAAAGAAGATGGGTTGGTACATGTTACGCAGCAGCTTGATTCCTAGTCGAGGAGGGCATGTGACGATAAAAGTCGCCTTGGAGCTTGTTTTTACCGCCAATAATTATTTTTGTATTATTATCTATTTTTTACCAGTATATATATTATACCTATTATATAAACATATTTCTTTTTTTTATTATAAAACAACTAAATAATTTGTGACATGATCCTGTACACCGGTGAATTTACCTTAGCGAAAGAAAACGCCGTAACAGAGTAGGACCATACAATTTTAATTTCAAACAAAAAGGTTGATTTTTTACTACATATTGATTACATACGACTAAATCGAAAATAAGACTCCATGTCATGAAAAAAAACAAGACTGCACATTCAGCCGTATCTACGTCATCACAGAATACACGTGTGTGTTTGTTTTAAAAAGTGTGTGTGAGAGAGAGAGCACATTCCACACACAAATGTATGTACTTAGTTTACAACAAAAATTATATGTCTACGTCACAAGCAGAAAATAAAATAACGAACCTGCGCAATCCGCAATCTCGTTTTCTTTATTCATGACTCGATGTATTAAAAAATGAAATTGACCATTCCTAAAAGATTGCAATACTACCGATGGTATCGATAGTTTTCCAAAAAACAATCGAATGGCGTGACTATCGATAGTTTACCAGCTCTATTGTATCAACCAACTATTTATGTAGTTTAATTAATTTATTACCTCAATATAATTTAAAAATAAAGAAAGTTCAAGTGAAATTATCACTAGATATTTCAAACTTCATGCATAATATTTAGAAATATTTTTATTTAACCTTACAAATTTACAATATGATTTTTAATCTAATTAAATTTCATCTATTATTATTATTGCGGAATTTTATATCTGTTAGGATGTTGTAGATCATATTAATTACGCTCACGGCATATGTCTTGTGTGTACAAAATAATATTATTTTGAGGTAAAATATACTGGGAATGACGTTGAAGGAATTGTTTAGACTTGTAGTCCCATTTGTGCTCGTGTTGTTATTTAATTCTCCATCCCATATAGTACGGTTGAAATGCTGCATTGCCGCAGGTTTTTCATCTGTTAAATAAAAAATTTTATCTTAATAATTTCTAATGTAAAAAGTATAAAATGTAAATTTTTTCACTTAATTATTTTCAAACAAAAATCTAAATATACTGTAAAAATTTATTAGGTAAAAGTATTTATTAATAGCGTTTTATTTGATTTATTTATTTATTTCATAAATACTTTACAAAGTAAATTTGCAAAGTATTGTTGCACAAATACGAGCGGGGTAACTAGACCATATGCCCAAGATGGTATTAACAGTATTTTAAAAAAGTTTTGGTGACTGACTATACACGACTTATGCCTTCACATAGGAAGTAGCAACGTGGTTGTTAAAGAAATTCCACAGAAGAACCGCAAGAAGGCCAATAAACAACAGTGGCCTGGTTGCACTTAAGAGATAATTGCCAACGACGCTTGATGTTGACTCGCCCAGAGCTGTTTTACGACTTAATAGCGATTTATTTTCTGCCAAAGATATAACATAATGTATAAGTACATTGATAAGTATGTACATATGTATGTATGTTATGCCCAAAAAAGCGTAACCAATAATTACTAATGAAAAACTGTTTACGTCCCAAGAATTCCACGTATTTTTAGCGGGATCCCGAGAAATAATACAAAAATAGTAATTTACAACTTTACATTTCGAACAGCTGCTTTCACTTTGGCATTTCTGAAATTTATTGCGAGCAGCGATTTGCTAAAAAATTTTACATTTAAAGATATTTTATCAAATGGATTGGTGTTTTGAGGTACGAGTAGGTTATTGAAAGCATTATTTTATTGTTTTTAATAAAAACTAATGAAATTGCTTTCGATGTAAAATTCAATTCTATGGACGTTTTTTAAGAAAAAATCTGCTGATCTGATTTCGATCTCAAACCTCGAGTACCGCTGTATTATTTATTTTATGATTATTTTTATTAACTATTATGTTATGTTTATGTTCACTTATGTATATTTGTAAGTTTACTTTTTTGATCTCATCTAACAACGTTTTTCGTGTTAGAAAAACCCTTTAAGGAATTTCAAAATTAAGAGTTAAAAAATAAAGTTCCTGTTTTAATACCAAATTTGAATTAATATACATACATACATAGTTATGTACTATTAAAACATAAGATTTGTTCAAGTCAGTGTTTTAGGCTTCGTAATCAAATTTGTGTTAAGCCCAGCCTGTTAATGTATACAATGCAGAAACTTGTCAAACTTTGTTTACAAGCCGCAAAAATGTTAGTGTATGTGTGTGAATAAAATGATTACAGTGTTGCCAATGAATTTGCATGTGGCTGTGTCTCCAATTACACATTGAAGAAAATTACACTACACATCCTTTGTGTAGGTTAAAATTAAAACAAAATTAAACAAAAATAGAAGTCAAAGTAGAATTACACACAGATTATACACGAATCTAATTATAGGCCTACAGATGTGAGTAGAAATTACACACTCTGTATATTACACACGTATTGGCAACACTGAATGACTATAATCATTCATGAATGCCGCGTCTGCAATTGTACTTTAGTTACCCTGTAATTGTTATTTTTAACACCAAAAGACATCTGTTTTTGACTAAATTCTGTTTGTTTCTACCAACAAAATGCGTGTGTTTCTTGGTGTTGCAATTTTGTTGTAGTCGTGCAAGTACCTTGTATAATTGTGTCATGCAATTGACAAATAAATTGGTAGTTCAGTCTGAGTTTAAATTTTTACATGAGACCAACTTCAGATAACTTGAAACATAAGTATAAATTACATGAAGCACGTATTGGAATTATTTGGCAAAATTAGTAATGAAAATAAAAATACTGAATTTTTTAAGCCAAAATCTACGTAGTAGAGAATATCTTGAATTTTCGATAAAAATGGTAGTTTTGCTATTATTATAGAAAATTATTTAACCAAAATGATTAATACAAGAGAAACGCTGAATATTTAAATATAAACTCAAGAACAATTATAAAATCTACATAGTAATAGAAATTATTTAACCTAATAAAGAATTAAAAATAAAACAAGATTTTCTAAATACTGACAGGAGAAACAATTATAAAATTTATGTTATAGAGAATGTTTGGAAGTCAAAGTAAAGACATTATCATTGGAATTCGAAAGAAAAGCGAAAACAGAAATTTTAAAATAAACATAAAATTAAATGGTTGGCGTTGCACAGTGGCGTGAAATAAAAACAAGTGTTAAAAAGTTCGCAACTTTTGAACTAGTCAACCGATTTCGGTGAAACCAACTGTTTTGAAAAGAAGAAATGTTGAATTATTGAGGTAGTATATTTTGAGGCAACCTGTTGTAAGACAGGTTAGCTCCAAACAGCGTCAAAATATCGAAATTCTTTCGGAGCTTGTAACTTTTGCAAATCTCAACCGATCTTAATAATTTTTTCAGACAATCAACGTTAAGAAACAGAAATAAAACATATGAAGAGCACCATTTTATTTCTTAAAGTTTCCAATTTATTTGATTTGAAAACTTTTTATTCATTTTTGGCCATGCCTTTTTTTATTCGTTAGTATATAACTTCTTTATTACTCAGCGAAAATCGTTTGGTTTTCTTGTTTGTAAAAGAGAACTTCATTGAAATTCATATGAAAAAAAGTCGTTTTGTTATCTCAAAAATTGTAGCAAGGAAAACTTTTGCAATTTGGATTTTTGAAAATTATGAGGAAATTTTATATATTTTGTGAAAAAAGTATTTTTAATTCTTTCGTAATATTATTATTATTATTATTAAGTATTTGATAAAACTTCCCATAGAGCACAAAATATTGCTGGAATTTTGCTGGAATCTTAATAAGTTGCACGTAATCGGTAATTTTGCAGAAATATTGCCGTAATAGGTTTTAGTAATATTAAATTTGCAACATAGTACCAATATTATTATAACTTTACAAAAAATTATTAGATGATATTATATCTATCAAAATTGTTTTTGTTAAGTTGATATATCGCGTTACAGATGCCATAAGGCCACATACCGGCAAAAGTACCGATGAAAAAGCATAAGGGCGTAAAATAAAAACTATATTTTTTTAAGTTCAAAAATTGTTTTTAACTTGAGTGAATTTTTTTTTGTTTTTCTTTGCATTACAGATAAAAATACGTCGATTCCCAAAAAAACAATTTTTTAACATAAATTTCAGCGTTAAAAAAAATAATATCAACCTTTTGATTACAAATTTTTTAATTTTAGGGTTCCTTACAAATTACTTAAAACAAGCTTATTTATAATAAAAGACTAAAAAATTCACAAAAAGAGAGTGCGATTTTTTTGCCACATCCAATAATTATATTTTTCGCAAAAAAAATGCTAACTTCGACCAATGCTGGATGTAGGGTGCAATATCAAAAATCTCTAAAACTTATTTCATAGCCTTTCTTAATACTTCTTCTTTCTTAAAAACAAAAGTTTTTATAAAATACTTAATAATTTTTTTAAAATATTACGAAAAAAATAGGAATACTTTTTGCACAAAATATATAAAATTTTTTCATAATTTTCAAAAATCGAAATTGATATCAAAACGATTTTTTTATATGAAGCAAGAAAACCAAACGATTTTCGCTAACTAATAAAAAAGTTATGTACTAACGCTTAAAAAAGTCATGGCCAAATATTAAAATAAACATTTTTCAAGTCAAATAACTCGGAAACTTTAAGAAATAAAATGATCCACTTACCATATTTTATTTTTGTTTCTTAACGTTGACTGTCCCACTGAAAAAATTATTAAGATCGGTTGATATTTGCAAAAGTTACAAATCATAATCAAATCATACTACCTCAAAAGCTCTACACTTTTTTATTTAAACAGTTGGCTTTATCGAAATCGGTTGACTAGTTCAAAAGTTGCGAACTTTTTACCACTTTTTTTTTCTCGCCACTGTGTGTTAGCTGAAGTAGTTAGTAAGTTGACTACAAAACCGAAGGTACTGGGTTCGAGCCTGGTCTCCAACACTCATTAAATAACAATACCACGCCTTTTTCTAAAGTGCATTAGTGTGCGTTTGTATCAGTTGCTGTAGAAAAGTTCAAGTGATGAAGGCATAGACATTGGTCACTGAACTACACCGTCTTCAACGGATACTAATCCTAATGTAACATCAGAGCCCCCTCCCTCGTCGGTATTGTGTAGCAGAATCATCAGCCAACTAAAATAACCAATAAAATGACTACTAAGTACAGCTTTGAAAATTTAATACGCCTCCTTGACACCAGAGACGCTGCAACACTGCATTATGTTTGTTCAAATTGTATTGCGAATTTTGAACTTTCGCGGGTTACGTATATTCGAATTTTGATTTTTTTGTGGCGTTATGTTGGTACTCATGTCTCTCACTTATGCCGACAATTTCGGCCATTTTGAATGTTCAGTTAATTGTTGACAGCTGCTTTGCTTGCACGTGTCTTTAATCAAATTTCCATAGAAAATTTGTTTCATAAACCTCTTATTAAATAGAAATATTTTTTATGAATTAGGCAGTTTATTTATTGTTATGAGTGTTAAAAGTTTGATCGAGAGTTTAAGCGATTTAAGTATTGAACACTCTCAAAGTAGAAGAATCGATTCCCAGACAGTGCAGTCATTAATTTTGTGGCAAAAAGACAAATTTCGAGTTAATGGCACTCCTGTAATATTCATATTTCAAAGTACTTCTGAGAAAAATCTTTATTATTTTGTACTGATTTTCAATTGAATGTATTAAGTACACGGTGAAGATCGATATTTTCCTTAAGAAAAGAAAAGCGAACCCAGAAATTCCCAATTTAACTGCAAAAGAATTAAATTTGTGAAAATGGACTTGAAAGTTTAAAAGTACTCTCTTCCAAAACAGTATAATATGACTTAAGCAGTTTTTCCTTATTGCCACAGAATGAATGGGGAATTTATTTATTGTATCTTCAAAAAATGAACTAACAATAAGTATTCAAATCTTAAATCTAGATATAATAATTAGGCCCAACCAGTGTCAGGCATAAACTTAGTGACAGTAATCAATAATATATAAATATCATATTAAGCACAAAAATATTTTCAAGCTGTTTCATCTGGAGTGTTGAGTATTAGAGCCATAGTGTCCATCTTTTTTAAGCGGATGTGTCCAGTAAAATTCAAGATGTTACGAGCAAATGGATTAGGATGAGACTCGAGTTTTGTTAAGTATTTGCCTGCGTATTTTTTAATTTCTTCAGTCACTAGTGGCATATTTAAATCACGATGTAAATTTGAATTTTTGATGTACCATGGAGCCGATGTTATTAGTCTTAAAATCTTGTTTTGCCTTCGTTGGATTCTCTCTATATTGGAAGCTGAAGCAGTGCCCCATAGCTGTATTCCGTAGCACCATATGGGTTTCAAAAGCGACTTGTATATTAAAAGTTTACAATCTAGACTGAGTGTTGAATTTCTACCAATCAGCCAATGTATCTGAGTTAATTTAAGTTTCATTTGTGTTAGCTTTGAGTCAATATGGTGTTTCCATGTAAGCCGTTGATCAAGGTGTATACCAAGGTATTTTACATGTGAATGTTGAGGAACAACTTGATTCTTGATTCGAATTGGGGAACAGGTATCTCTTCGCAGGGTAAATGTTAGCTGAACACACTTTTGTTCGTTAACTTTAATTCTCCATTAGTTTAACCATAGTTCCAGCTGTGTAATATGTTCTTCTAGATATCGGGAAGCCTCGTGAGGGTTTTCGTGCATACTAAGGCAGGCTGTATCATCGGCAAATGTAGATATATGGATATTGCTGCTCAAAGGCATACCACAAGTATAAATCAAATACAAAACTGGCCCCAATATGCTCCCCTGTGGCACACCGGATGATATAGATTCGGGCACACTCATGAAGTCTCCTTCAACAACCGTGAACTTCCGGGTAGTAATATAACTTTCCAATAGCTTCAGAAAATTTATTGGTAGATATGATTTCAATTTTAAAATAAGGCCTTCATGCCATACTTCATCAAATGCCTGAGAAAGATCAATGAAGAGGGCAGAGCAATATCTCTTTTCTTCAAATGTTCTTCTTATAAATTGAACAAATCTATGCGTTTGTTCAATAGTGTATGCTGACTCCTAAAACCAAACTGATGGTCTGGTATGCACCCACTACCAATTAGAATTGGGGACAATTTTATCACGAGCAGTTTTTCGAAAAGTTTAGACATTGTTGATAGTAGACTTAGTGGCCTATACGATTCAACCTTGGTAAGGTCTTTGCCCGGCTTTGGAATCATTTTGACCTTGGCAAGCTTCCAGAGGTGCGGATAATATTCTAGTCTTAATATGGCATTAAAAATAAATAGAAGGATTCTAATTGCAATACAAGGCAAATTCATCAGCATCTTGTTACTAATTCCGTCAATTCCTGGAGCTTTCTTCGGGTTTAGTTCAGCAATTAGTTTCTGTACGTCACGCATCTTAAACTTTAAGGGTCGAGGGGGTAGAGCAACTACACTCGGTAAATCAACAGCACCCGTGCATGTGTTTGGGGTAAATACGGATTTTAAATGCTTTGCAAACAAGTTACCTTTTTCCGTATCACTTCTTGCCCAACCTCCGGTAGCAGTGCGCAGAGGTGGTTTAAACTCAACGGGTGTTTTAAGCTTTTTCGCAGCGCGCCACAAAGAGTAATTAGATGCTGGTGTGACATCGAGATTTTCCAGATAAATTTTAAGAGATGCAGTTTTTTCATATGCAAGCATCTCTTGCAGTCGTTTAGTGCACTCTTTAAATCTGATTTTATGCTGGGGCGATCTGTGCTGTTGCCATTCCCGTCTAGCTCTTCTTTTTTCACATACGAGACGTTCAATATCCGTAGAATAAATTCTATTGAACCCAGTCTGCGGGTGGGAGGTAGAAGCATGTTCAGCAGCCTGCTTTATATTTTCGTTAAGATTCACAACGTTAGATTCAATATCATCGGATGTTCTTAGCATTATGTTTTCCGTGCAATGACTACTAAGATATTTTTGAATCTCAGCCAATTAACACGATTGATCATCTTCACATATGGGTGAGGTAAATCACTTCTTAGTGGATTACAGATTGTAACGATAGTGGGAGAGTGATTGGAGGAGAGATCTAAGGAAGCTTCGACATGAACTAAATCTCTAGAAATATTTTTCATGAATCCAAAATCTATAACATGCGGAATTTTTTGTATGTCTGTAGGCCAGTAAGTGGGCTCTCCACTTGAAATGACGTCCAAGCCCATTTTTGAAATTGTATTGAACAACGCTCTTCCTCTAGGTGTAATAAGGCCTGAACCCCAGAACGTATGTTTTGCATTGTAGTCTCCACCTGCTACGAAACAAGGCCCAAGAGATTTGTAGAAATCCTCGTACTGTTGATGATCACCAGTGTTGTCAGATTTATTTTGACCCTTTTCGCCAGATGACTTGTCGAATATCGCCAAATATCGCCAATATAATAAAACATTAAATTATAGCTACAAATATATTTTTTAATTTTGTAATTATATTACAAATATTGTTAAATTTTAATTTCAGCAGGTAACGTCTATTGTAAAACATAAAAATTATACTATATAAGAAAAATTAAGAAAAGTGTTTACATTAACATATAAATAGTGGAGTACAAAAAATAATTTAAGATAACTTACTCCAAAAGATCAATCCGAATAGGATAAACTGAACTTGAACACCAAGATAAAAATTATTATATAAATCTCTTGATAAAACTGAAGTAACATTTACTTAAATGTGTATTTAAGTACACATATCATGTCCTTGAAGTGGTAAGTACCAGCAGAATCGTTGTATTCATACACTCGTCTGGCACTGTACAGTGCGTTTGTGTAGTATATGGGGGTGGTTGTGCTATTTACGTAGTGACCTAAGTAAATATCAAAACGATTTTGATATTTCCTCAAGTTTGTAAAACTGTACAGTGAACTTGTGTAGTATATGTTGCAAACGCTCAGTTGTGTCGTGATTTTTTAAGAGTTCAAAACTAGAAATGAGCGCCGAAAAAATATTCTGGACAGAGGTCCTAGAATTATACAAAGAATCGCCTGCATTATAGAGCATTAAAATAAAAACTGCACAGTTTACTTGTATAGTGTGTCACAAGCTTATTTTACTCAATGCCAGACTTGAGCACTGAACTTGTGTAGTGTATGGCTGGCATAGGCGAGAACTCGTGCAGGCTTTTTGGTGCTTCATTATAAAAATGTTGGTTCTAATTCATAAAAGAAAGTTTTCCCTACTGTGTTTTATAAACACCAAATGATATTTTGTGGGCCATATTTTTTAAACTTCTTGAATTTCAGAAAATTTTGTTTGAGATAAAGAGTCACAACATTTAGAATTTCATGCATGAAATATTTTATGTTGTAGAAAAAATTCTTTACAAAAAAATTTCATATTTTTAACATTGTTCTATTTTATTGAAATCGTAAAATATCGTCAAGGAGTTCAAATATCGCCAAGTAAATCGCCAATCGCCATTTGAAAATTTTCATCGCCAAAAATAAAATTTCGTCGCCACTTTTGGCGAGATATCGCCATATCTGACAACACTGATGATCACACACTTAGATTGAGAACTTTAGAAACCCCTTCAGTTGTAAAAGAGCACAGGGAAAAAGGAGCAGTTACAGGCGTTGAATGCAACGAAACCTTGGACATAATCAAGTCGTCACCAGAATTTAAGGGTGATGCATCTTAATACATCTTAAATTATATGAAAGATACATGGGAAGCTCAATATATTATCAAGTTGTCGTCATATTACGAAATAAAATAATAGATAAGGGGGCCACGATTTTGGAGTTCATATAACACGGTTCTTAATTCCATGGGATTTTGGATATATTGCATTTTGCTTATGCACACAAAAGATCAGTTTTTACTCTGGAGAAAGAGTTATCTACTCTTACTCAGAGATCTAAATTATTCACTTCTATAATGATGTAGAGGAAAAATTCAACATGATAATTAATAAACTATAATAGGATGGTGACGAATGAGAGCCGATATCACTTTGCTAGAGCTTTCAGTGGAAGTATAAAAAGACCAATTCATAATAATTATTCTATTCCAGCAATAAAACAAAATATTTCGAGACATCCTTTTCATAATTCAGTTCCAAAAAATCCTACCCATATTAGATTCCAACCACAGCAAATGTCATTCGTAACGAATTATCAAAACAGTAATATGATTCGCAATAGCGCTCGTTGGCAAACCCCTAAAAAATTCCAAAAATCGTTGCATTACAAAGTTTTTAGACAACTAAGAATTTCCAACCACAACCGATTGATACAGACGAAGTATGAGAACCATAAGCTCTAATACGCAAAATAATTTTCATATACAGAGTAATTTTTTTTATACTCCCATGCCTTACAACATTTGACGAAATAAAAGCACAACAAAACTGTGCAATGATATATCAATCATATCTCAATCGATTCATGTGATATTTCAGAGGAAGTTCGTAGAGAATTTTTAATGCTATTGGAACTATGAGTTCTCGCTGAACCTTCATAGTGAACAGACGTCTTAGCGGAGTTTTTTTTTCATATATATACATATGTACATATTAAACAAACAAAAAATTATACAAAAATATTCGTAATACATAATAACCGTAATACATATTAACTTTGATAAATAAGCAAATCAAATATTGCTGATATTTTTTTTAAATAGCAAGAAACAAAAAAAAAACAATCAAAAAACCGCAAACAAAGTGCCCTTGAGGAATACTCTACATGAGTACCTTAAACACAAAAAATTGTGAAGTGAGTTCTAACGGCAGAAATGCGTATTTTACTGCGAGTTCTGAAGCTCTTAATGTTAATAATAAAAATAAAAAATCTGATGATAGTCTTTTTCTAACTGCAAAGCCACTTTTTTGTCAGCGATCAACTTCGCTTTGTCCAATGCAACTAGTAATTCGTTAACATTACAATTGCCTAGTACATCACTTAACAAAGTTATTACGACAGATACCAGTAGCGCTAAACCCATGGTCCAATTCAGAATGGACAGATATATAACTGTGGTAAAGCGTGGGCGAAGCCCAAATTCTTCAAAAATTTCATCTGCTCCAAAGATGTCTAGGGATAATAGCGCATCATCTACTAATCGTCAAAATCAGTATTCATTATTGCAAGACAATAACGACAAGCCCGCTGCATCATCGCAAAAGTCTTTTAAGCCACCACGAGAGAAAAAAACTCTAACGCACTTCTAAAAAAACTATTGTCGTGGTGAAAATACTTTTCACATCATTCCAATTAAACGAGGTAATATTGATGAAACTAAGATTCAAATATATGATGAAAAAGATTTCCGAAAAATTATTAGTGAATTTGAAAAAAAACAAAACAAATTTTTACACTTACCAACTTAAAAGTGCTAAAGGCCAACAAATAGCATTAAAGGGCATAGATTCATATGTTGACCCCGAAGAAGTAAAATGTGCTCTTATCGACAAAGGCTTTAAGGCTAAAAAAAAGTAAAAACTAATATAATTAATAGAGAAAAGGTCCCCCAACCCATATTTCGGGTCGAACTGGAGCCGAATGACATACAATTGAAAAAAAAAAATAAAACCCATCCAATTCTCTTACACCGAAAAATCACAGTTGAAGAGCCACGTAAGCGTTCAGGTCCCGTACAGTGCCATAATTACCAGGAATATGGCCATACAAAAACTTACTGCAAATTACCTACAGCTTGTGTTATCTGCGGTGAATTGCATGGTTCTGGTAGCTGTAATAAGCCAAAAGATCAATCTGAAAATAAATTTAGTAATTGTGGAGCTAATCACACTTCTAACTACAGAGGATGCCCTGTATATTCTTTCGTTAAACAGACTATGGGACAAAAAGCTAAATTAGCTCCAGCTCAATCAGCAAACGCTTTATCCGCCAATTTTCCTCCAATAAGCCAACCAAGTACTTCACGTGTATCATATGCCGATGCTGTTAAGATAAATTATTTTTCCACGCAGAAATTTTCTCCACCAAGTAATTCAACAAATGCTAACACAAGCTTTAATTTTAGTCGCCTTGAAGCCACTATTGATAATTTAGTGCAAACTGTAAACAACTTTACTACAAATATGACTAGCATGCGAATGCAGAATACTCTGCTTCAAGCATTAATTAACAAGCCATGAACACGTTAAAAATATGTTTCTGGAACGCAAACGGCATTCGCCAACACAAAAATGAGCTCGATCACTTCCTTTCGGAAAAAATATTGATGTTATGTTAGTTTCTGAGAGTCATTTGACTTCGAGAAGCCTTTTTAAAATGAATGGCTACACCTTATATGATACTAAGGACCCGAGAGGAAGAGCATTCGGTGGATCAGCAATTTTAATAAAGTCAAGACTCAAGCACTATATTCTTGATAACATCTGGGCAGACCATTTACAAGCAACTAATATTTGTATTGAAAATTTTTGTACAAATTTCGTTACATCAATTTATTTCCCTCCAAGCTTTTTAAACACTGAGAATGAATACGAAGATTTCTTGGGCCTTGTTTTTTAGCAGCTGGAGACTACAATGCAAAGCATACGTTCTGGGGTTCACGTCTTATTACACCTAGAGGAAGAGCATTGTTCAACAAAATTTCAAAGATGGGCTTGGACGTCATTTCGAATGGGGAGCCTACTTACTGGCCTACAGACATACAAAAAATTCCGGATGTTATAGATTTTTTAGTCATGAAAAATATTTCTAGAGATTTAGTTCATGTCGAAGCTTCCTTATATCTCTCCTCCGATCACTCTCCGTTACAATCTGTAACCCACTAAGAAGTGATTTACCTCACCCATATGTGGAAATGATCAATCGTGTTAATTGGCTGAGATTCCAAAAAAATCTTAATAGTCATTGCACGGAAAACATAATGCTAAGAACATCCGATGATATTGAATCTAACATTGCGAATATTAACGAAAATATTAAGCAGGCTGCTGAACATGCTACTACCTCCCACCCGCGGACTCTGTTTAACAGAATTTATTCTACGGATTTTGAACGTCTTGTATATAAAAAAAGAAGAGCTAGAAGGGAATAGCAACAACACGGATCATTCCAACATAACATCAGGTTTAAAGAGTGCACTAAACGACTCCAAGAGTTGCTTGCATATGAAAAAACTGCATTTCTTAAAAATTATCTGGAAAACCTCGATGTCACATCAGCATCTAAATACCCTTGGTGGCGCGCTGCGAGAAAGCTTAAAACACCCGTTGAGTTTTAACCACCTCTGCGCACTTCTACCGGAGGTTGGGCAAGAAGTGATACTGAAAAAGGTAACATATTTTCTGAGCATTTAAAATCCGTATTTACCCCAAACACATGCACGGGCGCTGTTGATTTGCCGTGTGTAGTTTCTCTACATCCTCGACCCTTAAAATTTAAGACGCATGAGGTACAAAAACTAATTGCTGAACTCAATCCAAAGAAAGCTCCGGGTATTGATGAAATTAGTAATCAGATATTGATGAAGTTGCCTCGTATTGCAATTAGAATCCTCTTATTCGTTTTTAATGCCATTTTACGACTGGAGTATTATCCACACCACTGGAAGCTTGCCAAGGTCAAAATAATTCCAAGGCCGGGCAAAGATCTTACCAAGGCTGAGTCATACAGGCCAATAAGTTTACTGTCAACAATGTCAAAGCTCTTCGAAAAGCTACTCATGATAAAATTGACCCCAATTCTAACTGATAATGCTGGCATACCGGATCATCAATTTGGTTTTTTAAGTCAGCATAGCACCATTGAACAAACGCATAGATTGGTTCAATTTATAAGAAGAACATTTGAAGAAAAGAAATATTGTTCTGCTCTATTTATTGATGTTTCTCAGGCATTTGATAAAGTGTGGCATGAAGGCCCAATTTTAAAATTGAAGACATATCTACCAATAAAGATTCTTAATCTTTTACAAAGTTATATTCTTGCCCCGAAGTTCATCTCATCCGGTGTGCCACAGGGGAGTATACTGGGGCCATTTTTGTATTTGATTTATACTTTCGATATGCCCGTGAGCAGTAACATCCATACATCTACATTTGCCGACGATACAGCCTGCCTTAGTATGCACGAAAACTCTCACGAGGCATCTCGATATCTTCAGGAACATATTACCCAGCTGGAACTATGGCTAAACTTATGGAGAATAAAAGTAAACGAACAGAAGTGTGCTCAGATAACATTTCCCCTACGAAAAGATACTTGTTCCCCCATTATAATAAATAATCAAATTGTTCCTCAACACTCACATGTGAAATACCTTGGTATACACCTTGACCGACGGCTTACATGGAAACACCACATTGCAGCTAAGCTAACACAAATGAAATTAAAATTAACTCAGGTACATTGGCTGATTGGTAGAAATTCCACGCGGAGTCTAGATTGTAAGCTTTTGATATACAAGTTGCTCTTGAAACCTATATGGTGCTACGGAATACAGCTATGGGGCACTGCTTGAGCTTCCAGTATAAAAAGAATCCAACGAAGGCAAAACAAGATTTTAAGACTAATAACATCGGCTCCATGGTACATCAAAAATTCAAATTTTCATCGTGATTTAAATTTGCCACTAGTGACTGAAGAAACTGAAAAATACGCATGCAAATACTTAACAAAACTCGAGTCTCATCCTAATCCACTTGCTCGTAACATCTTGAATTTTACTGGACACATCCGCTTAAAAAAGAGGGACACTATGGCTCTAATACTCAACACTCGAGATGAAACAGCTTGAAAATATTTTTGTGCTTAATACGATATTTATGTATTATTGATTACTGTCACTAAGTTTATGTCTGACACTGGTTGGGCCTAATTATTATGTCTAGATTTAAGATTTGAATACTTATTGTTAGTTAATTTTTTGAAGATACAATAAATAAATGTACGCATGAAAAAAAAATTGGAACTGTATATAGGAGATTTTGTGAGCCATAGCGAAGTTCTCCCCTATAATACTTAAGTTATAGCAAGTATAAGAACTAGAGATGAAGAACCGTTCTATTCAAGATATAATAATTATACTATTTGAAATACCCTCCGACTAATTGAGAAAAAGGGTGTAGACGATAACGGCAAGCCGAAAAAGCATTTAGTTATTGATTTTCGAAAGTTGCATTCAAAAACTGGGAGTGACAAACATCCAATACACGAAATTTGCGTTATTTGGCGAATCTTAGTAAAGCCAGATATTTCACTACCTTGGATTTCATCAGATTAATTTGAGAGAACAGGATAGGGTAAAAACTGCTTTTAGCATTAGCAACGGAAAGTTTGAGTTTTGTAGAATACTATTTCGTTTAAAAAACGTGCCTAGTACTTTCCAGAATACTACGTCTACATTGATGATATCAACATATTTTCTGACTCGGAGCAGAAGCATATTCATGATATCGGAATAATACTTGAAAAACTCTTTAATTCTAGTATGAGGGTCTCAATAGAAGAGTAAAAATTGTTTAGAACATCCAGCGCGTTCTTGGGTTTTACAGTTTCAACAATAGGAATTAGAACTTGCCTAGATAAGGTAAAAACGATAGTGAATTACCCCATACCTTCATCATCTACGTGGATAACGATCTTTCCTTGGTTTGTCCGGCTGATTTGGAGATTCGTAAGGGATACAGCAGCTATTGCGAAACCATTGGGAAAATACCTAAGAACGTACTGTTACAAGACAGTTTGTAGCCAATATGGCAACTCTCAAAAATATCAACTGACAAGTAGATACATTCAATGCAAATTTTTGCATTATAGTAAAATTTAGTGATTATTTTACTCAAATACCAAGCAATTTATAAAAAAGTCTATTTTTTTAATTTTTTCTTAGACAGGCAGTTTTCATTTAAAGCGAACATATATCTATCTATCTATCTACGGAATGTGTGTTTGTATTTTGTTTGTTTGTTTGTTCGTACCTTATAGGAGACTAGACCTCTTGACCGATCTTCCTGAAATTTTCACAACATTTATCTGGGAATCTGGATTGAATTATAGGCTAATTTTTTTCACCCACGCCCACCTTTTAAATTATGTTACTCCTTCCACATAGTATTTAACAGGGTTGTTTTATGATATTAACGAGCATAACTCCGCCATTTTTTTTCATATAAAAAGTCCACTTATTTTTTTTTTTTGGGAAGGAGGGTGTCGCAGTGACTACACCGAAAATTTATTACTAATGGGGCGGCGGGAGTGCAAAATGCCCGTCCCAAAAATTGATTATCAATATTTTGGTTGTTTGTGGACCAAGTTTCAAAATTCATTTTGCATATAGAAGAGGTCCACAGATTTTTTTTTAATTTAAAGGGTGGGGGAGGGGTGTGCAGGAAGTAAAGTGCCTGCATTTAAAAAGTGAATATCAGCTTCTGTGGCTGAGTGGTAGCGATGCTGTTCTCTCAGTCCAGAGGTCGTGGGTTCGATTCCCGACATAGACCCTGGGTGTTTTCTGCAGACAAGCTAATCTGTTCACGGGTTGTGTTTGTTTATATGAAAAAAAAAATATAAAAAAATTTCCGTCATATGTCAATCAATTTCCAAAATTAATTTTTCATATGGAAATGGGCGAAGGGGTTCCAATTTGCCCGCTTTAATAACTGATTATCGAATAACTTCGTCATTTTTCGACCAATTATAAAAATGCTTTTTGCACATGAAAGAGGTCTACTGATTTTTTTTAATATTAGGAGGGAGAGGACTGTGCGAAGTGTGACTACCAAAAAAAAAGTTTATAAAACTACTTTGTCGTTTTTGGACCAATTTTCAAAATTCTTTTTGTATATGGAAATGTTCCACTAATTTTTTTTTTTTTTTAATTGGGTGGGTGGAGGGAGCAGAGTGATTACACCGAAAATTGATTACCAATTAACTTTGTCATTTGTGAACCAATTTTAATTTTTTTTTTGCATATAGAAAAGGTTCACTGATATGTTTGTTTTTTTTTTGGAAATTGGTTTGGGGGGGGGGGGGGGGGAGTAGAAAATTCCTAACCCAAATATTAAAAATCAAATATTTTTGTCATCTAAAATTCTTTTTTCATATGGAAAAAGTCCACTAATATTTGTTTGGAAATATTTGGGGGTAGGGCTGCAAAGTTCCCACCTGAAAAGTGAATATCAAATATTAAATAACTTGGTCATATGTGGACCAATTTTCCAACTTAGCTCTTGATATGGAAGATGACCAATAAATTTTTTTTTTTAACTTGAGGTAGCGAAATGTGCCCGCAAAAAAAACAAGGATTATCACATTATTCAAAATTATTTTTGCATATAAAACAGGTCTACTAATGGAAGTTGATGGGGGAGGCAAATTTTCCGGTAGCAAAGCGCACCGGGTTAAGCTAGTGTATGTATATAAGACGAACATATATGTATGTATATTAACTCTTTGAAAATGTGTATATATATCTTTTTAACAAGATCTGCAGTGGGAGTCCAATCTTCAGTTTTAGAATTATCCAAGTATAAAATTTATAATTTTCATTATGATTAATGAAATATTAATCTCAATTAAATGGACACCGATTCCTTTATATATGATGTAAGAACAAATGGTATACATACATATATCATGATATTAGAAATGACATTATAATACATTACGATACATCAGCATATTCAAAAGAAAATCCTTATAATTTTCCACTTATGAATAAAAGAGTCTTAGGGATGTTGAAAGAGGAATGCAATGGTAAAATTATTAAGGAGTTTATTGGTTGACGACCTAAAATTTTTTCTGTAAAAATAGAAAGCCTGGCTCAAGAAATAAAATAAAAATAAAAGGAATAAGCAAAGTGCAAACAACAAACTAACCATAAATGATTTTAGGAAATGTTTGTTGGAGAAAACACTGTATTTACATCCAAGATTTATCAAGTCTATACACAATTTATAAATAAACGATCATTAAGTTATTTAGATTATGTTGATACTTATGCATGGGGACATTATAATATAAATTGCAACTCAACAGTATCAATACTATAAAATTTAAATATTTATAGAGAAATTATGGAAGAGCATGATGATATTCTTCTTAATATAGATATTTAATTAATTAGCTCTATGTTAATTAATAAATAATTTGTTTAAATCGAAAAAAACTGTTTTCATTTCATTTCAAATTATATTTATTAAATAGAAATTCAAGTGACCGCAATTAAATGTATTAAATTTTTTTTTCGTTTATAATTGTAAATGGGTAATTTCAGATAATTGATGATTTCATATGGTGGTTGTAAGTCTCCAAAGCTATCAAAATATTCTTTGAAGTTCTGATTTTTATGTATAATATGCTACCAAATGTATCCCAGGACCATTTGAGTCATCCAAATTAACAATACCACATTCCTGAGGCAATGCTTTTTTAGGTAAACCATTACGCATAAAAACACCTCTAAAGTGTGAGATGTTTACATTTCTATTTAAATCTAAGTCCGTTAGTATACAATTAGATAGGTTTTGTAAAAGTTTTTTTGAGCTTTCTTATAATACAGTCCATATCCTGATTTATATGGTTTAAGATATAAACCTTTTCCGATGACGAGTAGAGTCTGCTCCTTGTTCTTTTCCATTCTTTATATGCTTTGCAGCCTTAACAATAGCTGGTTCTGTGGCTAGGCCTCCCAAAGCTGATAATGCAGTTAAAATAGGAAATAATGGTAGAAATCCACCAACTTAGGTACTCGAATAACTCTTGGTATATTAATATTAGCTTTCCTCTTCCTTTTAAAATTTGAATGAACATATTTTTGAACAATTTTAAACACATCGTTTATATTATCAGGTTTTTCACTTCTCAAAAGTTTTAACGTATCCTTAGCAGTGGATGAAAACAACTTTTTATTGTATACTTTCGTATTTTCTTTTTGATCTTCAATTTATTTGATTTGCAAGTTTTAATATTTTTCTTCATACCTAAACCAAATTTAACTTTTGTTTTCATTGCGTTCGTTACATACCAAGCGCTTGCTCGTTCTTTTAAATTACTATCTTAGAATTTAACACAATTCCTTATCCTTTTCAGCTAATACTTGACCAGCTTGATCTCGTTTGCTTATATCGTTTGATTGAGAATATGCAATGCCGTGCTCTATCCAATAAATGTATACCTCTATCTCCTCTTGTTAACGTTTTGCAAGTTTTGTACCAGGTCCACGAAACTGATATCTAAGTAAATGTAACTCAATTGTTAATTTGTCAATCAAGTTGTTTACGAAACCTCTTGCACTTTTATGCTGATTCAGATGGTTGCTCTGCGCATACTTTATAACCATTTTTATTTATCGATAATATTTCCTTATATAAGGAGCCATTTATAATATAAAAACTTATTAATTATCAATATGCGGATAAATATACAAGCAAACCAAATTCTCATAAGAAATCTAGATGAAGAACATAAGATAAAATCTAAAGCTGGAGATACGAGTACTAATTGTGGGGCTGTTATGTGTTATGATCAGCCTTATAGAAAGTCCTAATGGATTAAGTTTTAGAAATTACTGAAACCAATAAAACGAAAAAATATTTATACTTCTTGGGAAAATGAAAAAGTTCTTAGCGCGGCTGAGGCAAGTTCACATGCAATAATACTATTCGAGATTGTTTTTATCTATGTCAAACATATACGTAGATACCTAAACATTTAATACGTGATAATGCAAATATTATTATAATATTCAAGCAAGATGAAATGAATTTAAAACATATATACATACAATGATCATGTTATCGATGATATGCAGGAAACCCGCAAATATGTAATTGCATGTTTTTTCATGTGTGACGTATTAATGCGGGGACAAGATATTTATCCGTTTCAGAACTTTTTATGAATTTCGGCATCGATTTGTTAGTGCATATTTTTGCATATTTTACGCTTTAAAGCATGTTCTTGCATATATCAGTCTTACACGCATATTCTTAGCATATTTTGTAATTTTTAGAGCATAATTTACGCTTTTAAGGGATATTTTGATACTTCATAGAATTTTTTTATTTTAATATGGTTCCAAGCTCAACATTTTTTTTCGCCATCTAAATCTCATTTCCAATGTTCCATGTAGTGTATATGTTAATTTTTCTTATACATATTTATATTACGCAGTTATTATGGAAGTTGGTATCAATAAAAATTCGCTTTTACTAATTGCGACGGACTTTGCCCTAAGTAGACGTTCAAGTTTACTTAGATGTGCCAGACAACGATTTTTATTTGAAAATCTAGGTCAATGCTTTGTTGTTTATTGCAATAAAAATTATAAATAAAAATCTTGTCTTATTTATCCAAAATACAGTTCCAAGGTCTTAATTCTGATATCGTGATCTCTTCTGAAATTAAAGTTAATTTTTTACGAGATTAACCAAAAAAATTAATTTGTATTATTTGCTTTAGTCAAAATTTGTATGGTAAATTTTGTTTTCACGTGAAGTTCAAACCCAAATTATTGTTTTTAATTTCCTTTTTTCGTTTATTTTATTTTTGGATTATTTTATATGAAAATGTATTGAATTTTTCAGTTATAAATATATTTTCATTTACAATTAAACCAATTTATTTTATTTTTAAGAGCATATTTTTGAGTTTTTATTGCATATTTTCAAGTTTTGAGTGCATATTGAATGCGCATAAAACACTTTCTTAGAGCATATTTGTGGTTTCCCTGGTGATATGTCATTTGAACAATTTGTAGAGCTTTGTAGTGAATGCTGCAAGGATAAATATGGATATCTTATTGTAAGTAAGGACGATTTAATAAACAAAGGACGGTATCGAAAAGGGTTTTAATGCTTTTATACAACTGTGATACTGAATGAAAACAGGTCTTTAGCATATCTTAAGTAGATCATTAGCAGATGTTAAGCAGATCGTTAGCGGATATTAATCAAATTGTTAACAAGCGTAAAACGAATTATAAGGAATAAACATATTAAAATATTAAAGGATATTGTAAAAACCAAGAAAAACGGAAAAATATTAAACTAAATCACATAGATAGTCAATTTTTTGGAAGATACTTTCCAACCAATAACAAAACCCGTAGAAGATATAATTGATAAATTTAAAGATAATGAAAATAAAACAACACAGAATCGAACACCTTACATTCATTTGCTGAAAACTCTAAGCAAAAGCATAAGCTAAAAAGCAAAAAGCGTTGATAAAGATTCTAAGTATGATGAGAATGATGATAATTCTATCGATGATTACGATAATGAGGAACTACAAGTAAATAAATATATTAAAAACTTAAAAAGAATTAAATCTCCAACCGATAACAATGATTAAATAACTGAAACAACTCAGAAACTAGACACAAATAATGAAATCAATAGTGTGCTTACTACACACAAAAGTAATAAACGAAATGTAAACAATCGATAGAACAATAAGCACAAAATATCCATCAATTGTATATCAAGATGTAGTACAATTTCCAAAAGTTCTAAACGAAAAGTAAAGTGATGTTGATGATAATGATGATTATGAAGGAACCAATATGAAATTTACAGAAACTTGTTTGAAGCGAAAAAGATCATCTTAATTAAATAAGGAAATGAAACGAACGAAAATAGAAAAATTTTTAAAACGTAAAAACACCCTAACGAACCTAAACGTATTACAACTGAAAGAAATTTGAAACGAAAGAGCTATTCTTCTATTAATGAATTTGATGGTTATAAAAAACGAAATAAAGCTGTGCATACATATATTTAAATTATATATACATATGTACAGGCCAATGTTGTTTATTAGCCTTCGAGAGTTTTGCGTCTCGCTCGCACTGGTTGACTGATCTGCCACGGATAACCGTATATTCTTGCGGTTCTTTTGTGGAATTTCTTTAACAACCACGTTGCTACTTCCTATGTGAAGGCATAAATCGTGTATAGTCAGTCACAAAAACTTTTTTAAAATACTGTTAATACCATCTTGGGCATATGGTCTAGTTACCCCGCCCATATTTGTGCAATATTTTGCAAATTTACTTTGTAAAGTTTTTATGAAATAAATAAATAAATATACATATATATATATCGATACTTGAAATACCACAGTATATTTATTTGACATAATGTCTTTATTTAATTTGAAAATTTTGCTTGTTTTTATGTTTAAGCATTGTCTATATAGTGGAAAATAAAATAGATGCAAAATCGAATAAAGATGCTCGTTTTGTAAAGATTTTTGTTTGAAGCTTCTAAACTTATTTTGTTTGTATATTGTGAATCTCAATAACGTATTAATACTCTTAAGGTGGACTCACCCATTGTTTCGGAACAAAATTTTGGTTCGGAGAATTTTTTTTTATATGGAGTTTGACGCTTCTCTTTTTGGGAGAGAGAGAAGAAGACAAACAAATTTTGTTCGGAAAAAATCGAACTGATCTGAAAACTATTTTAATTTTTCAGCCAAAGTTGAACTGCGCTGCCACATCATGGTATATGAATAATAAAAGCATAGAGTACACATATATTTATTAGGATAGATATAAAGGAAAATTAAAAATAAAATATATATAAAAATGGAGTTGAACGAAACAATTAAAAAGATGTGTGTGACACAGCAAATTGTAAGCACTTGCCGCTGTGCTGCCACTTCTTAAATTAATACGCATCGTTTACACACGTATTTCATATGGTAGCTTTGATTTTGCAGACAAAATGTTCGAAATGGATGAATCGTCTTGCAAAAAACTATCAGTAAAAAAAAATTTCTCCAGACAAACATTTTGTTCCGAAACAATGGGTGATTCACCTTTACTTTCGTATTCATAAAAAATATTTTAGGTTTATTACAGGTTTATTTTACAAGTTTTCCATAAAAATATGTCAAATAAGCACTTAATAAACTTGAAATAGTTTTTATGAATATGGCAGTTAATATATAAACATACGAAGTTTGTTAGCTAAATTCAAATATTTTTTTGGGTTGAACTCTACTGACGAGTTCCATAAGCCGGAACGAAATGCATATAGACAATGCTTCACCACAAAAACAAGCTAAATTTTCATATAGTATATCGCTTCTGTTCAAAAATATCGATACGATATGTATCAATACATTTTTTTCATTTGCCCATCTCTAATACATATACATATGTATGTATACATATATACACTCAAAATATTTCATAGGTAAAATAAACGAAAAATGTGGTTTATTTTACGAAAATACTCATTGGTTTTACGGTACGAAATGCTTGGTAAATAGTAGAAATAATATTTACGAAATATTTTTTGTCTGCAGTTTTCAGTTTTTTTTAAATTCGTGAATCATGGAAAGCAATTTTGTGTTATATACGAAACTTTGTGTAAAATTAGAATCTTTAATATATAAAAATCTGCAAAAAAAATATATTTTCTTACATTTGAAACATAATTTTGTTGAATAATCTGTAATTCTTGAAATTAAAGGTCGTAATAATTATGAAAAGAAAAAGACAATTTAAGGGGAATTGTTACACCCTCTGTATTCCTCATACATCACATACATACATATTTTGCACTGAAACTCACAAATCAAACTGGGAATGCTGGGAACACAACTGGTACGAACACCGAATTTTTCTTTGCGAACTTTTGTCATAGAAAATAAAACAAATTTGTTCATATGAAAATTAACACAACATCGTCGTCCAATGAAATTCGTCGTGCGTGACGAGCTCTGCGATAGATTTATTTCTAATTCTTACTCCGATGAACGACGAAAAAACAATTTTCTCTCTCCTTGCACAAGCAATAACCAATTATCCAATTACAAGATCAAGTGCACAAAATTTTGTCGTTCGTCCCAGTTGTGTTCAAAGTATAAACCAAAAACTAATTTTTTATCAATAATTTTTTATACAATATATACAATGGAGAAAATATTAAAAAATAAAACAAAACAACAGTCTTTATTCTATTTCAAAGTTTTTTTTTCGTAAAATTCACGAAACTTGTGTAGATTTAAGAATAATTTTGTACTGTAAGCAAAATGATAACAAAACAGAATTTGTTTATTTTACGAAATTTCCAATCTTATAAAAATGTTTTATTTTCTCCGAAATTCAATGAAATAAACGAAAAATATGGTACTATATACGAAAATAATTGTACGAAATAATTTTTGTAACTTAACGAAATTCGTAAAATTATGAAATCTGTTTTCCTGCACAAGTGTCAAATATTTCGTAAAATGTACAACATTTTTCGTTTATTGAACCAAAATTATATTACGAAAAAGTTTTTCGTATTTTTAAGCATGAAATATTTCGAGTGTACGTATGTATGTATTGGCATGTAAATAGGTGAATATTCATGAAATAAGAGCGCTTCGGCTGTTCCGTTGCGTAAAAATAATCTTTAAACTCACCTTGTAGAACATGAACTGAAGTACTTGCAGATCTGACATTTGAAGGTGCGCAGGTATAATTTCCAGCATGATGAAATCGAACTTTTTGAATAGTTAAAGTACTTATAGAAGTTGGTAGTGAAAATCCAATTGGTTGTACAAAGCTTAGCGATTGAGTAGTTTTGTTTCCTTTACCAAAGACTTCTTCGTTTTTATAATTTTTTAGAGTATTAGCTTCTAGAACTCCCGTGTCCTTCATTATATTTGACTTAACAAAAAAACCCTTTTGTGAATCATAGTTAACCATTTTGCTATCATGATACCTGAAACAAATATAAATTATAAGATATAAAGGAATTCAAACACGAATTTTCGATTAAAATTAAGGGACGTCTCCAATTTAAAATATTTTAAATTTAATCATATGAAAAAAAGTTCTTGAGTCAGTATTCTTATTCGCCTAGATTACCAAAATTCAAAGGTAATATTTCCTAAAATTAATTGAAAAAAAATTTTTGTTGATTTCTATGTTCGAAAAATCAACTAAAATTTTAGTTTAAGTTCCTTAACGACTAGATAAATTCATACCTTTGTTTTCTGTGAACTATCTAAATAGCAAAGTTAAATTAGACATATGTAGTGCGCAAATTATCATGGATTTTAGTTAAATTAATTACTTATAATGCGATAATTATCATGGATTTTAGCTATCTTTGACTTATCAAATAATGAATAAAGAATTTTTGCATTTGTTAATCATTTATTATAAATTTATTAGAAAGTACTGCAATATGTACTCCATATTTAGGTATGTATGTACATAAATATATTCTTAGGAAACAAATATCTCCGGATTTATAAAAAAAATTTATAAATGTATCTCCATAGCTTCTCAATAGACATTCTTTTCGGAATCCTTCTGCATTAACCTTAACCTTCTGTACATACACATTTTACCTCAGTACCGGAAGCTCATGGCATAACTTAAGCTATTTTACCCAAATTAATACCACGAGTTAAGTTCATTTTATGTGAATGAATTTTAAGAATATCGAAACGACCCTCCTCTTTTGGTGGTGGATATTCAATTTCACTATCAATATGACGAGGACGCAAAAGAGAACGATCCAAAATATATATATAATATAACTGAAGGCGCATGCTCTCGGTATCAGCTAGTTTATGTATTATAAATTTAAAAAAAGTTTTACACAAATTTAAAAAATTTTTAAAATTCCATGTACACCCAGAGAAAAACAATTTAAAATTGATGAAAACCACATTGATTCAATAAAAAACATTAACGAAAGTCTAATCATGATGAACATTTTTATTTCAATATTAAACAATATTAATTTATTTTCATAATTCTAATATAGAATTAAATATAGAATAATATTTTTCGACACTGAATTAATATTGAAATCTTATGGAACCGCATCGTCTTATTGATATGATATGGTTTACACATTCATGTAAAGTGGTTTTTTAATATGTTTCTTATTCATTCAATATTTTGCAATTTAAATTTCAACTTAACTGAGAATTTAGTGAAATAAAAGTCTTAAAATAATATGTTTAGCCTTTAAAATAATATTGATTCAATGTAATTCAATGAAGAAATCGAATCAACGTTAACTCGAAGTTGAAAATTATTGATATAAAGTATTTCAATATAATTTTTCTATTATATTGAAATTTATTGAATTAATATGACGGGTTCTTATTTATAAGTTGCAGCTTTTTCCTGAGTGTATACATAACTTTTTGCTCAAAAATTTTCTTTTCTTGCACGCCCAAACCGCTATACCGATTTTGAAAGTTCTTTCACCAATGCAAAGCTAAATTACAGGTGTCAAACATAGGCAATTTTTTCGGAACCGGTTTTTTCTTTGGCACGGATTTTGAAACCGCTAAACCGATTTTGAAAATTCTTTCTTCAATGGAAAGCTACACCACCATTGTCAAACATTTTTTTTTTTTTTTTTATGCATAAATATATTTATTTATTGTATCTTCAAAAATGAACTAACAATAAGTATTCAAATCTTAAATCTAAATATAATTATTAGGCCCGACCAGTGTCGGACATAAACTTAGTGATAGTAATTCATAATACATAAGAGTTGTGCAAAGCAAAAAATAAAAATAAAAAAATAATTTCAAACAGTTTCATCTGGTGTGGTAAGTATTAGAGCCCTTGTGTCCCTCTTTTTTAAGCGGATGTGTCCGGTAAAGTTCAAGATATTTCGAGCAAGCGGATTAGGGTGTGACTCGAGTTTAGTTAAATATTTGCCTGAGTATTTTGCAATTTCTTCAGTCACTTGTGGCATATTTAGATCACGATGTAAATTTGAGTTTCTTATGTACCATGGAGCCGATGTTATTAACCGTAAAATTTTGTTTTGTCTTCGTTGGATTTTCTCTACATTTGAAGCTGAAGCAGTGCCCCATAGCTGAATTCCGTAGCACCATATAGGTTTCAAAAGCGACTTGTATATCAAAAGTTTGCAATCTAGACTCAGGGTTGAATTTCTACCAATCAGCCAATGTAACTGAGTTAATTTAAGTTTCATTTGTGTTAGCTTTGAGTCAATATGGTGTTTCCATGTTATCCGTCGGTCAAGGTGTATACCAAGGTATTTTACATGTGAATGTTGAGGAACAACTTGATTATTGATTCGAATGGGTGAACAGGTATCTTTTCGCAGAGTAAATGTTACCTGAACACACTTTTGTTCGTTTACCTTAATTCTCCATAAGTTTAACCATAATTCCAGCTGTGTAATATGTTCTTGTAGGTATCGGGAAGCCTCGTGAGGGTTTTCGTGCATACTAAGGCAGGCTGTATCATCAGCAAATGTAGATGTATGGATATTGCTGCTCAAAGGCATATCACAAGTATAAATCAAATACAAGACTGGGCCCAGTATGCTCCCCTGTGGCACACCGGATGAGATTGATTCGGAAGCACTCATGAAGTCTCCTTCCACAACAGTGAACTTTCGAGCAAGAATATAACTTTGCAGAAGATTAACAATGTTTATTGGTAGATATGTCTTCAATTTTAAAATTAGGCCTCTATGCCACACTTTATCAAATGCTTGAGAAACATCAATAAAGAGGGCAGAACAATACTTCTTTTCTTCGAGTGTTCTTCTTATAAATTTAACCAATCTATGCGTTTGTTCAATGGTGCTATGCTGACTTCTAAAACCAAATTGATGATCCGGTATGCACGCATTATCAGTTAGAATTGGGGACAATTTGATCATGAGTAACTTTTCGAAGAGCTTTGACATTGTTGGCAGTAAACTTATTGGCCTGTATGACTCAGCCTTGGTAAGATCTTTGCCCGGCTTTGGAATCATTTTGACCTTGGCAAGCTTCCAGCTGTGTGGATAATACTCCAGTCTTAAAATGGCATTAAAAATGAATAGCAGAATTCTAATTGCAATACGAGGCAACTTCATCAGCATCTTATTACTAATTTCATCAATACCCGGAGCTTTTATTGGGTTGAGTTCAGCAATTAGTTTTTGTACATCACGCATCTTAAACTTTAAGGGACTAGGGGGTAGAGCAACTACACATGGCAAATCAGCAACACCCATACATGTGTTTGGGGTAAATACGGTTTTTAAATGCTCAGCAAATATGTTACCTTTTTCAGTATCGTTTCTTGCCCAACCTCCGGTAGAAGTGCGCAGGGGTGGTTTAAACTCAACGGGTGTTTTAAGCTTCCTCGCAGCGCGCCACAAAGAATAATTAGATGCTGGTGTTACATCAAGACCTTCCAGATAATTTTTAAGAGATGCAGTTTTTTCAGATGCAAGCAACTCTTGGAGTCGTTTAGTGCACTCTTTAAACCTGATTTTATGTTGGGGTGATCTGTGTTGCTGCCATTCCCTTCTAGCTCTTCTTTTTTCACTTACGAGACGTTCAATATCCGTAGAATAAATTCTATTAAACCCAGTCTGCGGGTGGGAGGTAGTAGCATGTTCAGCAGCCTGTTTAATATTTCCGTTAAGATTCGCAATGTTAGATTCAATATCATCGGATGTACTTAGCGTTATGTTTTCTGTGCAATGACTACTAAGATATTTTTTGAATCTCAGCCAATTAACACGATTGACCATCTTCACATATGGATGAGGTAAGTCACTTCTTAGTGGATTACAGATTGTAACGATAGTGGGAGAGTGATCGGAGGAGAGATCTAGAGAAGCTTCAACATGAACTAAATCTCTAGAAATATTTTTCATGACGCCAAAATCTATAACATCCGGAATTTTTTGTATGTCAGTAGGCCAGTAAGTGGGCTGCCCACTCGAAATGACGTCCAAACCCATTTTTGAAATTGTGGTGAACAACGCTCTACCTCTAGGTGTAATAAGACGCGAACCCCAGAACGTATGCTTTGCATTGTAGTCGCCAGCTGCTACAAAACAAGGTCCAAGAGATTTGAAGAAATCCTCGTATTGATCCTCAGTGATTGAAAATCTGGGAGGGGAGTAAATTGATGATATAACGAAATTTGTACAAAAATTTTCGACGCAAATATTTGTTGCTTGTAGATTTTCTTCACAAACGTTGTCAAGAATATAGTGCTTGAGTCTTGACTTTATTAGAATTGCCGATCCACCGCATGCTCTTCCTCTAGGGTCTTTTGTATCATATAAGTTGTAGCCATTGATTTTGAAAAGGCTTCTCGAAGTCAAATGAGTCTCAGAGACCAACATTATATCAATATCTTTTTCCGTAAGGAAGTGCTCGAGCTCATTTTTGTGTTGGCGAATGCCGTTTGCGTTCCAGAAACATATTTTTAACGTGTTCATGGCTTGTTAATTAATGCTTGAAGCAGAGTATTCTGCATTCGAAGCATTTCTTGCATCATATTAGTCATATTTGTTGTGAAATTGTTTATAGTTTGCACCAGATTATCAATAGTGGCTTCAAGGCGACTGAAATTAAAACTTGTGTTCGCATTTGTTGAATTACTTGGTGGGGACACTTTCTGCGTGGGAATAGAATTTATTTTAACAGCATCGGCATACGATACACGTGAAGTACTAGGTTAGCTCATTGGAGGAAAAGTGACAGAGTAAGCGTTAGTTGATTGAGCTGGAACTAATTTAGGTTTTTGACCCATAGCCTGTTTAACGAAAGAATACAGAGGGCATCCTCTGTAGTTAGCGGTGTGATTGCCTCCACAATTACTACATTTTTTTTCTGCTTGTTCTTTTGGCTTAGTACAGCTAGCAGTACCATGCAATTCACCGCAGATAACACAAACTGTAGGTAAATTGCAATAGGATTTTGTATGGCCATATTCTTGGCAATTATGGCACTGTACGGGACCTGAACGCTTACGTGGCTCTTCAACTGTGATTTTTCGGTGTAATAGAAACTTTACATTATAAATAGGATGCGTTTCATTTTTTTTCAACTGCATGTCATTCGGCTCCAATTCAACCCGAAATAGGGGTTGTGGGACCATTTCTCTGTTAATTATATTGGTAACATTTTTAACCTTAAATCCTCTTTCAAGAAGTGCACATTTTACTTCTTCGGGGTCAACATATGAATCTATGCCCTTTAATACTATCTGTAGGCCTTTAGCACTCTTAAGTTGGTAAGTGTAAAAATTTGTTTTGTTTTTTTCAAATTCGCTAACAATTTTTCGGAAATTTTTTTCATCATAAATTTGGATATTAATTTCATCAATATTACCTCGTTTAATTGGAATGATGTGGAAAGTATTTTCACCAATGGCCGACAGCAGTTTTTTTAGAAGCGCGTTAGAATTTTTTTCTCTCAGATAGATAGGTGGTGGCTTAAAAGACTTTTGCGATGATGCAGCGGGCTTCTCGTTATTGTCTTGCAATATTGAAAAACGATTTTGACGATTAATAGAGGACGCGCTGTTATCCCTAGACATTTTTGGAGCAGATGAAATTTTAGAAGATTTTGGGCTTCGGCCACGCTTTACCACAGTTATATATCTGTCCATACCGACTTGGACTTTGGGTTTTGAACTGCTGTTATCTGTAGTGATAACTTTGTTAAGTGATGAACACGAGCCAGAAGGGGATGATATCGCTGACTTATATGAAGATGTACTAGGCAACTGTAATGTTAACGAATCACTTGTTGGCATTGGACAAAGCGAAGTTGATCGCTGACGAAAAAGTGGCTTTGCCGTTAGAAAAAGACTATCATCAGATTTTTTATTTTTATTGTTAACATTGAGAGCTTCAGAACTCACAGTAAAATATGTATTTCTGCCGTTTGAACTCACTTCACAATTTTTTGTTTTTGAGGTACTCATATAGAGTATTCCTCAAGGGCACTTTGTTTGCGGTTTTTTTTTGTTTTTGTTTTTTGTTTCTTGCTATGTAAAAATAATATCAGCAATATTTGCTTTGCTTATTTATCAAAGTTAATATGTATGTATTACGGTTATTATGTATTACGAATATTTTTTATGATTTTTTGTTTGTTTAATATGTATATGAAAAAAAAACTCCGCTAAGACGTCTGTTCACTATGAAGGTTCAGCGAGAATGATTGTCAAACATAAGCTTTTTTTATCCGTATGGGAACCGTTTTTTGTTATATTTTGCACGGATTTTCAAACCGCTTAACCGCTTTTAAAAATTCTTTCACCAATGGAAAGCTGCATTACCAGTGTCATTACCATTTGGCACGGATTTTATTCGAAAACACATTTTTGAGGTGGATAGGGTAATTTCGTTTCGGGTTTTAATGTTTTACCAGTTTTAAAACCGGGTTTTATTCTGTTTTCTGTATTTTTTGTCAACTATTTGTCGGTTTTTTCGTTTTTTTATATGATAAGTGAGTAAGGTATAGCCGCGACACACCTAATTGGCGGCCGTAATGCACATTCCGTTTTAAAATTAAAGCTGAATCTAGCACATGAAGATTCACCCGTATGCGATTTCAGCAAAAATAGCTCCCGAGGGAGAATGCTCCGGCAATGTAACATTTTAGTATGGGATGAAAGTACGATGTCTCACAAGAAAGTTATAGAAGCGTTAAATCGAATTCTTCAGGATTTACGAGAAAGCACAGATATGATGGGAGTAATGGTAGTTTTATTGGCCAGTGATTTTCAACAAACTCTCCCAGTAGATGAAATCAAAGCCTGCATAAAATTATCAAACTTGTGGGCAAAAGTAGAAAAATTCAGTTTGAAAACGAATATGAGAGTTCATCTTCATAATGACATTGATTCGGGACATTATGCTGAGACGTTATTGAAAATCAGTGATGGATCCTCAGATGCAGATGCTAAAGGTAATAATTTACTATCGACAGAATTTTGTAATTTAGTACAAAATAATGCAGAACTTATTGGTAATGTTTATCCGAACTTCAACGAAATTTAAATTGTGATCAGTGGATGTTCGCATGAGCAATATTGGCACCTAAAAATTAAATTGTGAATACAATAACAGTAAAGTTTTAAAAGAAGTTCGGGGAGAAATAAAGGAATATCTATCAACAGATACCAGCATGGATACAGAACTTCATTTCCCACAGAGTTCTTAAAATCGATCGGAATGTCAGGTGTACCTTCACATAATCTTCAATTGAAACTTAATGTTCCAGTAATGCCTACGTTAAATATCGATGCTCCTAGACTATGCAATCGAACAAGACTTCGGATCACACAGTTAAGGGAGAACATACTTGGCGTCACTATTTTAACAGGCGTAGGAAAGGGAGAAAGCGTTTTAATACCTCGAATCCTTATTATACCAACTTACCTTCCGTTTCAATTCAAACGTGTTGAATTTCCAGTAACAATTAACAAAGCGCAAGGACAAACATTGCAGGTCGCAGGGGTACATATGGAAAATCCATGCTTTTCGCATGGCCAATTGTATGTAGCATTTTCGCATGTGTCCAATGCTAAAAATTTTAATATATTTGCACCAAACGGAAGAACATTTAATCTTGTATATAGAAGCATCTTATAATAATGTCGTTTTTTCCTATTAAAGTCATAAATTTTGAACTTTTGTATACTATTAGTAATTTAAGCCTTTTAATTTTTGTTATGCTCAAAGTAAGAGGTTTTAAATTTTATTGGTTCAAGCCAAGCAATATTTATTTTATTTTACTTACTTTTAAATGATGATAATAAAGTTCGTATTTTTTAAACAGATTCACGCGAGCGAAGCCACGGGTAAAAGCTAGTAAAATATAATTTTATGGATTGACCAACTCTAAACAGCGCCTTGTACACCCACAAACAGATTCACTATACTGTGCGGTTGATAACAAAATTAACTTTGTACTTTATTTAATACAAAAGGTGCTTTAAAAAACTAATAAAAAATACAATATAGTTACAAGTAGTTTAGCACAACGGGACCTCAAAGGACCCAAGTGTGCTGGTTTTTACTATAAATCGGCAGCCTGTTATAACCTACAAGTAGTTTTAATGATCAGTATTTCATGCTTACTTTGGTCTTCTCTCGTCGCCGTTTAATTCAAATTTGACAATATAATATTAAAAGAAATAGTAGAAAAGTCAATGGTTCTACAGAGTTGACACGTAAATAAATTTCATAAAGCCACGGTTGCCAAAGACCAAAATAAACAATCACTACACATTAATTGTAGGAAATTCAGTATCAGCGGATTTGCAACATTCTCCACCACGGTAGCACGAACTCTCCTATCGTGCATACCAAACATCATTCAAATACGCTGGACTCCAGAGTAGACATCTAGTACTGCAATTTTAGCGGCGGGGCGGTGGTACATCCCATTAGCAGTCCTTACGATTGCACTTCGTACCTGGCTATCCTTCCCCATGATAATTTCATGGACTATCCCTTTAGGCCAGCAATACTGCGGCAAGTTTGGATCAACTATTATCACGATGTCGTCTTTCTCAATCGGTTTTGCCTTTTGGAACCAGTTTGTACGCCTTGTCATTGTAGGTAGGATTTCGGCAACCCACCTTTTCCAAAATATATCTGCCAGTAGCTGCGTATAACGCCAAGACTTCCTTGTGTAAAGGTCGCTTTCATCGAATTTCCCTGGTGGTTTATCTTCAGAAGAAGAACCTAAGAGGAAATGGTTAGGAGTAAGTGCTTCCTGGTCAGCTGTATCCAAGGACAAGTACGTCGGTGGACGTGAATTAATAATACTCTCAATCTCAAGAAACAGGTTATGCAGCTTTTCGTCGTTTAATTTCTGACCGGGTGTAATGATCTGGTAGAGGACGACTTTATAGAGCGCACCATACACTCCCACGCTCCACCCATGTGTGGACTTGCTGGTGGAATAAACGTCCACTTCATCTTCAGAGTGGTGAATTCGTCGTGTATGGCTCGAAAATCTATATTTTTTAGAGCTTCGCACAATTCCTTCTCGGCAGCTTTAAGGTTCGTCCCATTGTCACTATATACCTGTAGCGGCATTCCCCTACGAGCAATAAAATTCCTAATCGCCATTACGCATGAACTCATGTTGAGACTATGTACCACCTCAAGGTGAACAGCACGTATGGTTAAGCACGTAAACACTGCACCATATCGCTTCTCGCTTCGGGGCCAAAAAAGTCCACACCCACGTACGAAAATGGCCTTGTAAAGGCGGATACTCGTGCCACTGGTAAGGGGCTCATTTCAGGGTTATTGGGTTCTGCCTTTTGATTTATGCAGTTCTGACACTGAGATTTCATTTATCACTGTTTTGTGATGTATGTGCTTATACTTTCTATGGTACCAGTCGACAATCAATCTTGTAACGCAATGGTTTCTTGGCAATATAATAGGGTTCTTCGTTTCGTGTTGAATCACTGTAGCATTTTCAAGTCGACCACGTAATCGCATAATCGCTTTTTGATCGAGATATGGTGACAGTTTCCTTATTTCGCTTTTTTTGTCTACATTAGCATGAGGGTTGTTTTCAAGTAACTTTATCTCATTTTGGTAGGCACAGAATTGTGCGAGCCGTATTATTGACTCTTGGCTCCATTGTAACTGCTCACTCTTTAGATTAGAATTTCCATTCAGCGATTTTTTTAGCACCTTCTGGTCTATGAATCGTCTGACATATGCTACACTTCTTAAAAGTCGTTCCCACTTGGAGAATCTGGAAAAGTCGATAGGTATAATGGTTGGCGTAGCTTAGAGCCACAACTGGTACAGCAGATGCGTGTGTTTCGGATTTTAGCGGTTTCGGCCAGTATTCTGATGGTAGGCATAAAAACGGTGGCCCAGTAAACCACGGGTTCTCCAACATAAATATTGGTTGCCTGACCCATTTCGTGGCAAGATCAGCAACGTTTTCTTTGAAGGGCACATAATTCCATTGTGATACGCAAGTAATTTCCTGGATTTCAGCAACTCGAAACATAACGAATTGTTTAAAACGCCTCGGGTCCGATTTCAGCCATTGTAAGACCGTTATAGAGTCCGACCAAAAATGGGTCGAATCGATTTTCAAATCATGATTATCTGTAATAGTTTTCGCTCTTCGCGCCCCTAAGACTGCTGCGAGCAATTCCATTCGAGGAATTGAAATCGGACGCAGGGGAGCTACCTTTGCCTTCGAAAACACTAAAGATGTTTGCGTTCCTATGGTAGTTTGAATTCGAAAATATGCCGCCCCAGCGTATGCATTCTCGCTTGCATCAACAAACACGTGTAGCTGGACTTTGCTACTCTGGCTCGTGCCATATTTGAAATAACATCTGGGAATCTCCAATCCTTCAACATCCTTTAATACATGTAGCCACCTGAACCACTCGTTTCAAAGGTCTTCGGAAATAGTCTCGTCCCATTCGGTGCCCTTGCGCCAAACATTCTGCAAAAGAATCCTCATCTGTATTGTGTAAAACGTTAACAAGCCTAATGGGTCAAAAATTGACATCACCAGGCTCAATAATTGCCTTTTTGTAGGGAGTTTCCTTCCGAGCAATATATCATCAGTGGCCTTCGCAAATCTCAAATCGTAGGTAAATGCATCTTCGCCTGTGTGCCACCACATCCCTAGCACCTTTTCTGACTTTTTTTCATTTTCAATCTTTTTCACTGCTTGCAAACATTGTCCGTGTGAATTTTCTCCACCCATAGCAGCCATAAGATCTTTTAAGTTGGAGACAAAATTCCTAATATTGAAATTAGCCTTATGGTGAATCTGTTGAACTTGTTTCACCAGTTGAATAGCCTCTTTAGCGGTGTCGATACTATCTAACATGTCGTCTACGTAGTGCCTCTCCAGAATCGACTTTACTGCTCGAGGAAACTTTTCAATAAATTTTCTGGCATTACAATTTTTAACGTACTGCGCCAACGATGGGGAGCAGCTGGCTTCAAGGGACATTACCTGTAGAACGTAAGTATCTGTTTCGTGTTTGTCGCTAAATCGCCAAAGAAATCTTTGCGAATGTACGTCCTCCTCGTCAACCGCCACACGATGGAACATTTCTGAAATGTCACCGCTGACACCAATCCGAAAATTGAAGAGTACTCTTATCAAAGGAATTACTAAGTCGGGGCCTTTCTCAAGATATGAGTTCAATGATACGCCCTTGTGCTCCGCTGCAGCGTCCCAGACCAATCGTGTCTTTCAAGGTTTGTTGGGGTTTTTTACGGCAAAGATAGGTAGGTACCACTTTTTTGGATAATGCACTCCAACTTCTTTCCTTTTAAGCTTACGTATATACCCTTTGCTTATCATATCCTCGATTTTTTCTTTGACGCACTTTTTCAGGTCTGGATCGCGTTCTAATTTTCGCTCAAAACACACAATTCTTTTTAGGGCCATATCATAGTTATCAGGCATTACGATATTTTCATATTTCCACATAAGTTTAACAATAAATCCGTCATCACCGTACCGAACGTATTTTTGAATCATTTTATCGTCGTCAACAGCACTTGTTTCTTTTTTAGTACCATAATCTTCAATCTGCATATAATTTTTAAACAATTTGTTCAAAGTCTCACCGGTATCGCATTCATAAAGATGTAGTTGCAAGCAAACATTCAAGCGCTCAGTTCCGTTTTCTGGCGTTTGGCCAATGGTGCCATAAATTGTACAACCTAGCCTGGTCTTTAATGCAGCAGGCTTATGCGCTCGACCCTCTTTAGCTTTTAAAGGCATATCTACTCTTCTGTTGTTTAGACCAATAATTATCCTAGGCGTAGCATTTCGGTACGAGTATACCGGGAGGCCTCGTAGATGTTTATATTCCTTTGTTAGGTCCGAAAATACTAAAGTTTGTTCCTGCATATCAAGCCTGTTTATAGACTGCACATTCGTCAACACAAATTTCTTTTGATTTTTTCCAGATGGCGAAATCTCTAAATTTAAACGCTTGGATTCACTGTCAGTTCGCACGTTGCCATCTGTCCATTTAATGCACAACTCAGATGGTTGACCCTTTAAGCCCAGTTGCTTTAGCACCGACTTTTCAATTAACGTGGGGCCTGACCCTTCATCCAAAAAGGCGTATTCATTCACTTTAGTATTTTTTCCATAGATAGTAATTGGTACAATCCTATACAGTACGTTTGACGTCAGCCCGCGATGAATCGCTACAACGGAAGAGTTATTATTTATTTCCGTATCAGGATTATGTAAAAGAGGGTGGTGTTTTGCCCTGCAGTTTACCACAGAACATTCTCTTCGTTCTCTACAAAACCTTGGATTATGTATTTTCAAACAAGAGCGACATAAATTTTTTCATTTATAACAGCCCACTTACTTCGATAATCCATTTTCTTAAATTTTGTACAATTGGCTATATAATGGCCCGCCTCGTTACAGCCGTAGCATTTTGACTCCAAGGAATGCTTTTTGTGTTGATTTCTATTGTAATTCTTATTATCCTCATGCATGTTTACACGGTGAGGCCTACGCTTTTCGTGTCAATTAAACCATAGAAAAAATCGCAACTACACTACTGGCAGCCTCTGACAAGTCAAACATCCAATCACTGAAGTCACCTATATTCGCAGTCAAGTCTCATATGCGCTGGGAGTCTATCAATAAATTCCTGCCTAAGCATAGGGTTACACAAGTGTGCGTTCAAATTTGTTGCTTCCATTGTCGCAACAATGTTTTTAACTTCAATCGAAAAATGCACAAGTGAATCTAATTTTGGCATATTCACATTCGGCCCGGCACGTAACTTTGCTAATAAATTTTGAATAATATTTACTGGTTTACCAAAAAGCATTCGCAGCGTTGAAATAACTGGCGGTACCAACGCCGGCAAAGTAAGTTTACTTCCCACGTACTCTAGCGCCCTGCCACGTACTCTAGCGCCCGCCACTAAATTCTCGTCATTAGTAAAGCTACACATTCTGGTTGAGCTTTCATAGCTGCTAATGAACAATGGGCACTCCTCACTTTTGCCGCTAAATACAGGAAGTTCTTGAGGTGTTATATGCATCGCATAAATCTGAGCCTGCGTTATGAAAGATTCAGGTCTATTTTGATTAATAAAATTACCATCGTTTCTACCACCATTTTCACTGTGAACAGTATTATTGCGGCCAATTGCTCCGGCATTGAAATTTGTATAAGCTCGTTCGTAAGTAATGTTAGGAAAAGCAGTTCTATGGGAATCACTTTCTGCGCGCTCATCGTTGCATGTTGTCATGATTGCGTATTTTCTTTCTATATATGTACATCATACTCATTTTATGTTCCTCTTCCAAGCGGCGTAACTGAATATCAATATCGCGACGACTGCTTTCGTTACCTTCCACGGCGGATGCTACATCAACTTTTTGTGTACATACCTTTCTTACAGCCCCTAAGCCCGTATTTATTGGTCATTGAAAAACTTCGTCCTCTGGTGTCTGTTCCGTACCACCTACAGCCCCTTCTGATACCGCCACCAACACATTACAATTGTCACATACCCATTCCTCATTTGCAACTCCGTTGTCAACACCAACACATGTAAAGTGAAACCACATGTCACATTTGTCGCATTAAACAATATCCTGATTATCAGATTGCGTACATAAAGAACAACTCGACCCATCTGCCGTATTTGTTCTACCCTTACTCTTTGGTACAACCATCCTCACATAAATGTTATACGTAAACTTTTCCGCAACGGTCTATTCCAGTAATCTAAACAGCGTGCAATTTTTTAAAGAAATTTTATGGATTGACCAACTCTAAACAGCGCCTTGTACACCCACAAACAGATTCACTATACTGTGCGGTTGATAACAATACAAAATTAACTTTGTACTTTATTTAATACAAAAGGTGCTTTAAAAAACTAATAAAAAATACAATATAGTTACAATTAGTTTTAATGATCAGTATTTTATGCTTACTTTGGTCTTCTCTCGTCGCCGTGTAATTCAAATTTGACAATGTAATATTAAAAGAAAAAGTAGAGAAGTCAATGGTTCGACAGAGTTGCCACGTAAATAAATTTCATAAAGCCACGGTTGCCAAAGACAAAAATAAACAATCACTACACATTAATTATAGGAAATTTAGTATCAGCGGATTTGCAACATATAAATTAATTTAATAAACGTAATTTCGATGAAGATACCTAATTGTAATAGTTACATTAGTATGGATTTGATGCACAAATTATCTAACTGCTTAGTTATGTATAAAATCAGTTACCTATGCAAGCTTAGTTAATATAAACTTTTATATTTTTGTGTGTGTGTATGTTTTATAAAAATCATCACACAATTTCTATAGACTTTCATGAAAATTACTGAAATTGTCAGTTGTGCAATTGGGTAAACTTGTGATACTCGCTTCATTAAACCAAATTTCAACTTGTGCCAACAGTTAATGCTAATTTGAAAGAAGAATTAGAAAAAATAAATAATGTAAAAATTAAGCACAAATTACAAACATTTCAATGTTCGCTTTAAAAGATTCCAGAATCACCCTCTCAATACCACGAACCCTCCAGCGATGCAGACTTGGTGCTTTTGCCACTATTTTTAGTGCCTCTTGAAAACCCAAAACGCCAAATTTTGAGCATTGGTGACAAACTAAGAAAAATCACTATGCAGTTTTTTAAAGAAATTTGTGTATTTCTTAAAATTACTTTAATAAAAACTTGCTGTATGTTTTTTTTCTCAGTGTAAAGCATACCTTTTTGTTTGATATATTTCATTAAAGATGATACTATTGCCGAAATAGAGAATAGCTTAGAAAAGATTAACTATTAATAAATTTCACTCGGTTGGACCTTCACTCGTGTGTCACGTTAGTGCTTTTTTCGCTTTTGAGATCTCAAAATTACGCTTTTTAGTGCTTTTTTAAATTTTGATGTGCTTTTAGAGCCAAAAAAAGTTGGCATCACTGGGACTCTCTCGCTTAAGGTGTCTCTACATGGTAACGCAAAGTATTACGCCTTTGTAGAATCAAAATATTATGAAATTCTTTCCGTGTTTAAAAAAGAGAACAAAAGTCTGTTGAAGGTACATATGTATTTTTCATGTTTACATGGATACTATAAAGGTGTCTTTACATGGTAATACAAAGTAGAGATGGGCAAAAAATACCGATATATTAAAATATTGATACTTGGGAAAGTAAATATCGATATATATCGCCGATAATTAAAAAACCGATATATCGATGCATCGATTCTTATTTACGAGTATCGGGTTTAGATATTTTTAAGAGCTCTACAAATTTTACCCATTTTTAACTGTACGATATAAGTGGAGTACAAATTATCGAACATGAGTGACAGTCAAAAATTCATCAGTTTTGAATGATAGTGTTGGCTGTTCAGACAATGTAAAATTATACAAGGTACATACACAAGCCCAGCATGTTAATGTATACAATGCAGAAAGTTGTCAAACTTTACAAGCTGCAAAAATTTTAGTGTATGTGTGTGAATAAAATAGCTACAGTGTTACCAATGAATTTGCACATGGCTGTGTCTCCAATTACAATACATATCTCTTGTGTAGGTTAAAATTAAAACCAAAATAAATAAAAATAGAACCTAAAGTATAATTACACACAGATTATACATGAATCTCATTACATGGCCTATACATGAGAGTAGAAATTACACATTGTGTATTACACACATATTGGCAACACTGAGTGACTATAATCTTGCATGAATGCCGCGTCTGCAATTGTACTTTAGTTACCTTGTAATTGTTATTTTTAAAAACAAAAGACATCTGTTTCTGATAATTATTCGTTTGTTTCTACCAACAAAATGCGTGTGTTTTTTGGTGTTGCAATTTTTTTGTAGTCATGAAAGTACCTTGTATAATTTTACCATGGTTCAGACTATTGTAGTATTATTATAGTGAACCTGTTTCACTTCTATTCATGTACTCAGTGTGTGCTTCCCATTAGTTGGCAGCCTTACTCGATCTATATATTACGTTTAAATTAACCATTGGTCCTTTTCTGTCTTATATATAATATATGAATACTCTTTATACACACCTAGCTTATGTATATGCATATGTAGCTTTGAAGAATAAGTGAAAATAAATTATAACGTCGAACGAACAACTTTTGTTTTATTCCTTACGGCCGTCTACAAACTTCAGAAGTGGGATTGAACAAACAAAAAAGAAACTTTATTATTCTTTATTTAAAAGAAAGTAAGCACAGAAAAATAATTAATTTGAAGTTTCGAAAGAATTTATAAAAAAAAGACAGAAAGAAAACACAATACATCCAATAATGGATCTAAACGTAAACAAATACACGGCATCTCAGCTACGAAAATGGTTTCTGCAACTCAATATGCCGACTGCGGGCACAAAAAATACAATGGCGTTGCGACTTAACGAAATTGCTGTCTCTGCAAGAGGGTAATGACCGGTGGATGGTAACAACACGGAAGAAACAAATTTTTTTTCATGCGAATATTAATTTATTGTATCTTCAAAAAATGAACTAATAATAAGTTTTCAAATCTTAAATCTAGATATAATAATTAGGTCCAACCAGTGTCAGGCATAAACTTAGTGATAGTAATCAATAATACATAAATATCGTATAAGGCACAAAAATATTTTCAAACTGTTTCATATGGAGTGTTGAGTATTAGAGCCATAGTGTCCCTCTTTTTTAAGCGGATGTATCCAGTAAAATTCAAGATGTTACGAGCAAGTGGATTAGGATGAGACTCGAGTTTTGTTAAGTATTTGCCTGCGTATTTTTTAATTTCTTCAGTCACTAGTGGCATATTTAAATCACGATGTAAATTTGAATTTTTGATGTGCCATGGAGCCGATGTTATTAGTCTTAAAATCTTGTTTTGCCTACGTTGGATTCTCTTTATATTGGAAGCTGAAGCAGTGCCCCATAGCTGAATTCCGTAGCACCATATGGGTTTCAAAAGCGACTTGTATATTAAAAGTTTACAATCTAGACTGAGTGTTGAATTTCTACCAATCAGAAAATGTATCTGAGTTAATTTAAGTTTCATCTGTGTTAGCTTTGAGTCAATATGGTGTTTCCATGTAAGCCGTCGATCAAGGTGTATAGCAAGGTATTTTACATGTGAATGTTGAGGAACAACTTGATTGTTGATTCGAATTGGGGAACAAGTATCTCTTCGCAGGGTAAATGTTAGCTGAACACACTTTTGTTCGTTAACTTTAATTATCCATAAGTTTAACCATAGTTCCAGCTGTGTAATATGTTCTTGTAGATATCGGGAAGCCTCGTGAGGGTTTTCGTGCATACTAAGGCAGGCTGTATCATCGGCAAATGTAGATGCATGGACATTGCTGCTCAAAGGCATATCACAAGTATAAATCAAATACAAAACTGGCCCCAATATGCTCCCCTGTGGCACACCGGAAGATATAGATTCGGGCACACTCATGAAGTCTCTTTCAAGAACCGTGAACTTCCGGGTAGTAATATAACTTTCCAATAGCTTCAGAAAATTTATTGGTAGCTATGATTTCAATTTTAAAATAAGGCCTTCATGCCATACTTTATCAAATGCCTGAGAAAGCTCAATGAAGAGGGCAGAGCAATATTTCTTTTCTTTAAATGTTCTTCTTATAAATTGAACCAATCTATGCGTTTGTTCAATGGTGCTATGCTGACTCCTAAAACCAAACTGATGGTCTGGTATGCACCCACTACCAATTAGAATTGGGGACAATTTTATCATGAGAAGTTTTTCGAAAAGTTTAGACATTGTTGATAGTAGACTTATTGGTCTGTACGATTCAGCCTTGGTAAGGTCTTTGCCCGGCTTTGGAATCATTTTGACCTTGGAAAGCTTCCAGAGGTGTGGATCATACTCTAGTCTTAATATGGCATTAAAAATAAATAGAAGAATTCTAATTGCAATACAAGGCAAATTCATTAGCATCTTGTTACTAATTCAATATCTGGAGCTTTCTTCGGGTTGAGCTCACCAATTAGTTTCTGTACATCACGCATCTTAAACTTTAAGGGTAGAGGGGTAGAGCAACTACACTCGGTAAATCAACAGCAGCAGTACATCTGTTTGGGGTAAATACGGATTTCAAATGCTTTGCAAACAAGTTACCATTTTCCGTATCACTTCTTGCCCAACCTCCGGTAGAAGTGCGCAGAGGTAGTTTAACCTCAACGGGTGTTTTAAGCTTTTTCACAAGCGCCACAAAGAGTAGTTAGATGCTGGTGTGAAATCGAGGTTTTCCAGATAATTTTAAGAGATGCAGATTTTTCATATGCATATGCAGCCGTTTAGTGCACTCTTTAAATCTGATTTTATGCTGGGGCGATCTGTGCTGTTGCCATTCCCGTCTAGCTGTTCTTTTCCCACATACGAGACGTTCAATATCCGTAGAATAAATTCTATTGAACCCAGTGTGTGAGCGGGAGGTAGAAGCATGTTCAGCAGCCTGCTTTATATTTTCGTTAAGATTCGCAATGTTAGATTCAATATCATCGGATGTTCTTAGCATTATGTTTTCCGTGCAATGACTACTAAGATATTTTTTGAATCTCAGCCAATTAACACGATTGATCATCTTCACATATGGGTGAGGTAAATCACTTCTTAGTGGGTTACAGATTGTAACGATAGTGCGAGAGTGATCGGAGGAGAGATCTAAGGAAGCTTCGATATGAACAAAATCTCTAGAAATATTTTTCATGATTCCAAAATCTATAACATCCGGAATTTTTTGTATGTCTGTAGGCCAGTAAGTGAGCTCTCCACTTGAAATGACGTCCAAGCCCATTTTTAAAATTGTAATGAACAACGCTCTTCCTCTAGGTGTAATAAGGCGTGAACCCCAGGACGTATGTTTTGCATTGTAGTCTCCAGCTGCTACGAAACAAGGCCCAAGAGATTTGTAGAAATCCTCGTACTGTTGATGATCACCAGGATATGTTTTATGATTAGTCCGTTCGCCCGGAAAGGCCCAGTGAACACTTGATCAGAAGTGAAATTAAGTTAGTGCTTGAGAATGTACAACCTTTTAGTTGTGCACTACGAAGGTTGTCATATGATGAAAGGCAACGGTTACAGGTTATATTGGATGATTATCTTGAGAGGGGATGCATTAGGCCAAGCGAATTAGAATTTTTATCTCCAATAGTTTTAGTCCAGAAAAAGACTGGCGACCTCAGGATGTGTGTTGACTATCATGTGTTAAATAAGATGACTTCCAAGAATTGTTATCCAATCCCTTTAATAGATGATTTGTTGGATAGACTTGCTGGCAAGAAATAATTTACGAAATTAGTCCATTGGTCCAGTACGAATTCCTACGAATGCCGTTTGGGCTTAAGAACGCCCTACAGTGGATAATTTCGCGAGATGGCGGTCAAAAATATATAACTTTTGACTGGATTGGAATTTTGTATTGCGGTTTTTTTGTTCACTAGGTGAGACCATAGGCTTTAACTTTAGGATATAAAACTTTAAAATCGACCGGTTAGAAAGGTAGTTAGATAGATTTAAAATGCATTTTAGGTTTTAGCTGATTTTTGATACAAAAGCGAGGTATTAAAACTTGTTTAAAAGATTTGTTTTGCACAGTCTTATATTTTGTATCTCATTTACAACTTATACTTATTAAAAACTTAAATTCTTTCAGAAAGTGCCAAACTTTGAGTTAAAATTTAGCTTATCAAGAAGCGAAAATCCAAAATGCAAACATTGTTATAAATTTTCCTTAGATAAAGAGGTTTTAATGAAGAAGACGTAGGTTTCTATTTAAATCAAAAAAAAAAACATTATAAATATTGTACGGAAAATTTTAGTAAATTTAGAAACTTAAAAATAAATATTTCTTCTAATTAGCTTTGATTTTCATCTTCTGGAAGTAGTTTAACTTCTAGGTCTAATTCAATAGAGCTAGTTTTCCATTTTTGTCGAATATTGGACATATATGGATCTGATATGCATAATAAAAGAGTAATAAAGTCTTCATTAGTGTTGTAATAATCTGGAAATTTTTCGTGTGTTGTGCTTGCGAAAGAATCTGTAGTCTTTGTTTCTTGCGCTTCTTCAGACAGATCTCCTATTAGTAGCATATTGTGTTGAATTATTTGTTCCTCATGGTACAAAATTTTGTGAACTGTGGAGAGTATTTTTGGTTGTAAAGTATAGCTGTTTTTTTGGCGTACTCTCCAATTTTTTTTTGCATTTATCTTTCTGCTGCATACTAGAACTTGTAATATAATGTTGAATTGTCTTATTAGTTCCAAGTCTACATCTGTAATAGATGCTGCAGCTTCTGGATCTGAAAAAAATCTCCTTGCTGTATTTCCATCATTTGTGTTTCCTTCTCCTTGCTTTGGCTGATCGATCAATAGGCCTAATTCTAAATATTTTTCTTGAATTTGTGTTTTTCTTTGCTTTCTTTTTTCTTCATTTTCTTTATTTTTTCTCACTGTTTCGCCTAAAGGATCAAAATCCAAATCATAACCTAATTTAAGAATGTGCATGGAACGAATTCTAGCATGAAGAGGGGACAATCCAAATTCGTATTTTGCCTTAAAACTATCATCTTCAGGAATGGGATGGCTTAATTGACTTGATGTCCGTTGGCATATAATGCAGCTTGACGATGCTTTTGTATCAGTTAAAGCTTGTGCAACTTTTCCATCAATCATTGTGAGACACATTTTAAAACTTACTTCGATTTCCTGTTCATCTACTGTAAATATTACAGGTTGAAGGACTTTAATTTGATCTTTTATCTTTTTGACTTCTTCAGTTATGACATCTTTTGTTTCTTTTCTGAATGTAAATTTTATTGGTCTGCAATACTTTGTTGGGAGGGTATTTAATTTTTCTTTATATCAATTTCTGGTGCTCTACTAGTTGACGGCTCAAGGCCGGTATAACTTCTTGTTAAGCGCAATGGAACGAAAGATATCATAAACAAATCAGCATCTGATGAATATTCGGAATTACATTGCTTGTATTGTCTCTGATCAGATGACCCATCACATCCACATTTAGAAATTAAAGTAATGCTGCTAGTTCCAAGTTTTTTCAAACGATCATTATCTAGTGTATTTAACAACCGTTCGGCAGTTTGTTCAAGAAGATTTTGCTAAAAATGTTGACCATGTGTCAGAAAAATTGTTCTGGTGGTCGCTGTCGGATCATCCCGAGTGTAAAATGGGGTATAGGCGTTTAGAGGAGAGTCTCGGCTACCAAAAAGTGCTAATCTTTTTTGTTCCCTTTTGACCTGTGGAAGTTATGCTCTGTTAAGTGGAAGAGTTTAGAAATATTTGGACCTTTTTAAAAGAACAAAAAAAATTAATTTCTAAAAATTATAAACACTTTATTTTTCTCATGCTGAAAGCTAACAAATAAAGTAATTCTATAAAATTTATTTCGATTGAATATCTTATAAAACCAAAAAGTTATAGATGTTTGAAAATCAAAAGCTTACTAAAAAATTTCTCATTTTAGCAAAATACTGAAAATGTCCGTTTGCAGTCACCGTGTTCACTGTGATATAGTTGAAATAAAGTTTTAAGATTTTGGCTCTTGAGGTTTACTAGTATCTACTTTCGAATGAACATTTTTCAATCAGTGACCATAAAAAAATGTCTTTTGGCCTCCATCTCGTAAAATGGTCCACAGTGCGCCCCCTCTGTTTTTCAGAGATTCATAAATAAAATTTTTGCGGATATGCTTAAGGACGGGAAATTAGTAATATACCTCGATGATATAATGATAGCGACCGTTGACTTGAATGACCATTTTTTGATTTTGAGAGAAGTTTTTGATCGTATGGTGCGAAACAAGTTGGAGTTGAGACTGGATAAGTGCTAATTGCTGCAGACAGCTGCGACTTATTTGGGATATAAGATTGATGGCCAGGGTATCGGAGCAGATGATAGGGGCCTAAGAGCAGTAAGGGATTTACCGTTACCAACGAATGTACATACAGTTCAGAGTTTTTTGGGACTTTGTTCATATTTCAGAAGATTCGTGAAGGATTTTTCAACGATAGCTAAACCGTTATACGACTTGCCTAGGAAGAATAAGGAATTCAGTTTTGGGAAGACCGAACTTGAATCTTTCGAAATTCTTAAAGGGAAATTATTGAGTTCTCCGGTCTTGGCTTTGTATGATCCAAAGGGTGAGACCGAGTTGCATTGTGATGCAAGAAGTATTGGCTTCAGAGCAGTTTTACTTCAAAAGAAGGAAGATGCATCCGTTTTTTTTTAATTCTATGAGAACGACCGAGGCGTCGAGTTAGAGACGTTGGCGATAATTAATGCTTTAAGGAGATTTCGAATTTATTTACAAGGGAAAGACATTTAAGATCGTTACGGACTGCAACTCGTTGACTATGACGTTGAATTACAGAACTACGGCTATGGTTTGGAACATAGGGCAGGCTCGAGGATGCAGCACGTAGACGCGTTGAGTAGGTGTTCGGATATTATCGTAATTGCGAGCAACACTTTTGAAGAAAATCTGGTTATATGCCAAAATAAGGATGCGAAACTTCTGAAACTAAAAGATGAACTTCAGAGGAAACAACATAAAATATATGAAATGGGGAACGGGGTCGTCTACAGGAAAACAAATGATGGTGGCTTGTTGTTTTGTGTGGCCGAGGATATGTTTTGTAGAAATATCATGATGAAATCGGCCACATAGGAGTAGATAAAATGACCGAACTTATTTCAAGGAGTTATTGATTTCCAAAGGCTAGAGATAAAGCATTGTGTCACATACCGAACAGTCTGAAGTGTATACCGTATTCTTCGAAAAATGGAAAGGAGGAGGGGTTTTTAAATAATATACCAAAGTGTAGGATTCCTTTTGAGACAATACATATTGACCATTATGGACCGGTCGACAATGGTAGGTCACTTAAATATATTTTGGTGGTTGTTGATGCGGGGACGAAATTTGTTAGACTTTACCCAACAAAGACAACGAATACCAGGGATGTGATTGCTCACATGAGGAATTATTTTAGATCCTACAGTAGGCCAATATGCATTGTAAGTGACAGAGGAACAGCTTTGACTTCCGCGGAATTTCGAGAATTTTAAAAGAGTCACAATATACAACACATTAATGTTGCAATTGGTTCCCCACAGGCTAATGGACAGGTGGAGAGGGTGAACAGGAGCATTGATCCCATGATACCAAAATTAGTACGTCCAGAGGATAATATATATTGGGAAGCAGTATTGGATAGGGTTGAACATTCCCTGAATAATACCGTACATAGGACTATAGGGAACCACCCAATTGTTGTTTTTTGGTGTGGGAAAAGGGGGGGCGCATTATGCTAAAAAAAATTTATAAAGTAGAAGTAAACTTAAAATCGTTAGGTATTTCCCTAAAGAAAAATCGACTACCTACTGCAGTAGCCACAAGTAATGCAAGACTTCGCCTCTTGACTCTCTCACTTATGTATATGTAAATGCCTTTAACCTAAAAAATATGTTTTTCGCGAGTGGAAAAAATGTGCTGTTATTTCAAAGAAAATCAACAATAAAAAAATAATTTTAATTACATAATTATTTTGATTTTGTGTTGGTGTCAGTAGCAATTGGAAGTTCGTGGTCAGTGAACGTGTAATTTTTACTGAAAAAAGTGCTTTTATTTTAGAAAGTTAAAATGAGCAGCAGAAGTCAATTAAAATGCTGCAAAGAAAAAGAACAATTAATTGAAAAATGTATTAATCACCCATATCGGGAAAAAAAGTTCACGTGAAATGTGTTCCCTTTCCCTGAAATTGTGATCGCCAATGTTTGCGTTGTTGTTGTGCCAGTATAATATTCCTTAATTTTATTCACGGAAAATATTTCACGTGAACAAAATGTTCGACATTTATTCCCGATAAAGGCTGGTACTCTGTTCAAAGTTGTGAAAATTTTTCAGCACCATTGATTATTTCGCGTAAAAAATTTTACATGTACTAAATGTAGCCCAACTCGCGGTTTTTTTTTATAAATTTCTTGCTTTTATTGCTTGAAAGTATGCAACATTGTTAAAATTCCGTGCGAAAAAAGCACTGCTCATGTTGTTTCGCAGCTAAACTAAAATGATGCCAGAGTAATTTTGCATGGAAAGACCTGATTTTACGTGTTTTTCACAACAAGAACGGAGTACTACTTTTGCGAATTTATTTCGCAAATATTTCACACCAAATACTTTTATATTTAGTTTGACAGCATTTCGCACGAAATTGTGAACAGAGTACCAGGCTTAAGGGCGAATAATTAATTGCTTTATCAATAGAAAAATTAGATGTACTGATTAGCGAAATCACTGACGAAGTCTTATGCAGATGGTGGCAATTGACTACCGCCAATGTCATTCCCATGTTAAAATCGCCAGTCGGGGAGCAGGTTGTTGTCTATGATGATTTTGTCGTTGCGAGTAGTACGGGAATGTATGTGCCCGATCCATTAAAATTGTAAAATTTGGGTAATTAAAATCAAAATTTTGTAATTTATGGGTAATTAATGTCAATGGTGTGAAGTGACGATGGTAATGGCTGGTTCGTAGATAGAAATGTACGTGATGATGATATTTTTTTTTTGTGAGATAAGGATGGTTTGATGGTTTGCAGGCTTGTACGTATGTTTTTGGTTAAATTTTAATTTTGATAAGAATGTTTAAGAGTGCAAAAATGTTGTTATTTTAATTTTTGTATGTTTAAAGATTTTGAAGAGATGAATAAAATATGTTATCTACGAGTAATAACTAGAGATGCGCTATCATTGGAGGCAACGTTATATTGCAGCGTGTGTGTGTGTTTTTACAACTTGAGCTGTGGGAGATGGGTAAATATAAAAAAACAAGCTACATGCTTGTCGAGTACACATCAGGCATTTCTTTTGTTCTAATAATTTTTTCAAATGTGTGCAATGCTTTCCACGTTATGTGTTTATGTGGAGAGCAATACCACACAACAACAAAATATCGGAAATGACAAACGTTGCCACTAGTACACACTGTTGCGATGTGACAAAATAATGCCATAGTGTGTATTCGGAATTTGTTTTTTTTTGTTATTTTCACTGCTTGCTCACACTTATCTCTGTCTATTGAACAAACCCTACATATGTACATATTTACTTACTATGTACATACAAAAAACTGACTAAACAGCAGTTTTGTATATTTCTAATCTATAAATTTAAAAAAAAATATCGTAAATACATTTCTTAGATATTTTTGATAAAGTAAATATGTATTTCTTAAGGCACAAACTCCAAAATTGTGATAGCTACAGTAAAAATTTTCCGGATATTTAAGTTGTATTTGCTTAAAGTTGATGAACCCAATATCCTCGATGTTGAAAACTCTGACTTGAAGTAGTTTCTCAAACCATTTCTTCTTTTCCATACCCTTAACATAGATTCAAGAATTTTAAATTGGATTTTAAAAATTTTACAACACTCCTAAATGATATTGATGAAAGTTTCTTGTTAGCCAATTCGCTTCTCTTTGTTTTGGTATTGATAATGTTTTGAAGTTAAATGGTGGTTTAATAATAAAATAATTGCAATTTCTTTTGCAATGAAGATGTTTGAATTGGATTTAAGTCCTTGTATATCGATAAAAATTTTATCCACAATCATCTTATTTTTTTATTTACATTATTTTACGAACTTTACCTTTTAATGGTATGTGTTCTATTATGCGGTCGTGGATGAGAATGCAATAAGCTGATGTCTCGGTAGGAATATTGGAGTCCGTTTCAATTTCAATTTTTATATCAACAGGACCGTTAGAGAGCGATTCGTTTTGGTGACTGTCGAATACTACCACTATCGGCACACTATCTATAAATTCTTGAGCAGTTAGAAACGGTTGTGATTCTCTCATGTAGTAGCTTTGTTGAAACCGTAGATACATATCATATAGGATAGCATACCGATCATTTTTAAATTTTATATTTAGATCATCATATGTGTACGATTCGGAATTTAAATGCATTTTTAAATTGCTTAGATTACAGTGAACAAACTTATTTTCTTGTTGAAAAGCCATCAACTTAAAACGGGGTCGTTCTCTGTTCGCATTTAGTTGAGGCACAAACTATACAGAGGTGAAGAAAGTGAGTGATGAATAAAGCTAAACTCAGCTCTGACACAGGTTCGGCGAGAAAGGGACAACTTAGTATATTTGTTATTAAGTTGTTAACGATATAATCAAAACAAACAACAGAAAATGTATACTTAGTGAAATGAACAATTGAAAATTTTTACAAAATTAAATGAAAGATTTTGCAGTGTTGAACTAAATATGTAAAGAATTATTATTATTATAAAAGTGATTAAATTTAGTTTCCTAATGCTTAAAAACTTAATTTTAAACATTTTCCTTCAAAAATATTAATTATTAACTTCAACTTACAAAATGCCGACAACGAATGAGACCACAAAGCATAAAATGAAAATACATTTGAGCACATGAACATTTGTACAAAATTAAATGGAGGAAGTGGAGGTGTTGAATTAAAGAAAACAATGCGAAAAAGATTATTAGTATTAAACAAGTGATTAAAATTTGTTTTCAAATGATTAGAGACTTCATTTTAAGCATTTTCGTTCACAAATATTAATTATTACCATTTATTTACAAAAATCTCATAGCGAATAGGGACACAAAGCATAAAATGAAAAACGTTACGAAAAAAACATTAAAGAAGACACAGGTTCGGTGTGAGCGAGGCGTCAAGAGTTCTCAATTATCTTCCGTCTAGTGACATCTCTGGTTACCCTGTGGTTGAGGATTAATGTGACAACCCTAACTGCGAAATGTCGTCGGTATAGAAGCGCCATTGTTAATAATTTTAATCATATTCAATTTGTTCAGATCAGATAATTGTACAAGTGGAATTCTCCATGAGATGTTTGAGATACTAACTTTTGGTTTGTCACTACCAACAGTTGAATATACGAGTTTTTCATCGTTCTTACTACGTAAGAGAATCAATTCATGTTTACGGCTCAGTATAATTTTATTATAGTCTTCAGAAAAACCTAAAAATAGTTTCGGTGGTACGTAGAAATTAAAGTGTCCATTTAAAGTATTCAAATCATCGAGTTTGTTCCATCCAGCTTTATACATGCCAACACTTTCCATTGGTGATAAAAAAACATAATTGTTTATGGTACTTGCAATCGCTAAATGTCTTGTACTCGTATGATCAATTTCTATGCCATTAAGTTCATATCGAATTTCGTCAAGGAGATGTGCCACAAAGTTATTTTTTAACCTTAGATTTAAAAAAAGGAGATATTTTGCTGTCATTACCATGTACAACACTTCCCTTAACATATATGTAGCTTTCGCTAGGTATTACATACAAGTCTTGATTTTGTATTGAATGTCGAATCTCATCATTATTATTGTATATGGGAGTTAGTCCTTTTTAATTATACTCTCGTCTGATTGAAGTTTTTCTAGGACATCTAGTATGTAAATCATTTCTTTGTCAACTTTAAATTGAGAGACTTCAAAATTTTTTTATTTCTTTGTGACAATTGTTTTTTCTGTAATGATCTCTTTAATTGTGGACTGGTCTGTAAAAGTGTTTTATAAGTGTATCCAATTTTGTTTCTTAGATTGATTGACATTGTACATTATCATTATTTGCTAGATCTCAAATGTATTCGTATCGTAATTTCTTCTCCTCGGAAATTAATTAAATCACCGTTCTGATCAGCTACGCGTAGAGTTATAGAACTTATGTCTCGGAACTTAACTGGCAAATAGATAAGATTTCGAGGAATCTCAACAGTTTTATACCCTGGGGGAACATTGACCGCAAATTCATGTAATTTGTGTGCTTTTGAATTATTCGTATATGTGTTATAGTCGGTACATTCAACACGCAAGATATTCACGGTGAAAATATTGACTGGAAGATCTGAGTAATGGTCTTTCTTATTGAATCCTAAAAGTTTTCCAATTGTGTTATCCTTGTTAAAGTATATGGGATCCTTAGAGCTATTAAGTCTAACTTGCTTTATATTATTATTAACTTCTATATCAATTTTATTTTCGGACAATACTGTTTATATTGATCTTTAATATAATCAACTATATCATTCAATTCTTAAGATCCTATTGATATTTTAAATAAATATTCACCAATATGAAATGTATTATTATAATCATTTACATTAGGAATGATATGATATAAATGAAAATCAGTTAGAGCACATTCATATTCACCATCCAAACAAATAGGAGGAAAGTAATTAGCAGATAACTCAGATGAGTTTTAGCTAAGAGTAAGTGTTATTGACATTATGCTTGTCTGATTACAAATAACTGATATTAAATACAGCACTTTGTATAAAAAAAGAACTTATATATAATTATATTTTATTAACATACATATTAAATACAAACATAGACTTATATATAAACTTAACTACAATATTTCATTTTTAATAATCCAAGAATTATGTTGATTAGTAAATCCTAACCATTTAACATATGCCTTCTCTCCTTTAGTTTTGTGAATTTTTTCAACTAGATATGTATTTGGATATCTAGTTTTTGAACGTTTTTCGTCATAGAACCCACCTTCAATAAGATTACCACGATAGTCTTCTAATATGTAGTCTTCTTGTATAAAGTTGGATATGTATTTGGTGTATATCCTTTTTCAAAAACATGATTATATTTACTTATGCGCACATGGTCTCCAACATTGAACTTTGATAATTTCAAGAGTTTTAAACGGTTATATACTGTATTTAATAATTTTTTTTCATTTGTAGAGTTAATTTGAATCAGTGGTATTTTGATGGTATGATGAATTTTTCTATTATATGTATTAATCAAGTCTTTGTAAATGGCAACCCAGTTATAAGATCTATTAAAGCTAAACTCTTTCCGCATCATTCCTTTTAATGTTCTATTAAATCGTTCTGCTATTGATGCTTTCATTCAGCTATACGTTGAGTAGTGATTAATGTTGTATTTATTCATAAATTTTCCAAAGTGTTTATTGAAAAACTCTACCGTCGTCTATTTGCAAGTTTTTTGGTATTCGTCCCAATTGGAAAATATTCTCAAGGGTACTGCCCAAAAATTTATCCATTACGGTCAGAAAAAATTATGTTCTTGGGGAGTGTATCGCTCCATGACTGGTTCACTTGTATTCTACATATGGTCTAGTTCACAAATGTCAAAACAGATTTAACATTGGCCGCTATTTGCAAAAATAAGAGCATCTTCCAATAGGGTGATTTCTGTTGTCCCACTTTGTATGAATACCCTAGCATATACCCACACAATCCAAATTTGACATTTGGTTTGATTAACATACAGCAGTCTCCTGGTTGGATTTAATTTTTATTACATTTTTAAATGTCATGTTTTTCGTTCAAAAATATGGTCACCGTTAGAGATGGACGCGTGATGAGTTTTTTTCGTGACACAAACACGTATGTTTCACTTGACACGATCGTATCGTGTTTAGAAACATTTGCACGAAAAACAGCAACAATTTTAATGTCCAGTAAAGAAAAAATAAGTATGTATTTGTTTCGTCAGATTTGTTGATACACATAAGTCTTGCTTGACACGTTTAAATAAAAAAGAACATGTATTTGAATATAAAAAAATATATTTTGCAATTCAGTTCGATTTCGTGCGTGTTGTGTAGTTGAAGAACATAATCTTCGTATTTGGGTCGTATTGTGTTGGAAAAATTCGACGCGCATTCATATCTAGTTACCGTATTTATGAATGACAAACATATGTATGTACATATGTGTTTATGTAAAAGCAGAATATTTACTACTTTCAGAAAAAAATATTTTAAGTGATACAAATAACCTGAAATTTATATGCAAAATACATACCAAAACACAAATTCTGGTATTTCTGTAGCTTTCTTCAAGTTGCATTCAAGCCTTAGAGTAGAGCCTTCATCTATGTGTATGTCTGGAGAGCCAGTTATCTCAGCTTCAGCCTCTGTAAATAAAAAAGCATATATATTAAGAACTTACTTCATTCAGAGAATGAAACGATTTCATTAAGTGTTCTGCATTATATTAATGAAACTTTTCATTGACACAATAAGCAGTTACATTGTATACATCAAATCTTTTAATCCCTGCTATTCATGTGTTTTTCATAGTTCATTGTATTAACGAAAATCGTTACATTGTACACAAACCAGCTGGTATTCCTGACGTCACTGTAGTCAAAAATATTACATTGGGAAAAATTTATTTGTGTTTTGTGCTATATAAAAATAAAAAATTTGAGGGGTTTAAGAGTTAAATCAATTAAAAATATATATATATCGTTATTAAAAAAATGATGTGCGTTGTAGTAAATTGCAATAAAATCAACGAATTTCCCTTCTGCTGCCCTCTGGTCTTTTAATTTATGCCCTAGACTGCTAAGAAAATGGATTAGCTTCACTGAGCTCCTTCATGTAAATAGTACATGGATGGACCATCTTATCGAACCAGATTATCTAAGCCAGCGTAGACAACAATAACGTACATATGTATGTATGTATGTAAGTATATAGTATATGCAAGCCTTAGAAACAATTTTCGCAACAATTAATGAAGAAAATTTACTCACAGCAAAAAATTTCTTAAATTTCTTTTCTTTTTTCACTTTAAATCTTTTTTCAAAAACACAATAACCAACATTATTCAATATGTGTTGTCTATTATGAATCGAGCTATTTTGCATGTCGACATATTTTGTACTATAATTATTATCAGCCTAACGTAAGTTAAACCTTCATGCCAGTCTTAACGGGTTTTGCCATCCAATGTTACATTTAAGATCATGCTAGAACCGAATAGTGGGTTAAAACTATATTATGCGCCGACTTTTAATGTCAATTTGTATAGAGGAACTTGTTAAGACCTTGGTCGATTTTGCTACTTATGTTAACTGGAAAGAAGTTTTACCTTATACATAAGTGTATTTTAAATGTACCAACCAGTTAGTTCTTGAAAGTCTGTGCATAAGATAAGAAGTTTGTGGTCGAAAAATACACTATATCGAAAAGCGTCCGAAAAATTGCAAATAAAACAGTGTGGCAAAAAAAAATACCTGTGACGTGTTAATATTTTTCTGGTAGGTATTGTCGAGCATAACAATAATCTGTATTTGAAATTTTCCAAACATCCCGAAGATCTTGAGTTTCGGGTAAAAAAAACCGGGTATTCGTACCCGTAGGCACTTATCAACCTGTAACTTATCAACGGATTTCAAAAGAAAAGACATTTCGAACCATATATATTTTATTATAGTAAGTTTCAGATATACAGGGTGTTTTTTAGAGGTATAGAACTTCGAATTGAAATAAAACACAAGAAAATCGTTTTAATGTCCATCAATTTGGCTTTATTGGAAGGATAATTTTATGCCATTAACGTTTAAATATGATTTCGGGCATGTGGCCTGGTTTGTTGGCGTAGACGAGCGACTTCACATATCCCCAAAGAAAATAATCCAATGGTGTCAAATCACACGATCTTGGTGGCCAATTGACAGGTCCATTCCGCGAAATTATGCGCTCATCGAATGTTTCCTTCAATAAATCGATTGTGACGTGCGCTGTGTGGCATGTAGCGCCGTCTTGTTGGAACCACAACTCATCCACATTCATGCCATCCAATTCGGGAACAAAATAGTCGGTTATTGATGTGCACGGTGGCGAATCGATTCATTCGGGTCCTCTTCAACACTTTGCTCTACAGCGGCAATTGTTTCTTCGGTGCGCACTGTTCGACGTCTCTGCGGATGCGTATTATCACATAGAGTAAACGTAGTGCGAAAACGATCCATGGTTAACCGAATTAATTGCTCTGATGGACGATTATGTCGACCATAAAATGGACGGAGCTTGCGGTAAACTTCGCGAACTGAACCATTATTTTCGAAATAAATTTGCACGATTTGCAAGCGTTGTTCTTTTGTCAACCTGTTCATGATGAAATGGCAAACCAAACTAAAGGTAGAGGTCCATAGCTCGCTTTTTGCGCGTTAAGCTTTACACGCGTTTCATCCTCTTGTTTCATTCTATAATTTGTTCGCGTTGAGTTACATGCACTGCTTTCCATGCGCCATTTTATTTTTGTTTTGATCAGCTGTGTGCGTTTGTTTATAAATACTTATAAAGAAAAAATGGAGAGTGAAATCGAGTTTTTAAAAGAATTTGTGGAGTTGGTCGATATAATAACTTTTCTAAGCAGCTATTTAATACTGATTTAGCGGAGATTACACTCAGTACGTAAAAGTAATCGATAACTAATATGCAAAATTTGTTACTGAGAAAAGTGTGGTGAAAAGTTAATTAAAATACATCGCATTAATGAAAATATTCACATATTTTATTAAACAAGTTTTTTTTACTAAAAAATTTTTTTATTGAAAAAAAAAGAAAAAAATTATCCACCGCAAAATAATATTTATCGATAACGTAAGAAATAAAGTATTATTTAACATCTTTAGCATTCAAGAACAGCTGACTTTTTTTCATGGTGCTTGTAACGCGTACAAAAGTAGAAAGTAGACCTACTTTTTGCTTTGAACGCACCTACGCGTTCTGCGCTTTTTGCAATGTAACTTGTCACATACTATTACATTGATTCTACTTTTTTGACAGATGCATAGAAAGCGTAACGCGCAAAAAGCGAGCTATGGACCTCTACCTTAAATATTAATCACTTGACAGCTGACAAAATGGCCGCCAGTTAAAAAAGTGATGTTAACTTAAAGTTCTATACCTCAATAAAAAACACCCAATATGTGTGTATTTTTTCACCAAATATATTTTTTTAGGTTTTTTTCGGCACACTGTTTTTGACGCAGATTTTTTTTTTAAATTCCTCAGAATTTTACTGAGTTATTAAATATTTTACTTTTTATTAAAAAAAACTACCTGCATAATGTTTTTCTCGTTCTTTTTATGAGCTTTCTGTCTATTTAAGCTTCCAGGATGATGAAAGTGCAATTTAATAGACGTACATATATCAACACAGAGTACAAATTTGGTACAACAGTGGTCACCATTGCTTCTTTCTAAATATATTTATAAATTTAAAATCGGTTGATATTTAACTTAGTTGGAGGTTGATAAGTTCCTACGGGTACGAAAAGCAGGTTCTTTACCCGTGGGGGTGTTTGGAAATTTTCAAATACGGATCATTGTTATGCTCGATAACACCTACCAGAAAAATAGTAACACGTCCCAGATATTTCGATTTCATTAAAATTTGTCACACATTATAATTTAATGGATTTATGGGAAAATAATCGAATATATATGTAATAAAATTGCACTCAAAGTGGTTATCGTTATACTAAATAATAAATCTTTGAAAATTAAAAGGCAAATTGAAGAACAAGAAAACTTCATGCACGACACGAAGAGCGTATTCGGCAAGATAGTTCAATCTTCTGCAAAATCGCCAAGTTAAGATCAGGTCTGTAAGATAAAATGGGAATCTGTTGCAAACATTAATTTTGATCCCGAACTCCACATTGGGAGCCCGCAGGATTCCAATTTTGGCAAGTAAGGGATCTTTTGAGAGAACAATGTTCTTCTTCTTCTTGTACGAAACAGCCCGTAATTTTTCTTTGAGCTAGTTTGGGCAAGCTGAAAAACAATCAGCTGTTTGAAAAATAACCAATAACAAAGTAAAATTAAAAGTTTGAAAAGTTGTATCAAAAAGGTTTATAAACTGGGGAAGAATTAAGAAATTAATTAAGAAATTACATGCAACAGCATGTAAGTAAACGCACGCGTGTGTGTGTACATAAGTAGTGCACTTTGGACTTAACTGCCTAAAATGCTAATTTTCTGCCACTATTATTTAAAATAGCATACAAATTTGTTTTTTAAGTGCACTTTCTATACCTGCACTTTTAAGATAAGTGTCCTAAAATTTTGGTAATTATAAATTATTTTCATACAAAAAATCAATGTTAGCTGCACATTGACTTAACTGCACGAAATATATTTTTTCTGTGATTATTCTAAAAAATCATTTTTAAGTGCACTTTTTAAACCTGCACGATTAGAAGGGAATTGGCGGTTCTACCCCAATTAAAATTGTGAAATTTGGGTAATTAAAATTTGAGAATTTCAGTGCAAAATTTTCTGAAATTTTAAAATTTGCGTGATTAAAATTTTTTTGTTTACATTAGGAGTTTTTTGTTTACTTTAATTGTGTGTGAACGGGTGATTTTTGTGGGAATATATTAAAGGGTTTCATAGGTTTGACGTTTTTTTATGTGTGCATATGCAGACGCACCGTGGTTCAGAATCGTTTTTCATTGGCCAAAACTCTGTAACTTTTGAACTAATGAAGATTTTTTTTCAAAATTTTTTTTTCGTGGATAGATAACATCTTAAGCTTTTATCCAGTTTTAGTTTCATTAAAATCAGTACAGTGGTACAGTGGAGAAATTTAAGTTTAAAGTTGAACTTTCAAAATTTTTTTGTAATTTGCTTAGAAATGCGCGCTTTTTATTTTTTATTATTGTTGAAAAAAGGGCTCGTAATGAAACTTAAATAATTTTTATAAAAAAAAACAAAGTAAGTTTTTGAAAATTTAATACATAAGCCTAGTTTTTTCAGTCATAAATAGCTTATAGACTCTTGGTTATTTGAATATATGTATACATAAGTAAGACATGTGCAGACATAAATAACTGAACCGTTTCTACTAGATGAATATCTGCAAGACACTGAATTAAAAAAAATTACTTAAACAGTACTTATGAGAATCATAAAACTAGTTTAAAATAATTAAGTACAAATTATAACACAAATTACCTGTTAATATTTAAAATATAATTATGTATCATAAAGCCCTTACGCTAAGTATTATATAATGAGGGATTTTTCCCAAAATCTGGCTGTTAGATTTTTCTTATGATGGACTTATGAGACACTTTAACCATAATTCAAAACTAAATATTAGTACCTGAAGAAATCTTAATCTATGGATATATCATAGATATTTATATTTGACCTCCTTTTATACAATGCACAAAAACGTTAGAAACACATTGCTCTAATATCATTCATTAAATATTAATATTTTTAAACTTTATTTCACTCAAATAATAGTAAATGTAAATTATAATTATTATTCATTTCTGGAATATTGCTTGCAAATATTCATTATTCAGTTCTGTATTACTTCTGTCGTGTAGCAGTCCCTTAGCTTCGGCTTCCACTTTCATTAGTTGTTTTTGTGATTTTTGTGATTGGTAAAGTAAACTATCTGTAATATTTTCACATCAGATTTCTTCATTTATATTTTTCAGTTTTCGCCTCTTAGATCTATCGCTACACTTATCTAGCGATTTTTGTGGTCTTCCTGCATTGTTTTTACTTGTAGTTTCAGAAGTTATCTGGATAGTAAATTCACCTTTTAGCCATTTGCAAAGCGCATATTGAATTTACTTTTACTCCAATCAGCTTCCTTGTAGCGTTTTTTCAAATTTTTGATAAAAGCAAATACATTTTTTTGTAAGTCCAATTCTGTTTCACTGCTGTAATAATTTAAGTTTAATTTTCTATGAAAGAATCGTGTTTCCTAAAACGCTATAAAGTCAAACTTTCAAAGATTTATCAATCTTTTAGAATCAAATATTTGAATGAAACATATTTTTATTTCTAAATTATTGTCCTTATACTCAATATAAAATTTTTAATGCTAATCTAGGTTACCTACGTAAATTCTCAATTTTCGAATTTTCTCCCTCCTTCTTTATTTTCTTTCAGGTAAGCATGAAAAGACCTACGAAACGAACGTGAGTTTAAAGCTAAATCTTCCCAGCAACCTGTCTACCTAACCTAATATTCAAAAACCAATTAACTATACAAAATTACAGAAAAGAAATCAACATAATACATTTTGCTCCCTGGCATTTCTACGTATTCGGTTTTATATATAAATCTCTATTTTTTTAATTCAAAGTTATGTATATAATTGTTGTACTCTTTAGAATGAAATGAATGCACGACTTCTATTAATATTAAGAATAATTCAATTTATTATATGAAATAATGATGATTAATTTAATAATGAAAATATACCCATAGTTGATGGCAATATGGCATAACGAAGAAGTGAATGGAAAAGAATGATTCAGTAATTGTTAAAAAGTTGATAGCTGAAGGTGGTGATGCCATATTGAAAGATTAGAAAGTTGACAGCTGAAGGTGGTGATGCCATACTAAAAGATGGGGAAGAGTTACAACAATTCTCCCCCATTTAAGAAAGGTACATAAGCCTGAACTCAAGATAATGTCGAATATAATCCTGATAACGACGCGGTGGTCTCCGTTGCCTGTTAGAGGAACGTTGGCTTGTGGTCCCTTCAGAATCTCTCGGAGTGAATGGCTGTTGTTGATCCTATGGTGATTTTGCTTCTGTTGGCGCAGGTGATGATGAAGCGTCATCAGTACCTTGCTGAGTTAGAGCGTATTGCTGTATACCTGGATGTTGAAGAGTTTGTTGATCAACTTCGGCACGACTTTCTACTTCAAAACCACTTGGTATACTTGGTTGCGTTTCAGGTATCTGTATCCCGGTGAGGCATAGCTGGTTTATATGTCGTTTGAAAACAAACCCATTATCAAGGCAGACCATGTAATGTTGACTGCCTAGTTTTTTAACGATGGTACCAATTTTCCACGAAGGCTTGTTTCCAATATGATATCTGGCTTGAACTCGATCACCTTCTTTGAGTTGCCTAAACGTAATGTCAGGAACAGAGTTTTTGCACAATTTCGGCGGCTTTAAAGCATCTAGTTGTATCCTAATTGGCCTTCCTAAATACAGCTCGGATGGGGATTTCCCGCTTTGTAGAGGCGTTGCCCTGTATCTGAAAAGCAGCTCACGATTTTTTTTTGGTATGGGCAATGTATCATCTGACATCGCCGCCAGGCGTTTCTTTAAAGTCTGGACCAGAGAAACAAGTCGAGGCAAAATTATCGGCGGCGGCGGCGCAGCAGTTTTGTGACCGGCGGCGGCGCGCCGAGAGAATTTTCGGTGGCTAATATAAACATATGAAAATTTAATGAGAAAATTAGAAATTGAAAATTTTCATAATTTTTTCTCCGAAATTTGTCTTCTTGAACAGATAAAATTTCGGCTCATTTTGAGCCGATGCGAGCCGATACAATCGGCGGCAGCGGGATAAACAGAAAAATAACCGGCTTCGAGCCGATCGACTTGTTTGTCTGGTCTGGACATTCCTCTCGGCTAGACCATTGGTTGCTGGATATCCTTGAGCAATAAATTTTTCTAGAATACCAGAATTGCGACAAAATTTTGTAAATTCGGCGCAATGACTTCTGGAAATCCGTTTCTGGAAAAAATGTTGGATAACATTTCAATGATAGATGTTGATGTTGGAGCAGCGGAGCATACGCCCACTTTTGCCCATTTAGATATGGAGTCGATGAAAACTAGAAATTGATGCCCTTGAAAGGGTCCCGCATAGTCAATATAGATTCGTTGCCAATTCTCTTCTGGTTCTTCCCAGGGATGTAATTTTATTTTTGGAGGATTATTCCTTACAGAGGCACAAGCAGTACACGAACGGACGTATTTCTCAATGTCCTTATCTATTGAATACCAGAACACATATTTTCTCGCTAGTTGCTTCATCTTAGTGATTCCAATGTGGGTATAATGAAGCTCATTTAGTACCGCTTATTGAGGAGAATTAGGAATCATAACCCTTTTTCCCTTAAATAAAATGCCTGAATCGATGGTGTATTCTGTATCCGCCACGTTTGTACTGCGTAATTCCATTATGGTTTTTGAAAGTTGTTCATCTTCTTTTGTAGCATTACGAATGGAATTATAATTAAGTTCTAATGAACTCATTTGTAGTAAGGTTTCATTGCAAATAGAGTGTACCACGTCGTTTATAGGATTTATAATGTTCATACCTGTGGTTATGGAAGCTCTCGACAAACAATGTACATTTATATTGTCTTCTTTGTTACAACCTCATAATTGTAGCCTGACATGAACGCTGCGTACTTTTGCAGTCTTGATGACGTCATTTGTGGTAACTTTGAATCTTGATGAAATATGCGGGATAGTGGTTGGTTGTCCGTAATAAGCGTAAAAAGTCTCCCATAAACGTACTCATGATAATTTTGAACAGAATACACAATTTTTAACGCCTCGCGGTCTAGCTGCGAATAATTTTGTTCTGCTGGGGTTAGTGATATAGAGGCAAATGCTATTGGTCTTTCTTCTCCATTAATAACATGCGATAAAACACCTGCTATCCCTGTTGGGCTAGCATCGCAAGCAAGTTGAACTTTTAGATCTGGGTTGAATGGCATTAAAACGCGGTCACTTGCAATCTCATTTTTCAACTCATTGAAGGCTTTTTTGCATTTGGCGTTCCAACTAAAACGGCATTTCTTCAATACATTTTGGTTGAGGCAATTCGACAGTAGCTTTTACTTTAGGCGTTGATTTTTTTACCTTGTTGTATTCTATTGTATGACCCGAAAATTCAATTTGTTTTTCGTAAAAAGATCATTTTGAAAGATTCAAATGAAGGTCGTAATTTTTCAATTGAGTCAAACAGGGTTTTAAATTAACTTTGCACTCGGCTAAGGACTCCCTATGAACAACAATATCATCAAAATATGATTCCGCCTTTGGAACGTCACGTAAAATTTGATCCACAATTCTATTAAATTCCGCAGGCGCAGTTTTGATGCCGAAGGACAGGCGATTCATTCTGAATGTGCCTCGGTGTGTAGAAATTGTATGGATTTCGAATGAAAAATCATCGACTTGCACATGCAAATACGCTTTGTATAAGTCAAGGTGGCAGTAGTAACGCGAGAACTTTAAGCTGTTGAAAATTTGTTCAGTTTTACGTATTGGGTAGTGTGCACTTACCAGCCTTTTATTTACGCCAACCTTATGATCGACGCAAAGTCGAACTCCGCCATCAGCCTTTGGAATAACCACTAACGGAGACCCCCAATCACTGTTGGCAACTTTCGTGATAATCCCCGCTTTTTCCAGCTCATCAAGTTCCTTATTGACTCGATCTATTAGCGCATAAGGGATCTGACGCTCTTTTGTGTAAATAGGTTTGGTGTTTTCTCTTAATTGCAATGAAACTTTGTATTTCGGAAGACATCCGATTCTTTCTTCAAAGACTGATGAATATTCTGCTATTAAATCGTCTATACGTTCCGAGTCACTAATAGAGTTTGTAACAGCCACGTTTGAATTCTTGTGGTCCAACTCAGATAGATTAATACGCAGGCGACGTATCCATGTTCTACCTATTAGGGCCGTACAACCGTCCGGTACAATGTAAATATCATCAGTCATCGAGACATTATTGAATTTTGCATTTACACGTACTTTACCTTCAGGAGTGAATGTATCTTGGGTATAGGATCGAAACACGATGTTAGTCGGATTTATTTCGTTCGGTAATTTCATTTTTTCGAATAATTTCCTGGGCAAAAACTAATAACCGGAGCCAGAATCAACCTCGAATTTTATAATTTTCCCTTCTATTAAAATGTTTGCGTAGTACCGCTCAGAATTTACATTTTCATATGTATTACTGTACACGTCGACAATTTTAAAAATTCCATAATCAGAATTTTCAACACGCACTTGATTTGTCGATTCTTTTTGCGTACGGGGTCTATTTTTGTGTCCGGCGTTAGGACTATTTGCCAAAACAGATTCAATGCAGACTTTTGCTACATGCCCGTGCCATCCGCACGATTTGCATTTTAAATTTGAAGATTAGCGACACTCCTTCGCAAAATGGTAATTTTTACCACAGCATAGATATAAGCCTGCAATACCGAGTTGCTCGTAATTTACTTTACGTTTTGTTTGCTTACGTTTGTTTTGTTGACTGACTCGAAACCTTTTTCTTATTGAAAATTTTATTTATTGTTGTACTTGCCGAATTTGTTACAGCGTGTGACAATTCCTTGGCATCTAATTTTGCAGCCTCGAGTGCCAACGCCTTTGATACAATTTCCTCAAATTTTGGTGTATTTGATTCGAGCAGCTGTTCACGAATGCTGTTATCGCTAATGCCGCGGATAAATTGCGCTCTTAAAAAACATCAGAAATGGAACTTCTGCACTCGCATTCTGATATGAACTCGCACTCGATAATATCAGTGCGAAGTGCTACCACAAAATCTGCTACTGACTGTCCTTCACACTGATATTTTGATAGGAACTTGTGCTGTGCCACCAGCACATTTATTTTTGGTGCCAAATAACTTTCCAAAAACTTTAAAAACTCGTTGTACGGTAGTTCTGAAGCTATTTATGGCGCCGCCAATGCCGTCACCTTGTCAAAGTGCTTTGCGCCAATCGAATTGAGCAGAAGCTTCGAACAATACTCCTTATTGCCATCAACACTCTTCATGCTTATGTAATTTGTGAAGCACTGTATATAATTCCGGAAAGATTCTTTGGCAGCATCAAAAGCTTCGAAGTTAGGCACCCATGCTGTATTTATAATGTTGCTGCTATTCTGAATTGCACTTGAAGATGTAGACGGGCCAACAGTTAATTTAGATAATTGTGCAACTAAATCATGCTGTGCCTTCATAAAAGTAGCAAATTGTTGGGCATCCATCTTGATGAGAAAAAATGCTTGCACTTGCCTAGTACGATTTGCACACAAAAATCTTGTATTTGAAATGAGTTTCACTCTCGTCGCCAAACTGTTGTACTCTTTAGAATGAAATGAATGCACGACTTCTATTAATATTAAGAATAATTCAATTTATTATATGAAATAATGATGATTAATTTAATAATGAAAATATACCCATAGTTGATGGCAATATGGCATAACGAAGAAGTGAATGGAAAATAATGAATCAGCGATTGTTAAAAAGTTGATAGCTGAAGGTGGTGATGCCATACTAAAAGATGGGGAAGAGTTACAACAATAATAATAAGTTTGCTATTGTTATTTTTATATTGTTGAGGTCAAGGCACATTTACTACAGGTACATGCATTAGAGAAAACAGTGTGGCAACTCTGTGCTTCTCACATACTTAAACAAACAATCAGCGGATGAGCAATTTGCCCGATGCATGTACCTGTTTGATATGCCTTGGTTGAGGTAGAATGGCATTTACATGATTTCTAAGGTAGATTTTCTAGCAATTTGGGTAGAAATTTTTGTTTATAGTTTTTGAGTATTTTCATTAAAATAAAAGTGTTCCACAGGCGGGTCGTGGTGGGTTCAAAAGTATTGAAGAAGTCACTTTCGTGTTTCTCTGGAGGGTTACGGTTTTTTTATCCCTTTTGATCTTCAAAAGTTATACACTACTAAACTGCAAGTTTCACGAAAATATGTGGATTAAAATTTCTTACATCGCACTCTAACTACAAATTATACAGGGTATGCACATACCATTTCTTAATAAAAAACAGCTTACCTAACATAACAAAAAGAGCCGCAGCCCTTTGGCGATAATAGTTTTCGAGGAATTGTAATTTATTTCAGATAAAATATGAGCAATTTTAGTTTTTTTCAAATTAACATAAATATGTTGTTTTTGGCAGCATGCCACGGCCACTACTAAGAATATTTTGGCCACATTTTTTAAATACCTTAGTTTTGATATGTTTCCTTTCCGATGGCGTAAAAATTTTAAGAATCTGTGTCAAGAAAAAATATAGGTTTTGGCCGATGAAAATTGATTCTGAGCCACCGTGCGACGGGAAAATCATGAAAATGATCTTCCCTAATGCCGACGCGAAAATCATGAAAAAGATTTTTCCTAATGCCAACGGGAAAATCTTGAAAATTATTTTTTCTAATGTCGATGGGAGAAAATCATGAAAATTATTTTTTCTTATGCCGACGGGAAAATTGTGAGTGTTGCCAGACTGTGGAAATGTGTGCTTGTCCGTGGTGTTGTTGTAATACCACCAGAGAAATTAGATATGATGACTACTAGGCGATACTCATATGAAGCGTGGGAATTTGTGTATATATGTATGTATGATTTTCTCACGCTAATAAATTATTTATCATGCCGACATTTTATGGTATAGAATGTTCTCATATATTTTGTGTCTCTGTAGAATACAAAAGTAATATTTGTATACATTTATATTTTGCAACGCAGACATTTCTTTGATATGATTATTTTAAAGCATCGAATTTTCAACTAAGTACAGTCATCAGCAGAGAAAAAAAAGTAAAAATTTGCAAGTAAGCAAAAAAAATTAACTTCTCTCCCTCCCCCACTTCCTTCTCTTTCCTTTATGTAGTTTGTATTTGATATAAGAAAACGCTAGTACATTTTTTCATTTTGTATACATTTATTGCTTAATATTTGATAAAATTTTATTATAATACATACATTCATATATTTTGAAGTATAAATATTTTAAAAAGTAAAAAAGTTAATTTAAAGCAAAAAGTAAAAAAGTTAATTTAAAGCAAGCTATTTCTTTTGTGAGTAAAATAGCATTTCTTAATGCGCAAACACTATAATTATGATAATTATAATAAAAATATTCTGGATACTTAATTTCCATTTGTTTAAAGTTGATGCAGCCTATATCCTCAACGTTAGAAATTTTTCGGTGTAAAGTTTTTTCGAACCATGGTCTTTTTTCTTCACCTTTTACATATATTTTAGAACATCTTGCATTAGCTTTTAAAAAATCGCAAACGCTTTGAAATGAAACTCATCCAGCAGTCTAGCTTAGGTGATGATAGTTTTTTGTTAACCACTTTGCTTTTTTATTGATAACCATTTCAAATCAAATGGGGGTTTTATAATGAAATTGTTATATTCGCAATTGTTGAAAACAATCGCTACTTCTTTTGCGATGAAATCATTTGAAATATTATTGAAACCTTACACGGCTATAAAAATTATGTTATTTTCCATATTACTTAATTTATAAGACTTTTCGAACTTGTCCTTTGATGGCTATATATTCTAATATACGATCATGAATAAGAATACAGTAAGTTGATGTCTTTGCTGCAATATTACTTGTTGTTTCAAATTCAATTTTTGTATCAATCGGTCCCTTATTGAGTGATTCATTCTGATGACTGACATCTACTATAGTAATAAGAGCTTTTTTTAACTGTGATGCAGTTAGAAGCGCTTGAGATTCTTTCATACATCTTCTCGAATTATATTATTGTCTTCCTTAAAGTATGTTAATAATTTCTATTCTAGTTTTCTGATTTGAGTTTGCAGAAACAATTTATTGATAACATCGTTTTCCTGCAGAGCTTTTGCAACATTTTTGATCCTTTTGTTTTTGATATCAATGTTGTTCTTCGTATCCACAAAGAACCCCAGCAGTTTAGGTGTATTTTTCAAAGAAGTTATGCTGCTAGTATCGTTTAAGTAATTTACAAATTTATCAACGGACATACTTTATATACATATGTTTAAACTTTATTATATTTGCTTCACGTAGTTCTTCACTAATTGATACAATCTCGTTATTGTCATTATTTATTTGCAAATATTGCGTTAGTCGCAAATAGTTTTCAACAATATGGCAACAATTTACAGTTTTATTTGCAAATAAGCCGTGCGTATAAACGTAGTATCAGATAACCAGGTGCTCTTCCCATTTTCATCTTCTGTATAAAATATATTTTGGGTATTCACACCAGTGTCATAAGTGTCTTAAGTGTCATAATTTCTTAACATTTTAACATAGTTTAAAAAAATTGTTGTTGTGACTCAAAGAAAAACATCATAAAATAATAAGACTTTTTTAGCTATGTTTAGGATTGTCATAGCTACATGTAGAAATGCGTCCGATCCTGTGGTTTTTTCCGCAACAAATTTACTAATTTTGGTTTTTTTTCACCTTGTGCTAAAGGAATCATCGTCGTGGGCACAATTCATCATCGCAACTTTATTCATATTTGAGACATATGTATGTACATATTTAATAAAAAGGTGCGTAAGAATATTTTAAAATTAACACAAGTGAAAAAGCGAAGTGTATAAGAAAAAGGAAAATAATATATATGTACATATACTTAACTATACGTATGTATATATTATATACACATACACACATATACATAAAGTGAATATTATTGCAAAATATATTTTACCAGTGATTGATCGCTTCATAACACTAAAAATTAATTTGACCAAAGACTATAAATATAAAGATGTTCTACGTCCATACATTGTACTGTCAGTGCTTAATTTGCTGGCGGATTTTCTACTAAATCCATGTGTTTCAAAGAGAGTATTTTATTTTCTCAGAGCACTTATTATTCTCATGTCTTTGCTATTCATCTGCATATGCATACATGTATGTATGTGTGCCTTTGCATGCATAAGCATGAATGGATTTGTGTATTTTTCCTAAAGCAAAGAAAAAATATACACAAACAAAAAGAACTTGTGTTTTCGCACATATGCATATGTATATGGACATAAGCTACGTAGAACTTAAGGTAGAGGTCCATAGCTCGCTTTTTGCGCGTTACGCTTTCTATGCATCTGTCAAAAAAGTAGAATCAATGTAATAGTATATGACAAGTTACATTGCAAAAAGCGCAGAACGCGTAGGCGCGTTCAAAGCAAAAAGTAGGTCTACTTTCTACTTTTGTACGCGTTACAAGCACCATGAAAGAAAGTCAGCTGTTTTTGAATGCTAAAGATGTTAAATAATACTTTATTTCTTACGTTATCGATAAATATTATTTTGTCGTGGATAATTTTTTTCCTTTTTTTTCAATAAAAAAAATTTCTTAGTAAAAAAAAACTTGTTTAATAAAATATGTGAATATTTTCATTAATGCGATGTATTTTAATTAACTTTTCACCACACTTTTCTCGTAACAAATTTTGCATATTAGTTATCGATTACTTTTACGTACTGAGTGTCATCTCCGCTAAATCTGTATTAAATAGCTGCTTAGAAAAGTTATTGGTTAAGCCAATAATGTGCATAGATTTATATGTAATTTTCAATTTACTTACATTAAAGTCAACAACAGCCGACAATCTGCTGGAATAGCCCTGGCCGAGTTCTTCTCAAGACTCTTTTAAAATGCTGAATAAATAGTCAAAGACATCTGCAGACATTCTTGTCGCGGTTCTAAATTGCTCAGGGTCAGAAGTTGTAATTTTTTAAATGTGGTTTCAAAAAACCCACTTAAATTCCGTTCTAAATACAACGGCCGTACCCAAAACCTTTTCTTTTTTGAAATTGTTCATAGGCATTTTTTGCACATAAAATTAAATATACAAACTCGACTAACTCCACAAATTCTTTTAAAAACTCGATTTCACTCTCCATTTTTTCTTTATAAGTATTTATAAACAAACGCACACAGCTGATCAAAACAAAAATAAAATGGCGCATGAAAAGCAGTGCATGTAACTCAACGCGAACAAAGTATAGAACGAAACAAGAGGATGAAACGCGTCTAAAGCATAACGCGCAAACGCGCTCTACCTTTAATGTTGCCGATTGTTTATTTGTATGGCAAAAATATGTATTTTATTGTTGTACTTTTGCAAATACATGGATTCGCACCGAATATAAATTTACCGTTATTTGAATTTAATATCAGTGTTCAAAAACTGACAGCAGAAAAGTAAAAGTTTCAATTAATATGCTATTCCTTTGATTAATGAAGGTATTGCGATTTATTTACCTGGTGCAGTGTGTTTTTTTCACATGACTTGCATGACTTGTTTGCAACCCTTAAAAATAAATGTTTTAGCATGTAGGAATTAAGTTTTTAGCAATAAAGACCATAAAATTATTTGTAGGAATAGCATAATTGTGGTTTTACCACAACGGGTGCCATAAAATGCACGTGTGTACTGCTGTCTGCATATCCCAAGTTTTGTGATTAAAGCACATACATATATTTTGCTGAGGCAGGTATATTGGAAAAACCCACATACTTTAAAAAAATATCTCTGGTTAGCATTTTTTAATTTTATTACCTGCATTTTTTATTGAAAGACACTTGTTAGTTTATTTTTCCTGATTAAGTCATAAAACATTTTTTTTACATATTCAATTAGTAAAGGAAAAATTTGCATATGACAATTATTTACCTAAATAAATCATAAAACGTTGTGTATGAAGTGAAATTTTCTTATTCTACATCTTAACCCGTTGAAGATTAGGCAAAAATTCGACTGTACTACTGCTTCACAGTGAATATATTGTGCTTGAAACTATAATCTAGTGTGAAATTAAAAAAGTCTTAGTAATTAAATAAGTAAAAAAATGTCATAATGAGCGAACTAACTGAAATTAAACAAAAGAAGTTATCGCTTATAGCAGGCAATAAGTGTTGTTTGCCTCATTGTGGCAGATCCAAACTTTAAAATCTTTCGTTTTCCATATTCCAATGACATATTGCTTAAAGCGTGGATAGAAAAGTGCAACTTTGACGAAAGCTTTTTGGAAAGATCGCGGACATTATATACATATATGTGAAAGACACTTTCCGTCAGAAAATATAGGAAAGAAATACTTGAAGCGCGACGCAGTACCAACTTTAAACTTGACTGATGACTCAGATATAGAAAAAGAAAACTGTTTATTAAGTGAAGATGTTGCTTTACCCTTATTTAGAAGTCCGCCTCATAAGCGCAAAAGATCGGAATCACCATCGTTTTGCACAAATTGTTATAAAAGTTGTAAAAATTAAGAATTTTATAGAAAGAAATATTTTACTATGTTTAAAAACTTTAAGACTGTTTCGCAGGACAAACTTAAATTAAAGCAAAAATCCAAAAGTTTAAAAAGTAGGTTAAAAACATTAGAAAGCAAAATAATGAATAAGAAATCTATTGAAGCCGAAGTTGATGAGTTAAATATAAAAGCGAACGAAAAAACTTTTTGCAAAATGGCGTGTGGATGTAATTAAACCAGCGCAAGTTTTGTCATATCCTTCAGAAATGTTTGTTCACGCTAAAAATTATGATAAAGAAACAGATTTTGGAAGTTTGTGTGTTCCATCAGACTGATTTTTTGCAGTGTGTAAGATTCACATAAAATTTTTTGAAAATCTTTTTTCTAAGTCTAAATCAAATAATTATATGTAGTTCGGTGCGAATCAACTTATTTTTAATTTTACAACAATAAAACACGTATTTTTACTCTACAATAACACAATCGGTCGCATTGGCTTTACGTAATTTATTTGCACATGAATATATCAAAACAAGAAACTTCTTTTAGTAATTTCATATTTTTTCTCGTACTGACTGTGCTTTGAACAAGAAATATAACACACACACACACAAATTTCTCTATAAGCATCATTTATGTGTGTGCATACATTGTATGCCATTCAACATTACTACATACATACTTATATAAAGTGTACAATCTCAAAAATTTTGTGCTCTCTTTGTTTGTGGTTTCGCTCAAATAACAAACAATATAATTTTCCCTTGTTACTTCCCCCGCAGCATCATTAAACACAAAAAATCTTTAAATATATATTTATAGTCTTTGATTTGCCGTTTGCTTTGATATTTTCGTGTTCGGTACGTAAAATATCAACGGTGCGATTTGTTTACGTGGACGGACGGAATTAATAGAAAAATTCTTATATTGGTCAATTTCTAAATTAATAATAGTAAATCGTTTTTCGTTTATCGCGGTTATCATTATAGTATTTTATTTCGTGGAAATTGTGAACAAAATATTCATACATACATACACTTGTGTATATTCAATCGAACTGTGTATTTTTTGTTTTGTATTTTCTTTTATACATTCTTTTCCTTTGATCAATTGTCACCCTATTGGCGGTCTAATTGGTCAAGATATTGTTTGTGGAAGGAATTTTAAAGAAAATAAATAATTTGTTTGTAGTAATTTTAAATAAAATAAAGTGCAACAAATTTTGCGTATTTTTAATAAATAAAGAACGAACAAATCAAGATAAAAAATGGCAGTTGCAACTTTCAAAAAATTTATTAGAGTGTCGGATGCTCTTATTAAATTTTAAGCGCAATTTAATGATATTCGTGACGATTTACATACTGCGTACACATTAGAAATTCACTGGGAAGAATTAACGGATTTATGGGAAAAGGTTAAGGTAGCATATGAAAGTTATTTAGATGCTGTAGATAGTAAAGAAAAATCAGATTCTTGTGACACTACTGCAGCTACAGGTAAATACAACGTTAGCTTTACAGCGTATCTTACTTGCTTGTCCATGATAAATGAGAAAGTGCATCTTTTCGAAACTGTGAAATTGAATGCCTCTTCTATAAAAAATGTGAACAATAGCAATTCTGACCATAACCTTACCCTTCCACCTTGTGATGTTAAAACATTTTCAGGCGATTATGTTGAGTGGCCCGCGTTTAGGGATTTATTCACTGCCATATATGTTAATAGTTCGCGTCTTAGCAATATTGAAAGAATTTGCCACTTATTACGTAATACTAGTGGGGAGGCAAATGAAATAGTTTCAAAATTCCCCTTAAATGATGAAGGATTCGATATGGCTTGACGTAATTTTAAAGAAGCATATGAGAATCCTCGCATGTTCGTTAATAACCAATTGAAAACATTATTTAACCTTCCTTCGGTTGACAAGGAATCTAGTGCGGGAATAAAAAATTTACAACGCGGTATTAATAATTGCCTAAATGCCCTTTCAACTTATAAAGTTTGTACTGAAAATTGGGACCCAATTTTAATTTTTATGTGCATACAACGTTTACCTACGTCCACTGTTAGTATATGGGAACAAAGCGTAAGAAATAAATCAGCCTTATCTTCTTGGAAAGATTTTGACTCCTTTCTGACAGAAAGAGTTAAAACTTTAGAATGTGTTCGTGAACTCAAAGATACCCAACCTTCTATGAAACCTGTAGCTCCGAAAATTAAAGCTCATGTGGTAAATTCTACCTCCAGTTCTTGTATTTTATGTCGTTCTTCTGATCATTTGTTGCGTGCTTGTAAAAGATTTAAAAATCTCTCAATTTCGGAAAGATTTTCAACAGTGAAAAAACATCATTGTTGTGTAAATTGTTTGTCCCGTGAACATGAAGTTAAAAATTGCAAAAGTGCTTTTAATTGCGCAACGTGTAATAAAAGGCATCATACTTTGCTACATCGGGAAAGTTCTAATAATGAAGTTGCGACTCGAGATAATTCTGCAACAGTTGCAAGTACAGTCGCCCATAATACTAGCGTGACTCCTAGTACTAGCAACGTGGTACACAATACTGACCTGAATGCATCTCTGCCTTCTACATCGACGGGAATTTATTCCAATAATAATTTTTCTCGGCAGGCTTTTCATGTTTCTCAGAACCGACAAGTGCATCTGGGAACAGCAATGGTGAATATAATTCATCATGGTATGGCGTACCCAGCCAGGGCCCTTATTGACCCAGCTTCAGAGTCATCGTTTATCTGTGAAAATTTGCAAAATCGCTTGAAATTGCGACCACTTTCGACGAAGGTGTCTGTTTCGGGCATAAATCAAACTCTTTCGGCTACAACTAGGAAAATTTGTAATTTTAAGATCAGTTCTATGGCTTTGGTATCACCAAAGATATCAGGGGACTTGCCCTCGTTTATCATTGATTCAAATCTTCATGACAATTTTCCTAATTTAATTTAGCTGATCCTCAATTTTGGCAACCTAAGTCAGTCGATATAATGTTAGGGGCCGACTTGTATCCTCAAATCATTCTGACGTGTTGTGCAGGAATATTTGTTGTTGGATCATATGAGGCCAGTTGTGCGCGACCCAGGTCTATCTTGCTATCTGCCTCATCATCCAATAATAAAGCCTGACCGCAAAACTACTCAACTGCGAGTCGTATTTAACGCTTCGAACAAACCCTCCAATGGAACTAGCCTAACTGATTGTCTTTATGTGGGCCCCACTTTACAATCGGATTTAGTGTTATTAATTTTGCGATGGCGATTGTTCAAATACGTGTTTAACTGCGACATAACTCAAATGTATCGACAAATTCGTCTTAATTCAGCTGATACCCCTTTCAACGTACATATACTTTTTCGATCATCTCCAACAGAGGAGGTGAAGGAGTATGAGTTACATACCGTTACTTTTGGTGTAAATTGTGCAGCTTATTTGGCAAGACATTTCTTAAGACATTTCTGTAGTTTGTATGAACTCAGGCTTTTCGCAACGAAATTATTAAGACATTTCGGTTGTTTCTCTGAACAATTTGTTGTATAAACTTTTTTAAAAACATGAAAACGTTGAGTTATAAATTCATAATTAAAAATCTGTGAATAGTTTTGTTTTAAGTAAATGTAATAAATATAATAAAATGTGTTTATTTGTTAAAAATACTAAAAACTCTTTTTCTTCTGCCCTAGAACTTTATTTTTTCAACATACACAACAGCTACATGCTGTAATCCATAATCACGAAAAGGAATTATGTTGTGTTATAGCCGAGTCAAAACAATATTTTTGTAATGTAAACCGTAAATGGGGCCTAAAGGCTATAAATATCTATCCTACACAATCGCATGATTTACGAAAAATATAGCCCTGATCTGATATTGTCTTTTGAAAATTTTCGAAGCCTGAGGAAGTACTGTATACACGAATGTTAATACTTACCGACAACTTTTAACTCAATAAATATCGACTGCGTAGGATAAATGGACAGTTGGCATTCATAAAAACCGCGATCTTCTTCCCGTACTGACTTTATTCTTAGTGACCAATGACCCATATGTCGAGTATGTTCAACTAAGAACCGTTTATCGCTGCTGTGAGTCGACAATCCCACTGTTAACAATTGGAAATCCTTCCGCCGTATCCATGATACCTGCATAGAAAATTAAAATATTTTTTTAAATATATTTTGAGAGAATCGTATGTATTTGTGTACATTAGCTATGTAACGAATATTCATGTTCGCGAATATTCGCATATTTAATGACATTCCTGTTCTCTAAAATCCAACGAATATTTGGCGTATACTTTTGTCCCAACAAATACATAAAATGAGAAAAATACTACTCCAAAAAAATATTAATTTAACTTTATCTTACAGCCTGTTTGTAGAAGACGAAAAATTTTAAACTCGACAAACCGATACACACACGACTACGTAAGAAATAGTGTTAAAAGAACACGCTACTATTTTGTCGTGTGACTGAGTTGTGTCGCTTACATATTCACCCAGTGGCAAAAAGTTATGTTGCCAACATTTCCAAAAGTATTTTTTATTTATGCTATGTTTCCACTTCGAGTTGAAACACATGCTTCGCTTTCTCAATCTTGTTTATGAATTAAAGGCTTGCATTTGTATACTTATAAGTATAGCCAAAACAAATATACCATGGTATGTACCATACAATTGTAGTGTGAGCGAAAGAACTAGTATAAGAGTTATTGTGTGTGTGCTTTTTCAAATTACAATACAATTAAAAACAAATAAAAATTGCTTAATTTATTGCTGCTGAGTAACTGTTTGTATCTGTGTTTGCTCAAAAATACATGTTGTAATATAAATATATGGAAAAAACCACTGTTGAAACAAATAAATGATGAGTAGATGCTCGTGCGCACGTTTTTTGGGGTTTTTGTAGCGCAGACAAAGATAGAGAGAGAGAGAGAGAACTTTGCTCGGAGTGTAATTACACATACATATTGTGTGTAATTCTTTTTTGTATTTGGAGCTGATGTGTTTCATGTATGTATGTGAAATCTTACTTTTATTCATTCATTCATCAGCCATGTACATTTTTTTCTCAGCACATCATAAGGCACTTATGGAAAAAGCAGTTTTATGTATCTTATACGTTTTAGAAAAACAAATTCACACAAATGTGTTGTTCTCATTTGCTTATTGACCAACCATACAATAATTGCTTTAAAAAATCAACATTAAGAACTAGTAACAGAAACACTGAATAACATATCTGTTGATATCAGAACCAATACATACGCAAAACTGATGCAAACAGGTATAACTGTGCAGGCCTATATTATGAAACATACACGTTTACACTGCCCATTCTGACTTCGTTTTGGCATTTTTTACATGGACATACGTGCGTTTGGTTTGCTTTTATTTGTTTACATACACACATATACCTATTTTGTTTTGATAGCTACCCTCTAGTCAGCCTAGAACCATATGTCTCTATGTCAACACTCTTTTCTCTAGCGACAATTGCATTAGTGGAAATGTCGACAACTTTCCTTTTATGCGCGAGTAGAGATACATTAGAGTCAAGAGTTCTAGTTTATTTCTGGTGACATTGTCAATGAACACGTCAATAGTTTCTTTTTCTTTTTTATTATGTATTTAAGTTTGTTGCCCAAACACTTTTAAAATTGTAGACGAGGGTCACTAAAATGTACTAGTGAATCTTTAATTGAAATGTCTCCATACGGTAGTAAAAGAATAGTGCTAAGGTCTACTGGTAGATTTTCAATGACAAGCTAATATTAAATGTCAATAGATGATTACATTGGCCGGGGTACACCTGATCAGTATTACTATTGACAATGTCACTAGTAAATCACTACAATTTTACTATTTACATCGAGCGAGGAAATATCGATATTGTAGACTAGAGCCCCTAAAATTTACTAGTGAATCTTTGGTACCAATGTCTCCATGTGGTCCCATGGAGTCAGTAGTGCTATAGTCTAGTGGCGGATTTTCAATGACAAGCTAATGTTAAATGTCAATAGGCGATTACATTGGCTGGGGTACACCTGGTCGGTAGTACTACTGACAAAGTCACTAGTAAATAGCTACATTTTCACTATTCGCATTTCCTACAGGGTACTTAAGATAAACTGTGATGAAATTTAGAGAAGATACAAATTTTACGTGCATCGCAATTAGATTCATATTGAATCTACTTGATTCGCTCTCATAATTTTGTATGGCGAAGCAAGACTATACATATATATAAGACATAGTATAAATAACAAGCCGGTACAAAACTCAATTTGTTTTTAATATAACTATTGATAAAACTTTTAGAAGAATGATGAAAGTTGTACCTATGTATGTATGTACATAAAGTAAAAATCAAAATTTTAAAAATTGACAATCATATTTCGAGCAAAAAATCACAAAATCACATTTTGTTCAAAAAATCATTAAAAATATGATAAAATCATCATTCTGGCAGCACTGCTTACAACTAACAAAGCACAGACACAGTAAAGTATAAAGCAAAACGTTGAAAACATTTAGTTCATAGCCAGTGTTAGTTCATTTCGTGTCTTAGTTTAGAAATTTAACTAGTGAGCGTAAAACAATTGAATTAGTTCACATAGTTCAAAGTACTGAATCGTTCATTTGAACTAGTTCGTTCATGAACTACACAAGACTACTAGAGTTGTGCATAATAGTTAATTTTACTGAATCGTTCAGATTTATCCGAACGATGAAATGAACTAGTTCGTTGATTTCGTTCATAGTTCATCGTTTTTTATTTACTCTGAACGAACGATAATTGAACAAAAAATCAGATTTGTTTTCTTGTTGCACTTTTTTTTGTTTCTCTTGCTTTGGTATTTTGTTGATTTATAAAAAAATAATCCAAATGAAAATCGAATTCCGTGAAGATTTGTGACAAATATTGTAAGGAATTTAGCTACTTAAGCTTAATATACATACATATATACGAATATAAGAAAACTAAACTAAATTTGACAAAATCACATGTCAAAATCTTGAAACGCTAAACTTGAGAATTCTGATACGTTCAGCACATCAGGAACAAACAGGACTCGTGGAAATGGAAGCCTGCAAAACCTAACGTAACCCAACCTGGATAATTATCTTTTTAGTTCAATGAACTAGTTAGGTCTTTTTAGATTAATGATTTTACATATACAATTGTACACGCGTATGGATGTATGTATGTAGATATGTTGTGGTCTTTGACAGTATTAAAAACACAGATCTGTGATTAAAAAACATTACGAGAACTAAAATTAATTAATTAATTAATTTGCTTTATAAAGGATTCATACCCCACTTGGATAACTATCTTGTCGTGATGTAATGGCTTAAGTGCAAGCTGTGGTTAATGTCCTTACTTCAGGGGTCACTGTGGTTTCCTGAAGTAAGGGCGGTGACTATAAAGGCATGCCTACTGTCGTATTGTGCTAGAACACAGAAACACTTTTTAAGGTCAAAGTAGTAGGGGCTGTGCCGATGATCTGAATGGCTAATTTAGTGGATAAATAAAATTAGTCGCTAGCAGTAACCCTCCTCCAACGCATATGGCACGGGTTGGTTGTACACAATTTGCCTCTCATTTACTGGCATACTTCTGGGAACAAAATTGGCATTTCAAAAATAAAATCTAAAACGGACGACGACGTTGACTCCACGGACGATACATTGGGGGGAGACGAGTTGCTGACTCTAGTGCATGACAATTTGCTCACGCAGGAGAGTCAGTTACTCAACGAACTGGAGGGAGTTGATGAACTCAATGCTCCATCGGGTAACTTAGCTGCAGGGGTCAGTGAGAAGCTGGGCGATCTGCCACTGGGGTTGGACGACGAGATGGAAATCACACTGATTTGTCATAGATAGAAATCATCCGGATGGAATCGGCCTAGCGGGGGTAGAAAAGGAGAAGGTATTGCAATTCCATGGTGCGGACTGGGCGAGGGGTGTCAAACTTGTCAACTGCGGTAATAAGAAATCGTTTGATTTCTTCAAAACCGTATTTGGCAGGTGTAGCAACCTTCGCCCAGAGGCAAAACTGGAAGTAATTTCAGCCTCAGATCTGCCTCTCTGGGCAGTGGTGATAGCGTGGTTTCCACCACCTGCCCGATCGACGCGAGTAAAGGTCTTCGGTTTGCCGTAGATCAGGAGTTTCTAAAGAGGCTGCAGCTGTGAACTTCGGATTGGGGACTGTCAGATTTAGATTTACTAAGTCGGATGATCCCAACAAGGCTGCGGTTGGTGCAGATAAACCTCAATCATAGTGAGGCAGCCTTGGCCGAACTAGTAATACACCTCAATATGTCGCAAGTAAACGTGGCTCTTATCCAAGAATCCTGGATTAATAAAAATAGGGTTTGTGGATTAAGAGTCACGGGCTACACATTGTATGTCTCTGTCACAGAGGATAAGGTAAGAACTTGCACTTTAGCAAGGGATGAGCAAAGATTAACTTTGTTTAATTCTTTCAGTACCGGAGACCTTACAGTCGTTATTGAAGGGTATAGGGGTAAGCAGGAAATTGTGCTTGCATCGGTTTATTTGCCCTATGATACTGTTGATCCACCGGGGACTGGCGTGCAGAAGCTGACTGAGTATGCAAGGTTGAGAGGAGTTGTGTTGGCACTCGGCTGCGACGCTAATGCGCATCATAGTCAGTGGGGGAGCAGCAACATTAACAAAAGAGGTGAGTTAGTGTTTGATTTTATTACTTCGAGCTATATGTTTATTTGTAACAAGGGTAATGTACCCACGTTCAGGAACAGGGATATGGCAGAGGTAATAGACATAACACTAGCTAACAGAGATAGGAACCTTGTAGAGAACAGGATGGTAGATAAAGACTGTACGTTTTCAGACCACAGTAGAATATCATTCAGTCTTAATTTTGCAGGGGAAAGGCGTGACCAAGATATTAGAGCAAGGGTCACTACGCAGGGTATAGCTACACAAAGAGTAGTGGAAGAGGAGGTGGAATATTTCACTAACACTGGTAGAGAACAGCCTTCATTATTTGAGGTCCTCGGTTAGAAGATTGTTCAATAGGGCGAAACTCACAGGAAGGAGTGAAGACTGGAACAATCATAAATTATTGTATAATAAGTACAAGGGTGATCTCAAAAGTGCGAAAAGAGCCTCATGGAGGATACTGTGAGGATATTGATTCCGTAAATGAGCTGTCAAGGTTACGGCGAATATTGTCAAAAGACCCTAGGGCTCCTGGGAATATTCAAAGAATGGATGGCTCATGGATGGAATCTAGCTCTGAGACACTTTCTGTTGCATAATGCACACTCACTTTCCTGGCTGTAGGGAAGTAAGAGAAGAGACAAGGACGCAGGTTAATTTTGGCTACTCATCGGAACTAGAATTAGGGGGAGCAGTGGACGACATAGTGACGTTCGCAAAAGCAACATGGGCAATAAATACATTTGAACCGTATAAATCACCGGGTCCAGATGGTATTTTTCCGGCCATGTTGCAGAATGTCCCAGAGAGCGTACTACTGTCTCTGGTGGATAGCTTTAAGATATGCTTAAGCAGGAGGTTTATACCGAAAGGCTGGAGAGAGGTTAGGGTCATATTCATACCCAAAGCGGGTAAGGTAAGCCACTCAAAGCCGAAGGATTTCAGGCCAATCAATCTTTCATCGTTTCTTTTGAAAACATTAGAAATACTGATTGATCTGCATCTAAGAAACACAATTGATACCCGCGTCATTAGTATTGCTCAGCATAGCTATCGAAAAGGTAGGTCTGTTGAAAGTGCGCTTCATGACGTGGTTGTTGTTATAGAGAGAGGACTGCAGCACAAAGACTACACACTGGCTGCATTCTTAGACATTGAGGGACCCTTTAACAACATAAGTATAGGTGCTATTACGGAGTCGCTGGAAACAGTTGGGGTGCACAACTTTCTAGTGGAGTGGATTAATAGTAGAATCATCAACTTGAGTATGGTAGGGGAAAACTGTGGAAAATAGTCACAAAAGGTACACCACAGGGAGGAGTTTTATCACCTCTATTGTGGTTGTTGGCAATGAACGCAATTCTGAGGCGTTTTGGCAGGAGCGGAAGGAAGATAGTTACATATGCGGATGACGTGGTTTTACTGGTAACGGGAAAGTTTCTTCCCACTATCAGTGAAGTCATGCAGTCGGCGTTGGGCGATCTATCCTCCTGGGAAAGCAGCAAAGGATTGGGAGTCAACCCAGAGAAAACCGAGGTACTTCTCTTTACCAGGAGATACAAAGTAGAAAGCTTTGTACTGCCCAGGATGGGAAGGGTGGAGCTGAGATTTGCAAAGGGAGCTAAATACCTGAGTGTTTTTCTAGATAGCAAGCTTTCTTGGAAAAGGAACACGCAGGAAAGGCTAAAGAAAGGATCAATGCCTACTACGCATGCATGAACTCCATAGGAGAGAACTGGGGTCTGCAACCGAAGATGTTAAACTGGATCTACAAATCGGTTGTCAGGCCGGTTATTTCCTATGGTTGTATGGTATGGTGGGAGGCATTGAGGAAGCAAAGTCACAGGAAATTACTAGTTAAGGTTCAGAGATGTGCCTCGATGGGTATCACAGGTGCTCAGAGGAGCACACTCCAGGCTGCCTTGGACGTCATTCTTCATATACTTCCTATAGAGGACTTTGTGGTGGGAACGGTGACTAGAAGTCTCCTTAGACTCGCAGAAACAGATTTGGTGAGGATAGGAATAACAGGTCACACATAAACCTTAAATGAGATCAGTTTTAGTGATGAGGTATCCGTTACATTTGGGTTTACGGACTCTAAGTTCGCTGAAATCGACTTTAGTAGAACACCCTCAATGGTAATTCCGGACAGGGACTATTGGATCAAATCCGAGCTATTGAGGATCAAAAATGGGGGAAGGCACAGGGCTGGTGTCTATATCTTGGGAACGAACATTCGTAGTTTTTTCAGACTACCGAATGAATACAGCGTTTTCCAGGCTGAGATCTTGGCGATTCTCAGGGCTACGGAGCTTGTGACCAGGAATGTAGCTGAAGGTGAGAAGGTAACCTTCTACGTCGACAGCCAAGCAGCGCTAAAAGCTTTGAAGGGACACATTGTCAAATCGAAACTTGTTAGTGACTGTAGGAGAGCCCTCAACTTGCTTATGGATAAATATAGTGTCAGACTGTCAGACTATGTTGGATTCCTGGCAACAGCAGTGTTGAGGGAAATTAAATTACCGATGAGCTGGCAAAAATAGGGTCGACATTAGATGAAGGAATGATAGAAAGATCGGTAACTGTAGAGAACTCGGTAACTGAATAGAAAGCAGGAACAATTGTAGAGTCTCAAGGGGCTTGTGGCCAAAACTTGACTCAGCAAGATCCAAACTGCTACTGGACATGAATAGGAAGGCGATGCCAATTGTGATAGGCGCGTTGACAGGTCACTGTTCAGTCAGAGCAAGAACCAGTATTTGGGAAACTGGCACTCCAGATTTTTGTACGGGGATGAAGAAGAACCAGAAACCATTGAACATGTTATCTTTCAGAGGCTTAGATGGCTGAGCAGACGTTTCCATGAAAGCATTACTGATATCGGGAGGTATAAACTAGAGGACATCAGGCGCTTCATCTTGGCAATTCGGTGGCTCAAGGACGGGTAATAGGGTCATATGTAGTATGACCCTATTATTATTATTAAAGGCGCCACCTAAAACTCGCCTACAATGAGTTAGCAGGCTCTTAAAACCTTAAATTGACGATGGAATTAGGTATGTTAACAAATTTTCAATAAATATATTTATACATATGTATATGTATGCATGTATGTTTATAGTTCTTCTAAAAAAATTTACTGTGGCTGAGGTGCTGATTAATATTTTGACGTACTGGAGCTCGGAGAACAGATCTTATTTTAAGTATTTGTAAATTTGAAATTATTTTTGTATTAGTAGTCAGGTATGTAATGGAATTTAATTGAGGGTGGCGTTTGCTGAAGTAGTTAACACGTTGACTACAAAACCGAAAGTTCTGCGTGCGATCCCGGTATCCAACAGTCATTAAATAACAACATCTAATCCTAATGTAACATCAGAGCTTCCTCCTTCGTTGTGTAGCAGAATCATAGGCGGAGTAAAATAACTAATAAAATGGCTACTAAACATAGCTTCAAATAAGTTTAATAATCCTCATTTAACACCAGAGGGGCTGCAACACTGCATTACAAAAAAACGTGCAAAAAGCAGAGTTGTAAAAGAATGAAGCTTTCCTTTATCTCTTCTTTCCCCACCCGTCTTCTCTATCACTATCCCTTTCCTAAAGAAGGTAATACCTAGTAATAGTAGTAGGCATTCATTGCCTGAGTGGTAATTCTCTTTAAAAAAAATATAATAAACTTTGACCGATCAAATTTTTAATTTTTCTTCTAATTCAATAAACTTAACATACAGCTCCTTTAAATAAATATAAAACGTTATTGAAATAACGTTAAGAAATGCTTATAACAAAATATAATTTTTCATATTCAGATAGAACAATATACATAAATATGTATGTAGAAGAGTGTATCTACATGTCGCGCACTAAATCATAAACGATTGCAACTCAAAAAATCTTAGATAATCAGGATTGTTAAAAATATCGTCGCTTGGTTATTCGTTTGCGGCACAGTATATTCAAAATACATTATGATTGCAGCAAACCAATAACCAACCGACGAACTGTTTTTACTGTACAAATCACGTAAGAATGTAACAGGCAAAACTATATTTAAATTTTTGAGTTAATTAGAGATTTGTTCCGTGAACTGGTTTACAGAACAAAACCATATTAATGATATTGAGTTGTGACAGTTTTTTAATTAGTATGCGATACATGTATATTCACATGTATGCATTTATATATGCATATACATTCGTATGTATCTACATGTATATACATACTCGTACAAACAAATATTTAAATTTAATGTTTTTAACACAACTGGCTTTTTCGTTACGTTATTTTTTTAAAATTTAGTATGCCGTGACAATTTCAATAAAAACGGAAAACAACCAATCGTTTACGTTTTTCAATTCGTTTTATTGTCGAAGTCGGTTTTCATCATATGTATGTACATATATAAGTATGTATAAATATATTTTTTGGCCTTCCTGATAATTAGGGTTTTCAAATATTCGCAGATTTTACTAATATATATATATTTATATTTACTATATCCAGCTAAATTTCAATTAGAAAATGTTATTACTAAGCTTTTAAAAATTATCTTATCTCAGGTTTTCTGCATTTTTCAATTTAACCTAGAGCACTTATCTCGACTTATTACCAATAAAAATTATTTTGCCTTACAATATAGTAGCTAAAGTTCTCTTTAGTTTTTATTTTTCTGTAAATGGATTTTTTCATAACATCTTAACTAAAACAAAAATGTTATATAAAAACTAAACACAATTCATTTCAAAACCCTTATTATCTCAAAACAAGAAATTTCCACTTAAGCCATTATTATTTATTGCCATAGATATGTATGTGTATATGTATGTACATTAGTGTTGAGCGAAAATGTGATTTTTTAATAATGTTGATCCTTGTGAACGTGATTTCTAAATCGCTGTTCTTTTAAACTGTGATAGTGATCACAGTTTAGCAGTATTTTGTTTGTAGCAGTTCTGTTATTTTGCCAAAATCTAATAAAAAGAGCAGTTGTGAAATTAAACAGTGACTGTGATCACGGTTTAACACATTTCAGCTCTTCTGCTTTAAAAGTATGTATTAGTATTGGTATTTTGATAAATGCTAATAAGAAGAGTGACAAGAACAAACAATTAGCATCAACCCCAACCAAATATTGATAATTGTCGTATGAGAGTCAGAGCGACAGTAAAATTGCAAATTCAAAAATGTGAGAGCTATACATAGTTGCCAGAAAAGACGATTTGACACGATTAGACGATTTTTTCTCGACAAACGGTGAACGTATACAAATAAATTCATGTGGTAGCTTTATTTACTGTAAAGTAAGCATGCAAGAGCATTCACAGTTTGTATGAAAGAACTACATTTGCAAAACCTGTTACTTGATAAATTCAGTCACAGTTGTGATTAGTGATTTTTCAATCGCTGTGAAAAAGAAACAGGTTTCAATAGCTCATCACTAATGTACATATATGTATAAATGTGTTCAAAATAAATAACTGTGTTAATATACATATGTACATACCAGCAAATAAAAAGCTGAAAGTATAAAATTTCATAAAAAAAGAAATATTTAAAATTTACCATGAATAGAAAACATTCGGTGGATTCTCTTATAACTAGTATAAAAGTGTCGAAAAAACCAACAATCGTCCCTCTGGATTAATCTGTTGATCAAGTAAGTCGTTTATACTCTCCATTTGTGTATCCTCTTAAATGCATTATTGTGGTGCTCTTACGGCCAATTTCACCAAATTTTAAAAATACATGTTGTAATACAAATATGTATATGAAAAAACCACTGTTGAAACAAATACATGATAAACAGATGTTTGTGGGCACGTTCGTTAGGTTTTTTTTGTGGCGCCGACAGTGATAGAGAGAGAGAGAAGTTTGCTCGGAGTGTAATTACACATACATACATATTGTGTGTAATTGTTTTTTGTATTTCCAGCTCATGTTTCATGTATCATCAGACATGTATATTTTTTCTCAACACATCATAAGGTACTTATGGGAAAAACTGTTTTATTTATCTTATTTGTTTTAGAAAAATAAATCCAAACAAATCTGTCGTTCTCATTTGCTCATACAATAATTTCTTAAAAATATCAACATTAAGAACTAGTAACATAAACGCTGAATAACATAACATATCTCCATACCAGAACCAATACACACGCAAAACTGATGCAAACAGATATATGTATCTGGTGATTTAGTATACCAAATAGGTACTACAAGGTTGTCAGTTTTTTCTACATTTTGAAATCTTAAGTAATTCGTTATAAACTATTTGTTGTGTGACAAATTTTAATGCAATCGAAAGACATGGGCGTGTTACTATTTTTCTGATATGTATTGTCGAGCATAACAATAATCTGCATTTGTAATTTTACAAACACTTCCAAAATCTTAAGTTACGGGTAAAAACCGGGTTTTCGTACTCATATGCACTTATCAACCTGTAACTAAGTTAAATAACAACCGATATAAAACTTATAAACGGATCTAGAAAGAAGAGACTAAAACCTTTCGAATCATATTTATTTTTTTCAGTAAATTTTAGATATCTACATTTTTTCATCAAATATAATTTTTTCGGTTTTTTCACTTTTCTACTTTGGATTTATTCTTACACAGTTTTTTTGTACATAATTAATTAAGAGTAATTCACAGGTTTGTGTTAATACATTCCTTAGAAATGACCGAGTTATTAAATATTTTGTTAGAAGACCTTTTTTAAAAGAAAACTTCCTGTATGATGTTTTACGCATTCTATTTATGCGCATTCTGTGTGAGCTTCCAGGATGATGAAAGTACAATTTAATAGACACATATTAACACAAAGAGTAAAATAGTTACTACAGTGGTCGCAAAACTTGTTTTCTTGAGAGCCAAATTTTTATATTTTATATTTAGGGTGTTTAAAGAACTCCGCATATCAAAGTTAAAAAAAACCTGAAAAATTTTTTTTTTTTTTGCCAAGTTTACATAAAAAAAATTTAAGCCTAAAGCTTTACTCGAAAGTTTACTTATTTGTTAAAGTCAATAAATTACTTTTAGCGGTTAAATATTTTCTGCAATATGGCTTAATTTTTTCTGAAAATTTTATAGTCGAATTTTTGATTTTGCCACGGTGTTTCAGCAAAATGAGCAACTGTGCAACGTTTGCCAACATACTATACTTTAGTGTTGAAATGTTTTTGAAAAAGGTATGTAGATGTTGTGTTCGAAAAATAAAATTATATATGTATTAAAGGCCGTGATACACTAGCCTACACAATCGTGCGATTTTTGAGAAAATACAGCCCTGGTATGATGGAGTCTATGAACATTTTCAAAAGACAAAAACAATTCATCAGATCAGGGTTGTATTTTTTTCGTAGATCGATCGATTGTGTAGGATAGTGAATCATGGCCTTAAATAAGTCTATGTTTGTGAAGATCTTTTATTCAATTCCAAAACGCATTTAAAATAAACAATTTGATATCATAAACTCGAAATGAGAAAAGTTTAACATAATTTGTTATTATGAAAAATACGGAATTAAAAGTCTTATTAGAAATCATATTTTATAATATTACTTTAATAAAACTAAGCATATCTTAGACTTACCGTTGCTGGAGAATTCAACTTCACGATACAAGGTAAAATTGCCAGACCACCTTTCTGAACAACAACTCGTGAATTATTTTTTGTTGCGAACTGTGACCGACCACTAGTTGTAAAAAGATTTTGAGGAGATGAATTTTTGCCCATATCTTAAAAAAAGTAAAAAAAATGTATGTAGGTTATTGATTTAAAAATGTAATTAATTGACGGTTTAAGCATGCGGATGGATTTTTTAATTGAATGGTTTCGAACCTATGTCTCGCTTCTACAACGAGTGTGAGACTCTTCGACTCGAAAAAAAATTGCTATCGACCTTTAATTAAGAAAAAAAACCTATTTGTTCATATTTTTTTTTTATATGAGAATGATTATTTTGAGGACAGCAAGGCAACACGGTGGCAGGTTGGCTAAGCTGATTTTGTCGTTGTAGTCCAAGGCACATTTACTACAGGTACACGCATTATAGAAAACACTTTGGCAACTCTGTGCTTCTCACATAGTTTTACAAAGTAATTGTCAAAAAGTTGTATGCATCAAACAAGGCACAAAAGTAATTGTCAAATGAATTCTTCGTTATAAACGTGTAAACAAAAAGTCAGCGGATGAGCAATTTGCCTGATGCATGTACCTGTTTGATATGCCTTGTTTGTAGTCCAATTAAACAAACACACCTTTCAGATACGCAAAGTTCAAGTAAAGTATTCTTAGCTCTGTCTTTTACCCAGTCGAATTAAGACTTTGCAAAGTAAAAATTGCGTGTCTAAAAGGGTTGTATGTACTTATACGTGAACATCAGGTGCTTATGGAGCTGCTGCCGTCTTCAAAATAATTAAGTAGCTGGCTACAATGTGACAAATTCAGGTAGCGGCATTTGAAGTCCTGTGATCGTGTAGCCTGCTATTTTTATTTCAATCGGCTCAGTAGTTTCGGGGTTACAATAAAAAATTGTAGCCAAAAATATATTTTTTAAGTAAAAATATCAAATTTTTTTGTTAAAAAAAAACATGAAAAATCGAAAACGGCAAAAACTGTTTAAATTTATTGCTTTATCCCAAAACCTCATGTAATAGAAAAAAATGAGATAACGATCATATAAATCTAAAATTTTATGTGTATTTTCCACAATATAAGAAAGCGACTTGTCTAGAAAAAATATATGAAGAACACTCAAAGTTGAGTGATTCCTATAAAAATTTTATAGACAAGTTGCTTGCTTGGATTGTGGAAACCCCACATTAGTTTTTTGTTTGATATACATATGTATATAATAAAGGCAGGATCACACGATTGCCGCAAATACACCAATCTAACACAATTGTTATTGTGGTGAATTGGTGCACAATAATAAAATTGTCCCAATCCTCATTTTATAAAAATTTTATTGCCGCAAATTTTTGAAGAATGACTTTGTGGCAATAATTGACGCATCCTAGTCATACGATTGTTCTAACTTGCGGCAACACAAATAAACAGCTATCGTTGTAGTTTTTAGTTTTGTTTTGTTTTACGTGCAAATAGTTTTCTTTTAAAAAGAAATAATTTTTTTGTTTTATTTTGCACGGGAAAATGTTTTATTCGTTTAAAAGAAATAAAATGTCTATGCTTTGTATATTTTGTGCTCATATACAAAGCAGAGGCGATTTTTGTTCTTTTAAATGAATAAAAGCTAAATATATGGGTTAAGGATTGGATCAGAATTACATGTTAACGCTTCAAGTCAGTTATAACTACATAAGAAGTAAGTTGAAGTTTACAGTACTTACAAAAACACTTAAGAAATTGTAGCGTATTGGCTTCTTTGATTGCCGCTCGAGAACACAATAAATATTGGTGCATTTTTAGCATTTTTATTGGGGCATGGTTGTCTATCAACTGTTCACACGATTGCTACACCAGAGTTGCATTTGAATGCGGCAAATCACCACAATATTGTTCTCGATTGTCGTATGGGACAATAAATTGTGAAATCACACGATTGGCATATAAAATGGAGAAATAATTGGTGCATTCCGTCAATCGTGTGATCCTACCTTAATATTGAGTAGTTATTGTTCTTCTTTCGATTGATTGAATTTTTAAAAATGTTTATTATTATTAATTAATGAAACACTTTTTGATTCAGACACATATTTATTAAATATATATATATATATATATATATATATATATATATAATATTTATTAATTTTGCCCAAAAAAAACGTAACCACTAAATATTAGTGAAAAACATTTTGATTCATACACGTGTTTCTTAAGTTAAACAGTTTCGTAAACCACTAATAGACAATGTCATAGAATACAACATTATTGGAAACTATTTAACTTAACAAACACGTCTCTGAATTGAAAGCTTCTTCATTAATATTTAGGGGTTACGTTTTTTTGGACAAATGTTTGCCCAAGTGTGAACATACCTTAAGTTAAACAGTTTCATACTTAACTAATAACATAATAGACAATTTTTTAGAATTCAACATGATTGGAAACTGTTTAAATCAATAAATACATGTCTGAATCAAACATCTTTTCGTTAGTTATTCGAATATTTGAACAACATTTTTTAATTTTTGTTCGAACGAACAAAAATTTTCAATTTAGAATAAAAAAATATTCGAATATTTTTTTTGGCGAATATTCGAATAATTTCCTGAATTACTTTGTATAAAATATACATTACATTTCATAACATTTTGATTTGTTAACAAAAGGATGTAAAGTAATCAAATTACTCCAAATTATAAGTACTTCTGTAAGCTTGTTTGTAGATAATCGTACTCGCTAAACGCATCTTTTGTTTTTTGCTTTCAACAGATAATGTCTCTTTAATGAAATCAGAAGGCGTCATACAATTCCAAGTAAATAGTTTAAAAAATAACTGCTTTTCTACAGATCTAATCAAAAGAACTATGGGTTCGGTTGGTTATAAATAAATAAACAAATAATATTATTCCTAAGCTTTCCAGTAATAACTTTTTAAAATATGCCACAAAAAGCGAAAAAAGATTACGCACATACTTTCATTTCACGATTATTTTGTAATAAAAATTTCGCAAATAATATCAAGTACGATGAAGTATAAGATGAAATTTCTGAAGTAACTGACGTTTTATTAGCTGATCTAAAAAATTGTATCAATAAAGAAAGAAATTGGACTAATATAAAAATCGTCAGCAATTTTGAGGTTGATTTACATTATTTGGAAATATCAAAGAAAAAATATGCTTTTTAATCCTTTTTAACAGTATCACTAATATCAACAATTTGCGAAAGATATTTTTCTACTTGTTCTTTTATCAAAAGTAAAAAAAGAACCGTCTACAAGTTAAAAAGTGGGATTATCTGCTGTTTTTAAATGACTATTTTAACATAACATGTTATTGATAACATATTAAAAATTTTTGTAAATGTGTATAAACTTAACTTTTTTAACTAACTTCCTTTCATGTTTTAATAATATTTCTAAATTTGTTATTAAAACTATTTGTTTTTCTTGTGTAATGAATTATTTTTTGTTTGTTAATAAAAAAAAATTAAATTCATACACATGCGTGTCGTTTCTTGCAAAGTTTTTTAAAATTATTCGAATAAATTTTTAAATCCTTTGTTCTCTCGAATATTCGAACAAAAGATCAAAATTATTCGTCCGTTCGAACAAGAAAAAAATCATGAAATTTTATTCGAACAAATATAAAACACGAATAATTAACAATACTAGTAACTAGTGATTACGGCCTTACCCTGTAAGTATGTCATAATGACATAGAAAAATGCCGAGACTTCCCAACTTAATACTCCGTTTTGAAAGATTAGGTCAAAATCACGATATATTCCACATTTAATTTTGTATTGTGTCCCCAGCTATTTTTATACTATATATGACAAAAGGCTTAGAAAAGTATTTTGAAATAACGTTATTTATTGTTTATTTGTCGATTCTTATCTCTATCAATGGTAGCCGTCGGTTTTCAATTCAATTATTTTATTTTGTGGTATTTAATTTAATTTTATCTATCAATTATATTCCAAAACAAATATTACAAAAAATTTATAAAATTGGTCAAATATGAATTAAATACATCGTAAAAAAATTAAAAATAAATGAATTTTGCTAACCGGAAGGTGGAAGGCCATCAGCATAAGAGTTGAACTCAAACACCAACAAATCGCTGGAGATACAATACAAAATTAACAAGTAGTAATTAAAATCATCAAAACACCCGACTGCGAACCGTTAAATATCCTAAATAATCATTCGAAATTAAAAATCATAAGAGAAGCCTAATGATGATTTTTAAAAACCTGTCGAATGATACCCATTTTGATACAGTTCACCGACTCTTTATTTTTTTCGTACTTATAAAATGACGTCTGTTAGCCGCCGGATTAAGACAAATTTATTGATGTAAGAATCATCGAAATCGGTCCACGCGTTCGGTTTATATAGTGCCGCAAATGAAAACACATATGTACATACATCCATACATAGGCTGATAAACCCAATACCCTTCTTTGCGTCGCGCAGTCGGGTAAAAAAGCAATATCACTTGGTTTTGTCGTGAAAACAAGTGGTAAAAAGTCCGCAACTTTTGAACTAGTCAAGCGATTTCGATGAAACCAACTGTTTTGATTTGTAGGCACCCTGTTGTAATACAGGTATTGAAATTCTTTCAGAGCTTGTAACTCTTGCAAATATCAAACGATCTTAATAATTTTTTCAGCGGGACAATCATCGATAAGAAACAAAAAAAACTTGCTTGGAGCGCCATTTTATTTCTTACAGTTTCCCAGTTATTTGACTTGACATTTTTTTTTAATTTTTGGCCATGACTTTTTTAATTGTTGGTATATAACTGCTTTATTACATAACAAAAATCGTTTGGTTTTCTTGTATGTAAAAGAAATCTTTCTTAAAATTCATATGAAAAGAAATCTTTCTAATATCTCAAAAATTGTAGCTAGGAATAATTTTGCAATTTGGATTTTTGAAAATTATGAGAAAATTTTATATATTTTGTGAAAAAAGTATTCTTATTTCGTAATATGTACTCGTAATTTAAAAAACTATTAAGTTTTTGATAAAAACTTTGATTGTTTCTGAGAGAAGAGGTATTCAAAAAGACTTTGAAATAAATTTTAGAGATTTTTACTGGTTCAAGTTAATTATATGTCCTGGGTCTTACAAAACAGATTTAAAAATGCATGTATCGATATGGATACAATATACTGAAAGGGTTAAAAATACTTTTTTCACAAAATATATAAAATTTTCTCACAATTTTCAAAAATCCAAATTGCAAAATTATTCCTTGCTAAAAATTTTTGAGATATCAAAAATATTTGTTTTTTCATATAAATTTCAATGAAGTTTTCTTTTAAATACATTAAACCAAACGATTTTTGCTAAGTAATAAAGAAGTTATGTACTAACGATTAAAAGAAGTCATGACCCAAAATTAAAAAAAAAAAATTTTAAAGTTAAATAACTTGGAAACTGTAAGAAATAAAATTGTGTTTTATTTTTGTTTCTGAATTATTAAGATCGGTTGATATTTGCAAAAGTTACGAGCTCCGAAAGAATTTCGATACCCGCAGTATCCTACGTTGACCCTGTTTGGAGCTACCCTGTCTCACAACAGGGTGCCTCTAAATATATTGCCTCAAAAGTTCAACACTTTTTTTCAAAACAGTTGGTTTCATCGAAATTGATTGACTTGTTCAAAAGTTGCAGACAATAATATTTAATAATAATATTTAACAATATGTTAAACGTATAGTTAGTAGTATGTCCTAGTGGTAGGAATATGAAATGTTTAATTATATCATAGTTTGATGAATTTTTAACCGAATTTTAAATAATAATTGTAAATAAAGTAACATCTATTTAAACTTACCAGAGTATGCACCAATAGTCACAAAAGGAATAATTAGCAATAGTCCACGAAGTATTGGTATATATTGGAAATTAGAATACATCATTTAGTTAACAATACTCTTCAACAAAATATTGTTTTTGGAACCTCCATTGACTCCTTGTCTTTGTATGTTATTTCATATACTCGTTCATATGTTGATCTCATACTGAAAATAAAAACCAAGGTAAACTTACAAGCATATTCATAAGTATATATATACACATATTTTTAAATTTTAGAGAATTTTTTTTATAAGACTACCCAATTTGGTAATTTTCAATGTTGACGGAAAAATTTAAATATTTTGAGTTAAATTTGTTTAGGTGCTTACATCATAGAGGAATGCACGGAGAATATTAAAAATGCGAAAAAAAATTTTAGTTTTGAACATCAATTATAATTAATAATTATCTTTCACATGTTATCTTTAAAAATTTTGTTTTCCATGTACGTACTTATGTTCTTATATGTACATAGATTTTTTGCTATGCAAATATACATAAGTAACTGGCCTAATACAAACGGTTTTCATGAAAACACTTGCCGGGTAAGGGTTGTATATTGTTCCTCCAGCGCCAATTAAAATTTTGTTAATTAAAATGTTAAATTTGAGATTTTCAGTGTAAAATTTGAAAACTTAATAGCTGAAATTTGAGAATTGTGTTTATATAGGGTGTTGTTTTTAGATTGTCACAACTTTGAGTTGGCATCACTGCTTTATTTGAGGATTCATTTAAAAGCTGATGGTTGCTTTTTGTTTAGTTTGCTTTGAAATTTCATTATGAATCGACTTACACCAGAGCAACGCGTGCAAATTGTTCGGCAAATGGGCTGAGGCACAAATTGATATTGATTTTGAATTTCCATTCAAAATTTTATTTTCCGATGGAGTCCATTTCTGGTTGAACGGGTACGTAAATAAGCAGAATTGTCGCATTTGGAGTGATGAGAATCCACAAACTTTTGTCGAAACACCATTTCATTCACAGAAAATTACTGTCTGGTGCGCTTTATGGGCTGGCGGAGTCATTGGCCCATATGTCTTCAAAAACGATGATGGTCAGAATGTTACTGTCAATGGTGAACAATATAGGAACAGTTGTAGATTTCTGCTATATATACTCAACTTTTATTACTAACATTTTCATTATTTTACAGAAGGAAAAAACAGGTTAAAACGGAAAAAATCGAAACGTTCATGCAAATTTTCGCAGTATAATAAAATTTAGTGATTATTTTATTCAAATACCAAGCAATTTATAAAAAAGCATATTTCAAATTTTTCCTTAGACAGGGAGTTTTGAATTTAAGGCGAACATATATGTATGTATATCATTTCTTTGAAAATGTGTATCTATATCTTATTAACAAGATCCGCACTGGGAGTCCAATCTTTCAGATCAACCTCTAAGAAACTCAAATATAAAAGCATAGGTTTGCAAGTATTCACCTTCGACCCATTTGTTTTTCATTAGCGCTAACTTTAAAAAAATACTTTCAGCAGATGCACTACTGTGGGGTAAAGTAAATACATATGTAAACGGAAGCCTGTATAGGTTTGAAAATAAATACTCGCCAAAGCCATTCTGTAAACTTCCTACTTCATGGCAAATTCTTCAAAAAATTCATTAGAAATTCTAAACATGTGATCACAGTCTTTGTCATTTAATTTGGATTCGAGTCCTCGTTGAACCTTCATAGTAAACAGACGTGTTATACTGTTTTCATACCGAAAGTTAAAACTTGGTTTTAATATTAAAACCTGTTTATGGTTAAACTTTTGATTGATTTTGCGTTCCCACTGCAAGTTTGATAAATTCAGGTTTTCAACAACAGATTGTCTAATAAATTTGTCAAGAATAAAAAATATCTACTGTAAAAATACGTGTATCTGTTGCTGTATTTTTTCTGCTTTTTATAACACTTATTTGACTAATTGTACAGGGTTGTTTTTGTTTGTATGAAAAACTCGGAAATTTTACAATGCACCCTAAAATAGAAACTATTTTATATTTTGTAAATGAATATTTTAAAATTATGTAACTACTTATACAACGTGAAAAAGTGCTTGGAAATCATATTATTATATATCATATATATATATCATATTATTATATAAAAAAATGCACAAATATATTATAAGCTTAACTTTTTTTCCGCAGATGAATGTCAGTCATGTCGTCTATTTTCACTCGTTTCGTTGTTTTCCGTCAAAAGGATACTTTTTCTTCACATTGTTTTTTTGATAATTATTGCCGCTGCATTCAGTTTTAAGTTGAAAATGTATCAATTGGTATCTATTCTTTTTCACTGGCATAAATATTATCAGCTGTATCCGGTAATTTTCACTTGGCAGCACTGAATTTAGCACAGCAAAAACAAAGTTGCATTTCATAAAGGTTGGTTTTAACAAAAACAATTTGTATGGTAAACCCAGGTTTTAAAAGTTGGTTTTAACGTTAAAACCAACTTTTAATAAAATAGTGTGAAAACACTATTAGCGAAGTTTTTCTTATATACATACTAAACAAACAAAATATTCGTAGTACATGATATTCGTATACATATTGACTTTGATAAATAAGCTTTATTTGCTTTGCTAATATTTTTTACATAGCCAGAAATAACAAAAACCAAAAAAAAAAAAGAAAACAAAGAAACATTGAGGAATACTCTATATGAGTATCTCAAAAGCAAAAATTGTGAAGTGAGTTCTAACGGCAGAAATTCCTATTTTACTGTGAGTTCTGAATCTCTTAATGCAAACAAATAAAAATAAAAGATCTGATGATATTGTTTTTCTAACGGCAAAGCCACTTTATATCACACGATCAATTTCGCTTTCTGCTATGCCAACCAGTGATTCATTAAAATTATCGTTGCCTAATACTTCTTCATTTAATTAAGCGCTATTATCCGCTCCGGGTGCGTGTTCATCAATGGACAGATACATCGCAGTTCTAAAGCGTGAGCGAAGCCCCAATTCACCAAAAACCTCATAGGTTTCCACGATGTCCAGGGATAAAGACGTCGCATCAGTTAAGCGTCAAAATCGTTTTTCAATATTGCAGGCTAATAATGACCAACCCGCTGTATCATCGAACAAGTCCTCCAAACCACAACCAATCTATCTGAGAGAAAAAAGTTCTAACGCTCTTATTAAAAAATTAGTCTGCGCCATTGGTGAGAATACATTTCACATTATTCCAATAAAACGTGGTAGGATTCAAGAATGATAATAAAAAAACTTTTCTGCGCATGATGGAACTCTGACGTCACTCATACTGTGTTCTCATTGGCTAGTAAAATTCAGCTGTAGAACATAATATATAATAATATAAAAACATGACGGTGGGACAAATTGTTGTTTTTCCAAATAATTTTTTTTTAAACAAGCAATTTCTTTATAAGAATTTAATATATAGTTTTTGATTAAAAACATAATTTCACAGTTTTTAACTTGAAAATAGACTTAAAACTAATAAACTTTACATAATTCATATTTGCTGTTTCTATTAGGGATGCAACCGATACCGATATATCGGCGATACTGCTGGTTTTCCGATATATCGATATCGGTGATATTTTACTGTCGATACGCCGATACTTCTTATATTTTTCTTTAGAGTTTTTTGAACAAAATATTCAATTTTCAACTCTTTTTTTGCATGACAACTATGAGAAATAACATATTAAAAGCAGAACATAAAATCAAAACAGAATACATAATGAAATTGTTTCTTCTATTTTTTTTTTGCACCATAGTAATGAAATGTTCTCTCAATGCTAAATCTTGTATGTGTTTGTATGTTTTAAGATTTTTTTCAAGGCGCATTAATACAAGTGGTGGTAATTCTACAACACTTACAACTTAAAATAACAACTGACATCTCAGCCCCTATGTCAACATGTACAAATTTTGACATACGAACCTCTAATTTGCGCAAAAAAAGAATAAAAACTGTGCTTATAACATCACCACTTTGAATACGTCTTGATTTTCTTTTATTTATTTATGCATGCGATGATTTAGTTCAGCGATGTAAAAGTTGGTACAATTGTCCTTCTTTTACAATTGTACTTTTGAATACATTTTGTAATGAAACTAATATTAATTGTCGAGTTTATCTACATATCGTCACAGAAAATGCAAAAAGCCCCGTCTAACGTTTTAAAAGTTTTACAGGGGAACATAAAACTTGTTTCAATGAAATATAAATTGACAATTAGTGTAAAATGTTATAATGCAAGTTAAAAGGGCCAACAAATTTATAGATGTATTTATTGTAAAATTTTTTACTTATTGTCAATATATTAACTCATTCTTTACTTATTGTCAATATATTAACTCATTCAAACAAGTTTTAAGTTTCAAGTTTTTTGAAGACACAGTCCTCCCTACACCTCGCAAAAGTTCTGATAAGTCTACGAGAAGTACTCGCCTTTGGAGCGTATGTGAAAAAATTATAAGAGAATCCGAGGAGGATAAGCCTCTATCCATCCTAAGCTGTGGTTCTGCTAACGAAGAAGTCGAGAGATATCTTAGATCTCCTAATATTCCTAGAGACGCAGACCCTCTTGTTTACTGGCGCAATGACATATCCTACCCAAACTTAAAGAAAATGGCGCAGAAATACTTAAGTTTTCAAATGAGTTCTGTCGCATCTGAGAGACTATTTTCCACTGCAGGTCTGCTTCAAACGGATTTAAGAAATCGTCTATCTCCGCCAAATTTGAGAACACTTTGTTTTTTAAACAAAAATCTTATTAATATCAAATTTAAATATTAATATTTTGCAATGTTTTTATAATTTTAATTTAATTGATCTCAAATTTAATTCTTTTTTTTTAAGTCTTATTAATATCAATTTTAAATCTTGAGCCAATCTAAACTGAATGCCAACGTTTATTTTGTAAAATCATAAATATTGCAGACGTTTTGTTGTTTAAAAATTTGAAGTTGAGAAACTGAAATGTATTGACAATTTTGATGATTTTAGAAAATAAACAGTATGACATTCAGTTTGAATTGACTCATTAATAATATCTTACACTGTTATTTTGTGAAAAACAATAATTAATTTTTTGTTAACATGAAAAAAAAATCATAAATATTGCAGACGTTTTGTAGTTTGAAAATTTGAATTTTAGAAACTGAAATTTACTGAAAATTTTGACGATTTGAATGGTTCATTAATAAACATTGTTATCTTGTATAATAGAAGAATTACTCTACTTGAGTTTTGTTAATTTTTACAATTTAAATATGGGTATCGGTATCGGAATCGGTATCGGCGATATTTACATCGTTACATCCCTAGTTTCTATATCATATAAAGTAAAGAGTTTTTGCCATTTTCAGCGTACAATTCTCCTTGAGAAGTGAATTTCTAAAAACTTTTCAAATAAATTTGAGTTTAATGTTTAAAAAATTTACATACATTTTCATTTCCAAAGTTTTAATTTTATTTTTGGAGGTCATCTTCTTCAAGATCAGTCGGCCTTGGAGCATTTTCCGTGACCAATTTTTCTTTAGTACTATTCAGAATATCAGTTCGTTTTTCAGTTTCACCTAACATTTCATATACATTTGCAGATTCAGTCTCATTAGCAGTTTTCGTTTCACTTTCAATAGTACTAGGGTCTAAAGACGGAACTGCATCGGATTTTAATATTTTTGCCTGCCGTTTAGTAAATCATATTCATAACGCCTTATTAATGTACCGCAAGAATTAATTTTGTTTTAAATTAACCATTTCAAGTTTCTTTCAAATCTTGCTTGAAATGTAAACCGCAAATTTTTTCTTTATGCACATTTACAGGCTTCACTCGTTTGCAAAATCTTACCCATAACTTCCTTCTAGCTTCATCTTTTGGAAAATTGTAAAATTATATATCTTTTTGAAAATGCAAACGTTTTATTCAAAATACACAAAATATTAAGTTTTAATATAATATCTCACTTGTTTTTTTGCTGTTACTTTGTTTGCATTTGCCCACTGCACATTTCATATTTTCTCTTTTTCTTATCTCCTCCCTTTATATTGTTTTTTATTTTTATAAATTTTACAGCTTTTAAACAACCAAATTTAAAAACTTTCTATATAATTTTAATTATTCTATTATTATTTATATGTATTTATTATAAAATATTGCACAAAACTTGAAGTTTAAATAATTTTATTTAATTTTTTTCTTGGAGGCCTCTCTGAGTAAATTAATTACAGGACTGCCATCTACCACAAAATATATAAATTTTTTGTACGAAATTATAAATATCACATATGATACAGACTTGGTAACCTTTGCGAGGGAACTACTACGTCATCAAACGGTAAATCATGCGCAAGGCGTAATCTTTATTTTATCATTCTTGGTAGGATTAATGAAACTAAAGTTCAAATATATGAATAAAAAGATTTCCGCAAAATAATAACAGAATTAGAAAAAAATAAAACAAGTTTTTATATGTACCAGCTTAAGAGTGCTAAGTATATATTTTTATATTGCTCCCGAAGAAACAAAAGATGCAGTCGTCCTCCTGGGATTTAAGGTAAAAATGTATGTATCTAACATAATAAATAGGGAGAAGATCCCCAACCTCTTTTTCGCATTGAACTGAAACCAAATGGAATGAAATTGGAGAAAAATGAGACCCATTAAATTTATAGCTTAAAATATCTCTTATACCGAAAAATCACAGTGGAAGACCCACACAAGCGTTCAGGACCCGTACAGTGCCATAATTGCTACAAAAATTTATTGTAAATTACTTACTGTATGTGTTGTGTGCGGTGAATTACACGATACTAGTCTTGTGTAGTTCATCAACGAACTAGTTCAAATGAAAGATTCAGTACTTTGAACTAAATGAACTAGTTCAATTATTTTACGCTCAGTAGTTCAATTTTTGAACCAGTTCAAAAGCTTTACATTTTTACTGTTTGTGTGCTTTGCTTCTATACCAGGGAAGCCCAAAAATGTTTTGCAGCTGTATTGGTGAAAGAACTTAAAGTACAGTGATAAGAAAATGTAAGCACAAAGATTTTAATTTAAACTTAATCACAATAAATTTAATCACAACAAATATAAAAAGGTAATAGAGTGCAGTTCACACTGAATCTTCTATTTTTTAACTTGGTAAAATGAGAAAGTTTTCAATACATTTGTGTTTAAAACTTTAAACTTTTGTAAAAACAAAACGAATTGAAAATTTTCCGACTTTATCAAGTAAACATATAGTAAATTTCTTAAGAAAAAACCCATCGGTAAACGGTCTACCTTACCTTATACAATATATAAGGGCACTACGCTTAAAATTTCTTCTTTTTAACTGAAATCCAATTTTCTTATTATTTTCTTTCCCTCTAACCATCGCTTTAATTTTTCCTCATCATCATACCTAATCATATTGATATTAAAAGAATAATAATGCCTCAGTAGTAGGGAACTGGGCATTCGGGGCCAATTAAAATTGTTAAATTGTGGGCTGAAATTGTTAAATTGTGGCTGAAATTGTGAAATTTGGGTAATTAAAATTTGAAAATTTTAAAATTCTTGGAAATTTGATACCTACGTGTGTGTATGTGTGTGTGTGTGTTTTCGGCGGCGCTTTGATGTTTTTGTTTACATAAGGAGTTTTTTGTTTACATTAACCCTTGAGTGAACGGGTGATTTTTTTTGGGGTGACATTAATTGTGTGAACGGGTGATTTTTTTGTGGGGGGGTGGATTAAGGGGTTTCATAAGATTAATATTTCATAAGTATACATGTATGCCGACGGGAAAATCATGAAATGATTTTTCCTAATACAAATAGGGAAATCATGAAAATGATTTTTCCTAATACCAACGGGAAAATCATGAGATGATTTTTCCTAATTAATGAATTTTTCCTAATGCCTACGGCAATGCATCATTATTTTTTCTAATGCCTACGGCAATGTATGATAATTTTTCCTAATGCCTACGGCAATGCATCATTATTTTTTCTAATGCCTACGGCAATGCATGATTATGTTTTTCAAATGCCGACGGCAATGCATGATTACTATATTTCTTAATGCCGACGGGAAAATGATTTTTCCAAAGGGAAAATTGCCAGTGTTGCCAGACTGTATAAATTTGTTATCGTAATACTATATCAGTAATATCAGAGAAAATATATTTGATGACTACTACGCGATTCTCATATGAATCGTGGGAACGTGTATGTGTGATTTCCTCACGCTAATAAATTATTTGTAAATAAAATAAATTGTTTATAAATAAAATAATTAAATAAATTAATTTAATTTATTTAATTATTTTATTTATTTATAAAATGTTCTCATGTATGTGAACACCCCTAAAATGTTCTCATGTATGTGAACACCCTAATGCTTGTTTGTGGGTGGTCCAGCTTGATTGTCGCTGGTAATTGTATATTGTGTTTATTTGTTTAAGAAATATTTATTTTACAACATTGTGAAATTCATGAATGTGTATGTATGTATGTATGTATGTATGTATGTCCATATGTACATACATATGCGCGATCGTGAGAACTTGTGCGTGGAATATTTTGTGCTTGTGTAGAATACATTTATATTTTGCAACGTAGTCATTTTCTTTGTCTACGATTATTTTTAAGCAGAGGATTTTCAACTAAGTACAGTCATCAGCAGAGAAACAAAAAGTAAAAGTTATGAATGCCGCAAGAATACTGCTACTAATTTTCGTATAAATACGCCAACTTTTATAACCAACACATCAGTACTTTATTGTATTTACAAGTAGTATCATCAGCAATTGTGTTAAATTCAAATAGAAAATCCATAAACTAATTAAAAATCAGTTCTTCTGGATATATGTGTAATAGATGTCATAAGGTATATAAATACCAAAAGTCCTTTTTGGACCATGTTAAATATCATAGTATGCAGGATCAAGAGATCGTAAGTCGGGACAGAAATCAAGAGCAACCGCAGTCATCTCTTCAAAATCATCAACAGCAGCTAAATACATTTCATCATAAGCAACAACCCTCTTTACAGTACCCCCAATATCAACTACCAATGAATCATCAACAATACGGTATGCACAACTGTTACCCTACATCAATGTCATGGAATAATCAGTTTTTGGGATCAGGAGTACCAATGCAATATGAGTATCCAAGTTACAATTATAATCCCGTCACACCAGATAACCAAATGCAGCAGTATTCCAATTTGATGCAATGGCAACCTCTTACTTATCAACAACAAGCTCAACAACAAGGTGTGGATATCCTTGGAGGGACCTTATACAACGATGCTATGGACATAACTTTACCGGAAAGTGATGGAGAAGTAGATGTAGAAGAAATAGGAGAAGAAACTCTGCCAACTCCAATGAGTACTCCCCATGTCAGGACAGAAGAAAATAATGTGAGATATTATAAAATATCGAAAGCCTTCAAAAATCATATCGCCACATATGCAATTCTAAATAAAAAAGACCAACTTCTCTTGGAAGAGTTTATTAAGGAAAACAAAAATATTTTTATGGAGAGACTTCAAATGAATTTAACTAAACATACAATAATTAAATTTCATGTGAGTGGAGAGGAATTGGAGTTGTGCATAATATCACATGTAGCCAAAATGAGTTTACTGACGAAGGCAGACAATATAGAAGAAATACTACGTAAACAGGTTGAGGAGATTTCAACCAAAATGTCCGAATTTGAAGAGCGAGATTCTGGTTGGACTTTGTCACGCATAGTCCGAGCAGAAATCAACATCAACAAATCGTCGCTCGTCAAAGGCTCGAATTGGATATCCACTCCTGAAAAACTTGTAAGAAGATTTGCCTGCATCAATATTGAAAATAATGATGATGAATATTGCTTCAATTGGTGTCTGATTGCTGCAATGGATACCACAAAATACGATCACCCAAAACGTTGCAGTTCGTATAATATCCAGGACATTGCTGCAGAGACAATTGTTACACGAAATGGTGTAGCGCTAAATTTCAAAAATTTAAGCTACCCATTAGCACTAAACAAAATCAGAGAGTTTGAGGCAAACAATCCGACTATAAGTGTGAACGTATTTGGGTATGATGAGGGAGCAGATCAGATCATTGGTCCTTATTATGTGACCAAGGACGAGAAAGTGAACCACGTCAACTTACTACTTTTAGAGAATGCTGCAGGTCATCACTACATATTGATAAAGAATATATCAAGGTAAGTTAAAAAAATATACAACTTTTTATTTTAAGGATACAAATACTTGCTTATATACTTTATACTATGTACATTTAACTTATAAATTTTTATTTATTTTTATCATTCACAGGCTTTTAAGGAATCAGATAACGCAGCACCATGATAAGCTATATATCTGCAACAGCTGTCTCCAGTACACCCACATCGAAAATGGTATGACAAATCATAAGGCGGAGTGTGGTAAAATTGTTACAACTATGTCATCAGGTCCGGATGCAATTCTGAGCTTCAAGGGACATCAAAGAAAAATGGATGTACCCTTCGTGGTATATGCAGACTTCGAATGAATCTTGGAAGAAGTTAGTAATAGTGTAAGTAATAAAACTAGTCTAGTCAAAAAGCACACTCCTTGTGCATTTAGCTATTATATTAAGTGTCTCCATAGCAATAAGTTAGATAAATTAAGGATATACACAGGAAAAGATGCCTCAAAAAAATTTGTATCATATTTAATTAAAGACTGTGAGGATATATACAATAGTCACTTAGTAAATAATAGACAAATGGATACTTTATCCCCTTCTGATATTTATAATTTTTATAGTGCGGTGAATTGTCATATTTGTCAAAAATTTCTAGGTAAAGATCGCGTTAGAGATCATTGTCACATTAGTGGTAAATATAGAGGTGCAGCCCACAATAACTGTAATTTAAATTACCAAATCCCCAAGTTTATACCAGTTTACTTTCACAATTACTCAAATTATGACTCACATCTTTTTATTAAAGATCTAGGTGAAATTTCAATGCAACTGAAAGTACTCCCTCTCAATAAGGAACTTTATATATCCCTCTCTCAATTTACAGAGTGATGGCCATAAGCTTGAAATAAGATTTCTTGATACAATACGCTTTATGGCTGAGAGTTTGGAATCATTAGCCTGCAATTTGTCGGATAATGATTTCAAAACTATAAGGTCCTTATTTCAGTCAGAAAAAGAATTTCAGCTTATTAAGAAAAAAGGTATTTTCCCGTATGAGTACCTAAATTCATTCCAAAAATTAGATGAGTGTCAGCTGCCTTCACGCAGTGATTTCTTTAATAAGTTGAACAATAAAGAGTGTTCTTTAGAGGAATACTCACATGCTGAAGAGGTATGGAATACTTTTGGTTGCAAAACTATGAAAGATTACATGGAACTTTACTTAAAAACAGATGTCCTCTTACTGACAGATATTTTCGAGAACTTTAGAAAAGTTTGTAAAGGTATTTATGAGCTCGATCCATGCCAATATTATACAGCTCCTGGCCTTTCTTGGGATGCAATGCTCAAATACACAAAAATTGAATTAGAATTATTGACAGACATAGACATGTACAATTTTATGAAAAAAGGTATACGTGGAGGGATCGTACAGTGTAGTCAAAGATATTCGAAAGCGAATAACAAATATTTGGAAGATTTCGATAAAGAGAAGCCCTCAGAATTTCTCGTCTATTTAGACGCTAACAATTTGTATGGTTGGGCGATGTCGGAATATCTTCCTCATGGTGGGTTCAGATGGTTATCGCAAGACGAGCTGAATCTGGACCCAAACAGCATAGCTGACAATGGAACAGACGGTTATGTATATGAGGTCACGTTGGATTATCCCTCTCATTTACACGACTTGCATAATGACCTTCCTTTTTGCGCTGAAAATAAAAAAGTTATGCAAGCGAAGTATAGCAAGTTGATAACCGATTTCTCTACAAAGCAATCATACGTGATACACTTTAGAGTTCTGAAACAGTGCTTAGAATATGGCTTAGTTTTAAAGAAAACCCATCGTATTCTAGCATTTAAACAATCTCCATGGTTAAAAGGCTATATTGACCTAAATACCAGACATAGGGCCACTGCTAAAAATGCTTTTGAAAAAAAATTTTTCAAACTACTTAATAATGCAGTGTATGGTAAAACCATGGAAAATGTGGATAAGAGGAGAGATGTTAAAATTTTTAATAGTTGGGAGAGAACGAATTGTAATCGTTTGGGGGCCCAAGATTGGATATCAAAACCAAATTTTCATAGTTTATCTATATTTTCCGAAGATCTAGTAGCAATCGAAATGACTAGAGTCAAAACCTGCTACAATAAACCAATTTACTTAGGATTTTGTGTACTCGAGCTGTCCAAATGGAAAATATATAATTTCCATTACGGGTACATGCAACCTAAGTTTAAGACAAAACTCTCATTAAATTATATGGACACGGACTCTTTTATATATTCAATAAAAACGGACGACTTTTACGCTGACATCAAAAATGACATACAAGAACAATTTGATACATCGGACTATCCTACAGACAATATTTATAATTTTCCACTAGTAAATAAAAAAGTCATTGGTATGATGAAGGATGAAAATTGCGGTAAAATAATGACAGAATTTGTTGGGCTGCGATCAAAAATGTACTCATTCAGTGTACAAAATCAAAATGACGTTAAAAAATCGAAGGGGGTAAAGAGAGCCATATTAGATAAATATAGTTTAGCTACTTATAAAAATTGTTTATTTAATAAGACTAATGTGTATGATAATATGTTAACATTTAAATCTAAGCTACATCAGATATATACTAGTCAACTAAATAAGGTAGTCTTAAGTTATGGAGACGATAAGAGAAAAATTAGATCAAATAACATTAATACATATGCATGGTATCATTTTCGTATTAAGGAAACTAACCCTGAATACGAACTTGATATGTTGCTAGATGAGATTGCTAGAATGCAAGAAAATTGTTAAAATTAATTAATTTTTAGTTAATTTTTAAATTGTAAATAAAATCATATTTATTAAGAAAAATTGTTGTATATAAAATCCTATTCATTAAGAAAAATTGTTGTATATAAAATCCTATTCATTAAGAAAAATTGTTGTACATATCTATATGAATTTTTAAGAAAAAATTTGAAATAAAATATTGAAAAAAGAATGAAATGGTGTTTATTTCTTTATTGGCTTTACTTCGTTGGATCAAACAGTTTTTGTTTTTGCTTATTTGTAAATTTTTGTTTTCATATTGCTTAAACATGCACAGTCTTGTCTTCACATAAATTAAACATGCACAATCTTGTTTTCTTTGAGAGGTTCTCTACAAGAGAAATTGAATTTCACAATATTGTGAAATTCCATTAGATATTTTTATAAAGAGACACAATTAAGATAATCGGATAAGTCCTTATATTTTTCACTACTTACAAGTTTCTGTTATTTTGTATTCGAACAGATGATTCCTAATTTTCCTTTAGAAAAAATAATACAAAACAAGGAATATTTTAATAATACAATTTTATTTTATTTCTGTTAATAATACCATTTAATTTAATTTCTTAAATATTTTATTTATAATGAGGGAAACATTTCATAGTATCCAATTATTAGATGTTCTAATATACTTTTCCGTAAAAAATATATTGTACATCTACAAGTATCAGGTCCTTCGTCACACTTCGGATCGTACCATGGGCAGTTTCCAAAATGCCCTTCTGTGTTGTCTTCGTCTTCTATTACGCCATATTCTTCGTTCTCATCCAGCATATTTTGGAAAAATTTTATCATCTCCCAATGATCATATAACCAGAAGCTTTCAAAATCTGTTAGAAATTGGTTTAGAGTACGTCTAATTTGACTCATTTTATTTGCTGATAAATGAATGATGATGACGATTGTTGGAAGGTTTTTTTAAGACTAATTTGTTCTTTAAATTTTTCAAATATCTATACTATCATCGCTATTCCATATTTCTTTTTATCACTCTATCTCTCTCTCTAACCCTTTTCTCTCTATAACTAACTATCACTATCCCCCACTTATTCACTATTTCACCATAATTATTTTCGATTAGCCTTCTTGAAGTCATCATCGCTACTTTTAAGATCATTTCCAAGTAAACATTCAAAGTGAGAAGAACTAAATAAAAAAATGGACTCCACAACAAATCTAATTTCAAAATTTAATTCTCTAAACAACAAAACCTTAATCCACGTAAAGGAGCTTGACACGTCCATGAAATATACTATTCGAAATGTGGAACGTGTAACAACAAAATATGGAGCAACACTAAAAGTTGAAATGGATAAACATATAATGTTCCTGCCTAAACGATATAATACTTTAACAGATGACGATATTAAAGATCTTTCGAGCGGATCATATTGTCTAAGTAGAGAAGGTGAAGAAAACCTAATCGTTGAGAATGAGCTGAGTGAATTTCTAATTCAAAATTCCCGATATCCTGTCTGGCAATAAATTATATTAATTACGTTTTTTAAATTATGAATAAAAAGACATTAAAGAGTTTTGAAAAATATAAATGTTTGTGTTTTTATTTAATATTTTCAGTTATTTCATAAAGAAATTTAAGATATAAATGTCCACAGGTAAATGTATTAAAATTCTGATGTTGATTATAGTTGTATTTTATATTTGTACCAAGATATTTGACTACTTCTGAAGGAGGTTGTAAGTTTCCAAAGCTGTCGAAATATTCTTTTTCATTGCTGTTTTTATAATATGCTACCCAATGTGTACCAGGTCCTGTTGATACATCTAAATTGATTATTCCACATTCTATTTTCTTTGATCGTTTTGGTAGAGTATTCAACATGAAAACACCTCTAAAATATGGAATATTTATAGAGAAACGGTTTAGGTCCACATCAGAAAGTGATCTGTTGGGCAGCATCTCTAAGAGTTTTTTGATTCCTCTTTATGAACTAAACCATAACCCTTTTTATATGGTTTTAAGTAAAGTCCTTTTCCAACTGCTATAGATTCCATCGCTCTATTATGTCTAGTTGCTTCATCAAGTTGATTTTTAGCATTCTTTGTTGCATTTACAGCTTTAGCTATGGCAGCACCTCCAGTTGTTAGACTACCAATTGCACCCAGAGCAGTTAAAATCGGTATTAGAGGCAAAAAGCCACCAATTTTTGGGACAGGTATCACACGTGGTACTATAATTTGAGACTTTCTTCCTTTTAATGACTTGTTAATACTTTTTCGTGCAATTTTAATAGCTGTGTTAATATCTAATGGTTTTTCTTTTTTTAGTATTTTTGATGCAGCTCTAACTGATGTTCTAAATAGTGTTTTAACATTTAGTTTGTTCTTTTTTACATTTTTCTTTTTCTCCACACCCATACCAAATTTTGTTTTGGCTTTCATTGCGTTAGTGACCATATATGCAAATGATTTTTCAGCAAGACTACTATCTTTTGATAAAACTCGATCCCAAGCGGAGTTTTCAAGTATTTTATCAGCTTTATGTCTGCTACTTAAATCCTTATTTTTGGAATAAGCAATATCGTGATTTTTACACGCAGAGTCCAATAAATTAATTCCTTTATCACCTCGATTTAAACGTTTTTGTAGTTTTGTTCCAGGTCCACAGTACTGATATCCAGGTAGATGCAGTTCAACAGGTAGAGAGTTTATTATTTTGTCTACTAGACCTCCTCCAACGACGGTGTTTTTATGACTAAAAGTTTTCTGATATCGTATAACCATATTATCTAATTTTTCCTATATAAGAGGTAATATATATGAAATGCATTTAGTTACAAAAATGCAGTTAGTAAAACAACATAAAAATATTTTAGTTCGTAATATTGATGATTCAGCGAACATCAGTTCAAAAATAAAGCTAGTCCTCTCTTACCAAATTCTATTCGTGCTCTAATAGTGGGACCATCAAATTGTGGAAAGACTAATGTTATGATTGGCTTGTTAGAAAGTCCTAATGGACTCAAGTTTGAAAACATCTATTTATACTCAAAATCTCTCTATCAACCTAAATATGAATACCTGAAGAAACTAATTTCACCAATTAAAGGTATGGGGTATTTTACATTCACCGATAATGAATCAGTTATTCCCCCTGACGAAGCTAAAACTAATTCAATTATGGTATTTGATGATGTTGCATGTGAAAAGCAGAATAATATACGTACATGTTTTTGTATGGGGCGACATAGGGATGTTGATTCATTCTACCTGTGTCAAACATATACCAGAATTCCCAAGCATTTAATAAGAGACAATGCAAATGTTATTATAATGTTTAAGCAAGATGAGACAAATATGAAACATGTTTATAAGGATCATGTTGCCAGCGATATGAGCTATGAAAAGTTTAAGAAATTTGTCGAGAATGTTGGAAGGATAAATATGGATTTTTGATGATAAGCAAAGATAACGAATTAAACGATGGTCACTACAGAAAGCAATTTGACTATTTCATAACTATATAAGCAACTACTCATAAAAATTACCTCTAGTTATTAATCTAACTTTAAACTTGATACATCTATTTGATATAACCTCATCTGATACCTGATAAGCTGATCTGAAAACCAGATCAGGTCCTGATAAGCTGATCTGAAAACCAGATCAGGTCCTGATAAGCTGATCTGAAAACCAGATCAGGTCCTGATAAGCTGATCTGAAAACCAGACCAGGTCCTAATAAGCTGATCTGAAAACCAGATCAGGTCCTAATAAGCTGATCTGAAAACCAGACCAGGTACTAATAAGCTGATCTGAAAACCAGATCAGGTCCTGATAAGCTAATACCTGATCTAATAGCTGATGCCTGTTATTTACTATTATTGAAAATGGATGAGAAAATTTTAAAACAGTTGGTGTTGACAAGAAATGTCTTGAAGAAAAAGCTTCGTAGTATAAAAACTGGTGAAATAGATACACGTGAACAACTAAGAGATACATTTAAACCTATAACAGAACCACTCAAAGAATTCATAAATAGTTCTAAAAATATTAAAAGAATTCCCATAAAAGAAGAAAGTAAAATGAAGACAGAAGTTGAAAATAATACAAGTTTTAAACCTGAAAAAACATCAGTCAAGATAGAGACAAGTACACCAAAGAAACTAGCAGAAGGAACAATATTCGATAATACCATATTATTTAATGATGCTAATACTGTGAATGATGACGATGATGAAGATGATTTTTACTCACAGACTTCCAATACAGAAGATACTTATACTGACTTATCAGCCTTGGAAGGAAGAAATGAATTAGATACAAACTATGGTCCACATAAAGATTTCAATAATGAATGGAAATTTGGTGATAGTAACCTCAAACTTAATGAAGATAAAATACAAGTTGGTGGTCAAATATGGGCTCTAACACCAGGACAATTTTCTCTAATGTTTCATAAAATACCAAAAAATTATGATAAATTTGAACTCGAAATCTATAAAAAGATTTTAATTACTACTAATGCATATAGAAGGGACTATAAACCTGATGGTCAAATTAAGGGTACTAGAGGATATAAATACAAACATATTATTAAGAAATTTATTGACGAGAAAAACCAGAAGAATTTAAACGAATCAACAGGATCTAAGTCAAAAGGTAGTTATTTAGGTGATGGAATGATGGAATTTAACGTTCATAAGCCAAACTATATATACTGGGACGATCCAAATGAGTTAGTAGATCGTCTTCGACTACTGCTTGCATCACAAGGTGCAGGTCATACTAATCACAATAACGAGATTGTATCAATTATTGAAGAACTACGTGAAGCAAATATAATACATTAACTTTAATAAAGTATATAAGTATGTCTGTTGATAAATTTGGACACTATTTAAACGATACTAGCAGCATAATTTCTTTGAAAAATGCACCTAAACTGCTGGGGTTCTTTATGGATACGAACAACAACATTGATGTCCAAAACAAAAGAATCAAAAATCTTGCAAAAGCTCTGGAGGAAAACGATGTTATCAATAAATTGTTTCTGCAAACTCAAATCGAAAAATTAGAAGAGAAATTATTAACATACTTTAAGGAAGATAATACTATAATTCGAGAAGATATTCAAATGCAAATTGAGGAGCTACAACGCGAAATAAAATTAGATATAGAAGAAAATTATAAAATTCAAAAAGACATTCTACAAATTAAAACATTCTTTGAAGAACAAATTGAACAGCTTAATGAGAAAATTTATAGATTGGAAAATTACATATTTGTATCAATAGCTGAAAGTGCGTCAAGTAGATCACAACACTCTCCAAAAAATCTGTAAAACAACTTAATGTCTTCAAAAAGAAATTTAGTAAACGAACTACATAAGCAAGCTCGAAAAGTTTTTATGCGTCGTAGAGTTGTAATGAAAGGAATAGATGATCTTTGGCAAGCTGATTTAGTTGAAATGGGGATCTATTCTAGAGAAAACAGAAATTATCGATTTTTGTTAACTGTAATTGACACATTTTCAAAATTTGCATGGGCAGTACCACTAAAAACTAAAACTGCACTCGAAACAACCAAGGCGATGGAAAATATTTTTGAATTAGGACGAGTACCAAAAAACTTACAAACAGATGATGGTAAAGAATTTTTCAACAAACACTTTGGAAAATTAATGGATAAATACAACATTAATCACTACTCAACATATAGCAGTATGAAAGCATCAATAGTAGAACGATTTAACAGAACATTGAAAGGAATGATGTGGAAAGAATTTAGCTTTAATGGTTCATATAAGTGGATTGATATATACAAAGATTTAATTAATGCATACAATAGAAAAGTTCATCGCACCATTAAAATGTCTCCGATTAAAGTCAACTCAACAAATGAGGAAAAGCTACTAAATACAGTATACAGTCATTTGAAGATGTACAAAATGTCGAAATTTAATGTTGGAGATCATGTACGCATAAGCAAATATAAGCATACATTTGAAAAAGGTTATACTCCAAATTGGACTACAGAAATTTTCACAATTACAAGAGTTCAAAATACAAATCCTACAACATTCATATTAGAAGATTATCTTGGTAATCCTATTAAAGGTGGATTCTATACTGAAGAACTTTCGAAAACTAGATATCCAAATACATATCTAGTTGAAAAGGTTCTTAAAACTAAAGGAAAGGAGGCATACGTTAAATGGTTGGGATTTTCTAATCAACACAATTCTTGGATAAGTAAGAACGAAATATTATAGCTGAATACCATCATCAACAACAATAGCAGTAATATTAAGAAACTAATGTTAATTTTAAAATAAGAAAATGAAATAAATATGTAAATCATGCTTATAAACCATATGTTGTACTAAACTTTATTTAATTGTAATCAGACAGTTATAATGTCAATAACACTTACTCTGAGCTCTAACTCATCAGAATTATCTGCTAGTTACTTTCCTCCTATTGAATTACATGGTGCATATGAGTGTGCTCTAACTGATTTTCATTCATACAACAGCATTCCAAATGTAGACACCTACAACAATATGTTTCATATAGGGGAACATACAATTGAAATACCAATTGGATCTTACGAATTGAATGATATTGTAGATTTTATACAAGAGCAATACAGAAGACTCTGTCCAGAAAATAAGATTTTTATTGAAGCCAATAACAATACAATGCAAGTTAAAGTTAATAGTTCCAAAGATCCTGTATATTTTAATAAGGACAACACAATTGGAAAACTTTTAGGATTCAATAGCAAAATCCTAACACTAAACAAATATTATTACTCAGATCTTCCAGTTAATATTTTTAAAGTGAATCTCTTGCGAATTGAAAGTAGTATTGCTATTAATACCTATATGAATAACTCCAAGTCGCACACACTTCATGAATTTCCGATTAATGTGCCTCCAGGCTATAAAATAGATGAGGTTCCAAGAAATCTCATCTATTTACCTGTGAACACCAGAGAGATAAGTTCACTAGCGCTGCGATTAGTTGATCAACACGGTGATTTAATTAGTTTTCGAGGAGAGGAAATTACAATGCGAATACATTTGAGGTCAACTAAATAATGCTAATATACAACACAAATACATTGAAAAATAAAGCAGTAATAACAACAACAAGAACATTAAAGCGACCACTTCAACAGAAAGCACTAACAACATCAAATAAAAATTTTCTAAAGTCCTTGAATTTTAAATTGAAGACAAAATGAGTTCAATAATAGATGTCTTAGATAAACCTTTCTCTGATGAGAATATAATCAAAAAGGATTATCATACATATGTACCATACTTACAATCTTACAACAATAATGATGAAATTAGAATTTCAATACAAAATCAAGATTTATACGTGCTACCCAGTGAGAGCTACATTTATGTAGAGGGGTTTGTTGCCGATGATAATAGCCCTAAATCTTCTTCTTCTTCTTCAGAGAACTTTAAATTAAAAAATGATGAATGATGAAATTCGCTATGAGCTCAATGGAATTGAAATTGATCATACAAGATATTTAGGAGCCACGAGCACCATAAAGAACTTGGTTTCTCTATCACCAAACGAAAGCAATGTGATGCAAAATGCTGGATGGAACAAAATTGACGATGTCACTCTTGCAAATGGATTTTTCAATTTCTATGTACCTCTAAAAATGCTTCTAGGATTCGCTGAAGACTACAACAAAGTTATATTAAATGGAAAACATGAACTGATACTCTTGCGCAATAAGAATGACGAAGATCTTGTACGCTCGAGTGTTTCTACTGAAAAAGCTAAACTTACAATTTCACTCATCTCATGGAGAATACCTCATGTTCAATTATCTGACCTTAGCAAATTGAATATGATTAAAATTATTAACAATGGTGCTTCTATACCTATGGCATTTCGCAGTTGGGATTGTCATATTAATCCACAATTAAACACAGGAACTAGCCATATTTGGAATGTTAAACTGGCTGCAAATAGAGAACGCCCCCGTTTTGTGTTGATTGCTTTTCAACAAGAAAATAAATTTGTTCATTGTGATTTGACTAATTTAAAAGTACATTTAAATTCAGTCTCATACCCGTATGATGATCTTAACATAAAGTTCAAAAATGAACGTTATGCAATTCTATATGATATGTATCTAAGATTCCAACAAAGCTACTATATGAAAGAATCTCCTATTATTGTAGTAGATGTCAGTCATCAGAATGAATCACTCAATAATGGACCGATTGATATAAAAATAGAATTTGAAACAGCAACTAATATTGCACCAAAGACATCAGCTTACTACATTCTTATTCATGATCGTATAATAGAATATATACCCATCAAAGGACAAGTTCGAAAAGTGTTATAAATTGAATAACATGGAAAATAACATAATTTTTATAGACGTACAAGGTTTCAAAACTAATTCAAACGATTTCATCGCAAAAGAAGTAGCGATTGTTTTCAACAATTATGAATATAACAACTTCATTATAAAACCACCATTTGATTTTAAATGCTTATCAATAAAAAAGCAAAGAGATGCAAAGTGGCTAACAAAAAACTATCATCACCTAAGCTGGACTGCTGGATCAGTTTCATTTCATAGCGTTTGCAATTTTTTAAAAGCCAACGTAAGATGTTCTAAAATTTACGTAAAAGGTGAAGAAAAAAGACTATGGTTGGAAAAAATGTTACACCGAAAAATTTCTAACGTTGAGGATATAGGCTGCATCAACTTTAAACAAATGGAAATCAAGTATCCAGAATATTTTTATTGTAATTATCATAATTTTGGTGTTTGCGCATTAAGAAATGCTATTTTACTCTCCAAAGAAATATCTTGTTTTAAATGAACTTTTTCACTTTTTAAAATATTTATACTTAAGAATATATTATTGTATGTATTATTATAAAATTTTATAAAATTTTAAACAATAAATGTTTACAAAATAAAAAAATGTAAAAGTGTTTTCTTATTTCAAATACAAACTACATAAAGAGAATAGAAGGAAGTGGGGAGGAGGAGAAGTTAACTTTTTTGCTTACTTGCAAATTTTTACTTTTTGTTTCTCTGCTGATGACTGTACTTAGTTTAAAATCCTCTGCTTTAAAAGAATTGAAGACAAAGAAACTGTCTACGTTGCAAAATATAAATGTATCTTCACAAGCACAAAATATTCCACGCACAAGTTCCCACGATCGCACATTTATACATTCATACATTCATTTATACATTCATACATGCATACATACATTTATACATTCATACATACATACATACATACATACAAATATATTTCTTAAACAAATAAACACAATATACAATTACCATCGACAATCAAGCTGGACCACCCACACACAAGCATTAGGGGTGTTCACATACATGAGAACATTTTAGTGGTGTTCACATACATGAGAACATTTTATAAATAAATAAATAAATAAAATAATTAAATAAATTATTAGCGTGAGGAAATCACACATACACGTTCCCACGTTCCCACGATTCATATGAGAATCGCCTAGTAGTCATCAAATCTATTTTCTCTGATATTACTGATATAGTATTACGATAACAAATTTATACAGTCTGGCAACAAGAAATATAGTAATCATGCATTGCCGTCGGCATTTGAAAAAAATAATCATGTTTTGCCGTAGGCATTAGGAAAAATTATCATACATTGCCGTACGCATAAGAAAAAATAATGATGCATTACCGTCGGAAAAATAATCATGTATTGCCGTCGGCATTAGGAAAAATTAAGTTTCACAACTCCCTCCATTGGTATTAGGAAAAATCATCTCATGATTTTCCCGTTGGTATTAGGAAAAATCAATTTCATGATTTCCCTATTGGTATTAGGAAAAATCATTTCATGATTTTCCCGTCGGCATACATGTATACTTATGAAATATTAATCTTATGAAACCCCTTAGTCCACACCCCCACAAAAAAATCACCCGTTCGCACAATTAATGTCACCCCAAAAAAAATCACCCGTTCACTTAAGGGTTAATGTAAACAAAAAACTCCTTATGTAAACAAAAACATCAAAGCGCCGCCGAAAACACACACACACACACACATACACACACGTAGGTATCAAATTTCCAAGAATTTTAAAATTTTCAAATTTTAATTACCCAAATTTCACAATTTCAGCCACAATTTAACAATTTCAGCCCATAATTTAACAATTTTAATTGGCCCCGAATGCCCAGTTCCCTACTACTTGCCTCTAAATAATATTTTATAATGCCTCTTTTATTTTTGATAACATAAAATTATTGGGCATTAGTTCGATCATTTACATTACGCACTGTATTTGAAATATCTCAATACAGCCGCTACGCATGTTCACTCTCATGTACGACTAAATTAAAAAACATAAAATAAAATGAGGTGTGGCTTCTGATCAATTGTTTGGTGAAGTGGACAGCCATGTTCTATCAGCGATGCCAACTATTTATATCCCAAACGCGCTATTTGTAGCCAAAACGCGCTAGTTTTCTACGCGCTAAATTAAATTTTAATAAAAGTCGATGTATGTACATGTGAATTAGTAAATGCAATTGATTTTTTTAGTAGCTCTTTTCAGATTTTATAATGTCGTTTCTTTGAAATTATATCCGAAATAACTAAAATCATTTAATACAGAATCAGAATTGTCTTCCAGATAATCGAAATACTTAGATTTTATTTTATTTGTCACACCTTGTAACAACTTATATAAATTGTCGAATAGTTTTGCGATTCAAATGCTTTTTGTACTTCAGCTAGAATATATGATTAATAAGTTATATAATTTTTTTTGATCACGAGTACGAGTACATATTTTTAGTTGTAAAATTTAAAAATATTTGTATTAAAATGCGTTTTTAATTCTAACCACAGTCAAGAGAATTTTATTTGCGTCAGCTGAATCATTAACCAATTTAAAAAATTTTGAGTTTTGACTATTAGAAAATTGTCAAATTTATGCAAAAAAAATTAAAAAAATATTGATCTGAAATAGTGATTACTTTATTCAAAACGCGCTAATTTAGCGCTTGTTTTGTAGTCGACGCTAAGACGAAAAAAGCGTGTTTGGCATAGTTAAAACGCGCTAACTTTAGCGCTAAACGCAGTAAATTGGCATCGCTGTGTTCTATACTCAACCATATATATGTATGTATATGTATTTACCAATCGGGAAAAAGAAGGAGTACGAATGCCTTCCGTTTTCGCTTCTTTCGCAGATACATATGTATGTATTCTAAAAGGTTTTCAAATTAATGGCTCTTAAAGGCTTTCCAGAGAATGGCTGGTAAAAGGGACTCAAATAAAGGTCATATTGAAAGGGGTTTAATAAAGATTTTCAACTGCTGGGGCCTGTATCTCAAAACTTACAAGTGTTGAAATAAAAGTAAAATAGTTGCGAGAATATATTTTTTATGTGAATATAAAATATTTTCCCAACTGTTTTACTTGTACTACAGCACTTGTAAGTTTTGAGAAACAGGCCCGAGGTATCCAATATACACATCCATACATATAGTATTTTGAAGTTTATTTTGTAACCAAAAGGGAACTTCTGAAAATAACAAGAACCCACATAGAATTTATATACATACATATGTACATAATAATGATCGAACAACACAATTGTCTTTTTCAACTAAAATGATTTACGTTTTCTTTTCTTTAATCGTTCTGTATTTGGTATTTTTATATGGACTTGCTTTTTATAACGGCATCTGAATTCTTTGGCTTTTGCTTTGGCAAAAAAAGCAAAACAAAATACTTTACTCCTTCTGTTCTTCCTTCTTATAAAAGGGAATGTGGAATGTGTATCCCATCTTGTTTTACAGAAGAGCCGAAGTCTTCTATGAGCCCTTCTTCAGAAGTTACATAAGAATGTTAACTGAGTCAAAAACATGAATTCGTTTGCTTTTGTTTTGGCAAAATAGCAAAACAAAAAATGTTACTCCTTCTCTTTTTCCTTCTCATAGAAGGGAATGTGTATCTTATCTTTTATGGGGAAAAGCCGAGGCCTTCCATAAGGCATTCTTTGGCAGTTTTTCTGAGAATTATATAATTAATATTAAAAGTGAACTTTTTCTCAAAAACTGTGTGGAAAAATATTATCAAGAGTTGATATTAAGAATAAAAAGTTTAGTGTACTAACGTATTTGGATCAAGTTTTGGCAAACGGTAAGCCATATTAAATCGCGAAAGTTATATCGGTTGTTCCAGCTACACAAGTTAGTGTAGGAAAGGTGAAAGGTATGTATAGAGTGAACCCTTTGAGCTAATAAATCAGTGCAAGTTAATATACATATATTTTTGGATTAAAATCAGTTTAAACTAGTAAACCTTTAAATCAATACAGTATATAAACCATCTGTATACGCATAAAATTGGGTGTTTAAACTACCAATACAGGCCATATGGGTTTGTTACTTACATACCATATGTTTTGCATTAAAAGAGCACTCAACTTTTTTCCAAGCCTCTACTTTTTCTTCAGATCTTGTTCGACCTGTTTTATTACACTCTTTTATTCTTTTATACTATAATACTTCGCCAAGCATAAATATAATTCCTTTCTCAGTCAAATTTGGCGACCTTTAATTAAAATTTTTTCTTTTTTTTTTAATTTTTGATTGTGCAAAGAATTGATAGCCTGCTGCAAAACAGCTGTTTCTTGACATTTATTCTAGTGCTTCCACAATATTATTTTTTAAACTACACATAAGGTATCGTTCACTGATTTACTCCTGTTGAAATAAACTATATATAAATTTGAGTTTAGTTTAACTAAACCAGCGTTTAAACTTTGACTGATTTATTAGTCCTTAACGTAATTTACTTGATATCCTAAATGCGGTTGTTCTCATCCGAGCTTATGTGGAGATTTTAAGTTAGAAAAGTGGTTTTTTAATATATGTATGTACATAGTAGTGTTGCCAGTCCGTGTCGCTCACTGTTTAGCAATTTAAGCAATTCAGCCCAATAATTGCTTTATCAATTATGTGTCATTTATCTTTAAGTGCCATTTAAGTACCAAATTAATTTTTTCAGTGCAAAGTTGAGGGACATTTAAATAATACTTAAATGCCCAACCTGGCGTATATAAGTTCTATTGAAGTTTTTCGAGCATACCATATGTTTTTATATTTGTGTGTGTTTATTGAAAACATGTACATCAACATCATGTGATCGTATTTTTTTTGTACATATATTTATTAATATAATAACTAACAGTAAGTGTTTAAATCTAAATATAAATATTAGGCCCGACCAGAGTCGGACATAAACTTAGTGATAGTAAATTAATGATACATAAGAGAGCAAAACATAAAAAAATAAAAGTATATTCAAGCAGTTACATCTGGAGTGTCGAGTATTAGAACCGTAGTATCCCTCTTTTTTAAGCGGATGTGTCCAGTAAAATTCAAGATGTTACGAGCAAGGGAATTAGGATGGGACTCGACTTTTGTTAAGTAATTGCCTGCGTATTTTCCAATTTCTTCAGTCAATAGTGGCATATTTAAATCACGATGTAAATTTAAATTTTTAATGTACAATGGAGCCGATTTTATCAAACGTAAAATTTTCTTTTGTCTTCGTTGGATTCTCTCTACATTGGAAGCTGAAGTAGTGCCCCATAGCTGAATTCCGTAGCACCACATTGGTTTCAAAAGCGACTTGTATATCAACAGTTTGCATTCTAGGCTGAGTGTTGATTTTCTGCCAATCAACAAATATATTTGAGTTAATTTAAGTTTCATTTGAGTTAAATTAGAGTCAATGTGATATTTCCATGTAAGCCTTCGATCAAGGTGTATGCCAAGGTATTTCACTTGAGAATGTTGAGGAATACTTTGATTGTTGATTCGAATGGGAGAGCAAGTATCTCTGCTTAGGGTAAACGTTATGTGGACACACTTTTGTTCATTTACTTTAATTCTCCATAAGTTCAACCATATTTCAAGCTGGGTAATGTGTTCTTGGAGATTGCGGGATGCCTCATCAGGGTTTTTGTGTATACTCATACAGGCTGTATCATCGGCAAATGTAGAAGTTAGGATGTTATTGCTCACAGGCATATTACAAGTATATATTAAATACAAGACTGGCCCCATAATACTACCCTGTTGGACACCGGAAGCTACAGTTTCGGGCACACTTATGAAGTCTCCTTTCACAAGAGTGAACTTCCTATCATTAATATAACTTTCCAAAAGGTTTTGTATGTTTATTGGCAGATATGTTTTCAATTTTAAAGCTAGGCCTTCATGACATACTTTGTCAAATGCCTGAGAAACAGCGTTTCCTCAATTCTGCTATGCTGACTTTTAAAACCAAATTGATGGTCACGGATGCACCCATTATCAGCTAAAATTTTGGCAAATTTAGTCATGAGCAGCTTTGAGATAGTTGATAGTAAGCTTATAGGCCTATATGACTCAGCCTTGGTAGGATCTTTGCCCGGCTTTGGAATCATTTTGATCTTCGCAGGTTTCCAAATATGTGGAAAATACTGCATTCTTAAAATAAATAGCAGGATTTTTATTGCAATTAAAGGCAAATTCATCAGCATCTTGGTACTAATTTCATCAATACCTGGAGCTTTCTTCGGGTTGAGTTCAGCAATTACTTTTTGTACTTCATGAATAGGGAGTTCTCAGTTCTCGTTGAACCTTGATAGTGAAGATACGTCATAGCGGAGTTTTTCTTACATACATACGAAACACAAAATAAAAAAAAACAAAACTTATACATGTAGGGTTTGCTTTTTAATTAAAACACTTTATTTAATTTTAAGAATAAATATAATTTTATTAATCATGTTCTTCGTTCAAAGTCTATCCGTCAACCCCCAGTAGCGTCTAAACTGCTCGTCTGTTTTCTACAGTTCTAACTCGTTAATTGTCTATTTTTAGCAGAGTTGTACTGCTAAAAGGAGTTGCCACTCCTGGTCATACGACCGTTAATACCCGTCCGAATGACGACGTCCACCTCTTCATGTGTTCTGCAACTGTGTTATTTTTATTAGAGCCTTCAACCGTACCAACCTTTTCAACTTCGTAGCGATCATATTTCAACACTTTAATTATTCTGTATGGTCCGTAGTACTTAGGCTTTATCTTGAGACCTGCTCCAAATTGTGTACGTTTGATAGCTACTAGATCACCAATGGCATAGGATTGCGCCACTTTTCTCTTTTTATTAAACGATTTTTTGTTTTCTGCCTGGATACGAGCAATATTTTCCTTGGCCTCACGGCGTACTTCATCTCTTTCAGTATCTAGTTCTTCTAAAGTGAATTCCTCCAACAGTTCTCGTATATGCACATTTTCCGTTGTTTTCATTTCCAAACCAGTTAAAATTCTAAAGGGGAAAAAGTTAGTACTGCGGGGTGGGGTATTATTAATGCATTGTTGAACCTTATCTACGTGTCTATACCACTGTTTGGGGTTTTCTATACACAGCTTGGTCAGCAGGGAAATTACTATTTTATTAATGCGTTCCACTTGTCCGTTGCCCCTTGGAACTCCAGTTGCAATAAGTAAATGTTGTATATTTTGCTGCTTACAATATTCCTCAAACGCATTTGACAAGAAAGCACTTCCTCTATCCGATATTACTCTTTCCGGATTCCCAAAAATAGCTGATTGATTCCTTAATTTGTCTAACACTTCTTCTGTTCCTCTATTTTTAGTCGGGTACAACCACACAAATTTAGAAAATGAGTCGACAATTACCAAAATGTAACTATAACGCTTAGCTGTATGATCCATTGGGCCGATATGGTATGTTCTTAATGGTCGATCCGATTTGTTGATTGAATTTAATAGACCTTCATTTTTCTCCCTTTTGGCCTCGCTTACTAAGCATTCAATACAGCTCCGTACTACCCTTTCAACTTTTCTTACAATCTGAGGTATGTAAAATTTTCTTTCTACCAGCTCCCGAGTTTTTTTTTATACCGAAGTGTCCCTCACGATGAGCAATTGAGATAATTTCATTCTCCATACTTGCTGGAACTACAATTAATTCCTGATTTGGATCCTTAAAAAGTAAGTCATATTTTAGATAAAAATCTTCAAAACAAAACTTTTCAACCAATTTACTTACGGCTCTTATCCAGTCATCCAGTAATTCTGCTTCTTTAAGCCGATGCTTTAATGAATCTTCGACCAAAAGACACGAAACCCTACTGAGCGCGTCAACATGTCTCATTTTACAACCTGATCGGTGCTCTATGGTATAATCGAATTCTTGGAGATACATTGCCCACCGTGCAACCTTCAAATGGACATCTTTCTTTTTTAGTGTCATCGTAAACGCGTTGTAATCTGTTACTATTTTAAATCTTATACCCATTAAGAAAACCCTCCTTTTCCTGAATTAAGCTCGCTTCGTCGAGTTTTATTGACTTGCTTATTTCCATCAATGTACAAAGATATTCTCTTAGACTTTCATTGTTTCTCTTTTTTCGGTTTTTTAACATTCGATGAACATCGATTGAAGCTAATTTAGTTCCAAATTCCCGAATTAAAACCTCTTTTAATGAATTCCAATCATTAATACCAGACTGGCTACGAAAAAATATTTTAGCCGCGCCTCTTAAAAGATGTGTGTGAAGATAAATTCATCGAGTTAAATTCATTTTTCAAAAATATCGCATGCGATATTTTTTTTTCGCATTTTGTACTGAAATTAAGAAGTTTCTTCATAAAAATGTTCACTGCGGCCAAACCCTTCTTCCTCAGCGAATCAAACATAGTGGAAAATGAGGACAACGACCCATATTATTAAACTGCATTTACAGTATATCTGAATTGTATTTGTGAAATTTTTTAGAAAATTTCGAAAAATATGACTTAGTGAAAAAATCTTAATTTTCGAGTTCTATGAGGGAAATGGCCACTGTGGCCAAACCCTTCTTCCTCAGCGAATCAAACATAGTGGAAAATGAGGACAACGACCCATATTGGTAAACTGCATTTACAGTATATCTGAATTGTATTTGTGAAATTTTTTAGAAAATTTCGAAAAATATGACTTATTTATTTTGCTGCTTAGCGCTGTTAAATAAAATTATCGATCTTAACAGGTTGTCTAGGATGTTCTAAGGAAGTCAGCGCTGTCAGACTTGTGTGCAGCGTTACCATATATATCTTTTTAAAAACTTCTTGTATCTGAAAAAAAACTTTTTTTTTCAAAAAATAACTTTTTTTCTACAAAAGTACCACAATTTTAAAAGAAAACTAAAAATTTATGTATTTGGAATTTATTTAGTTTAAAAATTAAAAACGATTAAAATCAAAAACATAAAATATAATAAAAAAACATCAAATAAAATTCATATTTAGATTTAGAACCCTTAAAAAAATATCACTTATATTAATAAAATTATATCTTATTTGTACATTGTTTTATTAAAATTTAAAGCCTTTTAAACGGCATAGTCGTATATAAGAGGGAGTAAACACAATTAGACACTGTTGCAGTAATAAAGGAGTGAGAAAATATAAGATATAATATACTGCAAAAGTTAAATTGTGTATTTATAAAAAAAACTTTAAAAAACTTTATATTTCCAAAAAAAATTTTTGGTATCTCAAAAAACCTCAAAAAAAAGGGAAAAACTTAACAAATGGCAACGTTGCTTGTGTGACATTTTAAATGATCGATCCCAACACGTTGTCTAAGATGTTTGCAACAAATCTAGTTCAGTTGAAATGGCCACAGTGGCCATTTCCCTCATAGAACTCGAAAATTAAGATTTTTTCACTAAGTCATATTTTTCGAAATTTTCTAAAAAATTTCACAAATACAATTCAGATATACTGTAAATGCAGTTTAACAATATGGGTCGTTGTCCTCATTTTCCACTATGTTTGATTCGCTGAGGAAGAAGGGTTTGGCCACAGTGGCCATTTCCCTCATAGAATTTGAAAATTAAGATTTTTTCACTAAGTCATATTTTTCGAAATTTTCTAAAAAATTTCACAAATACAATTCAGATATACTGTAAATGCAGTTTAATAATATGGGTCGTTGTCCTCATTTTCCACTATGTTTGATTCGCTGAGGAAGAAGGGTTTGGCCGCAGTGAACATTTTTATGAAGAAACCCCTTAATTTCAGTACAAAATGCGTACTAAATAAAAGAAAAAAAATATCGCATGCGATATTTTTGAAAAATGAATTTAACTCGATGAATTTATCTTCACATACATTCTTAAAAGTAGTTTCGCGTATATAAATCGCTGCAACTGATTCCAACCAACTGCCTCCGCATTGTCTTCAAACTCTTCTAACCAATTCACAATTCCAATATTGTCAGAGCCAGAAAATGAATTCAAAGAATCTTCTATATCCCGTAAACTAAACACACTTCTTTAAAAATTTACGGCTGGAACAGTTCTACACAATTTGGCATCGTCATCATCCGACCCCGAATTACCCACAGTCAGACCAAAATGTTCAATAAGTCTTTGTTGTAACTCACTCTTGAGTCCTGTCGTTTCCAAACCCAACCCAGTCAACTTCTCTTTTAACTACACAACAGTCAAAGTCAAAATTTCCTTTGAGTCCATTCTGTCAAATTAATGTTTATATTAATATCCACAATAATAATTATCAAATAATATAATAAAAGAAATATAATAATTATAATTATAATAAGATTTTCAATGAAATCTATAATACGAATCAAATTTAAATTATATAAGTGGGAAGAAAACAAATTAATTCATACAACATCTAGATTAAATGGAAAAAGATTTGTTCTCAAAAATTTAATTTGTGCTGTGATTAAAAAATATGATTTGATAAGATTACTAAAATCATCACAAATAAACTGTAAAATGTTACTACTATCCCAATAAGTTAAACATCAAATATTTTCCAATAGAACTCTTCATAAATTTATAATGCAAAAAGGTTAAAAAAAAATTTTACTCAATTCTCTTTAGTTGAAAACTTCTAGATCGTATTGGAAAATGTTTTCAGACTCAAGTACATGTTCATGTATTTTCACACTGTACATGCATACGTACATACGTCAGCGCAATCAAATCAAAATAAAATAAAAAAAATACAAAATTCAAAAAAAAACTTAACTAAACGGCTCACTTCTTCTTGCAAGCAAATCTCTAGGGCCGGCAACGTACTCTTCTCAGCAAAAATAAGGGTCGTTTGGATATTAGGATTTCGCTTTTGCAAGCCTTGTTGTTGTTTTTATTGTTGTTTTTTGTTTTCACTCGATCGTTACTCTTACGTTATTGCGTAGTTAAAATAATGTTATTGTCTCTTTTTTTTTTATTAAATGTCTGACACTCACAAATTTTCCTTGTTAGTTAATTTAGTGATCAAGATGCAACAAAGTTCTTTTTTTCAGCTTCTTTTCTTTTAAGTTACTTAAGTTCGTAGGTTTGCTTCACATACACACACTTTTCACTAGTTGCATTTAGCATTTACTCGCCACTTTTAAAGTTAGTTATTAATCTGTCTCTTTTCTTTCTTTTTTGATTGTACATAAAATAATAGTTTGTATTCCAAGATTAATACGCAGTTTCTAATACTTTCTGTAACAACTCGTTATTTGTTTTTTTTTAGCAAACTGGGTGTGACCACACAACGTAACCGATTTTGTTCTTCTTCTTTTTTATTTGAAACCAATTTTATGTTTTATTACGACTTAGGTTTTTATTGCGTATTGCAAAATTTTGTGTTTTCGTTAACACATACACACAGTACATTTTCTTAGAGATGCATATTGTTTGTCATCAGTTCAATTCTATTCTCTTTACTTATTACAACACATGAATACAATAAAATTTCTATACTTTAGTTTATTTTTTACTTTGAACGCTTTTCACTTTAGTTTTGAATAGTTATTTCCTTTTATAATTGAAACACACAGTTCCAATGTTCAAAACGCTTTACAACAATTTTAAAATTCACTCAGAATCTTCAATTATTGTTCGATACAAAATTTTAAAAATTTCCCTTTCTTGAATTCACTCAGAATTCCACCAACTTCTTTTCTCTCTTTGATTCACCCAGAATCTTAAAACAAACTCACTTGGACCATTCAACAATTTAACACATTTTTATCCGGGACGAGCCCCCAATTATGTAGGGTTTTCTTTTTAATTAAAACACTTTATTTAATTTTAAGAATAAATATAATTTTATTAATCATGTTCTTCGTTCAAAGTCTATCCATCAACCCCCAGTAGCGTCTAAACTGCTCGTCTGTTTTCTACAGTTCTAACTCGTTAATTGTCTACTTTTATCAGAGTTGTACTGCTAAAAGGAGTTGCCACTCCTGGTCATACGACCGTTAATACCCGTCCCCACATACACACAAAAAAATATTCGTAATACATATTGACTTCGATAAATAAGCTTATTTGCTTGAATAATATTTTATTTTTCTTTACATAGCAAGAAACAAAAACAAAAAAAACCGCAAAGAGCCATTGAGGAATACTATATATGAGTACCTCAAAAACAAAAAATTGTGAAGTGAGTTCAAACGGCAGAAATGCATATTTGACTGTGAGTTCTGAAGCTCTTAATGTTAACAATAAAAATAAAAAATCTGATGATAGTCTTTTTCTAACGGCAAAGCCACTTTTTCGTCAGCGATCAACTTCGCTTTGTCCAATGCCAACTAGTGATTCGTTAGCATTACAATTGCCTAGTACTTCTTCATATAAGCCAGCAATATCATCCGCTTCGGGCTCGTGTTCGTCACTTAACAAAGTTATCACTACATATAACAGTAGCTTCAAACCCAAGTTTCAAGTCGGAATACACTTATTGTGGTAAAGCGTGGGCGAAGCCCAAATTCTTCGAAAATTTCATCTGCTCCAAAGATGTCTAGGGATAACAGCTCATCATCTAATAATCGTCACAATCATTTTCAAATTTTGCAAGACAATAACGACAAGCCAGCTGTATCATCGCAAAAGTCTTTTAAGCCATCACTTATCTACCTGAGAGAAAAAAATTCTAATGCGCTTTTAAAAAAACTACTGTCGGCCATTCGCGAAAATACTTTTCACGTCATTCCAATTAAGCGAGGTAATACTGATGAAACCAAGTTCCAATGATGAAAAAGATTTCCGAAAAATTGTTAGTGAATTTGAAAAAAATAAAACAAATTTTTACACATACCAACTTAAAAGTGCTAAAGGCCTACAAATAGTATTAAAAGGCATAGATTCATATATTGACCCCGAACAAGTAAAATGTGCTCTCAGCGACAAAGGATTTAAGATAAAAAATTACTAATATAATTAACAGAGAAAAGGTCCCCCAAACCCTATTTCGGGTTGACATACAATTGAAAAAAAATTAAACCCATCCAATTTATAGAGTAAAGTTTCTCTTATACCGAAAAATCACAGTTGAAGAGCCACGTAAGTGTTCAGGTCCCGTACAGTACCATAATTGCCAGGAATATGGCCATACAAAAACTTACTGCAAATTACCTACAGCTTGTGTTACCAGCGGTGAATTGCATGATTCTGGCAGCTGTAATAAGCCAAAAGATCAAGCTGAAAAAAATTTAGTAATTGTGGAGGTAATCACACTGCTAACTACAGAGGATGCCCTGTATATTCTTTCGTTAAACAGACTATGGGACAAAAACCTAAATTACTTTCAGCTCAATCAGCAAACGCTTATTCCGCCACTTTTCCTCCAACTATGGCTAAACTTATGGAGAATAAAAGTAAACGAACAGAAGTGTGCTCAGATAACATTTACCCTACGAAAAGATACTTGTTCCCCCATTAGTATAAATAATCAAATTGTTCCTCAACACTCACATTTGAAATAACTTGGTATACTCTTCGACCGACGGCTTACATGGAAACACCACATTGAATCTAAGCTAACACAAAAGAAACTAAAATTAGCTCAGTTACATTGGCTGATTGGTAGAAATTCCACCCTGAGTATATATTGTAAACTTTTGATATACAAGTTGCTCTTGAAACCTATATGGTGCTACGAAATACAGCTATGGGGCACTGCTTCATCTTCCAATATAGAGAGAATCCGACGAAGGCAAAACAAGATTTTAAGACTAATAACATCGGCTCCATGGTACATCAAAAATTCAAATTTACATCGTGATTTAAATATGCCACTAGTGACTGAAGAAATTTCAAAATACGCAGGCAAATACTTAACAAATCTCGAGTCTCATCCTAATACCCTTGCTCGTAACATCTTGAATTTAAGTGGACACATCCGCTTAAAAAAGAGGGATACTATGGCTCTAATACTCAACACTCCAGATGAAACAGCTTGAAAATATTTTTTTTGCATTGCACGACTCTTATGTGTTACTAGGTACTATCACTAGTTTATGTCCGACACTGGTCGGGCCTAATAGTTCTATTTAGATTTAAGATTTGAATACTTATTGTTAGTTCATTTTTTGAAAATACAATAAATATGTACGTATTTAAAAAAAAATTAATAGGGAGTGAGTAAAGATCTTAAATGTCCAGCAAATAAGTTACCTCTCTCACTATCGCTTCTTGCATATCCTCCGGTAGAAGTGTGCAGTAGTAATTTAAGCTCAACGAGTCTTTTAAGATTTCTAGCAGCGCGCCATAACGAGTAATTAGATGTTGACGTGACATCGAGAACTTCTAGATATTTTTGAAGTAATGCAGTTTTTTCCGATGATAGCAACTCTTTTAGTCGTTAAGTAGATTCTTTAAGTCTGATTTTATGATGGGGTGATCTGTGTTGTTGCCATTCTCTTCTAGCTCTCCTTTTTTCACATACAAGGCGTTCAATATCCGTAGAATAAATTCTATTCAAGCCAGTCTGCGGTTGGGAGGTAGTGGCATGTTCAACAGACTGTTTAATATTATCGTTAAGATTGGTAACGTTAAATTCAATATATGTTTTCCGTACACTGACTGATGTGATATTTTTTGAACCCCAGCCAATTAACACGATTGATCATGTTCACATATGGGTGAGGTAAGTCCCTTCTTAGTGGGCTACCCAGCTTTTCTGGCATCATGCTAGTCATATTTGTTTGTGGTCGTATTTCAAAAATTTCGTTTAATTTTCATAAACATGTAACATATGCAGTAAATAATTTCATATCATGGAATAAATAAATAGAAAAATCCGTTCGGTTGCTCTTTTGGTTTCATAAAATATGTTTTTATGCAATTTTAACTTTCTACATATTGGTAACCTAACTTTGTTATTTACATTAAACATCTGTTTTCTTTTAGAACTATTGACATTTCTCAGTGTTACCATTCTTTCATAGTATTTAAGTGAGCATTTAATTTTATGTTTGAAAAAATGAAACTGCATTTAAGTGCAACTTAAATTTAAGTGGCAATTAGCTAATTGACATATAATTGAGAACTCAATTATTGGGCCTTAGAATAACATAAGATCAACTACATTTAAGATTATACCATATGTAAATACAAGCATTTTACCCAATTAGTATTCTTGGAAAACATCTATAACTATATATTTTCTACTCTCGTACCAGTTCATTCACTTGGTAGTTTCTTAAATTTTTTTGCGTTGACAAATTGTGCAATATCGATATTTCGTAATTGGGTCAAATGCGAAATAATATTAACGAAATAGGTTACTGTATAGTTAGCATAATAAGATTAACAGTTAAGTAATATGTTAATATTAAAATACATTAAAGTTTTGTATAAATAGCTGATTTTAAGAAAGAAAGAAGATAGTTGTAATTAGGGAGTTGTTAGTTGTAGTTAGTTGAAATTAGTTGTAGTGTGTTGGACAGTTGAAGTTGTAGAGTCCATACCTAGGATTCCCACGGGACCCTCCAGGTTTAAATTTATAAAATATAGATACTAGTTATTAGTTTGAACAGTTTTTAATACATCCTTTTAATATATTCAAGAAAAATCCGTATTTAAATTCAACACAACACTAGTGATGTGCTGTATGCCAGTTTTTGATATTCGCGAATACGAATACAAATATTTGAAACAATATTCGCGAATACGAATATTATATGTTAAATTAATATACATTAATTTGGGTTCTCTTTACTCTGCAAAATAATATATGAAAAATTTTCTACGAAATAGAACTTCAGACCACTGTTCGCGTACATTAAAGTTAGTAAAAACAAGAAACACAAATTTTATAAAGAATTAAATTGATTCCTACATGTTGTGCTACATTTTCATTTTTAATGTTTTGCAGAAAAGTCATTTTATACCAAAAAATCTAGAGACAAATTTTGGTGAAACTGCTTACATGGTTTTCCTTTCCTCATATCTGTTCCTTTTACATTTTTAAATATTCTCAATTTACATAAAAAAAACTTATTATCATATCAAAATACAACATACATACATATACTACCAATAAATGTTCCAAATACATAGAACGAAATGGTTTGGCAGAGGTTTATGAAAATATTTCTTCCAATTCTCATGCATAAGAAAGTGTCGTCTCAAAAAATATAATATATATAATAATATATAAACGAATCAAAGAAAACATTTTTATAAAACAACTGTTAAATGAATGGAAACTAAATCAAGTGCAACTCCAATTTTGAGGTATTTTTAAGGAATATGTATTTATATTTTAATATGGACAAATAATTTTCGAACAAATATTATCCATTAAAAATGCAGTCTTTTAATTAGTACAAAATATTAAGAAATGAAAAATCAGCTACGTAGTTTAATTACCTTTTGTGCTAGATTAACGGGTCTGTATAACTTTAGAGGAAAACGTCGCAATGTTGAAGAAGTGGTCAAACAGACCTTAATAAAACGAATTTAAAAAAATTACGATTATTAATAAATCCCATTCCTGTCTTCGGTAATAGAAAACTGTTTTGAGTCAGTTTATCTTCCAAAACACTCCAACAGTGTGTGCCGTCCCGCTGAGTGCACTCGTTAAAAATGCCCAACTTTAGAAAATTACCTTTTTTAATGTTAATTGTACAATAAATTTGTTTTGTTTGTTTTTATTGTTTATTCTTTGAATTGAAATATTCAAATATTCGTTTCGTCTGAATTTGGCGAGTACGAATATCTAAAAACGGGCGAAGATTCGGGAATTCGTTTAAGAATATTCGCACTTCACTAAGTATATAAAATATTAGGTCTGTTTCTTTACTTTTTGGGTACAGTTCGGTTAAATGAGAGCAAACTATAGTTTCTCTCAATAAAATACAAAAGTACGGGAACTCGAAAAACCAACATTTTTAACACAAAAGGAAATGTCAATGCAAAAAGCGGGACATGGTCGATCAAAAAGCGGGATTTTGAAGAAAATAGTAAATGTATAAAGTAACAAATAATTATTTGTTTTTACCGTCATTATTTTCTTCTTTCAATGTTTTTTTGGGCAATATGTATCCATTCATTGTTTTTTATTAACAAACATTTGTAAGCGTGGCAACCTCAAGAATTTTATTTGCAAATAGTGCGTTAATCGTGAATATATTTCTGAATTAGTAAGTAGCAATAAAATAATCATTAGGCAACAATTTACAGTTTTATTTGAAAATAAGTTGAGCGTACGAGTATAAGCGTGATATATATGTATAAAAAAATCAAATGTAGTTCGTTGGTAATCGCATCAATTAAGAGCGGCTGCACCGATTTCGAAATATTTTTAATGTGACATCTGTCATTTAAATATTTTTTTATTATTTGAAATGTGTAATTATGTGTGAGTAACTATTTCTACAATTTGCGTTGTCTTACAAAAAAAAAGTTCCTATCAGACATGTGGGTGTGAAACCTGCTTACAGCGTATTACTGATGGTCTAGAAGGAGCAATGTGATATTAATATTTAATGACTGAAGTTTTCGTGGCACTTCCCACATAAAAGATATAGTTGATTAAAGATATCTTGAAAGCCAAAACAGTAAATAATTTTAAATGTTTTCGTAACGATGATAGTATTATAAAAAGGAGTTACTAATGGAACAAAAAGTGTGTGTTTTCTGCTGGTTCTGCAGATGATAGAAAATAATCAGAATTCGACAAGTGAGCATGCATTCTCTCAAATAAAGAAAATGTTTACTTAAAAAAATATCTGAAAACTAATTTAGCGAGAATTTTTAAAGCAGTCCTGACTATTTGTGTTAAGAATGAGAATTGTATGCTCCGAAACAGTGAAGGTTGAACCGCAAGCATGGCACTTCTACTCGTAATATAAAAAATTTGTTTTTTCATCGCAAAACGTATATGGGGTATAGCAAAGCACACACTTTTAACTAGTTAAGCATAACTACACTTAAAAAATATTTGGAATGAATTTTTGTCAGACACATTTTAATAAAAATTTAATAAGAGATTGAAAATTGCAAAACTCTAAAAAGCGGGATAGAAATTCCAGGCGGGATCAATATACGAAAAGCGGGATAATCCCGCCTAAAGCGGGATGTGTGGTCAAGTTACGTATACACATAACTAAACACATACTTATGTATATACACACGTACTTATTTAATTACATGAAGGTTTTTTTTGTCATAATTTCATATAAAAACTTATAAAACTTTGTTCGCTGCTTGTTTTTAAATATATTTTAATACATTTTTCCATTTTTCTAGTATTTAGAAAAATGTAATTTTTCTTTGTTATTGTTTATTTTTCAAACATCTGCTTGATTTTCTGTGTGACCAAGCTACCACGAAGAAAAAGTACGGTCTGTTTCGTGCAAGAAGAAGAACATTACTCTCACAAAACCTCTCTCATTTACCCAATTTTCGAGTACGGGAACGCTTTTCGTGCAAATTGGGATCCCGCGGGATCCCAATGTAGAGTCAAGAAACAGACCTATTACATGTGCTTCGTGTATAATATACACTGTATGTACCTATAGTAGAAACTTTTATTTTTATGATTTTGTTTCATTAACTAAAATGTATACTTTATATATGTATATGCAAAGCTCCAACTTCAGTTTCCTGATTGTACTTTTTTAATAAATGATTTTTTAATAAAAGTATAAAAACATGCATATGAAGCAACAAATAAGTTATGTGTTAATAAATATAAAAATACTCCCTTTTCGAGGTAATTTAATAAAAAAAAAGATTTTTTGCTATGTCCACTGTCTGAACAAGTAAACTTAGCAGTAATATCGGTATACCGGTTTATGGAATCTTTAACGGTATGTACCGGTAATACCGATACCGAAATAAAAAAATACCGGTACCGTTACAGATACCGAATTTTAAAAAATAATTGTACCGGTATCAATACCGATACCGTTATTTATTTCGGTTTTCAACCTTGCATTTATCGTCCAATGGAGCGTTGCACTTTTATTTCCGCAATCTGCACATCTTCGTTGTTTTGCTATTGGTTTTATTAGGTGATCTCTTCGATCATAGCGCTCTTCCAAAGTAACTCTGCCTCCAAAATTTTTCTACTTTTGTGGACCTGTTCTCTTGTGGTTTGATTTCACAACTGACAGATAGCCTAGAACAATTTTACATCGAATTTCAAGGAGTGAAACTTTCTGACAAGGGTATGATATTTGATATATCCGCCATGCATTTACTACGCCAATATCCACAAACTGGGAAAATAATTTCCACCGCCTATTTTTTTTACCAAATTCTGGTTCTGTATAACGGTATTTGCTTATCCAGCAAGTCGACACCGCCCATATTTTTATTGTATTCGCTAAACAAACGTAGAATTGGGACAGTTATATAATTTTTATATTTTCTGGAAAAACGTTTAACATTTTCTAGCGGAAATGCGTCATTGTAACGGTTTTCTGAATTTTGTTCTCTCAATCAAATTGCTGTGTCTGGCGGTATAATGTAAACATTAACATGATTGTAATTCTCATATTCTATGCTAGCCAAAAATTCGTCATCTTCCATTAACGCAGTAAGCTCAGGAATGGTAAAAAACTTTTTTGAAGCCATTTCTAAAGAAAATTATTTGAATATGTATATTTTGCACTTTACGCCAATGTCACAAAAACGGGACGTTCAATTTATAAGATCAAAACTCTTACCTCGGATATTTTTAACGCAAAACTTTTTATTGTATACATATATAAAACAAATTGAATTGAAGTGTGAATAAAAAAATTGGTCTTCCCCTTTTTATTTACACTTTTCGATACTTTATATGAAAAGTCGCACCTGAGATGGCCAGCGTCAACGTAAAGTTGACAGCCATTTACACCAAATTTTTAAAAAACTTTAAATATTTTCAAGGAGGCTGCCATATTTTATTCTTATTTTAGCAAACGCTTCTAAGCCATACGAGTTTTATTTAGTTTTCAAAATAATTCCTAAAAATGGCGGATAATGGGTTAAGTCGAAGTAGCGAAAGTCGTAAAGTTTTACTTTTCGCTGCTTTGGCATTTTTCAACTGTTTAAAATCAACCAATGCCTTTGCTTGTGCAAGTCAAAATCAACAACAGTCGCAGTCGGAAGCAGAAGCAGCGAACTATTTATGAACAATTTCGCAGTACATATTTCCAACAGTCGACGATTTCAAAAGTTTGAATTTGATTTACTGTTGCTTTTGGTTAGTTTCGGTAGTAAAAGCATAAGCAATCTTTATGCTTTTGTAAGTACCAAACAGTCACAGTCAAAGAAGCAAAAGCTCTTGCTTTTAGAAGCTTTCAGCAGGTTCAGTTAACTATTTTGTGCTGTTTGTCATGTTTTTGTTGTTGGTTTTGCACATCATACAAGACGAAAAAAACAAAAACCACTTTACTGTGATTGCTTAAAATTTCTAATGGTAGAATTACTAAAATCGTATCGTGCTGTTGTGTGTCAGCTGACAAAATCCGTAACATTTAATAAACACGTTGATGCTTATTGAAAATGAGTTGGCAGCGTTTGCTAACAAGCGTCAAGTTCTGGCTTACATACATATACACACACATAAAGCAAATTAACAGCTGACACTTTCGCTGGCAGCCTCACATTTTTACTATCTAACATACAGACTTAAACGATATGACAACTTCAAAAGTAAGACGATACGATTTGAAAAACGAAGTAATAAAAGCAAGACTTTTTGCTTCTTCGACTGTGCCTGTTTGCGACTTCCAAAGCATTTTGTGATTTTGCTTTGACTGAAACTGTTGTATTTTTCAAAAGCAGAAGCCAAATCAAATGAAAACCATTAAAGTTTTTTAAACACTGTTTACATACATATATGTATATCAAGGCGAATTCAGTATCAGGTGACCTTTTCCGCCCGGCTGGTTATCAGCTGTTGATACCTAATTGAGCAATTTGAACCAAAATGTCAAAATTTGCTTAGAAATCTTCTGACAGATTGGTTTTGTAGCATAGAAAACTACATGTTTTTTTTTGTATTTGTATTGTTGTAGTGGTAAGGTAACGTATACAAATTTAGCAACTCAAAATTTAAAATTATCAAAAAAAAAACAAAAGTACCAAAATAGGACTATTGTGCCACACTCCCGTTAAATATACATCCCATCACTGTCTGCAAATATGACATAGTGTTCACAACTGATGAATTTATATCATGATGAAAATTCATCACGTATACTCTCAATCAGAACAGATTTGATTATTTCAATAAAAACAAATAAAAATATGAAATTTGAACTACAAAAATGTTATAGTACAATTAAGATCACAAAAGTACAATTTTTGAAAGTCACGTAACCTCGTCATGAAATTCTACTTTCTGCAGGTTCGGTCGTTACAGTTACGTGACATTTCAGTCAGCTAAAGGCTCAGTTAGCCGACTGTAATGCAATGTAAATGTAATGTAGGAAACAGCTGAGGTAAGCCTTTAAAAGGTAAAGAAAACCCAGCAGAGGCTAGTACGGCTATATGATCATTGCGGGATTTCACGGCGACGGCCGGGTCATGCAATCCAAATAGCACGTCTTCTAAATACATGTAGTTTCCTATGATATTAGAAACATGGAGGTTTTATCTTTCACACTGATTGGCTTATTCGAACAACGTTCAAATTGCCAAGTATGACGCGCAATTAACGCCAAAAGTGACGGTGTTTAACTCGCAATCATAAACGTCTTCGTGGGGTGAATCACACAATCATATCCGTTGGTAAGGGCTTTGACGAAGATTTACGAGTATTTGGCGATACATCTATTTAATATCAGCGTTGAAAATATATTTGAAAAGACGCCACTTGAGAATGAGGGTTGGTAAATCAGTCTGTAAGACCGGTCCTGGGTAGAGAATGTCGTTTAAGCTAACATCATTAGCTTAGGGGCGTGATGCGTTGAAAATCACTTCTAGTTTAGTGGTAGTACTCTCTGATTTAAAAACAGTTTGATGGTGTAGATAGTAGGAGTGTGGATTACTGGAAAAATCCGGGTTACCCTCTATATGTGATTATCACATTTCGGTTTCAATTCAAGGTGCCTAAATAGACCTGCTTCGTAAAGAATACATTAAGACATGGAGATGTTTCGAGACTGATAGAGAAGTTTGTCTTGGAAAATATTTCTGACAAAGGGTAGAGACACAACAAAGCGGCAAGAATTATTGTGGTAAGAATCCCTACAAGTAATTGCTGATGGAAACTAATACAACAATTTTGTAATTAATCAGTGATGGTATTTTGGTGCTTTTTGCCTCTTCACAAACGCGTTTTTAAAAGCGGGTATTTACTGTACTTTTTAACAATTTCTCACAGTGCTTTTGGTGCTTTTTTCTAAAAAAAAATATTTCTATGTTACAAAACTTAAATACTTTTAAACACTAAGATCCGCATCTTTTGTCTGAGTGTTCTTAAATTGTTTTAAACGGAAACTACATATGTTAAAAACAATGTAGTAAGCTTTTCATAATTGGGATTACAAAATTAAAACTTTTCTTGCAAAATAGAAAACGGAAGTAACTGGAAAGTTCCACATAATTCTCTGCATAATAATTGATTGAAAGTTTGGTATTGTATTGACGTGCCGTCAATGTTGACAACTGTTATCAGGGTGAATATCACAAAAAACAACAACTTTTAAGTTGCTTAATAAAAAAATGATGCTTTTAATGCATTCTTTATGTGTGAATGATTTTTCAGTAATACACGTACGAGTATGTATCTTAATCTAAGCTTAAGCTTCACCTACTAAATAACTAGTACTGATCATATAACTGCTAACATTTTGAACAAATTCACTTTGTGAGATATGACACTGTTTCAATAAGCACAATACATATTTTAGTTTTGAAGGTATGAATTTATATTATTTGAGTTATGTATGTAGCTCGTTTCTGCATTTCTCGCATCATAAAATTTCCCGCATGAAATGAGGGAATCGTAACAAAAACAGTGTAAATTGTTTCAATATCTTTACTTTGCGAAAACTATCTGTCATTTAGGGCCCGATTATGGTTTACAACAGTTGTTCTTTTAATGTTGTATGTTTCAAATTGCGATTACGGCTTACAACACTTATTTGAGTGTTGTCATCTTAGTTGTCTATGTTGAAGTTCTTGCGATTATGGCTTACAACATGTGTTCTTATCTGCTGTAAGAACTTTGAACTGACAACTGCTCATTACGTGTTGTGTTATTGTGTTTGGAGAAATATTTGTAAGTACTCGTATACATACATATGTAAATGTTTTTGAATAGCGCTTATAACTGCAATTTAAAATATTTCTTAGAAAAACAAAAAGTAAAATAAAGAAAAAATTACTGGCCTTATGTATAAGAAAAACCTGGCATGAAGTTAGCATAAGTGGCAAAATTAAAAATGATCTTAAAGAGTTTTGCCATTTCCATACATGAATTCATACATATTCATATATATTTATATACATTCATAAATTAAAAATATATGGACCATACATATTATTTTTAGCGTTACAAAAACGAACTTTTTTTCTGTCTCATAAACCAAATATACTTTTTCGGAAAGGGGAGAAAAAATAAAAATACACGTGTATCGGCGATTTTCATGTACACGTCATACTTTTTTTTTTTTTTTTTTTTTTGTATAAAATATAAAGCTCGTAGTGTCCGTCTGTCTGAAAAACTTTGGATAAGTTTTTAACACTTTTTCCGTGATCCAATCGAGCTTAGTTTTTGCAGGCAGACTCGTGGAAATGTCATATCAAATTTAAAAAAAAAATTGATTTTTATCAATTCTCAGATTTTTTTTGAAATTTTTTTTTTCTCTTTTTTCAGCATAACTTGAAGGGACTTCAAATTTTTAAACTACTAAAGCGTTCCCGAAAAAAAAGATTTGTTTTTCGACCCATCCTACTCCATGTATTTGCAGTTTATCAATGCAGTGCCCGACTCGAAATAACTTTTGTTACGTTTCTGGCTTATTCTCACCAAGTAAAAATTTGAGAAATATTACGAAAACAGTGCTTAATTCGTTTCAGAAAATATTCAAGACTGCTTATGTTCCTTACTTGTGGTATATTCCGGAAGTCGTGTGCGACTATTGCTATAGAAATTTATGCAAGTTTACTGATGGAAGGTCAACAATAAAGTACGCTGTACCATCAATTTGGCTACCACGTACGGAGCACTGCAATGAATTGTGCTACTTTTGCGTAACTTTTCCTCATACTAAAGGGTACCAATACTTTCGCCGCAACAAAGTTCGCTACGCTAATGTGGAATCGGTTATTCCAGCGGTTCTGTACTCACCAGAAGAACGTATTGCGGCTTCAGTGGAGATTTTTGATGATGTTCCCGAAATAAGCGATGGAAAATCAACAGTAGTTCCAACAATGCTATCAACATTTCTTGGATCGAATGCGAGAGTTCATAAGTATCGGAATATGTACCAACATCCAGTGAACTTGGGACTGCAGTGCCGCATTCAATAACACAAGCCGACTTAAATGACCTTGTACGAGACGGAAATTTGTCGAGGAGAACAGCGGAATTCTTTGCATCACGCTTTAAGCAGTGGAATATAGTGGCGTCTGATTTTAAAACAACAGCCGCTCGTGATCGAGGTAGCACTATTCCATATGACGAATTTTTTAAATTGCACGAAGATCGGAAAAATACCTGGCTTATTGTTATGATATTGATTCGATGTTTGCAAAAATTGGTTACCCTCATATTTCAGAGTGGCGGCTTTTCATCGATGCATCGGTCAACAGCCTTAAAGTCGTGCTGCTTCATATAGGTAACAAACATCCATCTGTCCCGATCGCATATGCCACAAACCTCAAAGAAACATACGAAGGCATGGAATTAATATTACAGCTGATAAAGTACCAAGAGTATAATTGGAAAATATGCTGGGTGTTAAGCGTGGATTTCCAACTCACCAGTGCTTTTTTTGTACATGGGAAGTTCGCAAAAGAGATTAGCATTACACTGAATTTAAGTGGAAGCCGCGAACATGCTACAATGTAGGCGTAGAAAGTATAGAGCATCTACCATTGGTGCAGCCATCTCAAATCATTTTGCCACCACTACACATTAAGCTCGGTCTCGTATCAAATTTTGTTAAAAAACTGGATCGTGAGGGCGAGGCAATTGCAAGTTTGCGCAAAATTTTTCCAAAATTGAGCGGCGCAAAGATACATGCAGGTACTTTTTAAGAAGTCATTCAGTAAATTTTTTTTTAATGATGTGTATGATTTAAGGTGTTTTCAATGGTCCGCAGATAAAAAAAATAGTTGCAAGTTATGAATTTTCATCTAAATTGAATGCTATCGAACAACGTGCATGGAAAGTTACAGTTGCCGTTATTGAGCAGTTTCTTGGCAACAAACGAGCTGTCAATTATAAAAATATTGTCGCAGAAATGATTTCGGCATATGGCGAAATGGGCATATTAATGTCGCTAAAGATCCATTTCCTTCATAATCATTTAGATTTTTTCCCTGATGATTTAGGAGCTTGTAGCGATGAGCATGGCGAAAGGTTCCATCAGGACATTGCGGCTATTGAAAAGCGCTTTAAAGGACAAGATATTACCCATATGCTTGGCAAATACTGTTGGTCTATTTGTCGCGATGGTGACACATATGCTTACAAACGCAAGAATAAAAGGCCGAAGTTTCTTTAAAAGCATTAAAATTTTTAATGTAACAATTTTCAATGTTAATATAACAAAATTAATAAAAAAAAATCGGGTTTTTAAGGAGCTGAAACCGTTACAAAAAAACCGATAACAAATTTTTCAAAAAAATTCCAAAAAATCTGAGAATTGACAAAATTAATTTTTTTTTTAAATTTGACATGATACAGACACGAGTCTGCCTGCAAAAACTCAGCTCGATTGGATCACGGAAAAAGGGTTAAAAACTTATCCAAAGTTTTTCAGACAGACGGACACTACGAGCTTTATATTTTATAAAAAAAATTCTGACGTGTACATGAAAATCGCCGATACACGTGTATTTTTATTTTTTCACCCCTTTCCGAAAAAGTATATTTGGTTCATAGGTCAGAATGTGTGTAACGCGGTGTTATAAAAAATAATATAACGAATTTCTCAAATGACTAGAACAAGAATCTCACCTATCAACATGGATCCCAAATAAAAGAGCTTTATGATTGATTCATTAATCAACATGAAGAAGGTCTCAGTTGACCACAATATCAAAATGACGAGTTTCGCGTACTTTTATATTTGAACCCTATATATTTGGTTCTCAAATGCCAGAGCTTGGTTAGTACGTATAAAATATCCGCTAACAAAGTAGCGGGCAATATGCTAGTATACTATAACTGCCTTATTCATAAAAAATATTTTAGGTTTAGCGCTTATTTGACATATTTCTATGCAAATTTTTCAAATAAACCTGTAATAAATCTAAAATATTTTTATGAATTACACCGTAATTCCTTAAATATTTATACAAAATAAGCATAATTTATAATAACGATTTGCCATTATCCTGCATATTTGTACACATCATTAAAGTGGGTAACGCTGTCATTTTACTCTGAAAACATCAAAAAATTACTTTCTTAAAAATATCGCTGAAATCTAAATGGAAATTAAAAACAATGTGATTGTGGTAGTGAAAATATGTTAGTGTATTGCGATTTTTATGCAATTTAGGTGTATTCACCCATTGTTTCGGAACAAAATTTTTGTCTGGAGAAAATTTTTTTTACTGAGAGTTTTTTTGCAAGACGATTCATCCATTTTGTCTGGAAATACGTGTGGCTTCTATTACAATGATTGACAAAAATGAACTTTTAATTTGTCACATGACTTTTTTCGTATTTTTTACTTTATTTTGATTTCCTAATATGGAAAACAGAGGTAGGAAAAATTTGACACCCATAGTTTTTTTTTGACAGGAATTTTATATATCATAAAAAATAATGATACTTTACATACTTTACATACTTGATAATATAGGGTGTTTTTTTTAGAGGTATAGAACTTCGAATTGAAATAAAACACAAGAAAATCGTTTTAATGTCCATCAATTTGGCTTTATTGGAAGGATAATTTTATGCCATTAACGTTTAAATATGATTTCGGGCATGTGGCCGCCGCGGCTGGCTCGAATAAAGCCAATTCTACAGGTCCAATCTTCAACCACTTTTTCGAGCATATGGGGCCGTATGTTGGCAATAACGCCACGAATGTTGGCTTCCAAGTCCCCTAACGTTTCTGGTTTGTTGGCGTAGACGAGCGACTTCACATATCCCCAAAGAAAATAATCCAATGGTGTCAAATCACACGATCTTGGTGGCCAATTGACCGGTTAACCGAATTAATTGCTCTGATGGACGATTATGTCGACCATAAAATGGACGGAGCTTGCGGTAAACTTCGCGAACTGAACCATTTTTTTTTAAATAAATTTGCACGATTTGCAAGCGTTGTTCTTTTGTCAACCTGTTCATGATGAAATGGCAAACCAAACTAAATATTAATCACTTGACAGCTGACAAAATGGCAGCCAGTTAAAAAAGTGATGCCAACTTAAAGTTCTATACCTCAATAAAAAACACCCTAAAAGCTATGATTTTCTGGAGTATTTCACCTGAGGCTGGTCTCTTGCAAGTGTTCAACAATAATCTGCCAACATTCAAGGACTCCATTTGCCCTGGTATCGTTTTTCCATGCTGGAAATATCCTGAGGGAACCTTTCGCCGTGTTTGTCGCTAACGGCTCCTATGGTCTCGGGAAAGAAATCGAGGTGGGAGTGTACAAAGTGTATTTTGATTGACATATTACAACCCAATGCTTGATACGTCGAAAGTAGTTCTCCTATCAGATTTTTGTAGTTACTTGCTTTGTGGTTGCCCAAAAAATTTTGTGCGACATTTTTAAAACTTTTCCAAGCAGATTTCTCTAACAAACTTAACTTTTCTTCGAATTTGTTATCCTTTAACAGTTCCTTGATCTGAGGTCCGACGAAAATTACTTTTTTTATTTTTGCGTCTGTAACTTTAGGAAACTTTTCTCTCAAGTACGTAAAACCTGAACCGTTCGTCGCTGACTTTTGAAAGTTAGTTCACCACATACGTAGCAAAAAGAATTATGATGATTGATGCACTTTCTTTGCATGTTGAGAAAATAACAACGTTTTGCTGAACTCTAAGTATTACTCTTTTTTAAATGAAAACTTGATGCAATTACGTACAGTACGGTCAGTAGTATTAACGGAAAATAAGGTAAAATCATAGCTGGGTGTCACAACAAATCTGTGCGTGACAGAAACAAATTAGTTTGTGTTTTGCAACGAAGGCATATAGTAAAGTAATAATTAGCATACAGAATCCGTGTGGCAAAAATCTTGTTGATCAGTGTTATTAATATAAACTTAAACTTTGGTTGAAAATTTAAAATTTTTGGCAGCTCAGTTCGATTTTATCCGGACAAAAATTAAAACTAAACAAATTCAAGCAGAATTCCGAACAAAATTTGTTTTCTTCTTCTCTCTCTCTCTCTCAAAAAGAGAAACGTAAAATTCCACATAAAAAAAAACTTTCTATGGACCAAAATCTTGTTCCGAAACAATGGCTGAATCGACCTTTAGTTTCATGTGTAAATGTTAGGTAGGTTATTTTCATATGATACTAATTATCAAAACAAAAAAACAAAAATCCATAGTGCATTAAAAATGGTGGTCAATTAAACTTGTACATGCATATGCATAATTTTAAGACGTTATTCGTACGAAGTTTGTGGGGAATCTGTAAAAAAATAAAAAAAAAAATTAAAATCCCATAAAAAAATACAATTTTAGTTTTTTCCCAGTTTTGCAATTTTCCAATCTTTCTTTCCATAAAAACCTTTTTCAGGCTATTACACATATTTCAAAAAAATATTGAGCGAAATCGGTCGATTACATGTTCATTTTTCAATATTACTGATTATCTTAAATACAAGTACAGGTTTACAACTCGGAACAGGTAAAATAATCCCCAAAACAAAAGAATTAATGAATTATGTTACAAAATGTGTATATTAACAGTTATTATCGACATACATACTTTATAAACTATTTATTTTTTAATGATCCCCGCAATTTTTATTTAACTTTTTCTACAATTTTTACACTTTTCGTTTGCTTATTTTTGTTTGTTTAATTTTTGAATTATCTTACAAAACTTTACTACAAAAATTTGCAAAATACTCAGTCAAGAACTGCCACAGTCGCTATTTGTGTTCTTAGTTAGTGTGTTTTGGGTAAACGAACGCTATTTAGTAAACTACAGTACACATTTTTATAAACTTCCGTAGTCGAACACAGCTGTTGTTGTAATATCGCCATACACTCTTATTTTTGAAGGCTGTGCTGTACAAACACAAAATTACTAATTTTCGTACTTTTTCTATTGGAAGGCGAAATTATGATAGAAGGAAGCAAGTCTCTAGAAGAATAATAAGTTGAAACAAAAATTGTCATACGGGCATTTCAATTTATTTGCTACACAACATTTTGTACTCAGCTCACTCGAGAAATTCATGTTCGGAAAATTGTTTGCTAAAATATTTTTGACATGCTCTTCTTATTAGTTTTTTGCAGTTTTGGACTAAAAATTTGACAGGCACTACGCTACGGGGAATATTGTACTGATGATAAAAACCGATATCTCAGGCCAGTTTGAAACAAAAATTTTCCGCACCGAATGAATTTCTAAAACCTCTTAATTTTTTTTAATAGCAATATATGAGTACATTTCAATACCTCCATAGATATTAAAGTAGAAATTGCATTCACGTTATGAATTATATTTGCCGGTGTTGAAACAAAGAGTAACTAAGATCTGAAAAACTATTTTAAATACTGCCATCAAAAAATTCTAACTCCAAACTTCATCGCATTTGGCGCGGAATTTTTTTTTAACAATTGTGTAAAAGTAAAAACGCAGTTATTCTTATTTTTCTACGGACTATTCAGCCCTATCTGTAAAATTTTGATATTTGCAAAAAAATGCCAAAAATTATAACCCTAATGTACATAAGGTTGATAGTTTCAGAATAGCCCCCATTATTTCACATAAATAATGGGGGCTATTCTGGAAAACGCATCGAAAAATTTAAACTTTACATTAAAATAAAAACAAATTTTCAAAAATTGTTTTTGTTTGTAATACATTTCTAAAATGAAATAAACGTGAGAATTTCAACGCGTTTCTCTCTCTTTTAAAAACGGTTAATTTTGTATGCGAAACAAAAACAATTTTTTTTACATTTACACAGTTTTGTTTTTGTTTTGCATGTAACTTTCACCAATTCGACGCGTATTCCAGAATAGCCCCCAATATAATAAATTGATAAAAATAATAAATGCTAATTTTTGTTAATTACTTATCAATTTAATTTATTAAATAAATTTTAATTTAATTTATCTAAAAATATAAACCAAAATTGTAACACATATGTATGCACACAGAGAAATAACGCTTGTTATTGTTTAAAAAGGTGTTCAGACTATATGTACAAACTTACTATGTGAGAAAGTGACATTCCACATGAAAAATAGATATGTACATAGTATGATGTAAATAAAACTTTATTAACAGCTTGTGTATTTTTTTAATTTACATCCTTTATAGCTTTTGGATGCTATAATAATATAAGTTTATTAGTATTTGTTCTACATGAAACTTAACTCTTCAGTTTAGTAGAAAAACTACGAAACAAATTATAAAAAACTTACATACATATTACGTTGAACCTTGACAAGTTACAAAAAACGTAACAAATGTAAATATGTAAATGGCAATACTGTCATTCTTATGTAAATACATACACACACGCACAATGTATATACAAATATATGTATTTAATCTCAATGACATACATTTATTTGCGATTACATATCACCATGTTTTAATCCATTTTTATGAGAACATATGTTCGTAAATATTTGATTTAATTTTAATATTATTTAAATTCACTTTACTAATATTAATTAATTTTCTTAGATTGCTTTGAAGCGATAGTTTGAAACACAATTTTTTCATGCAATTAAAAGACGAGGGAAACACTTATTTTTCATTTTCTATTTCTTTATAAGTAATAACTCTTGTTACTGAAATCATTAACGTGAAGACATATTTTCCGTTTATTGGCTAAGCACGACATTTAAATTTTCAGCATCTTTTTCTTTAATTAAAACGAATTCCACGGAAAATACCTTATTTTGTACGAAATTTATATATTTTTTTAAGAAGATAACGCGCACTGCGCATTAGCAAGCAAAGTTCTCATGTTCTTAACTTCATTAAGTGTTATAATAGTAAGTTTACTACGAAAGTAGTACACAAACTTGTATCAATCTTAGAATTCATCTGTTACCCCTTTGTTACACTAACGGAAGCCAGAAGCTGCATGTTTATAACATGTTTAATATAAATAAAACTGTTAAAAAGAAACAAATTTTTACACAAGATAACTTCCGTTATGGCGAATTATTCTGCACTCTTTAGTGTTGTAATAAATTAGTGATATGTGGTATATACTTGTGTCAACCAGCATATTTTAGTTTTTTCTTGTAGTTATTATTGGGCACAAGTCAGAGCCAAAACCTCAATGTAAATTAAATAAATGATCGAAAAACTTTTGTTAAAAACAATTTAAGACAAAAACAGGTGAACTACCGCTTAGGGAATTGTAAATATCTTCAAAAATCGATTTTCGATCAGCTTTTTCCGTTCCAATTTTTAAATGGATTAATCGTGCCTGAAAATCGATTTTAAGACCGTTTAAGACAAATTTGTAAATTTTTAGAAATTTTTTTATATAACATTAAATAATTTTCACGTGTACGCAGTAAGTCTCAAAAATTATTTCTAAAGTGGGGGGAATATTCGCTGTAGTATAACGTAAAGGTGTCTTTACATGGTAATACAATGTAATACATTTACTTGTCAAAAAATGTTGTAGAATGGGCAAAATTTTATCATGTAAAAGCAGAATGTATCGAGTAGGAGAGAATACGGATAGACAATTTGACAAGCGGTCGATAGATGCTTATTTACTAAACAATTTTAGAAACTTAAGTATTCTCATCACACCAGAGGTATATTTCAAAGTAAACATTGGCAGCATTAATGGTATTTATTGAAGGTGTTAACACTTTTACAAAAACAACCAAAATCAACTCACGAAAGTTTCATGTGAGATTTTTGTAAGTATTGTACAATTGCAACCATCAGCTACTTAACCCGTACAGCAAAACCAAACAACAATAAACAAACCTATAGAAAAATTATATTTTTCTCCAATATTTAGTTTTATTAGTACACATCTTTTTTTTTTTGTTGCAATTTTTGTTATTAACTGAACAGTTTAATATCTTTGCTTGCATTTTACTTATAGTATCAGTGTAAACATGAAAAATACCTACAACAGACTCTTGTTTTATCTAATACATACACATATGTCAACTAGGGTTAACATGCTTTTAAATAAAGCATTACATCATTGACTAAAGCATTACATTGCGATCCCGCGGGATCCCAATTTGCACGAAATGCGTGCCTTTACTCGAAAATAGGATAAATGAGAGAGGTTTTGTGAGAGTAATGTTCTTCTTCTACTTGCACGAAACAGTCCGTACTTTTTCTTCGTGCTAGTTTGGGCACATAGAAAATCAATCAGCTGTTTGAAAAACAAACAATAACAAAAAAATTAAATTTTCCTAAAAACTAAAAAAATTTCAAAATTTATCAAATTTTTTTTTATAAATCGCGGGATTTTCGGGACTATGCAAATCCCGGAGCCCCAGAGTTTTGCATAATGTTTTTCACTGTAATCTTCTATTTTAAAAATTATTAGAAACACATTGTTGTTAAAGGTTCAAATAAAAAATTTGCTTTGAATAAATATTTTAGTAGATCATATGATATATATGTATGTATATGTACATAGTATATATATAATATTGTATATATATATATATATATATATATATATATATATATATATATATATATATATATATATATATATATTCGTCTGCATGTAGCTTTCAAATATGAAAAAAAAATAAATTGTTAAATCAAAATATTATTTTTAAGATAAAGTCGTAAATTCGTTCACAATATTTTCGGGATTTTGTAAGTCCCGAAAATCCTTGCTCGGGATTTCGAGACTCCATCGCTAAATCCCGAAGCCCGGGATTAAAAAAACCGGTCCCGATTAGCTAATACGAATGTATATGCACACATGTATTGATGTTTAATTTCATGTTAAAATGTTGGTTTTTCGCTTTCTCGTAATTTTGTGCATTTTTGTATATTATTGAAAGAAATTATAGTTTGCTCTCATTTCACCGAACTTAACCCAAAAACTAAAGAAACAGACCTATTTTTGTAGAGAAATATGTATGTAATCGTAAGTATGTATGTACTCGTACATAGTTAGAAACGCATTTATAATACTTGGGGCATTCAAATGGTACTCACAAATTAACATGTTTGAAAGTAATATGTAACACGAAAAAATATGACTGCTGTGAGCAACCAAGGTCCATATATTAATAATAATAAATATGTAGATATGAATGAATTTATGTATGGAAATGTATGGGATTATATATGGCAAAACTATTATATATGTATGTATGAATTGATATATGGACTAATATATGAAATGTTTTATGATATATATGGAAATTTAATTATGAAGTTTTTCATATCACTGTTAACAAGTAGAACGGCCCTAACTCGTATTTACACGACATTGAGTTTTTCAGTGATTCCAATACATTTAACACAAATACACCTCGTGGCAAAAATTTATAGCAATACCCAGGTAAAAAAACATGTATGGAGCATATATAATATCCCATATATGGTTCGGATCCGAATAATGAGAGTATATGGACTTGTATAATAATATCTGTCGCAATAAATAATAATGGCTTAAGCCGAAATTTCTTGTTTTGAGACATTAAGGGTTTTGTCTTTTTTTTGTGATCAGTTTTTACATAAAATGTTTCCATGTACAGACCAAACGGCTGGCCGGATTTTGATTTAGTTTTTTCTGTTTGAAAGGTGACTTTATCGAGAGGGTTCTTAGCTATGTTTTAAAAAAATCGGTCTAACCGTTTAGAAGATATCACATCTTTTCTAGATATATCGGGGGTTTTTAATATTTTAATTTTTGTTATTAATAATAACATTTTATAATTGAAATTTAGCTGGGTGATAGATCTTGAAGAAGAGAATAAGAATATGTAATAAAATGAAAAAGCACTTATGTCAACTTAAGCCATTATTATTTATTGCCACAGATATACATACATATATTCATAAATTTTCTAACATGTTTGTGTAAATATTCGCTATAGACAGAAAAAAGTAAAAAGAAGATTCAGTTAAAAAATAATTAGTTTTCAACCAATCACGAAAATTTGTAGTATATATTAACTCATCCATTTTAATTAATTTTTTTTTTCAATTAAAAAAATATTACATTAACTAAAACTTTTACTGAATTTTTTTAAAGATTCAATTAATTTTTTTTTAATTAAAATTAGTCGAAATATTTTCAAGGATTCAGTTAAAAAATTAATTACAGTTTTAAAAGATTCAATTAATTATTAATTGAAATCTTCAAAAATTTAAGTAATATAATTAGGAATATGCCAAAAAAATGTAGTTTTTAATTGTCAAGCTATGAATGCCGAATGATTTTTAATGCTTCGGGGGTAGAGTCAGCTGACTTAATTAAGAATTAAAGTTTCCCTCATATGTCCTAAAACGGAAATTTAGGGTGTCCATTAAAACTTGGATTTTTTAACTTTTTATGAATTTAACGCAATATTTATATTAACAGCTACAAAAGCAATGTTTTTATTTTTTGTATAGTTACCCTGCAAGAACTGAATGACTGAAACTAATACAAACGTAATTTTTTCACTAACACATTTACAACAATTTTATATTGAAATCAACAGTGACAGTCAATTGCTCTAGTTGCTCTACTCTAACATACATGTAAGAGTGGAACATCTAATGTACATATACCAAATATTTTGAAACATCGCATTTTATTGTAAAATGTACAATTCGTTCGGTCTGTGAAAATAAAATTAATGGAAGTGTTAAAAAAGTTAAGTAGAAAAAATAGTGAATAAAAGAAATCTCCAAAGTTTAATTAAATATACATATGTATATGTGACCTGCTCCACGAAAGGGACCTCTGCGCCGAAATTTTTTTTTTACTTTTTTATTGATTCTTATAGGAAAAACGCGTTAAACGCGTCCTTTCCCTTTTCGTGGAGCAGGTCACATATATTTCTTTTCCAAATTTTAGATATTTATAAAAATTAAGGCGTGTTGGATGGAGATTGAAAAAAGCGTGAAGAGGATAGATGATACCAACGTTTTTGTGTGTTTTTGCTTGTTTTTATGCCTTTAAATATTTAACTTATCATATCTCTATTATTTTGTAATAAAAAACAAATAAAACAGTGTAAAAATTGTGTTTATTAATATTATTATGCAGGTTTGACTAGTTTGCTATGCCGGTTATATACATCAAGTGTGATCAGTCAGACGTGACTACCGCATGCATCATTAATGATAAGTAAAAATACGGCAGAGTAAGCAGGTCAGATATATATGTTCCATAGTAGATATTTTTAATTAGTTAGATAAAGATGCAAAATCACACGTACACAAAAGCTTACATCACTTTTTCCACATTGCTCTCAACAAACTGATGGAAACTTAGATAGACAAATCCATCACCACTGTCGGTCAAATGACCGGTCATTTGACTGTGAGTCTCCTTGCAGGGTAGTTTGGGTAGTTATCTTCCATTTACGGATATTGTTGCAACAATACACTGAAAAAAAAATGGCAACAACAAAACTTGGAAGTAAGAAAACACTACTGCTAACATTTAACGCGGCGCAAATTGGGATGAATATTGGGTGCCCCTGTGGCTGAGTGGTATCGATGCTATCCTATCAGTCCAGAGGTCGTGGGTTCGATTTTCGACATAGACCCTGGGTGTTTTCTGCAGACAAGCTAATCCCTTCGCAGGTTGTGTTTGTTTATAAAAAACAAATTTCTTGCCATTCAACACAGTTGTTAATGATTTCAAGTTCTAAAATTCTGCGGTGGTGCGTGACGATCGCATTTTTCGTTTACAAGAAAATTTGGAAAATGTTAAAAAAAAGCCAAAAAAAATTGAAAAAATTCGTTTTTTTCACCTTCATTCACATATAACTTTTGAAGTAGGAATGTAATCTTCAAGCACCACCGCATAATTTTAGATATTATAGTTATCAACAACTATGTTGAATTTCAAGTCATAATATTTAGCCCAATTTGTGCCGTACAAAAAACATTAAAGCCTATTTTCGGATATCACTATTGTGATAAGGCGACAGTAGATATTCTAGCCGGCACCTTGCGCATGCTTACTAATTATCAATTTCTTATTATTTATTATCTGTTCTCAAATTTGAAAAAAGATGTTAACATTTTCCAAACAGTTTTAGCGGCTGCGAAAGATTCCATGTTAAAAAGATATCTCGATAGACCTGTAGATGATGTATACTCATTCCACAGTAAAGTCAATATGGAGAGAGTGTTTACGATGGCGAATAGGAACGAGGATATGGCACTTCATAAAGAAATATACATCAGATGTCAGCAAGTAAAGGCCCGGACATTGTTGCCATTTTAGCATTTTCAGTGCTAGATTTGGCATTTTCATTTGTTAAAAAGCATTAAACTTTCAAAAAATTCTGCTAAATGCTTTCTGGCAGAATTTAGTGAATATAAAAAATTTCAATTTGTTAAAAAAATTCTTCTGTATAGGGGATGTTTCTCATAAATGTACAATGTATTTTCAAATAAAAAATCTTTTACTTAATAAGTAAAATAATAATTTGGGATTATTAGTGCGTTAACAAATGTTAAACGTAAATTATAACACTTCCCATAAAAAACACTAATTTTTTTTTACATTTAAATCTGGCATTATAATTTGCTTCTGTAGAACATTTTAGCAGAATTTTTTGACCCATTTAGCATTCTCTCATCATCAGTTTCTGGCAACACTGGGCCCGGCAAAACAAATGCATTCACTTCCTTTTCGACATTCTGCAGTTCCATCCAACGAAGCAAGATATTAAAAATGGTGTAAAAATAATGAAAAAAGTTTTTCAGGAAAATGAAAAATGGAGTGCTGAGGAACGAATAAAGAGATTGGAAGAGATGGAGAGCAAACAACAAATATGGGTTTAAAGTCTCAACTGAAAGAAAAACTAATGAATTTACACTCTTATGCAGACCTCTGAAAATTTAAATAATAAAAATAACTTGATGTTTTTAAAAGTATAAACATGAAGATTCTGTTAAATACAATTCTCTTAAAATAACTGAAATTTTATTCGCAAAACTAAAAACGTAGTTACGTACAATATTTTTATGACGAATTTAATTACATACATATTTTAATAAAAAGTTTGAAACTATTTATTTATCTTATAGCTCTTCTCTTTCTGAATATAGTTAGTACAAATTATTGCCGCTAGATGGCGCAAAATGCATTTTTATTGAAAAATGTAACAAAACACTAAGAGTTCATATGTTCAGCAAAAATACTCGCCAAAGGATTTTGTACAAATTCGCCAAACATTATTTGGTCGATTCTGGAAATTTAAAGGCCAAAATTTTGATTTTCTTCAATAACCTAAAAATAACGGTAATTTTGTAAATAACGGAATTATGAAAAAGTCAAAAAACAAAAGTTACTACCGAAGCCCTAAAGAACCATTTTCAACAATAAAAGAGTTTTTTTTTCGCAAAAAGTCGATTTTGGACATTGCTAAATATAACAATTGCTATATTTCATATCTTTTAAGGACTCGCACTCGTACAATCGTTGCTTTATAAAATTTTGAGAGTCCATATGACTGGTTATTGCACTGCTATCGCAATAATAACAAATGCTGGATTATGTCACAGTTTGTCGGAAGCTTAGTTTTGTTCAGCTGAACAGGAGAACAATCCATTTTTAATTGTTTTTTTAAATTTATTTTTAAGTCCAATATTATAAATTTATGGTGCACGTGTCATTAATATATTAATATGTTTTTAATTAAAAAATTAATATTTGAAAACTTATATATATCTCACAGCATCCTAGATTTGAAAACAGGTCTTTTGCTTATCACCAGATTATTATAATTGAAAAATGAAAACATTTGATACCCATATTGCCTATATTAAAAAAAGATAAAATATATCGCGATTTTCGCGTTTTGTGTGCATAATTACAAAAAAAAATTAACATTATTTTAAAACAGATTCAATTTGAAAAGCAAAACATTATTTCCAAATAATTAGAATTTGTATGAAAACCCAAAATGACAATATGTATTAGTTAAATATCTCAATTAGTAGGTCGCAAGCGGTCAAGTTTTATATACCATTCCATGCTGTTTCAAGCACTCTTTTCGATGATACCACATTTTATTTATGTCGTCTTGAAGCAAAGTACAAAAAAAATCGAAAAACTGAAAAAAATACCTTTTTTAAAATGGTCCAGCTCACGGATGGTCAAAACTAGAACCAAAATATTTTGGGAATCATCTTAAAACTTATCAAGCTCTATTTTCAGAGGGGTAACAAAATCACTTTTTTCTCTTCCATACAAGTTGAGTCGGTCTAATGTACATATATTTATTTAAGATTACATGTTATTAAAGTTACAGTTTTTACATTTTACTAAGTCATAAAAATATATTATATTTCTTGCTTCTGCTTCTGTTTCCCCTTTTTATATTTATAGTAGATACAAAAACAACTGTATACTTTTATGTAAAGTCAGCGAATAATCTTTTATGTTGATTGAATTGATATTTATATAGTTTGAAAATGTTATAATGGCATATCTTACCAGAAAATATGTCTCTCTTGAAATAAGAATAAAAGAAATCTTTTCGTTTTTTTTTTTTGTTTTTTATTGTTTTTTAATTTACATCTAGAACAATTATCGGTGCAGTTGTTTTAAAACTTTCTCTTTCTAATAATGGTTGTAAATCGCGTGAATAATAGCTGTCTTGAAATTTTATATACATATCACGTAGTAGGGCGAAACGATTCCGATCAAATTTAAGATTTAAATCAGCATAAGAGTTCAAATGAACTTTAACATCGGTTAAATCACAATGTACAAATTTATTATCACTATTGCAAAAAGCTAAAAGTAAGAATCGCGGTCTTTCATTTTCACTACCCAACTTAACATTCCATAATAGTGTAGTACTTTCTGGAAGAGAGGGATAGTAATACATATCTCAACTTTTAAACGATATATTCAATGGATGACGATTATTGATTGTCTTAAACATTTCCAGTTCGTAAGTGTAGAGATTAATATATTTTATGTTAATTAAAAATAATCATTCAAGAAATTTATTATTCGACATATTGTCATAATTATATTGTAAGTGAAATTTATTTGCTGGTGGTTAAGCGATTTCTATATGCATTTCATTGTTGCTTTAACAAATCGTCAGTACACAAACCTCTTATCTTATGCACAAACTTCCAAAAACTATTTGAGAATTTCCAAATAATAATATTTTTGAAAATCACAAAAGCAAAATAATTCCCCCAGCTAATAAAGCCTAATTTAATTTTTCTTCTCTTCTTTAGAAACTCACATAATTAATAAAAATATTTCATTCAACAAGTATTGAAATTACTGAACTTAAGCCCGACAGTAGTAGGGAACTGGGCATTCGGGGCCAATTAAAATTGTTAAATTGTGGCTGAAATTGTTAAATTGTGGCTGAAATTGTGAAATTTGGGTAATTAAAATTTGAAAATTTTAAAATTCTTGGAAATTTGATACCTACGTGTGTGTATGTGTGTGTGTGTGTGTTTTCGGCGGCGCTTTGATGTTTTTGTTTACATAAGGAGTTTTTTGTTTACATTAACCCTTGAGTGAACGGGTGATTTTTTTTGGGGTGACATTAATTGTGTGAACGGGTGATTTTTTGTGGGAGAGGATTAAGGAGTTTCATAAGATTAAGATTTTATAAGTATATACATATAGATATGCCGACGGGAAAATCATGAAAATGATTTTTCCTAATACCAACGGGAAAATCATGAGATGATTTTTCCTAATACCAATGGAGGGAGTTGTGAAACTTAATTTTTCCTAATACCAATGGAGGGAGTTGTGAAACTTAATTTTTCCTAATGCCTACGGCAATGCATGATTATTTTTCCTAATGCCTACGGCAATGCATGATTATTTTTCCTAATGCCGACGGCAATGCATGATTATTTTTTTCAAATGCCGACGGCAAAACATGATTATTTTTTCTAATGCCTACGGCAATGTATGATAATTTTTCCTAATGCCTACGGCAAAACATGATTATTTTTTTCAAATGCCGACGGCAATGCATGATTACTATATTTCTTAATGCCGACGGGAAAATGATTTTTCCAAAGGGAAAATTGCCAGTGTTGCCAGACTGTATAAATTTGTTATCGTAATACTATATCAGTAATATCAGAGAAAATAGATTTGATGAATACTAGGCGATTCTCATATGAATCGTGGGAACGTGTTTGTGTGATTTCCTCACGCTAATAAATTGTTTATAAATAAAATAAATTGTTTATAAATAAAATAATTGAATAAATTAATTTAATTTATTTAATTATTTTATTTATTTATTTATAAAATGTTCTCATGTATGTGAACACCCTAAAATGTTCTCATGTATGTGAACACCCTAATGCTTGTGTGTGGGTGGTCCAGCTTGATTGTCGCTGGTAATTGTATATTGTGTTTATTTGTTTAATAAATATATTTGTATGTATGTATGTATGTATGTATGTATGAATGTATAAATGTATGTATGCATGTATGAATGTATAAATGAATGTATGAATGTATAAATGTGCGATCGTGGGAACTTGTGCGTGGAATATTTTGTGCTTGTGTAGAATACATTTATATTTTGCAACGTAGTCATTTTCTTTGTCTACAATTCTTTTAAAGCAGAGGATTTTAAACTAAGTACAGTCATCAGCAGAGAAACAAAAAATAAAAATTTGCAAGTAAGCAAAAAAGTTAACTTCTCCTCCTCCCCACTTCCTTCTATTCTCTTTATGTAGTTTGTATTTGAAATAAGAAAACACTTTTACATTTTTTTATTTTGTAAACATTTATTGTTTAAAATTTTATAAAATTTTATAATAATACATACATACATATATTCTTAAGTATAAATATTTTAAAAAGTGAAAAAGTTCATTTAAAACAAGATATTTCTTTGGAGAGTAAAATGGCATTTCTTAATGCGCATACACCAAATTTATGATAATTACAATAAAAATATTCTGGATACTTGATTTCCATTTGTTTAAAGTTGATGCAGCCTATATCCTCAACGTTAGAAGTTTTTCGGTGTAAAATTTTTTCCAACCATAGTCTTTTTTCTTCACCTTTTACATAAATTTTAGAACATCTTACGTTGGCTTTTAAAAAATTGTAAACGCTATGAAATGAAACTGATCCAGCAGTCCAGCTTAGGTGATGATAGTTTTTTGTTAGCCACTTTGCTTCTCTTTGCTTTTTTATTGATAAGCATTTAAAATCAAATGGTGGTTTTATAATGAAGTTGTTATATTCATAATTGTTGAAAACAATCGCTACTTCTTTTGCGATGAAATCGTTTGAATTAGTTTTGAAACCTTGTACGTCTATAAAAATTATGTTATTTTCCATGTTATTCAATTTATAACACTTTTCGAACTTGTCCTTTGATGGGTATATATTCTATTATACGATCATGAATAAGAATGCAGTAAGCTGATGTCTTTGGTGCAATATTACTTGCTGTTTCAAATTCTATTTTTATATCAATCGGTCCATTATTGAGTGATTCATTCTGATGACTGACATCTACTACAATAATAGGAGCTTTTGTCTTAAACTCTGATGCAGTTAGAAGCGGTTGAGATTCTTTCATATAGTAGCTTTGTTGGAATCTTAGATACATATCATATAGAATTGCATAACGTTCATTTTTGAACTTTATGTTAAGATCATCATACGGGTATGAGACTGAATTTAAATGTACTTTTAAATTAGTCAAATCACAATGAACAAATTTATTTTCTTGTTGAAAAGCAATCAACACAAAACGGGGGCGTTCTCTATTTGCAGCCAGTTTAACATTCCAAATATGGCTAGTTCCTGTGTTTAATTGTGGATTAATATGACAATCCCAACTGCGAAATGCCATGGGTATAGAAGCACCATTATTAATAATTTTAATCATATTCAATTTGCTAAGGTCAGATAATTGAACATGAGGTATTCTCCATGAGATGAGTGAAATTGTAAGTTTAGCTTTTTCAGTAGAAACACTCGAGCGTACAAGATCTTCGTCGTTCTTATTGCGCAAGAGTATCAGTTCATGTTTTCCATTTAATATAACTTTGTTGTAGTCTTCAGCGAATCCTAGAAACATTTTTAGAGGTACATAGAAATTGAAAAATCCATTTGCAAGAGTGACATCGTCAATTTTGTTCCATCCAGCATTTTGCATCACATTGCTTTCGTTTGGTGATAGAGAAACCAAGTTCTTTATGGTGCTCGTGGCTCCTAAATATCTTGTATGATCAATTTCAATTCCATTGAGCTCATAGCGAATTTCATCAAATAGATATGCTACAAAGTTGTTTTTTAATTTAAAGTTCTCTGAAGAAGAAGATTTAGGGGCATTATCATCGGCAACAAACCCCTCTACATAAATGTAGCTCTCACTGGGTAGCACGTATAAATCTTGATTTTGTATTGAAATTCTAATTTCATCATTATTGTTGTAAGATTGTAAGTATGGTACATATGTATGATAATCCTTTTTGATTATATTCTCATCAGAGAAAGGTTTATCTAAGACATCTATTATTGAACTCATTTTGTCTTCAATTTAAAATTCAAGGACTTTAGAAAATTTTTATTTGATGTTGTTAGTGCTTTCTGTTGAAGTGGTCGCTTTAATGTTCTTGTTGTTGTTATTACTGCTTTATTTTTCAATGTATTTGTGTTGTATATTAGCATTATTTAGTTGACCTCAAATGTATTCGCATTGTAATTTCCTCTCCTCGAAAACTAATTAAATCACCGTGTTGATCAACTAATCGCAGCGTTAGTGAACTTATCTCTCTGGTGTTCACAGGTAAATAGATGAGATTTCTTGGAACCTCATCTATTTTATAGCCTGGAGGCACATTAATCGGAAATTCATGAAGTGTATGCGATTTGGAGTTATTCATATATGTGTTAATAGCGATACTACTTTCAATTCGCAAGAGATTCACTTTAAAAATATTAACTGGAAGATCTGAGTAATAATATTTGTTTGGTGTTAGGATTTTGCTATTGAATCCTAAAAGTTTTCCAATTGTGTTGCCTTTATTAAAATATACAGGATCTTTGGAACTATTAACTTTAACTTGCATTGTATTGTTATTGGCTTCAATAAAAATCTTATTTTCTGGACAGATTTTTCTGTATTGCTCTTGTATAAAATCTACAATATCATTCAATTCGTAAGATCCAATTGGTATTTCAATTGTATGTTCCCCTATATGAAACATATTGTTGTAGGTGTCTACATTTGGAATGCTGTTGTATGAATGAAAATCAGTTAGAGCACACTCATATGCACCATGTAATTCAATAGGAGGAAAGTAACTAGCAGATAATTCTGATGAGTTAGAGCTCAGAGTAAGTGTTATTGACATTATAACTGTCTGATTACAATTAAATAAAGTTTAGTACAACATATGGTTTATAAGCATGATTTACATATTTATTTCATTTTCTTATTTTAAAATTAACATTAGTTTCTTAATATTACTGCTATTGTTGTTGATGATGGTATTCAGCTATAATATTTCGTTCTTACTTATCCAAGAATTGTGTTGATTAGAAAATCCCAACCATTTAACGTATGCCTCCTTTCCTTTAGTTTTAAGAACCTTTTCAACTAGATATGTATTTGGATATCTAGTTTTCGAAAGTTCTTCAGTATAGAATCCACCTTTAATAGGATTACCAAGATAATCTTCTAATATGAATGTTGTAGGATTTGTATTTTGAACTCTTGTAATTGTGAAAATTTCTGTAGTCCAATTTGGAGTATAACCTTTTTCAAATGTATGCTTATATTTGCTTATGCGTACATGATCTCCAACATTAAATTTCGACATTTTGTACATCTTCAAATGACTGTATACTGTATTTAGTAGCTTTTCCTCATTTGTTGAGTTGACTTTAATCGGTGACATTTTGATGGTACGGTGAACTTTTCTATTGTATGCATTAAGTAAATCTTTATATATATCAATCCACTTATATGAACCATTAAAGCTAAATTCTTTCCACATCATTCCTTTCAATGTTCTGTTAAATCGTTCTACTATTGATGCTTTCATACTGCTATATGTTGAGTAGTGATTAATGGTGTATTTATCCATTAATTTTCCAAAGTGTTTGTTGAAAAATTCTTTACCATCATCTGTTTGCAAGTTTTTTGGTACTCGTCCTAATTCAAAAATATTTTCCATCGCCTTGGTTGTTTCGAGTGCAGTTTTAGTTTTTAGTGGTACTACCCATGCAAATTTTGAAAATGTGTCAATTACAGTTAACAAAAATCGATAATTTCTGTTTTCTCTAGAATAGATCCCCATTTCAACTAAATCAGCTTGCCAAAGATCATCTATTCCTTTCATTACAACTCTCCGACGCATAAAAACTTTTCGAGCTTGCTTATGTAGTTCGTTTACTAAATTTCTTTTTGAAGACATTAAGTTGTTTTACAGATTTTTTGGAGAGTGTTGTGATCTACTTGACGCACTTTCAGCTATTGATACAAACATGTAATTTTCCAATCTATAAATTTTCTCATTAAGCTGTTCAATTTGTTCTTCAAAGGATGTTTTAATTTGTAGAATGTCTTTTTGAATTTTATAATTTTCTTCTATATCTAATTTTATATCGCGTTGTAGCTCCTCAATTTGCATTTGAATATCTTCTCGAATTATAGTATTATCTTCCTTAAAGTATGTTAATAATTTCTCTTCTAATTTTTCGATTTGAGTTTGCAGAAACAATTTATTGATAACATCGTTTTCCTCCAGAGCTTTTGCAAGATTTTTGATTCTTTTGTTTTGGACATCAATGTTGTTGTTCGTATCCATAAAGAACCCCAGCAGTTTAGGTGCATTTTTCAAAGAAATTATGCTGCTAGTATCGTTTAAATAGTGTCCAAATTTATCAACAGACATGCTTTATATACTTTATTAAAGTTAATGTATTATATTTGCTTCACGTAGTTCTTCAATAATTGATACAATCTCGTTATTGTGATTAGTATGACCTGCACCTTGTGATGCAAGCAGTAGTCGAAGACGATCTACTAACTCATTTGGATCGTCCCAGTATATATAGTTTGGCTTATGAACGTTAAATTCCATCATTCCATCACCTAAATAACTACCTTTTGACTTAGATCCTGTTGATTCGTTTAAATTCTTCTGGTTTTTCTCGTCAATAAATTTCTTAATAATATGTTTGTATTTATATCCTCTAGTACCCTTAATTTGACCATCAGGTTTATAGTCCCTTCTATATGCATTAGTAGTAATTAAAATCTTTTTATAGATTTCGAGTTCAAATTTATCATAATTTTTTGGTATTTTATGAAACATTAGAGAAAATAGTCCTGGTGTTAGAGCCCATATTTGACCACCAACTTGTATTTTATCTTCATTAAGTTTGAGGTTACTATCACCAAATTTCCATTCATTATTGAAATCTTTATGTGGACCATAGTTTGTATCTAATTCATTTCTTCCTTCCAAGACTGATAAGTCAGTATAAGTATCTTCTGTATTGGAAGTCTGTGAGTAAAAATCATCTTCATCATCGTCATCATCATTCACAGTATTAGCATCATTAAACAAGATGGTATTATCGAATATTGTTCCTTCTGCTAGTTTCTTTGGTGTACTTGTCTCTATCTTGACTGATGTTTTTTCAGGTTTAAAACTTGTATTATTTTCAACTTCTGTCTTCATTTTACTTTCTTCTTTTATGGGAATGTTTTTAATTTTATTAGAACTATTTATGAATTCTTTGAGTGGTTCTGTTATAGGTTTAAATGTATCTCTTAGTTGTTCACGTGTATCTATTTCACCAGTTTTTATACTACGAAGCTTTTTCTTCAAGACATTTCTTGTCAACACCAACTGTTTTAAAATTTTCTCATCCATGTTTAGCAAATAAGAGGTATCAGCTATTAGATCACGTATCAGCTTATCAGGACCTGGTCTGGTTTTCAGATCAGCTTATCAGGACCTGGTCTGGTTTTCAGATCAGCTTATTAGGACCTGGTCTGGTTTTCAGATCAGCTTATCAGGACCTGATCTGGTTTTCAGATCAGCTTATCAGGACCTGATCTGGTTTTCAGATCAGCTTATTAGGACCTGACCTGGTTTTCAGATCAGCTTATTAGGACCTGGTCTGGTTTTCAGATCAGCTTATTAGGACCTGACCTGGTTTTCAGATCAGCTTATTAGGACCTGGTCTGGTTTTCAGATCAGCTTATTAGGACCTGATCTGGTTTTCAGATCAGCTTATCAGGACCTGATCTGGTTTTCAGATCAGCTTATCAGGACCTGATCTGGTTTTCAGATCAGCTTATCAGCACCTGATCTGGTTTTCAGATCAGCTTATTAGGACCTGGTCTGGTTTTCAGATCAGCTTATCAGGACCTGGTCTGGTTTTCAGATCAGCTTATCAGGACCTGGTCTGGTTTTCAGATCAGCTTATCAGGACCTGGTCTGGTTTTCAGATCAGCTTATCAGGACCTGGTCTGGTTTTCAGATCAGCTTATCAGGTATCAGATGAGGTTATAGCAAATGGATGTATCAAGTTTAAAGTTAGATTAATAACTAGAGATAATTTTTATGAGTAGTTGCTTATATAGTTATGAAATAGTCAAATTGCTTTCTGTAGCGACCATCGTTTAATTCGTTATCTTTGCTTATCATCAAAAATCCATATTTATCCTTCCAACATTCTCGACAAATTTCTTGAAACTTTTCAAAGCTCATATCGCTGGCAACATGATCCTTATAAACATGCTTCATATTTGTCTCATCTTGCTTAAACATTAAAATAACATTTGCATTGTCTCTTATTAAATGCTTGGGAATTCTGGTATAAGTTTGACATAGGTAGAATGAATCAACATCCCTATGTCGCCCCCTACAAAAATATGTACGTATATTATTCTGCTTTTCACATGCAACATCATCAAATATCATAATTGAATTAGTTTTAGCTTCGTCAGGTGGAATAACTGATTCATTATCGGTGAATGTATAATACCCCATACCTTTAATTGGTGAAATTAGTTTCTTTAGGTATTCATATTTAGGTTGATAGAGAGATTTTGAGTATAAATAGATGTTTTCAAACTTGAGTCCATTAGGACTTTCTAGCAAGCCAATCATAACATTAGTCTTTCCACAATTTGATGGTCCCACTATTAGAGCACGAATAGAATAGAGAGGACTATGCTTTATTTTTGAACTGATGTTCGCTGAATCATCAATATTACGAACTAAAATATTTTTATGTTGTTTTACTAAGTGCATTTTTGTAACTAAATGCATTTCATATATATTACCTCTTATATAGGAAAAATTAGATAATATGGTTATACGATATCAGAAAACTTTTAGTCATAAAAACACCGTCGTTGGAGGAGGTCTAGTAGACAAAATAATAAACTCTCTACCTGTTGAACTGCATCTACCTGGATATCAGTACTGTGGACCTGGAACAAAACTACAAAAACGTTTAAATCGAGGTGATAAAGGAATTAATTTATTGGACTCTGCGTGTAAAAATCACGATATTGCTTATTCCAAAAATAAGGATTTAAGTACCAGACATAAAGCTGATAAAATACTTGAAAACTCCGCTTGGGATCGAGTTTTATCAAAAGATAGTAGTCTTGCTGAAAAATCATTTGCATATATGGTTACTAACGCAATGAAAGTCAAAACAAAATTTGGTATGGGTGTGGAGAAAAAGAAAAATGAAAAAAAGAACAAACTAAATGTTAAAACACTATTTGGAACATCAGTTAGAGCTGCATCAAAAATACTAAAAAAAGAAAAACCATTAGATATTAACACAGCTATTAAAATTGCACGAAAAACTATTAACAAGTCATTAAAAGGAAGAAAGTCTCAAATTATAGTACCACGTGTGATACGTGTCCCAAAAATTGGTGGTTTTTTACCTCTAATACCGATTTTAACTGCTCTGGGTGCAATTGGTAGTCTAACAACTGGAGGTGCTGCCATAGCTAAAGCTGTAAATGCAACAAAGAATGCTAAAAATCAACTTGATGAAGCAACTAGACATAATAGAGCGATGGAATCTATAGCAGTTGGAAAAGGACTTTACTTAAAACCATATAAAAAGGGATATGGTTTAGTTCATAAAGAGGAATCAAAAAACTCTTAGAGATGCTGCCCAACAGACCACTTTCTGATGTGGACCTAAGACGTTTCTCTATAAATATTCCATATTTTAGAGGTGTTTTCATGTTGAATACTCTACCAAAACGAACGAAGAAAATTGAATGTGGAATAATCAATTTAGATGTATCAACAGGACCTGGTACACATTGGGTAGCATATTATAAAAACATCAATGAAAAAGAATATTTCGACAGCTTTGGAAACTTACAACCTCCTTCAGAAGTAGTCAAATATCTTGGTACAAATATAAAATACAACTATAATCAACATCAGAATTTTAATACATTTACCTGTGGACATTTATGTCTTAAATTTCTTTATGAAATAACTGAAAATATTAAATAAAAACACAAACATTTATATTTTACAAAACTCTTTAATGTCTTTTTATTCATAATTTAATAAACGTAATTAATATAACTTATTGCCAGACAGGATATTGGGAATTTTGAATTAGAAATTCACTCAGCTTATTCTCAACGATTAGGGTTTCTTCACCTTATCTACTTAGGCAATATGATTGTGCATGTTTAATTTATGTGAAGACAAGACTGTGCATGTTTAAGCAATATGAAAACAAGAATTTACATATAAGCAAAAACAAAAACTGTTTGATCTAACGAAGTAAAGCCAATAAAGAAATAAACACCATTTCATTCTTTTTTCAATATTTTATTTAAAATTTTTTCTTAAAAATTCATATAGATATGTACAATAATTTTTCTTAAAAAATAAATAGGATTTTATTTACAATAATTTTTCTTATTTAATAAATATGATTTTATATACAACAATTTTTCTTAATGAATAGGATTTTATATACAACAATTTTTCTTAATGAATATGATTTTATTTACAATTTAAAAATTAACGAAAAATTAATTAATTTTAACAATTTTCTTGCATTCTAGCAATCTCATCTAGCAACATATCAAGTTCGTATTCAGGGTTAGTTTCCTTAATACGAAAATGATACCATGCATATGTATTAATGTTATTTGATCTAATTTTTCTCTTATCGTCTCCATAACTTAAGACTACCTTATTTAGTTGACTAGTATATATCTGATGTAGCTTAGATTTAAATGTTAACATATTATCATACACATTAGTCTTATTAAATAAACAATTTTTATAAGTAGCTAAACTATATTTATCTAATATGGCTCTCTTTACCCCCTTCGATTTTTTAACGTCATGTTGATTTTGTACACTGAATGAGTACATTTTTGATCGCAGCCCAACAAATTCTGTCATTATTTTACCGCAATTTTCATCCTTCATCATACCAATGACTTTTTTATTTACTAGTGGAAAATTATAAATATTGTCTGTAGGATAGTCCGATGTATCAAATTGTTCTTGCATGTCATTTTTGATATCAGCGTAAAAGTCGTCCGTTTTTATTGAATATATAAAAGAGTCCGTGTCCATATAGTTCAATGAGAGTTTTGTCTTAAACTTAGGTTGCATGTACCCGTAATGGAAATTATACATTTTCCATTTGGACAGCTCGAGTACACAAAATCCTAAGTAAATTGGTTTATTGTAGCAGGTTTTGACTCTAGTCATTTCGATTGCTACTAGATCTTCGGAAAATATAGATAAACTATGAAAATTTGGTTTTGATATCCAATCTTGGGCCCCCAAACGATTACAATTCGTTCTCTCCCAACTATTAACAATTTTAACATCTCTCCTCTTATCCACATTTTCCATGGTTTTACCATACACTGCATTATTAAGTAGTTTGAAAAAATTTTTTTCAAAAGCATTTTTAGCAGTGGCCCTATGTCTGGTATTTAGGTCAATATAGCCTTTTAACCATGGAGATTGTTTAAATGCTAGAATACGATGAGTTTTCTTTAAAACTAAGCCATATTCTAAGCACTGTTTAAGAACTCTAAAGTGTATCACGTATGATTGCTTTGTAGAGAAATCGGTTATCAACTTGCTATACTTCGCTTGCATAACCTTTTTATTTTCAGCGCAAAAAGGAAGGTCATTATGCAAGTCGTGTAAATGAGAGGGATAATCCAACGTGACCTCATATACATAACCGTCTGTTCCATTGTCAGCTATGCTGTTTGGGTCCAGATTCAGCTCGTCTTGCGATAACCATCTGAACCCACCATGAGGAAGATATTCCGACATCGCCCAACCATACAAGTTGTTAGCGTCTAAGTATACAAGAAATTCTGATGGTTTTGATGCATCAAAATCTTCCAAATATTTGTTATTCGCCTTCGAATATCTTTGACTACACTGTACGATCCCTCCACGTATACCTTTTTTCATAAAATTGTACATGTCTATGTCTGTCAATAATTCTAATTAAATTTTTGTGTATTTGAGCATTGCATCCCAGGAAAGGCCAGGTGCTGTATAATATTGGCATGGATCGAGCTCATAAATACCTTTACAAACTTTTCTAAAGTTCTCGAAAATATCTGTCAGTAAGAGGACATCTGTTTTTAAGTAAAGTTCCATGTAATCTTTCATAGTTTTGCAACCAAAAGTATTCCATACCTCTTCAGCATGTGAGTATTCCTCTAAAGAACACTCTTTATTGTTCAACTTATTAAAGAAATCACTACGTGAAGGCAGCTGACACTCATCTAATTTTTGGAATGAATTTAGGTACTCATACGGGAAAATACCTTTTTTCTTAATAAGCTGAAATTCTTTTTCTGACTGAAATAAGGACCTTATAGTTCTGAAATCATTATCCGACAAATTGCAGGCTAATGATTCCAAACTCTCAGCCATAAAGCGTATTGTATCAAGAAATCTTATTTCAAGCTTATGACCATCACTCATTTCTGTAAATTGGGAGAGGGATATATAAAGTTCCTTATTGAGAGGGAGTACTTTCAGTTGCATTGAAATTTCACCTAGATCTTTAATAAAAAGATGTGAGTCATAATTTGAGTAATTGTGAAAGTAAACTGGTATAAACTTGGGGATTTGGTAATTTAAATTACAGTTATTGTGGGCTGCACCTCTATATTTACCACTAATGTGACAATGATCTCTAACGCGATCTTTACCTAGAAATTTTTGACAAATATGACAATTCACCGCACTATAAAAATTATAAATATCAGAAGGGGATAAAGTATCCATTTGTCTATTATTTACTAAGTGACTATTGTATATATCCTCACAGTCTTTAATTAAATATGATACAAATTTTTTTGAGGCATCTTTTCCTGTGTATATCCTTAATTTATCTAACTTATTGCTATGGAGACACTTAATATAATAGCTAAATGCACAAGGAGTGTGCTTTTTGACTAGACTAGTTTTATTACTTACACTATTACTAACTTCTTCCAAGATGCATTCGAAGTCCGCATATATCACGAAGGGTACATCCATTTTTCTTTGATGTCCCTTGAAGCTCAGAATTGCATCCGGACCTGATGGCATAGTTGTAACAATTTTACCGCACTCCGCCTTATGATTTGTCATACCATTTTCGATGTGGGTGTACTGGAGACAGCTGTTGCAGAAATGTAGCTTATCATGGTGCTGCGTTATCTGATTCCTTAAAAGCCTGTGAATGATAAAAAATAAATAAAATTTTATAAGTTAAATGTACATAGTATAAAGTATATAAACAAGTATTTGTATCCTTAAAATAAAAAAAGTTGTATATTTTTTTAACTTACCTTGATATATTCTTTATCAATATGTAGTGATGACCTGCAGCATTCTCTAAAAGTAGTAAGTTGACGTGGTTCACTTTCTCGTCCTTGGTCACATAATAAGGACCAATGATCTGATCTGCTCCCTCATCATACCCAAATACGTTCACACTTATAGCCGGATTGTTTGCCTCAAACTCTTTGATTTTGTTAAGTGCTAATGGGTAGCTTAAATTTTTAAAATTTAACACTACACCATTTCGCGTAACAATTGTCTCTGCAGCAATGTCCTGGATATTATACGAACTGCAACGTTTTGGGTGATCGTATTTTGTGGTATCCATTGCAGCAATCAGACACCACTTGAAGCAATATTCATCATTATTTTCAATATTGATGCAGGCAAATCTTCTTACAAGTTTTTCAGGAGTGGATATCCAATTCGAGCCTTTGACGAGCGACGATTTGTTGATGTTGATTTCTGCTCGGACTATGCGTGATAAAGTCCAACCAGAATCTCGCTCTTCGAATTCGGACATTTTGGTTGAAATCTCCTCAACCTGTTTACGTAATATTTCTTCTATATTGTCTACCTTCGTCAGTAAACTCATTTTGGCTACATGTGATATTATGCACAACTCCAATTCCTCTCCCACAATTTTTATATACTCCGCCACAATAGTCACATGAAATTTAATAATTATATGCTTACTTAAATTCATTTGAAGCCTCTCAATAAAAATATGTTTGTTTTCCTTAATAAACTCTTTCAAGAGAAGTTGGTCTTTTTTATTTAGAATTGCATATGTGGCGATATGATTTTTGAAGGCTTTCGATATTTTATAATATCTCACATTATTTTCTTCTGTCCTGACATGGGGAGTACTCATTGGAGTTGGCAGAGTTTCTTCTCCTATTTCTTCTACATCTACTTCTCCATCACTTTCCGGTAAAGTTATGTCCATAGCATCGTTGTATAAGGCCCCTCCAAGGATATCCACACCTTGTTGTTGAGCGTGTTGTTGTTGTTGTTGTTGCTGCTGCTGCTGCTGCTGCTGCTCTTGTTGATGATAAGTATGTGGTTGCCATTGCATCAAATTGGAATACTGCTGCATTTGATTATCCGGTGTGACGGGATTATAATTGTAACTTGGATACTCATATTGCATTGGTACTCCTGATCCCAAAAACTGATTATTCCATGACATTGATGTAGGGTAACAGTTAGGCATACCGTATTGTTGATGATTCATTGGTAGTTGATATTGGGGGTATTGTAGAGAAGGGTGTTGCTGATGATGAAATGTATTTAGCTGCTGTTGATGATTTTGAAGAGATGTCTGCGGTTGCTCTTGATTTCTGTCCCGGCTTACGATCTCTTGATCCTGCACACTATGATTTTTAACATGGTCCAAAAAGGACTTTTGGTATTTATATACCTTATGACATCTATTACACATATATCCAGAAGAACTCATTTTTAATTAGTTTATAGAATTTATATTTGAATTTAACACAATTGCTGATGATACTACTACTTGTAAATACAATAAAGTACTGATGTGTTGGTTATAAAAGTTGGCGTATTTATACGAAAATTAGTAGCAGTAGCCTTGCGGCATTCATAATTTTTACTTTTTGTTTCTCTGCTGATGACTGTACTTAGTTGAAAATCCTCTGCTTTAAAAGAATTGTAGACAAAGAAAATGACTACGTTGCAAAATATAAATGTATTCTACACAAGCACAAAATATTCCACGCACAAGTTCCCACGATCGCACATTTATACATTCATACATTCATTTATACATTCATACATGCATACATACATTTATACATTCATACATACATACATACATACATACATACATACAAATATATTTATTAAACAAATAAACACAATATACAATTACCATCGACAATCAAGCTGGACCACCCACACACAAGCATTAGGGTGTTCACATACATGAGAACATTTTAGGGTGTTCACATACATGAGAACATTTTATAAATAATTGAATAAATTAATTTAATTTATTTAATTATTTTATTTATAAACAATTTATTTTATTTATAAACAATTTATTAGCGTGAGGAAATCACACATACACGTTCCCACGATTCATATGAGAATCGCGTAGTAGTCATCAAATATATTTTCTCTGATATTACTGATATAGTATTACGATAACAAATTTATACAGTCTGGCAACACTGGCAATTTTCCCTTTGGAAAAATCATTTTCCCGTCGGCATTAAGAAATATAGTAATCATGCATTGCCGTCGGCATTTGAAAAAAATAATAATGTTTCGCCGTCGGCATTTGAAAAAATAATCATGCATTGCCGTCGGCATTTGAAAAAAATAATAATGTTTCGCCGTAGGCATTAGGAAAAATTATCATGCATTGCCGTAGGCATTTGAAAAAAATAATCATGCATTGCCGTAGGCATTAGGAAAAATTAAGTTTCACAACTCCCTCCATTGGTATTAGGAAAAATCATCTCATGATTTTCCCGTTGGTATTAGGAAAAATCATTTTCATGATTTTCCCGTCGGCATATCTATATGTATATACTTATAAAATCTTAATCTTATGAAACTCCTTAATCCACCCCCACAAAAAAATCACCCGTTCACACAATTAAAGTCACCCCAAAAAAAATCACCCGTTCACACAAGGGTTAATGTAAACAAAAAACTCCTTATGTAAACAAAAACATCAAAGCGCCGCCGAAAACACACACACACACACATACACACACGTAGGTATCAAATTTCCAAGAATTTTAAAATTTTCAAATTTTAATTACCCAAATTTCACAATTTCAGCCACAATTTAACAATTTCAGCCACAATTTAACAATTTTAATTGGCCCCGAATGCCCAGTTCCCTACTACTCCCGACTAAGAAATTATTTCTTATTAAAATTAATCTTTATTGTTCAAAAATTATTTTATTATGGAAAAAAGTTTAAATACAAATTTCAAAAAAAGGTAAAAATAATAATTATAATATCAAGGAAAACATAATAATAAATTGGAAAGTAAATTTTTAAACCCTACATTACTCCCCTCCCGGAAAAATTTATATTCAATAAATTGAATGTTACTTTTTTTCGTGTTTTATGTGAACTGTTGTCTGTTTTATCTGGTATGTTAAATTGATCTATGACTGCAGGTTTTAATCTGTCTACAGTTATTTTTCTTATATAGGCTGTTTTTTATTGAGGTATAGAACTTTAAGTTGGCATCACTTTTTTAACTGGCGGCCATTTTGTCAGCTGTCAAGTGATTAATATTTAGTTTGGTTTGCCATTTCATCATGAACAGGTTGACAAAAGAACAACGCTTGCAAATCGTGCAAATTTATTTCGAAAATAATGGTTCAGTTCGCGAAGTTTACCGCAAGCTCCGTCCATTTTATGGTCGACATAATCGTCCATCAGAGCAATTAATTCGGTTAACCTGTCAATTGGCCACCAAGATCGTGTGATTTGACACCATTGGATTATTTTCTTTGGGGATATGTGAAGTCGCTCGTCTACGCCAACAAACCAGAAACGTTAGGGGACTTGGAAGCCAACATTCGTGGCGTTATTGCCAACATACGGCCCCATATGCTCGAAAAAGTGGTTGAAAATTGGACCTGTAGAATTGGCTTTATTCGAGCCAGCCGCGGCGGCCACATGCCCGAAATCATATTTAAACGTTAATGGCATAAAATTATCCTTCCAATAAAGCCAAATTGATGGACATTAAAACGATTTTCTTGTGTTTTATTTCAATTCGAAGTTCTATACCTCTAAAAAACACCCTGTACTTCCATCAATTTCAATTTTAAAATATTTTTTGTGTTTTTCAAGCGCTTCTGTTGAGCTCGCACAAATATATATTTACATGTATACAACTCCTTCGAAAAATATACATTTGATTTACAGTCTTTATGGCGTGACAAATTGGAATGAAAATATTTGAAATGTTCTTTTAATGAGTATAATAAATCTGAGTGCATATTAAGACGGTAAGCCTCAGGCCATCGTGTATACCTATTTATAATGGTCAAAATATATGGTCTTTAGATGGTGGTAAAGGAGGTCCAACTATATCCATATGGATATGCTCGAATCTACCTTTTGGAGTGTCTATTTTAATTATTGGAGATTTTGTGTGCTTAATAATTTTAGATTTCTGACAACTGATGCAATGTTTAGACCATGTATTGATTTTTTTATTCATATTTGGCAAAAGTACTTATGAGTAATAAGTCTCCTAGTAGACCTTGTACCAGGATGTGAAATAAAATGCAATTTTTCGAATACAATTTTTCGTAAAGTTTCTGGTACAAATGAACGAGGATTATTATGTGAGGTTTCACAGCAGATCTCAAAATTAAAACAATGAATATTAACTAATTTTAAATTTATGTTATTGTGCTTGTTCAATAATATACTATTCAGTTCTTTATCTTTCTGTTGTTCTTCGAATAATATTTTTAGATTTAAATCAGTGTTCTGAAGGGAATCAATCCGGAATGATCTTGACAAGATATCTGCTAATAAATTAGAGTCCCCTCGAATGTGTTGAATATCATTTGTAAATTGGGAAATATATTCAAGGTGAAAATTTTGCTTGTTTTTAAGGTTAAGCGATTGTCTATATGCATTTCGTTCCCGCTTTTTGGAACTCGTCAGTAGACTTCAACCCAAAACATTTTTGATTTTAGCTAACAAACTTCGTATGTTTATAGTAAGACTCTTAATACTATATTGAGAATCACAATATACACTTATGTCAAATAAATATACTTCGGTATTTCATATATTCAAGGTGTCTAGTTTGCCTTGGACTTGTCTCTGTTCTTGAATCAAGTGCCGAAATTAAGGGTTTATGATCTGTATGAACAGTGAAACATCTTCCTTCTATCATATGCCTAAAATGTTTGATATTGAGATAAATTGTTAGCAATTCCCTGTCGAAGGTACTATATTTAGTTTCATAGGGAAATAGCGTTTTGGAGAAAAATGACAAGGGTTCAATTACATTGTTATGCATTTGTTGTAAAACTCCCCCTATTGCAATCTTGGATGCATCGACTGTCAAGATCAATTTAGCATTTTCGTTAAAATGATTTAGTAATACACGCGAGGTAAAACGTTCTTTAATTTCTTCAAAAGCTTTTACTGTTTGACTATCCCAATTTAAAACTTTACTTTTTCTTCTAAAACAGTCTTTTATCATCGCATGAATTGGTCTCGACAATTCCGCTAATCCTAGTATATACCTGTGATAGTAATTAATCATACCTATAAACTTTTGCATCTGTTTAACGGAGTCTGGTTTTGGATATCTACGTATAGCCGATACTTTATCTTCTGATGGTTTAATTCCACTTGCGGAGATATTGTGACTGAGAAAATCGATTTCCGATGCTTCGAAAACACATTTACTATGTTTAATACTTAATCCATATAGTTCAAGCCTTTCAAAAACTGCTTTTAAATGAATCATATGTTCATTTTCACTTTCACTAGCGATCATTACATCATCAATATAGACGAAAACAAACTCAAGACCGTTAAAAACTTCATTAAGAAATCGTTGAAAGGTTTGGGCAGAATTTCTTAGTCCGAAAGGCTTGCGTACAAACTCGAACATTCCAAATGGTGTGGTGATTGCTGTTTTATAAATATCTTCTTCCGCCATAGGAATTTGATGGTAGGCTCGGACTAAATCTATCTTTGTAAATACTCGTTTGTTCCTCAAATTGAAATTAACATCATGAATGTGTGGTAGAGGATACCTATCTGGCACAGTTACAAAGTTCTAACGTGTAAAATCCCCGCATGGTGACCAATCATTAGAATCCTTCTTCGGCACTAAATGTAATGCTGATGCTACAGAAGACCTAGATGGTCTACAAATTCCAGACTTAACTAAATAATCGAATTCTGTTTTTGCAATTTCATATTTTACTGGATCCAAACGCCTAGGTTTAGCAAATGGTAAAACACCCTTAGTCTCTATTTTATGGATAGTCTTATGTTTAACTGGTTTGGTATAGTCTGGTTCTGTTGTTAAAGATGGAAATTGTCTAAATAGGTTTGTATGCTGGTTTTCAAATGAAAAAAGTTTTGGCAGAGATAGTTTACACGTACACAAATTGGCATTGACCGATAAATTGGTCAGAGGATCAAGTAGCAATTTATTTTTAACATCAATTAGTAACCCGTATTTGTAAAGAAAATCGGCACCTATTATTGGTTTCTCTATGTTAGCAACAAAAAAAACAAAGGAAAATTCACGTCGTAATCCTAAGTCAATATTCAACAATCTTTTACCAAAAGTTGCTATAGAAGTACCATTGGCTGCTGTTAATTTAATGTCAGAATCTATTTTATGCATTCTAAACTTTGATGATGGAATGTCAGATATGTCTGCTCCGCTATCAATGAGAAACTTCAATTTGTTAGTTTTGTCATAAATAAATAAACGACGTGTGGTATAGTCCATATTTCCATTGTTCGTCGCCTCAACAATGGGATTATTTAGTTTTTTATGTTATCACTTTGTTCATTATATGAACAAGGTTGTTCACAATTTCTAGCTTGATTTCCAAATCTGTACTGAAATCTGCACAACCATTTTCTTCTATTTGACCTACTTTGAGATCGTGATCTACTACTGTTAAAATCACTAAAACGTAATTTATAATGTTGATCATCTATCTGTCTTTTAATAGAAGAAACTTCCAGAGAAAGTGTTTGAAAACTTTCAGCTATTTTCGTAGTCGCAATTGCTAAGTTTTCTATTATATTTTCTAAATTAGAATTACCTTTTCTTAGTTCAGGCGAAGATTTATTTAGAGAACTTATTTCAGCATTATGAAGAACTTCCCATATACTGTCTGCAATCTTAACAAATTCATTTGTATCCGATATATTTGACCCAGCTAAGGCGATATTCAAATTTTTAGGTAATTTCCTCAACCAAATTTTTCTAATAATATCTGAACTGAAATTAGACCCTGCAAATAAAGTCAATGATCTATAGAATTCCCATGGTCTTTGATCACAAATTTCGGAATCAGATAATAATTTATCCAATTTCCTATTCTCACTCATTGAATGTCTTTCAATCAATGTTTTCTTTAAATGTTCATAACAATTATTTGAAGAAGTATTTTGGATAACATCCAAAACTGTAATAATGACGTCCTGAGGTAACGCTGTTACAACATATTCATATTTTATCTTATTTTGTGTTATATTTTTGGTTGTAAATTGCATTTCTGCATGGATAAACCATGCATCGGGACAATTAGGCCAAAACTGTGGAAGCTTAACAGAAGTAGCGGAAATTTCAATGTTAGATTGTGACATTAAATTAGATGGAAGCGTAGAACAATTTGGGTTCTTATTAAGTGTAGTATTGTTGTTATTGTGTTCAACTTCTGTATTGTTTCCTGAATTTTGTTGGTTAGTATTTGGATTATTTGTACGATGGGGTGAGTGTATCATTATCCGGATTAGGAGTTTACAGGAATATGGAAAAAAAAATTTAAAGGTATGCGTATGTATGTACAAAGGAGATCTTTAAGTGATTATAAAGATATTTAATAACTAAGCAAATGAATGAGTACTATATTATATAAATATACTATTATAAATTAAAAGAATTTTCAAAATTTATAAAATGCCTGGATATTGATTGATTTCTTAAATATTTGAAATATCTTCAGTCTTGATAAAGAAAATTCCGTTGGTAATCGGTTGTTAAAATTTGATTAGTTTGAACGTAATGTTGCTATTGTTTTCAATTGTTGAATTTGTTTGAATTTGAAAACAAAATCTCCACATCTAAATTGGTTTATTTGGTTTGTTGAAATGATCGATAGGTCGTGTTTCACCAAAGAATACTTTCAAATATGTAATTATAAACTTCGCTGTTCTTTATAATGTATGAAATCTCATCATGATATTGAGGCAGGATCGCCAAATGTAGAGATTAATATATTTTATGTTAATTAAAATTAATCTTTATTGTTTAAAAATTATTTTATTACGGTAAAAAGTTTAAATACAAATTTCAAAAAAAAGGTAAAAATAATAATTATAATATCAAGGAAAACATAATAATAAATTGGAAAGTAAATTTTTAAACCCTACAGTAAGCATTAGAAAGTTGTATGTGTGGTACTTCCATGTAATATTTAAAATAGATAATTTTCATTTGGCAGTTGATATGATAGACTTGAGGACTTGGCTATCATCTTTAGATCATAGAATAATTAATTCATGTTTAGAATTTACTATTATTTTGTCAAAATATTCAGCAAACCCGAATAAGATTTTAAATGGCACACAAAATTTGAAATAACCACTAACAAGTGGAAGATCATCAGTATTAGTTGGAGCCCATTCTGCATTTATTAATGCATTATGATATATATTTTTTTATTTCTGTTCTAATGCCCAATTGACGTGTACGATCAATCTCTACACCATTTAATTCATGACGAATTTCATCGAAGAGATAAGCCATACAGTTGTTTAAAAGCTTTAGAGATAAAGAGATTGTTGAATCTTTTTTTGTTGCATATCCTTCAATGTATAGAACACTTTCGCTTGGTAGAATGTAAAAATATTAATTTTGAATTGCTTTATTTATTTCATCCTTATTTTTTAATGATTGTAAATATGACGTATAAGGGGCCGTCCACATAATACGTCCACATATTACGCTGTTTTTCCTGATTTTTGAGCCCCCTTCCCCCAATAACAGATCTTAACATAACTAAAAAAAAAGAAACTTATTTATATTTTTTGCAATCCGTTTTTTCGCCAAATAATCTGCTATAGTTTTCCGTATTGACGACAGAGCAATATTTGAAACACAAACAAATATGAGAATTGGCGTTAGCCTCACTGTCGCTTTAACTAGTGTCTAAAAGCGAAGTCATCGTGTATTTCAGAGAGCTTGAGATGACTCCGTTTCAGGGTTCCCAGATTTCTTTCGACTGACATCCCCAATTTCAAAATTTCTATCCCAAAAATTCCCCAAAAGGCAATTTGTACTAATTTTACCACTTCAAGAGATGGATCAGAAGTGTCACAACAAATTCAATTATTTTTAAAATGTATATTAATTCGTAACAGAGATTTAAGTACTGAATTTTGTTTCTAATTTAATTTTTTATTGACTCCATTGCCGAAAAAAATCGTTCGTTGCTATTGATATTAAAATATTCCGAGAAATAAATAAAAAAATCCCCAAAACATAAAAGTTATCCCCAATTAATTCCTCAATCCCCAAACCAAAATTCTTATCCCCATTTCGAAAAATAAATCCCCGATTTGGGGATAAATCCCCTAATCTGACAACACTGCTCCGTTTGGCCATCTTCAAATAAATCTAAAATGTGCGTGAAACTAAAAAAAATATATCTTGCATCAATAAAGGTTGCCGTGGTGAAAAATATTTCATTTTCCAAAAGAGAAAATTTTTTAACCAGTGCACTTAGCGGGAGGGCTTTAAACATACACATTGTTGGGGTGTTTTGGGAGATCAAATGACTCAAAACGACGTCCGTTACGAAGGATATGTAATTTTTCTTTTCTTAATTTTTGTTCTTGCTACAACATTACATTTTCAATAGATAATATTTGCCCATTTAAAAAATATTCCTTAAAAATACCTTAAAATTAATATTATAGGGGTACACAATCTAGTTCCTAGATGCATTTCACTGCTGTTCTAAATATTTTTTCTTGTTCGGTTGTATAAAAAATTCAAATAATATTCTTATGAAAATACGTCTATATATGCAAATCCATTCCATTAATACATCTCTCAAAACTTACACATTGTAGCCTCAAGTCGACCAACAAAAATTTTAAAACTTAATTTGATATTGTCATGTACACAGAAAAAATTATTCCCAAAAAAAATTTCAAACATACTTTTGTTTGAAATAAAATTTAGTTTCAGTAAATATTTTTTACTGTTCCAGTAAAGTTCTTGTTGCAAAAAAGATGTATAGAGAAGAAACACGCCACGGCGTTTGTCGGATACTTTTCGCAATTTACATGTATACAACACGATCAATCAAAATAAACAACAACAAGAGCACAACAGCACGTTTTGTCAACCAACAAGCAAGATAAGCACCAACACAGTTAAATAACAAATTCTGTCAGCCGAACTCTGCTAAATTTAAATTTTTACATAATTTTTATCAGAATTTACAAAGTTATTTTTAGGACCGCATTCAGACAAAATATTTACTGATTCAATGAATTTGGTTACTGAAAATGAAATTTTGTTTTTTCTGTGTAGATACGAGGTTTGTTCAAAACGTATCGCGAAATTTGAATTTTCGGTTACGTATATTCGAATTTTGATTTTTTTGTGGCGTTATGTTGGTACTCATGTCTCTCACTTATGCCGACAATTTCGGCTATTTTTAATGTTCAGTTAATTGTTGACAGCTGCTTTGCTTGCACGTGTTTTGGTTCGTCTTCGTATTTTTTTCTGTAACGTAACATTTTCAAAAAACCACTTTTATTTAACTTATCACGAAGGATAAACCTGCCTTCAACTTATCGCTCACTTTAGGTTAAAGTAAAATTATATATATGAAAAGCTTTTTATACGTCCGATAAAATCCTACTTTTAGCTATCTTTAACTTGTAATAATGGCTCTTAAAGTTTTAAATTCACATACAACACAATGAACGCATGAAAAAATATTCTTCTTTCAGGAGGTGATAGTACAAGTTATTTATATGAAATTTTTACGCAAGATAAAATACGAAATGCATTATTATTCTGAATTATTAACTAAAAAAAACGAATTTTTTGAGTTATGAACCTATTGAACCGCATGTGCGATATGTGTTGTGAGCTATTTTTATCGAATACAATCATTTTCTCATCGGTTTCAAGTGGAGTCTTATAGATATTTTTTCCCCACGGAAATTTATCAAGTATCCTTGTTGATCAACTACTTTCAAGGTCAGGGTGCTTATTGATTTCGTATTTACAGGTAAATAAATTACGTTGACGGGTATTTTATAGCCCGGGCTAACGACGAGTGAAAACTAATGGGGGGTATGTGCGGAAATGTTATTTATATACATATGATCCGCTTACAATATTACATTCAATGGTTATGGTGTTTGTATTTGTAATATCTATTGTTTTATCTGAGTAATATTCCTCACCTGGTTCTAGTACTCTCTTAGTGAAACCAAGCAATGATCCAATTGATCGTTCTGTATCGAAATAGATTGGATCTGTTTGTAATGTAATTTGCTTGAATATTAAGAATTCCTTTATTATTTAATGTGTGATACTTTTTATAATTAAATCAGATATATCAAAAAATTCTTATGATCCAACAGGAATTTCTATTTTATGGTTTCCGATGTGAAATAAATTATTTTCAATATCAACATTTGGTTTTTCTTTAAGCTCAATTGGTGGAAAATAAGCTGCAACAAGTATTCATGAATATCCGTTTAATATTATGGACATGTTAATGTTTGAGTAATGAATATTTTATTTTTAAGCTTCGATAACGACTTTTATAGAGATGTATCGTTATGATTAATCCAAGAGTTGTGTTCTGGCGAGAGTCCTATCCATTTAACGTACAACATATTTCCTCTCTTTTTTAAAACTTTTTCAACTAAATAGATATGTGGATATTTAGTTTTCAATAGCTCGAATTCATAAAATCCACTTTTGATTGCATGTCTTTGACAGTCCTCTAATATATAGGTATTAAGATTAATATATCTTATAGCTTTAACTTTAAAGATTTCTGTACTCCAGTTTGGTGTATAAACTTTTTCGAATATATGTTTATATTTGCTTATTCGTACAATATCACCGAAGTTAAATTTAGATTTTTTAAAAACTTTTAAGTTATTATAGATTGTATTCAAAATAAATTTTGCATTAGAAGGACTCGCAACATTCGGTATCATTTTTATTGTTCTATGAAAAGTATTGTTATACTTATTAACCAGTTCTTTATATTTGTTTATCCATTCATATGTTCCTTGATAACTATTCTTTGAACATCATACCTTTTAATGTTCTATTAAATCGTTCAATTATGGATGCTTTTAGAACACTTTTTGTCGAATAGTGATTTTTTTCATTGGATTGCATCAATAGGCGAAATTGATTGTAAGTTTCTAGGTTTTCGATTATTATCATCGAATATGCGTTTCATTGCATTTGTTACATTTTGTGCAGTATTATTTTTTACAGCAACTACCCAAGCTTTTTTAAAAAATGTATCTATTACAGCCAGAAGATAACGATATCCATTATTAGTGGCTTCAAGATCAGCTTGCCATAAATCATCAATACCTTTCATTACAACTTGTCTTCTCTTAAAATTTTTCCTTGCTTGCTTGTGTAATTCGTTAACCATTTATTTTTTATCTATATTTATTTCCATATTACATAATTTTATTTATGTAACGTAACATCAAGTTTAAATTTTCAATATTACTAAATCTTTGTTCCAGATTACTTAAATATGTTTTATTACCCACATACAACTGTTCACTTTTTCTAATGGCTTCCTTAAATACTTCTATATCTTCTTTAATTTTATTCAACTGATTTGTGTATTCGGTTTTTAGTTCTTCCATTCCAACCCATTTGAAAATAAATTCTTCAATATTATTTCATCTTTTATCAATTTCACTTCTATAATCTTTATTTTCATTAAGTATTTGATTCTTAATAATTTTATTAAGAGCAGTTGTTTCTTAACCGATATAACTCTGAATAGTAGATTAAGGTTTTCTATATCACCTTTTATTTTTGCAGTTGTTTGAGATTGAATATCAATAAATTTATTAATTTTATTAACATTAATTTCTATTTTTTTAAATATATATTTGATTTAACTTAAAAATATTGTCTACACATCTTTTAATGTTATCTATTTTGTTCGTTAGTATATCATATGTTTTAACAATAAATTCCTTCGTAGATTAGCTTTTAGTAAGCTTCTGTTTAATTGAACTTTCTCCAAATTTATTTATAGAAATCATTTCTTCCGAATATATGTACATATTATGTTGTATTCTTTGAGTTCTTCAATAATAGAAATTATCTCGTTTCTATGATTTCGTTTCTATGTAAACGTAATCTGTCAACTAATTCATTACCCTACAAGAAGACTACTAGTTAATTGACTAGTCATTTGACTAGTAGCGATCCCCGAAACTGTGGTCACAGTCCCCAGTTAGTTTATTAAGGGCTTGGTGAAAAAAATGACCAAAACATTTGTGTACGTGTGATTTTTTATCTCTCTCTTCCTTATTCATTTCACTTAATTAAAACACATATATCTGAACTGCTTACTCTGCCTCTTTTTTGCCAGTCACTGATTACATAAGCATTGGTAAACTATGACTAGTCAATGCTTACATAGAAACTGGTCAACTATTACTAGTCAATGTTTACATAGAAACTGGTAAAATGTAACTTTTAAATAAATAAACATAATTTTTATGTTATTTTAATTGGTTTTTATTATAAGAAAATAAAGAAATAAGTAATATACATTTATATATACAATCCAAAATACAAAATAACCTATGTGGTCCACTCTAGTCTTCTTCACGCTTTTTCCCAGCTCTAACACACCTTTCTTTTAGTAAATTGTGAGGACCCAAAATTTATATATAATTGTGACCACACAAACCCAAATTGGATTTAAATCCATGCAAAGGGGTGGCAGATTTATATCTGGCAATTCCAATATGTATATGTATCTCAATCGCGAAGCAATGGGTCAATTCTATAAAAGCGAATTAAAAGGGTTAAAATTCAAAGTAAACGACGACAACTTACCTACATACACACACGAGAAAGCTGCTAAGCGACAAATAAACGCCATCGTGTCAGACATCGAACATGTTAGAAGATAGGTGTAGTGGCTCGAACTCATCAAAGAAGCAAAAAAGCGACAAAGCAACAAATATGTAGCCGGCAGAAGATATAAAAGGAGACAACACAACGAAGGAGGCTTCTTTTTCTTTTTTTTTTGGTGCAGTGTGATTCAGAGTAGTGACAACGGCAAGTGGTAAGTGGTAACAAGTGACCAAGTGCAATAATATTTTTTTTGTGTATAACAAGCAAGAGGGATTTTCATCCAACTTGCTTTATAATTCAGATCAACTTCTTGAGGAATCAGGGCTGTAGGAATTCCCGGAGGATTTTACCCGGAATACTAGATCTCCAGCTTGTTAGCGGAGTGAGTAGTCGTCGGATTGTTATCCGGAAGTGGAGGAGCTAGTACCTTGTAGCTTAGGGTATCGCCTTGGTCACCAGTTGCCATAGCTGAGCAAAAGTTCAGAAATTTGTAAAAAAAAAAAAATATAAAATAAAGAAAAAACAACAAAAATTTTTAAACATGTTTAATTCACAAATTTGGAAGTGAATCCTGGACACGGTGAGCATACCTCAGCTTCAAACCGGAGTAACCGTGGTCCGTTACAAAATATCTAAAATTTTAAAACAGATATACATAAATGTATAAATTACATTAAACTTATCAATTTCTTTTATGCAGTATTGATGTTACTTAACTTTTTTAGCACTTGTAGAATTGTATATTTTACAATAAAATGCGATGTCTTATAAGTTTTGGTATATGCACATTAGATGTTTCACTCTAACATACATGTTAGAGAGAATATTGCATATTTGCAATCAAACGATATGAACAAACGACATAAAGCTGATCAAGTATTAGCTGAAAATCGTGTTAAATCCTCAGATAGTAATTTAAAGAACGAGTAAACGCTTGATATGTAACGAACGCAATGAAAGCAAAAGGTAAATTTGGTTTAGGTGTGAAGAAAAATATTAAAACTAGTAAATCAAATAAATTGAGGAGCAAAAAGCAAACACGAAAAGTATACAATAAAAAGTTGGTTTGTACAATAATTTCAACGCTTATTCATGCTGCTTAATAGCCTATCGGTTAGAGTGCTTGTCTATCAGTCAATACATGTCTCCTCTCATTTAATAATATGTATATATGTATGGTGAGTTAATTAAGAATATTATATAATATGTATGTATGTATATAAATCAATAACATCTGCATATACTACATACATACTCGTATATGGTATAGAATTTAAATGAAAACAAGTACAAAGATTAAAGACATGAAGAAAACCTTTTTGAAAAAATCAATAAAATAACATAACAAAAATTACAAATTTACTTCTTGATTTTTTAAAAACGGTTTTCTTTATTAAATTAATAAGACTTCCTGCTTTAAAAAAAGCCATAGAGATATCTTATTAATTTTGTTCTTTTTTGTGAGGTATTTATACGGCACTGTTTTCTCTGTGAAGCCTCAACATTAAAAAAAAAACACTTGTAACTAAAAAAAACTGTTCTTATTGTACGATTTTATGTATTGTGAACCTATTTAATAAATCAAATAATCAAAAGGATAATTCAGCCATTAATTTTATAGAAAATAACGGAATTCTCTGGATGTTTTTAAGAAACAAGGTTCATATTACTGCAAAAAATTATATTGAAAACTAGTGTTAGTATAAAAACTGATTAGTTTTTCTTTTATAATTGCATTAGTTATTAATATAATATCTTAGATTAAATGTTGAGTACGAATAATAATTTTTTTTTTCTATTCAGTTTAGTCTATTTTACTGCGTACATTACTTGTAATTTTTGTATGTATAATATTTATGAGAAGAGACTCAGACCTTGTTCCTTTTATTGAAATTAATAAACTAATAGCATCAATAAATTTATGTAAATTCCTAAAATTGCCGTCAAAATCAAGCAAGATTTTACTAGCCGTTTCAAGGAATTATATGGGGTCAGCCATGGTTAACTCTATTTTGCTGCTAAGGGATGGATCTAATTTTGGTAGGTTTATTTTTTGTGTGTTAAAAGGTAAAGTAAAAGATAGTTCAAGTTCTTCGAGAGTTTTTAAAATTTTCTTTTTAAGGTCATCTAAAATTATTTCGCATTCTTTAGAATGGTTGTCAGTGAACTTGTTCTTAATTTGATGAATTAAAGTTACTATTTTGTTTTAATTCAATTCCAGAAGTTCTAAATGCTTATTGCTAGTTTCTGCGCTTGGTTTTTGTGTTTTATTTATACATTTAAAACTATTATCAAATTCAGTATTATAACGATCTATTTCTTCAACTACAGCTTACCAGTTTTCCTGAGGCATTAAATCAAAAAGAGAAAAGAAAACAAAAGAAAAAACAATTGTTTTGTTTTACATTCTTGAACGCTTTTCAGTATTTTGAGTTACTCTATATTTTTTACATCTTATTTCTTTTTCTTCTGTAATAAAACATATTGCAATTCGAAATTATTTTGGACGTATTTAACTTGATTGAAACAAATTTTCATTTATAATAATTTTGCATTAAACTTCTAATATGTATGTGTAAAATTATACGAATGTGTGTTTGGATATATACCAACATAACGCCACAAAAAAATCAAAATTCGAATATACTTTACCCGCGCAAATTAAAAATTTGCGATACTTTTTCAACAGGCATCGTACATACATATGTATAGAAAAATTTACCAGCATCTTTAGTTCTCGCTGAACCTTCATAGTGAACAGACGTCTTAGCGGAGTTTTTTTTTCATATACATATTAAACAAACAAAAAATCATAAAAAATATTCGTAATACATAATAACCGTAATACATACATATTAACTTTGATAAATAAGCAAAGCAAATATTGCTGATATTATTTTTAAATAGCAAGAAACAAAAAACAAAAACCGCAAACAAAGTGCCCTTGAGGAATACTCTACATGAGTACCTCAAAAACAAAAAATTGTGAAGTGAGTTCAAACGGCAGAAATGCATATTTTACTGTGAGTTCTGAAGCTCTCAAAAAAAATAAAAAATCTGATGATAGTCTTTTTCTAACGGCAAAGCCACTTTTTCGTCAGCGATCAACTTCGCTTTGTCCAATGCCAACAAGTGATTCGTTAACATTACAGTTGCCTAGTACATCTTCATATAAGTCAGCGATATCATCCCCTTCGGGCTCGTGTTCATCACTTAACAAAGTTATCACTACAGATAACAGCAGTTCAAAACCCAAAGTCCAAGTCGGTATGGACAGATATATAACTGTGGTAAAGCGTGGCCGAAGCCCAAAATCTTCTAAAATTTCATCTGCTCCAAAAATGTCTAGGGATAACAGCGCGTCCTCTATTAATCGTCAAAATCGTTTTTCAATATTGCAAGACAATAATGAGAAGCCCGCTGCATCATCGCAAAAGTCTTTTAAGCCACCACCTATCTATCTGAGAGAAAAAAATTCTAACGCGCTTCTAAAAAAACTGCTGTCGGCCATTGGTGAAAATACTTTCCACATCATTCCAATTAAACGAGGTAATATTGATGAAACAAAAATCCAAATTTATGATGAAAAAAATTTTCGAAAAATTGTTAACGAATTTGAAAAAACAAAACAAATTTTTACACTTACCAACTTAAGAGTGCTAAAGGCCTACAGATAGTATTAAAGGGCATAGATTCATATGTTGACCCCGAAGAACTAAAATGTGCACTTCTTGAAAAAGGATTTAAGGTTAAAAATGTTACCAATATAATTAACAGAGAAAAGGTCCCACAACCCCTATTTCGGGTTGAATTGGAGCCGAATGACATGCAGTTCAAAAAAAATGAAACGCATCCTATTTATAATGTAAAGTTTCTATTACACCGAAAAATCACAGTTGAAGAGCCACGTAAGCGTTCAGGTCCCGTACAGTGCCATAATTGCCAAGAATATGGCCATACAAAATCCTATTGCAATTTACCTACAGTTTGTGTTATCTGCGGTGAATTGCATGGTACTGCTAGCTGTACTAAGCCAAAAGAACAAGCAGAAAAAAAATGTAGTAATTGTGGAGGCAATCACACCGCTAACTACAGAGGATGTCCTGTGTATTCTTTCGTTAAACAGGCTATGGGTCAAAAACCTAAATTAGTTCCAGCTCAATCAACTAACGCTTACTCTGTCACTTTTCCTCCAATGAGCCAACCTAGTACCTCACGTGTATCGTATGCCGATGCTGTTAAAATAAATTCTATTCCCACGCAGAAAGTGTCCCCACCAAGTAATTCAACAAATGCGAACACAAGTTTTAATTTCAGTCGCCTTGAAGCCACTATTGATAATCTGGTGCAAACTATAAACAATTTCACAACAAATATGACTAATATGATGCAAGAAATGCTTCGAATGCAGAATACTCTGCTTCAAGCATTAATTAACAAGCCATGAACACGTTAAAAATATGTTTCTGGAACGCAAACGGCATTCGCCAACACAAAAATGAGCTCGAGCACTTCCTTACGGAAAAAGATATTGATATAATGTTGGTCTCTGAGACTCATTTGACTTCAAGAAGCCTTTTCAAAATCAATGGCTACAACTTATATGATACAAAAGACCCTAGAGGAAGAGCATGCGGTGGATCAGCAATTCTAATAAGGTCAGGACTCAAGCATTATATTATTGACAACATCTCTGAAGAACATCTACAAGCAACGAATATTTGTATTGAAAATTTTTGCACTAATTTTGTAATATCATCAATTTACTCCCCTCGCAGATTCGAAGTTACTGAAGATCAATACGAGGATTTCTTCAAATCTCTTGGCCCTTGTTTCGTAGCAGCTGGGGACTATAATGCCAAACATACGTTCTGGGGTTCGCGCCTTATTACACCTAGAGGAAGAGCTTTGTTCAATACAATTTCAAAAATGGCCTACTGACATACAAAAAATTCCGGATGTTATAGATTTTGGCGTCATGAAAAATATTTCTAGGGATTTAATTCAAGTTGAAGCTTCTCTAGATCTCTCTTCCGACCACTCTCCCACGATCGTTTCAATTTGTAGCCCATTAAGAAGTGATTTACCTCATCCTTATGTGAAGATGATAAATCGTGTTAATTGGCTGAGATTCAAAAAATATCTTAGTACTCATTGCACAGAAAATATTACGCTAAGAACACCCGATGATATTGAATCTAATATTGCCAACCTTAATGAAAATATTAAACAGGCTGCTGAACATGCCACTACCTCCCATCCGCAGACTGGGTATAATAGAATTTATTCTACTGATATTGAACGTCTCGTGTGTGAAAAAGAAGAGCTAGAAGGGAATGGCAACAGCACAGATCACCTCAACATAAAACTAGTTTTAAAGAGTGCACTAAACGACTCCAAGAGTTGCTTGCATTTGAAAAAACTGCATCTCTTAAAAATTATCTGGAAGGTCTTGATGTTACACCAGCATCTAATTATTCTTTGTGGCGCGCTGCTAGAAAGCTTAAAACACCCGTCGAGTTTAAACCACCTCTGCGCACATCTACGGGAGATTGGGCAAGAAGCGACTGTAAAAAAGGTAAATTATTTGCTGAGCATTTGAAATCCGTATTTACCCCAAACTCATGTACTGGTGCTGTTGATTTGCCGAGTGTAGTTGCGCTACCCCCTCGACCCATAAAATTTAAGACGCGTGATGTACAAAAACTAATTGCTGAACTCAACCCGAAAAAAGCTCCGGGTATTGATAAAATTAGTAACCAGATGCTGATGAAGTTGTCTCGTATTGCAATTAGAATTCTGCTATTCATTTTTAATGCCATTTTAAGACTGGAGTATTATCCACACAGCTGGAAGCTTGCCAAGGTCAAAATGATTCCAAAGCCGGGCAAAGATCTTACCAAGGCTGAGTCATACAGGCCAATAAGTTTACTGCCAACAATGTCAAAGCTCTTCGAAAAGTTACTCATGATCAAATTGTCCCCAATTCTAACTGATAATGCGTGCATACCGGATCATCAATTTGGTTTTAGAAGTGAGCATAGCACCATTAAACAAACGCATAGATTGGTTCAATTTATAAGAAGAACACTCGAAGAAAAGAAGTATTGTTTTGCCCTCTTTATTGATGTTTCTCAAGCATTTGATAAAGTGTGGCATAGAGGCCTAATTTTAAAATTGAAGACATATCTACCAATAAACATTGTTAATCTTCTGCAAAGTTATATTCTTGCACGAAAGTTCACTGTTGTGGAAGGAGACTTCATGAGTGCGTCCGAATCAATCTCATCCGGTGTGCCACAGGGGAGCATACTGGGCCCAGTCTTGTATTTGATTTATACTTGTGATATGCCTTTGAGCAGCAATATCCATACATCTACATTTGCTGATGATACAGCCTGCCTTAGTATGCACGAAAACTCTCACGAGGTATCTCGACATCTTCAGGAACATATTACCCAGCTTTAACTATGGCTAAACTTATGGAAAATAAAAATAAACGAACAGAAGTGTGCTCAGGTAACATTTACCCTACGAAAAGATACTTGTTCCCCCATTAGAATCAACAATCAAATTGTTCCTCGACACTCACATGTGAAATACCTTGGTATACACTTTGGCCGACGGCTTATATGGAAACACCACACTGAATCTAAGCTAACACAAATGAAACTAAAATTAACTCAGTTACATTGGATGGTTGGTAGAAATTCCACCCTAAGTCTAGATTGTAAGTTTTCGATATACAAGTCGCTTTTGAAACCTATATGCTGCTACGGAATTGAGCTATGGGGAACTGCTTCAGCTTCAAATATAGAAAAAATTCAACGAAGGCAAAACAAAATTTTACGGATAATAACATCGGCTCCATGGTATATAAGAAACTCAAATTTACATCGTGATTTAAATATGCCACAAGTGACTGAAGAAATTGCAAAATACTCAGGCAAATATTTAACTAAACTCGAGTCACACCCTAATCCGCTTGCTCGAAATATCTTGAACTTTCCCGGACACATCCGCTTAAAAAAGAGGGACACAAGGGCTCTAATACTTACCACACCAGATGAAACTGTTTGAAATTATTTTTTTATTTTTTGCTTTGCACAACTCTTATGTATTATGAATTACTATCACTAAGTTTATGTCCGACACTGGTCGGGCCTAATAATTATATTTAGATTTAAGATTTGAATACTTATTGTTAGTTCATTTTTGAAGATACAATAAATAAATATATGTATGCAAAAAAAAAAAAAAAATCTTTATGATGAAATTTTGGTTGTCCAATGCCTGATTTTGTCAGCATCCTTATGATGACATTTTGGTTGATACCAATGATATCAGTTGTTTGATGACCTTGTTTTACTGCAGCTCGAATGTCTTACTGATGTTGCACATATTGAATGTGCTCAATATAGATGATGATTGAAGGAAATGAGGTGGTGTATTGCACACTAGCACGGACACAAGTCGGGGCTGGGGACGTTGATTTATCACAACTCTTATTAATTTTTTCAACAATAACAAAATTACACCTATGAGTAACAGCAATCCCAATCTTACTTAGATGAATAAATGTATGTTGTTTGTTCGTCTTGGTTCAATTTAACAACGATTTATTTATTTTCAATTTAAATTCAATAATGTTTTATTCTTCAAAGACTAAATAACACTCTTTATTATTAAACTAAAAGTTAAACTTATGTATAGGGTGTTTTTTATTGAGGTATAGAACTTTAAGTTGGCATCACTTTTTTAACTGGCGGCCATTTTGTCAGCTGTCAAGTGATTAATATTTAGTTTGGTTTGCCATTTCATCATGAACAGGTTGACAAAAGAACAACGCTTGCAAATCGTGCAAATTTATTTCGAAAATAATGGTTCAGTTCGCGAAGTTTACCGCAAGCTCCGTCCATTTTATGGTCGACATAATCGTCCATCAGAGCAATTAATTCGGTTAACCGGTCAATTGGCCACCAAGATCGTGTGATTTGACACCATTGGATTATTTTCTTTGGGGATATGTGAAGTCGCTCGTCTACGCCAACAAACCAGAAACGTTAGGGGACTTGGAAGCCAACATTCGTGGCGTTATTGCCAACATACGGCCCCATATGCTCGAAAAAGTGGTTGAAAATTGGAAATGTAGAATTGGCTTTATTCGAGCCAGCCGCGGCGGCCACATGCCCGAAATCATATTTAAACGTTAATGGCATAAAATTATCCTTCCAATAAAGCCAAATTGATGGACATTAAAACGATTTTCTTGTGTTTTATTTCAATTCAAAGTTCTATACCTCTAAAAAAACACCCTATACTAAAATTTTATTACTCGATGAAATTTAAGTAGAGTTTAGTTAATAATTCATAGTGGTCATTTAGTAAAGCAAGTTGATCATTGTGTGTGGCAATGCAATTAAAGGTATTTAAAGAATGCAATGTTAGTCATAGAATATGATTTGTGAAAAGGAAAATATATGAATTGTTGTGACACATTGTAATGAATGCATGCATTAGACTTGATGATCTGCATTAGCAACAGTGAAATGCGCATTAGATCCAGCTAAACCCCTTAATAACCAATTTCAATGTATTTTCATTAAAAAATATTTTACTTAACAAGTAAAATAATAATATGGGATTATTAGTGTGTTAACAAATGTTAAACTTATAATATAAGATATCGAATTGCTTGTTTTTATGTTACATACTTGCGTCATTTGTACAGTAACAGCATTTTGCCACTTCTGAACATCTGAAAAATGATTATTGACATCCATTGTACTTAATTTGCCTCTGCTACCACACAGAGAAAAACTGCTTAATAGAATCAAGAAGATTTTCTATATGAAACGTTCCTAAGCTAACAGGCATCCCAGCAGAAAAAAACGAAGATTATTTCGTAGAGATTTCTTATTATTTTAATTTTTTAATCAAGAAGAAAAACACATAAAATCAATAAGAAAACTTGTTATTCACATTTTTTACTCAATTTCCGTTATTTTTGGCACCAAAATAACAATCCATAAAGAAAAACTTTTTGATTTTATTAGGTTTTCTCCTGAATTGTATAAAAAAGATGTTCCTTATTGATTTCCTTAGGCTACCTTAATGATTTTTTCAATGTTTTTCTTATTGATTTCATTAGGTTCCTATATGATTATGTGCAAATTATCTTCTTAATTTTTTAATAAGGATATCTCTTGATTATATTAGAAAAAAAATTTTTTCCTGATATTTTTTTTTTCAAAGATTATTCAGGCTGTCTCTTAGCCTATTGGTTAGAGTGTTTTCTCGCAAGTAATATGTATGTATTTACTCGTATTGTGAATAAGAATATAATATTATATGTATGTATATAAATAAATAAAATCTACATATACTGCACATGTATGGTATAGAATTTAAATTAAAATAAGTACAAAGAATAAAGGACATAAAAAAACTTTATTTCTTTTTTATTGAGTGTCGCCTAATTAAAACAAGAAGAAACCCTTTTTGAAAAAACCAATAATATAACTCAATAAAAATTATAAGTTTCCTTCTTGATTTTTTCAAAAAGGTTTTCTTTATTAAAATAATAAGACTTTCTTCTAAAAAACATAGAGATATCTTATTAATTTTGTTCTATTTTATTAGGTATTTATTAGGCACTGTTTGCTCTATACACCTCATAAAATCGATTTACTTTCATGTTGCAGTAAGTGTTGCCATATCCAAAAAAAACACTGATCAACAAAAAACGTTCGTCAAAGTCTTGATACAGTGAAAACTAATGTTATTGCAGAATATACAAATAGAGGAATATTCGACAAAAAAATAAAATATTTTGAAAAAACCGACAACCATGTTGTAAAAAAGCGGGTTTTAAAACAGGTTGAAAAACCGAGTTGATCACCCTAGTAGATATATGTTTGAGGCATTCCCAATAAACGGTCTTGCCCAATTTGGTCTTAGTACCCACTTTGTGCAAGGTATATTAATGTCGCAATCAACTTTAGCGTTGAAGACACGGCACTGAATCTTTGATGGACTATTTATTTTTGTTAATACAATATTTTTTTAAAAATCTAAATATAGGGTGTTTTTTTAGAGGTATAGAACTTCGAATTGAAATAAAACACAAGAAAATCGTTTTAATGTCCATCAATTTGGCTTTATTGGAAGGATAATTTTATGCCATTAACGTTTAAATATGATTTCGGGCATGTGGCCGCCGCGGCTGGCTCGAATAAAGCCAATTCTACATTTCCAATTTTCAACCACTTTTTCGAGCATATGGGGCCGTATGTTGGCAATAACGCCACGAATGTTGGCTTCCAAGTCCCCTAACGTTTCTGGTTTGTTGGCGTAGACGAGCGACTTCACATATCCCCAAAGAAAATAATCCAATGGTGTCAAATCACACGATCTTGGTGGCCAATTGACCGGTTAACCGAATTAATTGCTCTGATGGACGATTATGTCGACCATAAAATGGACGGAGCTTGCGGTAAACTTCGCGAACTGAACCATTATTTTCGAAATAAATTTGCACGATTTGCAAGCGTTGTTCTTTTGTCAACCTGTTCATGATGAAATGGCAAACCAAACTAAATATTAATCACTTGACAGCTGACAAAATGGCCGCCAGTTAAAAAAGTGATGCCAACTTAAAGTTCTATACCTCAATAAAAAACACCCTATACATAAGTTTAACTTTTAGTTTAATAATAAAGAGTGTTATTTAGTCTTTGAAGAATAAAACATTATTGAATTTAAATTGAAAATAAATAAATCGTTGTTAAATTGAACCAAGACGAACAAACAACATACATTTATTCATCTAAGTAAGATTGGGATTGCTGTTACTCATAGGTGTAATTTTGTTATTGTTGAAAAAATTAATAAGAGTTGTGATAAATCAACGTCCCCAGCCCCGACTTGTGTCCGTGCTAGTGTGCAATACACCACCTCATTTTCTTCAATCATCATCTATATTGAGCACATTCAATATGTGCAACATCAGTAAGACATTCGAGCTGCAGTAAAACAAGGTCATCAAACAACTGATATCATTGGTATCAACCATATCAACTCAATAAAAAATAAATAAAATTTTAACAACTTTAAAGTAAGAATTTCTTACGCGTTTTCATCTAGATTCATAAGGCCTCACATAGAAAAAAATAATTTTGGTTTACAAAAGCTTTACTCAAAAGAATTCCATACAAAATTTGTTTTGTAAACCAAAATTATTTTTTTCTGCATGTGCCAGCTAATACTTGATGTATGTATCTCTTGTTAACTTTCCTTGGACTCTTCTTCGTCGCTTTCCCACAAGGAAACACAATCCATTTAAAATATATATTTTGTTTTAATTCGTTTTTTGCAGAGTTTTGAAATTTCGTGTTGAATTTTTTAAAAGATAAATTTGTCATTTCACAAATTAAACTAAAGTGATGCCAAGTTTCAGTTGCTTTTATCTTCATATATTGAGATGCAACTGTGTATACTTTAAGAACGTACTACATAATTTGATTTTATTTCCGGGTCGGAAATTTCTGTCGAAAGCCTTCTGGGAGATGCCCTGATGTTAATTAAAACGTGAAAACAGAAGTTTTATTGAAATAAAGTTGATTGTTACTAAAAAATTATAAAGTTTTCTCTTTTATTAATATATATACTTAAATGATAACCTTTTAAAATATTTAAAAGAATGTATAAAATTATGGTATTGAAGAAGACTAGATTCAAATAAAAATATAATAAAACATATACAAGATAAAAATGAAACTATAAATGGCCATAAATAGGGTAGTCTTTTTGGACAAGGAAGAGCTAATGTTGCAAGTGATATCATTAAAATGGTTATATCTAATAAATGCATGCAAATGTTCAAGTTATGTTGAGTTTTTTCATTCTTACTATAAACTAGTTGTAGAAAACACTTAAATATTATCAAATAAGAAATAAACATAGAAAAATATATTATGCTTAAATTATCTTTTACTAATAAAGGTAATACACTGAAGGTAGATACTTTTAAAAAACAGACTACGCTGAAAGGCATCATTTCAAACACAAGGCAAATAGGTATCGCCGCCAAAAGAATTGATTTTTCATGAACCTGCAAAATAAAAATTAATTAATTGATTAGGGAGTTCAGTATTATTAAAACATAAAAAGATAAAAAACAACTAAAAAGCCACTTGATTCTAGTTTGTTCATTTATGTGTAGCAAACAGTCATGTGCACCGTTGCCTACACCTGTTTAAAAAAAGCTAGATTTTAAATATAAAAATAACTACAAGGAGCAAGATTATTAAAATTATTAAAAACTGCATTATTTGCCCGAGGAATTAAATATTTAATGTTTTTTTTACTTAAATATCATTATAGTATTTGATGTTAACATTCCTTGGGTGGCTGATAATTATTACAAACAACATTTATGAAATTTCCTTATAGCTGTTGTTGCAGATTAATATTTATGTTTTAAAACTTCTGTTTAAATTTAATGGTGTTGTCAATGTTAACCCATTTTAGTAAAAATTATTTTTTTCCTTATATTAGTGTCAGTCTAAGTGGAGCACGCTTTATACACGACGAAACGAATACGACGCTTCTTAGCCAGTTAATTGATACCCATAATACCAATATTAACGAAGGCTGAGAGATGCATGGGATTATATACATGTGTAGATTATATGGATGTAGTCAGGTAAACTACGATATTTATAAAATAATAAATCATGCAATACGACGAGATAAATTTTTCGGCTATCGATCGTGTAACTACGGTAGAATAAAATAATACGACAAGGTAAATACTTCTGATCTTGTTTTGCAAACTCTGGTGTGGTTTAAATATATTACGAAGAATATAATGCTTCAGATATTGCTCGGTTAATTACGGTTTGGTATAACTACAACACGTCCACCACCATCTTTATTAATATTGTCGTGATGTGGTGGCTTAATTGCTGGCTGACTATCCTATCCAGTTGTTTATATACTTCGCCTTGCTTAGGGTAAGCATTCGTTAAGGCCTTCACAACTTAAATTTAACCACATCATAATAATAATAATAAACTTGACATTTGAATGGTGCAGGAGCTGAAAGCGGATATGTCATCCATAGGTGCCAATGAAGACATCATATTATGCTCTGATACTAATGCGTGAGAGGTGAGTACATCCTAGATTTCATTAACTCTAATAGTTCAACCATTAGTTACTCAGGCAAAACGCCGATCTTTATCTTTCCGAGATTCTGGGCATTGCTCTCACGAACGATAACTTCAGATTTCTGATCGACAAATGGATCAATAATAGATCCTTTTCGGGTCATATTTAAATACTTTTTGATGTTAGACTACAAAACAAACAAAAATTTTGCTTTAGAAACCCGAAGAGACTATATTGGAATAAGTACAACGGTATTCTGAAACAAACACTAAAACAATTACCAGAAATCGAGAGCACGACCGAGAGACTTGAACACTTTGTGGAGATCTTCAACAAGGCTTTTACTAGAGCCTCTGGGATTTCCTGCTCCATAACAAAAGCTAGGAAGAGATATCTTCTTTGGTGGAATTCGGAACTATACATTCTACGTAAAGAGGGCCTTCAAGACAATCTACGAGAATAAAATGTGACAACCTTATCGCGATAAGTTAAAACTTATAAGAAAGCCATAAAAATCGCCAAACAAATTTCTGTAAGCTCGTAGGTAGTACCAAAGATTATACAAGGTTTGCAGAGTTGTTTTCATTCCGAAGATTGTCAAAAGAAGTCATGAATACGCGACACGACTTCCGAACAATCACACTTTCATCTTTCCTGATCAAGACGTTGGAAACACCAATAGACAATCATATTAGGAAATGGCTGTTAGGATCGTCAAGACTCTTAAATAGCCAGTATGCCTACATTCAGGTGTACTCTATAGAAACAGGACTATATGAACTGGTAAAGAAGGTGTCAGATACAACTTCAACGCTTTACGTGACGCTTCTAGCGTTGGCAGAAAAGCGTAAGTCAAAATGCGTATGACACAATAAAAACTTTGACAACACTTATTTTTTGTTTTACTCTTTGTTTAATGCATAAAATACAGCAAAATTCGATTTTTCTGATACCACTAACTTGTTTTTTATGTAAATTTACCAAAAGTTTAATAAAATTTGATACTCGCATGAGTTTGGCCAACAAATCAATACAATTATACCAACTGATTGTCAAAGCACACAAAAAGTTGAGAGTTGCCTAACTTTTCGCTTCGCTTTGCGTTAAAAGTACTTTAATGTGATATGTTTTATATAAGATTTCATCTTAGATGTCAAAGAGAATCTTGAGCGCAACACTAAGCAAAAGTTTTTTCTGACAGGGCTCATAAAGATCCCTGGAGCACAAACAATACACCTTGGCTGCCTTCCCACACATAGAAGGTGCCTTCAATAATGTATCGTTGACAGCCATCCAAAATTTTCTCTGGGATACTAATGTTGAGGATTACAGCAGAAACTGGATAATAACCATGCTGGGGGCAAGAAATATCACCGCGAAACTAGGTAACATCGAGAGTTCTCAAAATGTCTATACAGAGGACCACTGCAGGGTAGGGTGATCTCACTTTTCCTCTAGCTTCTTGAGATTAACACAATACTTTTCAGATTAAATGCCGTGGGAGTTATAAATGAAGCGTACGCGGATGATGTGGTAATAATAGTTTCAGGCATGTTCCCGGACGTGATAAACGATATCAACTCCAACGCTTTAGACACACTTGAACCCAAACAAAACTGAACAGATACTATTTACCACAAAGACCAAAGTACAAAGCTTTGTACTTCCTAGGTTGAAAAATTATAAACCGTCCCTTTCTTCATGGAAACTGAATGTTGAACACAGGGTTAGAAAGGCAACGGTTACCTACTACTTCTGTTATAGGATGTTTGGATCTAAATTGGGCCTAAACCCCAAAATGCTTAAATGGATGTATACAGCTATTGTGCGTTCAATACTAACTTACAGCTCTGTCGTGTGGTGGCCTACCACAAGTAAGAAATACTTTCGTCGGAATAACAGAATGTTTACGTACTAGTACTTCGAAAGGTCTGATCGCTATACTAGACCTTATTCCGATCGACTTTCATGTATGGGCAGTTTAGTCAAATGGCGCGGCAAGATTCTGGGTGGCGGAGATCGAGATCAAGTATATACTGATGAATGAAGAATGGTCTGCGGTGTCGGCTCTGCAGTCTTTTCAAACGAAGGAAGGATAGACCCCTTATTGATAGGAAGGTACACGGTAAAGTCGCTATTAGAAACTGCATCTTCAAGCAGTATCTCTATAAGGCTGAATGTAGATTACCAATATCGACACAAACAAGGTTGCTTAGAAAATGTGGCCTTGCTACAATGATAGGAACTCAATACAATTAACAAGTAGAAACCTTAGGGACATCTCGAGGTTCGTTGCAGTCAGGTCTATCCTATCGTACTGTAATGAGTTCTGTCGAAGTTGTCGAGAAAAAAGCAAAGAAACAATCTTCCACTTTCTTTGCGAATATTCAGCTTTGTATATATCGAGACACAAGTTTCTAGTCATGTACTGACCTTGTCAGATATCTCAATATGAGGGATTGGATCTAGTACCAATCACCGTATCGGAATACTTAGATACTGTTCTACATAGATTGGCACCGACGAGCGGAATGATGTTTTCAAAAAGCAATCAGCTAGATTCGACTTGAATGCCTGCGTGAAGAGGGCAGCCACGTAAACCAACCAACTATAATACGTAGATTGACTACGTGGAAGGTTAACAGAATGTTTACGTACTAGTGCTTCGTAGGCTCTGAACGCTATATACTAAACCTTATTTCGATCGACCTTCATGTACTAGCGGTATCCTCAAATAGTGCGGCAAGATTCTGGATGGTGGAGATCAAAGTCTTGTGGTCATGCCAGAATCATGGATCAACTATCCCCTACGCTGAGAAAATCAATGGATTACATGGTGCCTTATCTAGAATTTGATAAATTGTTTAAAGTTTTAATTTAATTCAGGCGGGAGTAAAAGGGAGGCACAGAAGTAAAAGAATACAATGTCAGAGCATACACTGATGAATCAAGAATGGTCTCCGGTGTCGGCTCTGGAGTCTTTTCAGACTATCTTGGTATAGAATGCTCTTTCCGGCGCTGCAACAAAACCACTATATTTCAGGTCACAATTTAGGCTGTAAAGGAAGCGTCTAGAGTACTGATCGATAGGAAATTACACGGTACCTTTGTCGACAGTTAAGCAGCGCTTCTATTCCTTACATCATATACCACTTCCTCTGTTCTAGTTGGGCAGTGTAAGTTGGCCATCTAGATTGGGTGGTCAGACTGACCTCACCCTCATGTGGGTTCCACCGAATAGCTATGAATGCTCCCATATCCGAATAAGTAGCTATGTCGTTTGGTACTATTAGAAACTGCATCTTCAAGCAGTATCTCTATAAGGCTGAATGCATATGGCGTAATATAGGCACGAGCAAGATTGCTAAGAAAATGTTGCCTTGCTACAATGAAAGACGTTCAATACAATTAACAAGTATAAACCTTAGGTACATCTCGAAGTTCGTTGCAGATGTGGGGACGGACTTACCTGTAATAACTTTTCTGCTGAGTATTTTAAGACATTTTTTAATTAAGAATTTCCTTTCATAATTAAACATTTTGATTTTTAATTTTAAAAAATAATTTATTCTGACTAAAAAATTTTAAAAGATCGAAACAACTTTTTTTTATTATCAACAATAATATTGTGATACTACAATTTGGTGACCCCGAACAATTTCCTCCAAACCACAATCTTTAAGAGGATAGTACCAGCACTAGTCAAGGACAACAATCTCCTCAATCGCTTCCCAATCCGGTGCAACCAAGTTCATATAATCTTCAATCAAGCGTTGGAACCATCAAGAAATCAATGCGTCAGCCTTTCACAAACTACCACCCTTTTGGTTTCAAAATTCTCAATTATCTTTTGACCACATAGAGTCCGCGTTTTCTCTTACCGGTATAACACGGGACGAGACCAAATTTCAACATTTTATAGCAAACATGGAGGGTGGCGTTGGCTGAAGTAGTTAGCACGTCCTGGGTTCGAGCCCGATCTCCAACATTCATTAAAAAATAACAACACCACGAATTTTTCTGATGTGAATTAGTGTCCTTTGTATCAGTTTTAGTGGGAAAAATTCTAGTGATGCAGGCATAAGGCACTGGTCACTAAAAACTATACCGACTTCATCAGATACTAATCCTAATGTAACATCAGAGCGCCCTCCTTCGTTGTGTAGCAGAATCATGGGCGAAGTAAAATAACAAATAAAATGTCTACTAAGCACAGCTTCAAAATTTAACGCGCCTCATTTGACACCAGAAGGCACTGCAACACTGCATTATCAAAAAAAAGCGTGCAAAAAAGCAGAGTTGTAAAAGAATGAAGCTTTCCTCCATCTCTTCCTTCACCACCTGTCTTATCTATCACTATCCCTTTCTTATCACCCTCTCTCACTATCTTCTCTTAAACTAACAGGTAGCATAAAGGGATCATTATATTAGACCCAAGTGAGCTGGACTCTAAATTTTACCCTTCCTTACCAGCAGCCTGCTAACCTAACCTAACCTAGCAAACATGGACCCAAATGTCTGTGAGCATATATCCCATATAATATATAATCCACCCAGTGGTAGAAGTAAATATGCTGCCGTATAAGAAAAACTTTCGGAAAATCTAAGCAGACTAAAATACGAGAGGTCCTAAATAGCCTTAAGTTAGGCAATGACAAGTCATTGCAATTTATGCAAAAAGTTCGGAATTTGGCTTCTGATCATATTAGTGCAGAAGCTATTAAATCTTTATTCATTGACAAAATGCCAGACCCAATACGTTCAGTACTTTGTACTATGATGGAACTCGATTTAATAGCAGAAAAAGCAGATTTTATCTTTTCTACATTTAAACAACAACATATATGTTTGGTAGATACAAATATAAACATCTCCGAAAATGAAATTTCTATTAAGCAATTAGTATAACAAATAAAACGACTTTCAGATCGTGTAGAAAATCTTACAGCCTGTTTGTAGCACACGACTCGTCAATAATAAGCGCTAACATGTAAGCATGTTTTTTTTGGCTTAAGAACACGAGTGTTGACGATTTTTTATTAAAAAACGTAACAGATGTCAGCTTATTTGGGTGTGTACAACACGATTTGACTGACCGTAAACGTTAATATAGGCGATTAAAAATTCTAGTCGTGTTCAAAATAAATAAACAAAATATTGAAAAAGTGTATGTTTTTTAATACAACTAATTAAAATATAAAAAATGGAATTTCAAACAAAAAAGGTAAGTAAACTTTTAAGTTAAGATTGTGCATAATTTGATTGCTTAAATTTTTAGCATCAAAATGATAAGAGATCTGGAGTTTAGTAAGGGTTTCGTCTGCGTTTGTGTTCTGAAGTTGTCAATGCTACTCCAGGTAGTCTTATAGATGTTTTGCAATGTACACACATATGTATATAGTACTAGATGAAGCTGATCGTATGATTGACTTGGGTTTTCAACGAGACGCAAAGAAAATTTTAGAATACATGCCCGTAATAAATCTGAAACCAGACATTAAAGAGGATGAAATGTAAATTTAAAATTTCTATTCAAAAAAGAAATATCGGTGAGAATTTATGTAATAAAACATATTAATTTTCTCGAAAATTTCAGACAAAAAGTTATGTTTACAGCTACTATGTATGTCACCCGCTGTTGAATGTTTGGCTCGTTCATATTTGCATCGATCTGTTACCGTTTATACTTACATAAGCATGTTTAATTAATTAGCTGACAGAACAGACACAAGAAATTATATATTATTATATATGTATGTATGTATTTATAATCGTTTGATGGTTGAAAACGATAAACGCAATAAACTCGTGGAAATCTTATCGTAAGGTATTGGTTCCTGGTTATTATATTTTAAAATCAGAAAAAAACGCTGAATTTGGCTAACGGTCTGGAGAAGCTTGGCTATAACTCTTATACATAACACGGTGGCGAATGAAAAGAACATCGTGAATATGCCTTGGCTGCTTTGAAAACTGGGGCAAATGAAATGTATGTTGGTGGCTGCAGACGTTGCTGGCAGAGGTATAGACATTAAAGATGTACATATCATTGGTCGTTAACTATGACTAGACTAAAACTATTGAAGACTATACACATCGTACTGGTAAAACTGGCTGTGCCATATCCTTTGTTACCAAATATGACAGCCAACTTAGCTTTGACCTAAAATATTGGGACAAATCATCCAGATGCGCAACATAAATCAAGGACATTTGTTACCAAGAAACGTAGAGAAGAAAAATTTTTTTCATAAAACTGCATTTGCTTTGTTTTACATATGTACATATTTTATATTATTATCTTGACCTCAAAAAGAAACCGTCTTTGCTTTAAATCAAATGGTAAATATTCTCATAAAAATTTATAATAACTTCTTGGATTTTAAATCCGAATTTTTTATACAAAACAGTAGCAGGATTAGAGGCTGATACATACATATAATGTTATATAGTTCTAGTTGGTAATACAACAACAAAAACTATAACAAGCTCGAATGAACCTGAACGAAATAATACAGCATAAAGTCGCTATACTAGTTATTTGCCATCCATCCTATAACTAAGTTTTTGTCACTACACTAAAGTCTGGATACCTTAAGCACTCGAACACTATAAAATTAAAAATACATAATAGTATACAGTATATAAATATTATTTATTTATTTCATAAATACTTTACAAAGTATTGTTGTACAAAAATGGACGGAGTGACCATATGCCCATGATATTATTTACAGTATTCTTAAAAATGTTTTTGTCACATAGGAAGTAGCAACGTGGTTGTGAACGAAGTTCAATAAAAGAAACGTAAGACTATATGGGTATCCGCGGCAAATCAGTCAAACCGTGCGAGCGAGACGAAAAACTCTCAAAGGCCAAACAACACAAAAGCCTGACTTCACTTAAGAAATAATTACGATTCCGCGGGAGCTGTTCTTCAGCCCAGAGCTGTTTAACAACTGCGTTCCCATCACCGCAGAAACATTTCTTTTCTTTGTCAATACATATATACTTTATGATTCAGAGCCATAATTACATCGCCGATTTCCTTTCGGGCGAGGGTATCGGGGCCGTATGGCTCATGGTAGATCTAATTGAGGCTATCGATATAGGGCTTTGATGAATCACAGATACGCTCACACTCATGTTTCAAAATTTTATCACTATTTTTCACTATGATTTTTTAACTTAAAGAAATAGAATGTATGATTCTCCACTGTATTGAACAAAACATTAAATGCCTATACCTGTGGTCCATACTCTCTTTCTAAGCAATCCAAATATTTTTATGGGACATAACTTTGTTTGAAGTTTTAAACTGACCTATTGCATGAACACTTTCAGTACTTTCCTCATATTTTCTTTTTGAAGAGGAATAAATATAACAATTACAAATATTATTGTTTATTCTTGTTTATGCACGAAAATAGGGTAGCCATTTTTTAAGCTAAAAAAAACAATTTCATATGAAAAAATGTAAATAAAAACAATTTTTTAACATATTGGCAACAGTAAGATTTAGTACATATTTGGCATATAGGCAAATTAACGTAAGCTGCACGACAAAGTCAAGTCACGTTATACAAACGTTTTTCATTGCGTATTCGTCCATCAATTGGCTCGTCATAAGTCGGCTTTGTCGTGTTCTACAAACAGGCTATTGGTCAACAGAGAACTGATTCTACTATAAGAAAATTTCTCAAACAGAAAAATAGATCTGAATTTTGCTGGTATCACCGCCGTTTCGGTTAAAATGCATCACGATGTACTGAACCCTGCTGTTATCCAAAAAACTAAATAGAGTTTTTGAGGCGGCCGCAGATATTCCAGTAGTAGATGGTAGTATGTTTATGAACGACAAATCATCAAATGTTAAATACCTTCTTGACACAGGAGCAACAATTTCTGTAATTCCTTTAAATAACCACATAAAAGAAGCCAACAAAAGTTACGAAGGTCTCTTATTTTACTGCACATTGCAAATGGTAGTGTTATCAAAACATACGGAACAAAACTTGTCGAACTACATTTTGGTTTTAGGCGAAAATTTGTTTGGCATTTTATAATAGCAGACGTAGGCGAGTGCATTCTTGGTTCAGACTTCATCCTTCACTATAATCTCTTACCAGATTTGAAGCATTGCAGACTGGTAGATGGTAAAAAACTTCCCCATGATCTACGTATAATAAAAGCAGACAATGAGTATCAGCGATTATTGTTAGAATTTCCGAAATTACATTTTTTAGATCGTATTTGAGAAGTAAGAGCACAACCGAAAGTTTTCCACCATATTGAAACAAAAGGTAATCCGATAAATTCCAAAGTTGATCAAAAAAAAAAAGAATTTAAATGTTTACTTGAAACCGGTATTATAAGATCATCATAAAGCTGATGGTCAAGTGCTTTGCAGGTACAGAAAGAGAATACGAATGATACCAGATAGATATCATATACCCTTTATAACCGACTTTACATTGAATTTGGGAAACTGTACCTTTTTCTCCAAATTATATCTTGTAAAAGCTTACCCCCTAATACTAATTCATCCTGATGATGTTTAAAAAACGGCAATTACTACCCCATTCGGTTTGTATAAATACGTAAAAATGCCTTTTGGTTTGAGAAATTCAGCAAAAAGTTTCCAAAGATGGATGGACGATATTTTTCGTGGATCGGATTTTGTTTTTGTGTATATTGATAATATTCTGATTTCATCAAATAATAAAGAAGAGCATTTGCTGCATTTAAAGCAAGTCTTCACTAGTCTGGATGACCACGGTATTGTTGTAAGTCCAGCAAAATATATTTTTGGGGTAATTGAAATCGATTTTCTAGGCTTTCATCTTACATCAATGGGTATTAAACCCATCGCAAGTAAACTTCAATCAATTTTAGATTTCGCAAACAGTAGAACAACTAACAAACTAGCAATGACCAATTTTTGTAGGCGTTTTCTACAATGCTGCTCAACATTAAATAGTTCTTAATGAATATCTAAAGGGTGCTAAGAAAAAAGACAAAAGGAAAATACAATGGACCGAAACATCTGAAAGGCGTTTAAATATGTTAAACAAGATTGTGCAAATGCTACATTACTATATGCATCTGATATTGCAATTGGTGCTGTTTTAGAACAAAAAGAGATATAGAAGCCGTTAGCGTTCCACTTCCATGAGCCTACGATTGCGAATTATTGGCTGCTTTGAAAAATAAAACACTTTCGTTTTATGTTGAAAGGTCGACAGTTTACTTTAATTACGGATCATAAGCCCTTTGTATTTGCATTTTGCCAAAAACCTGAAAAAGGAAGCGTAAGACAAATACGTCAGTTATACTTTATACTTATATGAGTTTACAGCAAATATTCAACATATATCAGGGTCTCTTAATATAGTTGCTGATTGTTTATCTAGAGAACACTGTTTGTTTGAAATTGATTTAGATAAACTTCTGCATTTACAGTTAAACTACTCAGAACTAAATGCTATTCTATCTAACCCAGAGTTATCATCAGTAAAAGTTCAAAAGGAAAAAATTTATAAACTCAACAAGAGAAGTCTATTGTGATACATCGTCAAAACTGATCTGGCCTTTTATGCTACTACGCGAATGGTAACTGAACTATGTGTTTGGCCATCCATTAACAAAGACATTATCCGATGGGCAAGAAATTGTGAAAATGGCCAGAGATCTAAAATAATCGACACGTTAAGACTATTTAATGAAACTTTCCAGTCCCTAGCAAAAGTTGTGAAGAAATACACGTCGATATTGTTGGTCCTTTCCCTCCAAGCCGAGGAAAATGTTATATATTAACATGCCTCGATTGGTTCTCACGTTGGCCAGAGGCTTTTGCAATCGAAAACATACTCACTGAAACGATTATTGAAACTTTTTATAATGGATGGATGTCGAGATTTTGTTCTCCATTATTTACTTCCTCAATAGGGAAATGGTCGAATACTTTGGCGTTAAGCATGTTAACACAATCGCTTATCATCCTAAATCAAATGTATTGGTAGAACGAATGCACAGAACTTTTAAAGCAGCATTAACTTGCGAGCATCATTTAAAAAGGATTTACTTGGAACACCCGCTGAATACCTTTACAGTGAAAACGTAAGACTTCCAGGAGATTTTTTTCAATTTTCTTCGAAGCAAGATTTCTCTGGAGAAACTACGACCTTAGGCCGGGTTTACATCTGTGTGTCATGTGCCACACATGCGTAAAAAAAGCGTAACCACTAATTACTAATAAAAAACTGTTTGATTCACACACGTATTTATTAAGTTAAACAGTTTTATACATAACTAATAGGCAATTTTATAGAGTCCAACATGATTGGAAACCGTTTAAATCAATAAATACATGTCTGAATCAAACAGTTTTTCATTAGTAATAGTTTTTGGGCACATGGTACACAAGAAATGCCAGATGTAAACTCAGCCTTACATGGTAATCAACAGAAACTCAAAATATTTTACGGTTAAAATTTTAATTACAGAAGACACTGTATCAATAGAAAGAATTAAACCTGCATATATTGAACAAGAATAGTTTTGATGAAATTCATTAGAGAGGGGTAGTTGTGGTTACATACTTACTTGTGTGTATGTGAAGATAAATTCATCGAGTTAAATTCATTTTTAAACAATATCGCATGCGATTTTTTTTTTTTTTTTGATTTGGTACGCATTTTGTACTGAAATTAAGGGGTTTCTTCATAAAAACGTTCATTGAGGCCAAACCCTTCTTCGTCGCCGTATCAAACCTAGTGGAAAATGAAGACAACGAACGTACTATTAAACTACATTTACAGTATATCTGAATTGTATTTGTGAAACTTTTTACAAAATTTGGACAAATATGACTTAGTGAAAATATCTTAATTTTCGAGTTCTATGAGGGAAATGGCCACTGTGACCAAATCCTTCTTCCTCAGCGAATCAAACCTAGTGGAAAATGAAGACAACAAAGCATATCATTAAACTGCATTTAAAGTATATCTGAATTGTATTTGTGAATTTTTTAGAAAATTAAAAAAAAAAATAACTTAAACGGTATTCACGGACGGTTTAAAAAAAGGGGGAGGGTTGGTGGGGGCGTTTATATTCCGGAATATGGAATTGAAATGTCCTTCAGACTCCCGGACGAATGTAGTATATTACAGGCAGAGTTATCTGCCATTAAAAGAGCGATACACTGGTTAAGATTCTATCGGATCTCGAATAGAGATATCCATATCTTAACTGACAGCAAAACTGCTATTAGGTCTCTCATAGGTGTGTAAACCACACCCTTTCTCGTCCAAGAATGTCGCAAAGCCCTCGATGGACTTGCGCAGCACTCAAATATTCTTTTAAACTGGGTGCATGGACACGGGAATATTTCAGGAAACATAGTTGCTGATAACATGGTCTCCCACTCTCATCTTGCTGGAGACGTTTCGATGTTACCTTTCTTGAAATAGCCCAAGACAGATGGCGCAATGAGCCCACCTGTGCAATAGCGGTCACTGTGCCTTCGGAACCCATGCTAAACGTATGGGTCTCCCGTATAATGACTACTGCTATAGTTGCAATGACAAGGAAGAGGAGGAAAATGTCCTGCATTTCCTGTGTCATTGTCCCGCTGTGGAGGATCTCCGGCTGCACCTCCTTGGCAGAATATCCTTCGGCAGCTTATCCGAGTTATCAGAAATTGAGCTCAAAAGCTTGAGCCTTTGTATTAGGAACAGTGGCTGGTATAGCCGCTAACCCACTCTCACTTCTCACCTTTCTTAAATAACTATCGTATTTTTCTACTTCTACCCTTCTCATCCTCCTTTCTCTCTCTCTCTTTCTATATCCTTTTCAACTTACAGGTACCACAAAGGGATCATTGTAATGGGCCCAAGTGAGCTGGACTCTAATTTTTCAACTCTTCTTTGCCAGCAGCCTACTAACCTAACCTAATTCGAAGGACTTGTCAGCAAAGCGAACAATCCAATAAAATTTTTAAAAATATTTTTTATCAATTTATTTTATATTTGTAGACAAAAGTCATAAAATATTCATCAAAATATTATTGAAAACTTTTGTTTTGATAATTGTTTTATATTCATTACACTCGTATATTTCTAACAGAACGAATTTATTGTAAATGAACACAATAATAACACAGCAAGTGTTGTATTTATTTTAATTTAAATGTTATTAAGTTTACAAAAATCGATAGAAATACTTGAAATTTACAAATTGGCACTACTTTGATTTACAAAAACTTAAAACAAAAAAATGACATACATCCATAATCATAAGCGAAATAAACTGACAACATAGTGCAATGAAAATTTATAAAAATTCGAGCGACTAGTTTTCTTCCACAGGGGTTTTTTTCGATAAGTGGAAGAGGAAGTAAAATATTTTTTTATTTATTAAACAAGAAATCTAATGTTCACACAATCATCTGATTGAACCATTATGAAAACTGTAAGCATAGATACGAGTATACATATTCTTACATTATATACCATACATATTATATTTTCATCACAATTTTATTTCTAACTAGCACTTTCCGGCTACTTTGTTCGGATCCAGTAAGAAACTGAGTAGATTTTAAACTGTATTTATACCAATCTTATCAAAAACAGAAAAACTACCAACAGCAAAAATTCTTCCCCTTTTAACCTGTTCCGCGTAACTTCCTTGATTTTTTTCTTTCATATTCTTCTTCTCCAGACAATAACATACAAACCAAACAAAAAATGGAGAGAATCGATCAAGCCATTCACGCGTGATGCCGTGCCAAAAAGGGATTAATTTTTTTATACATACATACATACATATGTACATAAATTTGTTCAAGGAAAATAATAATAGGTTTCTTCAAGTAAGTGAATTTATGAATTTTATTTTTTAAGTAAATTCGTCAGGTGTTTTATTATATGCCGTGAATCATATTAAAAAAAACCGAGTATATATCGATTTTATGTGTATAAAATCCATTAAGTTTATATTTTTAATCAGTTATTAGACATTTCGAATATATTGAAAGATATTAAGCTCTAAAGTTTTCTCATATCCAAAATTATTATGTTTACTAAACATTATTTTGCTTCATAGACATATGTATATATGAATAAATTGCTGTGCTTTGAACCACATTTTCAGTTTAAATTTTTTTATTCCTAATTATTTTCTTGAATCTATATGTATTTAATAAAGAAAATTGGGAGCATTTTCATTGAAGGCAATCATGAATAAAATTCCGCGAGAAATTTTTCCCGGGGAACAATTTCAAACAATAGCAAGTAATAGTCAAAACAAAAAAAATTCTAATTGGAAAAGGTAGAAATTTCTCGCGGAATTTTATTCATGATTGCCCTGATTGAATGCGGCAAATTAGTAACCATCTGACGATATGCATATGATTTTTAATGGATGAGAGCCTTCTTTTTTTAAATATGTATTTAAGCAAATACAATAAGTTTAACCAGTGTTAAAAAAACTGCAGTCCAATCACAACATGTTGCTCATACTTCTGCTACTGAAATTCAAAGATTTGCAGTCAAAGTTAACACAATAAACGAATAGATGTACACAACGAAGATCTCCAGTTGTCGACATGTTCGTACAGTTTTCGGTTTGACTCACTGCTGCTTTAAATAAATACGAAGTTTTCAGTCGTTAAGCAGCTCTGGGTTGATGTACAGCTCTCGCGTCATCGTAATTATTAGGTTCTCGTTGTACCTTCATAGTGAACAGACGTAATAACGGAATTTTTCTTACATACATACTAAACAAAAAAAAAAAATCATACAAAAAAATATTCGTAGTACATATTAAAAACCGTAAACAAAAAAACACAGACAAAGTACCCTTGAGGAATACTCTATATGAGTACCTCAAAAACAAATAATTGTGAAGTGAGTTATAACGGCAGAAATGCCTATTTTACTGTGAGTTCTGATGCTCTCAATGATAACAATAAAAATAACAAATCTGATAATAGACTTACTGTGAGTTTTCTGAAGCTCTTAATAAAAACAATAAAAATAAAAAATCTGATGATAGACTTTCTCTAACGGCAAAGCCGCATTTTCGTCAGCGATCAACTTCGCTTTGTCCAATGCCAACTAGTGATTCGTTAACATTACCGTTGCCTAGTACCTCTACATTTAACTCAGCGATATCATCCGCTTCGGGCTCGTGGTCATCACTTAACCCTGTTTTCACTATAGATAATAGTAGCCAAAAACCCAAGGTCCAAGTCGGAATGTGGTAAAGCGCGGGCGAAGCCCAAAATCTTCTAAAATTTCATCTGCTCCAAAGATCTCTAGGGATAACAGCGCATCATCTACTAATAGCCAAAACCGTTTTAAAATATTGCAAGATGACAACGACAAACCCGCTGAATCTGCGAACAAAAGCTCCAAGCCGCCACCAATCTATTTAAGAGAAAAAAACTCAAACGCTCTTATTAAAAAATTAATTTCGGTAATTGGTGAGAATAAATTTCATATTGTTCCAATAAAACGTAGTAGCATTGATGAAACGAAAATTCAAATTTATGAAGAAAAAGATTTTCGCACAATGGTTTCTGAATTTGAAAAAAGTAAAACAAATTTCTACACATACCAGCTCAAGAGTGCTAAAGGTCTGCAGATCGTATTGAAGGGCATAGATTCCTATGTCGCTCCCGAAGAAATAAAAGATGCACTCGTCATCCAGGGATTTAAGGTAAAAAATGTATCGAACATAATAAATAGGGAAAAGATCCCCCAACCTCTATTTCGCGTTGAACTGGAGCCAAATGATATAAAATTGAGAAAAAATGAGACGCACCCAATTTATAATCTAAAATATCTTTTATACCGAAAAATAACAGTTGAAGAACCACATAAGCGTTCTGGACCCGTACAGTGCCATAATTGTCAAGAATATGGCCATACTAAAACTTACTGCAATTTACCTACTGTTTGTGTTGTGTGAGGCGAATTACACGGCACTGCTAGTTGCAATAAGCCAAAAAATCAAAGTGATAAAAAATGCAGCAATTGTGGAGGTAATCACACCGCTAACTACAGAGGTTGTCCTGTGTACTCTTTCGTCAAACAGACTATGGGGCAAAAACCTAAATTAGCTCCAGCCCAATCAGCAAACGCTTTATCCGCCTCTATTGCGCAAGTGAGCCAACCAGTTACTTCCCGTGTATCGTATGCCGATGCTGCTAAGACAAATTTTATTCCTACTCAAAATGTTTCACCACCAAATAATTCAACAAATACAAACTCAAACTTTAATTTCAATCGCCTTGAAGCTACTATTGATAATCTGGTGCAAACTATAAATAATTTTACAACAAATATGACTAGCACGATGCAAGAAATGCTGCGAATGCAGAATACACTGCTTCAATCATTAGTTAACAAACCATGAACACGTTAAAAATATGTTTCTGGAACGCAAACGGCATTCGCCAACATAAAAATGAACTTGACCACTTCCTCACGGAAAAAAATATTGATATAATGTTGGTCTCAGAGACTCATTTGACTTCGAGAAGTATTTTTAAAATTTCTGGCTACACCTTATATGATTCAAAGGACCCAAGAGGAAGAGCATGCGGTGGATCAGCAATTCTAATAAGGTCAAGACTCAAGCATTATATTATTGACAACATTTCTGAAGAACATCTACAAGCAACGAATATTTGTATTGAAAATTTTTGCACTAATTTTGTAATATCATCAATTTACTCCCCTCGCAGATTCGCAGTTACTGAAGATCAATACGAGGATTTCTTCAAATCTCTTGGCCCTTGTTTCGTAGCAGCTGGGGACTATAATGCCAAACATACGTTCTGGTGTTCGCGCCTTATTACACCTAGAGGAAGAGCTTTGTTCAATACAATTTCAAAAATGGGCTTGGACGTCATTTCAAGTGGAGAGCCCACTTACTGGCCTACTGACATACAAAAAATTCCGCATGTTATAGATTTTGGCGTCATGAAAAATATTTCTAGGGATTTAATTCAAGTTGAAGCTTCTCTAGATCTCTCGTCCGACCACTCTCCCACGATCGTTTCAATTTGTAGCCCATTAAGAAGTGACTTACCTCATCCTTATGTGAAGATGATAAATCGTGTTAATTGGCTGAGATTCAAAAAATATCTTAGTACTCATTGCACAGAAAATATTACGCTAAGAACACCCGATGATATTGAATCTAATATTGCCAACCTTAATGAAAATATTAAACAGGCTGCTGAACATGCCACTACCTCCCATCCGCAGACTGGGTTTAATAGAATTTATTCTACTGATATTGAACGTCTCGTGTGTGAAAAAAGAAGAGCTAGAAGGGAATGGCAACAGCACAGATCACCTCAACATAAAACTAGTTTTAAAGAGTGCACTAAACGACTCCAAGAGTTGCTTGCATTTGAAAAAACTGCATCTCTTAAAAATTATCTGGAAGGTCTTGATGTCACACCAGTATCTAATTACTCTTTGTGGCGCGCTGCTAGAAAGCTTAAAACACCCGTCGAGTTTAAACCACCTCTGCGCACATCTACCGGAGATTGGGCAAGAAGCGACTGTAAAAAAGGTAAATTATTTGCTGAGCATTTAAAATCCGTATTTACCCCAAACTCATGTACTGGTGCTGTTGATTTGCCGAGTGTAGTTGCGCTACCCCCTCGACCCATAAAATTTAAGACGCGTGATGTACAAAAACTAATTGCTGAAAAAAGCTCCGGGTATTGATAAAATTAGTAACCAGATGCTGATGAAGTTGCCTCGTATTGCAATTAGAATCCTGTTATTAATTTTTAATGCCATTTTACGTCTGGAATATTATCCAAACAGCTGGAAGCTTGCCAAGGTTAAAATGATTCCAAAGCCGGGCAAAGATCTTACCAAGGCTGAGTCATATAGGCCAATAAGTTTACTGTCAACAATGTCAAAGCTCTTCGAAAAGTTACTCATGATAAAATTGTCCCCAATTCTAACTGATAATGAGGGCATACCGGACCATCAATTTGGTTTTAGAAGTCAGCATAGCACCATTGAACAAACTCATAGATTGGTTCAATTTATACGAAAAACTTTTGAAGAAAAGAAGTATTGCTCTGCGCTGTTTATTGACGTTTCTCAGGCATTTGATAAAGTGTGGCATGAAGGCCTAATTTTAAAATTAAACACTTATTTACCGATAAACATTCTAAATCTTTTGGAAAGTTACATTATTGCCCGGAAATTCACTGTTGTGGAAGGAGACTTTATGAGTATGCCTGAAAAAATCTCATCCGGTGTGCCACAGGGGAGTATACTGGGGCCAGTTTTGTATTTGATTTATACTTGTGATATGCCTTTGAGCAGTAATATTCACACATCTACATTTGCCGATGATACAGCCTGCCTTAGTATGTACGAAAACCCTCACGAGGCTTCCCGATATCTTCAGCAACATATTACCCAGCTAGAACTATGGTTAAACAGGTGGAGAATAAAGGTAAACGAACAGAACTGTGCTCAGGTAACATTTACCCTACGAAAAGAAACTTGTTCCCCCATTACAATCAATAATCAAATTGTTCCTCAACATTCACATGTAAAATACCTTGGTAGACACCTTGACCGACGGATAACATGGAAACACCATATTGACTCTAAGCTAACACAAATGAAACTAAAATTAACTCAGTTACATTGGCTGATTGGGAGAAATTCAACCCTGAGTCTAGATTGCAAGCTTTTGATATACAAGTCGCTTTTGAAACCTATATGGTGCTACGGAATTCAGCTATGGGGCACTGCTTCAGCTTCAAATGTAGAGAAAATCCAACGAAGACAAAATAAAATTTTACGGATAATAACATGGCTCCATGGTACATAAGAAATTCAAATTTACATCGTGATTTGAATATGCCACAAGTAACTGAAGAAATTGCAAAATGCGCAAAACTCGAGTCTCATCCTAATCCGCTTGCTCGTAATATCTTGAATTTTACTGGTCACATCCGCTTAAAAAAGAGGGACACAAGGGCTCTAATACTCAACACTCCAGAAGAAACTGCTTGAAAATACTTTTGTTTTTGCTTATCACTACTTATGTATTATTAATAACTATCACTAAATTTATGTCCGACACTGGTCGGGCCTAATTAATTATATTTAGATTTAAGATTTGAATAATTATTGTTAGTTCATATTTGAAGATACAATAAATAAATATATGTATTATAAAAAAAAAAAAAATCGTAATTATTTCTTAAGTGCGGTCACGTTTTTGTGTGTTCTTTGGCCGTCGAGAGTTTTTCGTCTCGCTCGCACTGGTTGACTGATCTTCCACGGATAACCGTATATTCTTGCAATTCTTTTGTGGAATTTCTTTAACAACCACGTTGCTGTTTCCTATGTGAAGGCATGGGTCGTATATAGTCAGTCACAAAAACTTTTTTAAAATACTATTAATACCATCTTGGGCATATGGTCTAGTTCAGTGAACCGCACCCCATACCACAATTGTAGACAACAAAATCACACACATGCTTATGCTCTTTCATTTAGTCGTCACTGAGAAAGCGACGAATGAAGTTGTGCACGCATGTACGAATTTTTTTCCTGGTTTTTTTGTTTAGTTTTTTTGAGCACACCGAACGAAATTAAAGTTCAAATTTAATAAATTTGTACAGCAAAAAGTAATTATGGAAGCTAATAAATATTTCGTGACACAAAATGCTTTTGGCAATATGCAATTCATTTTATGTTATGAAACATTTAAAAATAATAGAGAATATAATTTAAAAGACATTTTAATAGTTTTCACAGCGCTGTAAATAAATTTAATTTGGAATTTATTCACTGCATTGTTGAATGGATTATTAGCTTTTTTAATTTTTACTTAAGTTTTTATTTAATTGCTTATTTACAAAAAATATTCAACAATTAATAACCACAGCATGTATTTTAAATTACAAAACTTTTCTTCAAGTGCAACTTTATTTTACTCTCATTTTTCTCACCAATAAAACCATATTTTATTTTGCGGATCACTGGTCTAGTTACCCCTTAATTTGAAAAGTATTTATGAACAAAATAAATACGAAGTTAACGAGGCTGAAATGTTTGTGTGCATGTGTTTGAATGTATGTTTTGTGTGTATGAGTACTTTTTTCCTGTATGTGCAAACAAAAAAGTTAAACTAAAAGCACCAATATTTCTTCCAGCATGCGATTAAATATGCAATTGAAACTGCAAAATCAAAAGAGAAAAAAACACACAACATCTCTACTACGTTAACTTCAGAATTTATTTAAAACATTGATGCGCATTTCTTTGCACAATTATCCTGAGAGAATTCACACGTATTCTTACCCTCTTTAATTTAGTCGTTAGAGCTGTGCCAAATCGTTCATTTAAGTGACCGCTCATTTTCGTTCATTTTGTAAAAAGAACGAGGTCGTTCATCCGCTCTTTTCAAGAAAAAGAACGAAATGAAAAAACAAACAGTTGATTCGGTCAATAAAAAGAGACAAATGCAATGTTTTTGTTATTTTTTGGCAAAATGATCAAAACAAACAAAATAACACAAAGGAAAAAACAGCAAGTAAATTTTTTTTGCAATATTAAAGTATTTTTTTGTGTGACATAAAATAAGGAATTTGGAAAATATTAATAGCATTAAGAAGTGTCCAAGATGTGTTTTTATTTTGCCACAATTAAGTCTCTGCTGGTAAATAAATCTATGGCCAATGAATAAAAGTCAAAAAGCGGAAGCGAAAATAACTTAATTACGTATGTGAGAAGTTAAAGCAGTTTAAAAAATTCATAATGGTAACACTGTTACTAAAAGTAGATAAAAAGGCAAATGAAAAAGAGAAAATGACAAAAAAAATTACACATGAACGATGAAAAAGCAAAACAAAACAAAAAAAAGAGCCAAGTGCGCTCGGTCATCGGTCGTTCATTTCGTTCAATTTATTTTTATGTGTCAGTACTACTGAACCAAAACAGCTCAGTAAAATGACCGGCTCACTTCGTTCATTTGAGTGATTCGTTCAATTTTACTCGTTCGTTCATGAACGACACAGCCCTATTAGTCGTCGATTAGACAGCGACGAATGCGCATGAGGCGGATGCTTACATATTTTATCAAAGATTTAAGGAAAAAAAAGGAATTTACTATTAAAAGACATTGTGGGCTATTCGGGAAAACGCGTCGAAAAAGTGAAACTTTTTATTTAAACAAAAACAAATTTTCAAAAATTGTTTTTGTTTGCCATACATTTCTAAATTGAAATAAACGTGAGAATTTCAACACGTTTCTCTCTCTTTTAAAAACGGTTAATTTTGTATGAGAAACAAAAACAATGTTTTTACATTTACAGAGTGTTGCTTTTGTTCTGCATGTAACTTTCACCAAGTCGACGCGTATTCCAGAATAGACACCATTATGATGCTTTTCATAGCGATATTCATAAGTTTAATGGTAAGGAAGGAGAGAAATTTAAAAAAAAAATACAAATATTTATTTCGAAAAATAACCATACCAAAATAAAGTTTGAAAAAGTTTTTTACAATTGACTGTTTGCTTAGAAAATGTTTTATTTTCAATTAATATTTTAACTGTGTGGATTTCTGTTTGGTGTGAAGCTCACAACCTCAATACATTGACAGTTCACCAATACATTCACAGTGCTCACCAATGATTTAAAACAGCCCTGCAGAAAATGCGAACAGTGCAAATGTAGTGATTTACTAGTGACATTGTCAGTAGCACTACTGACCAGGTATACCCCAGCCAATGTAATCGCCTATTGACATTTAACATTAGCTTGTCATTGAAAATCCACCACTAGACTGTAGCACTACTGACTAAGTAGTTTTTTTGGGACAACATGGAGACATTGGCACCAAAGATTCACTAGTAAATTTTAGGGGCTCTACTTACGTATGGATCTTAAAATGTGACAAATCTTTATCAAAATCAAAATTTCCATAATTAGCACCTTTCACTTACAACTCTTCAATTTTCACATTTTCTATTTTTATACAATATTGATTGTTATTTTATTTGTTTTTTTATTTCTTTTTGTGTATTATGTTTTTAATTATTGTTAAATACATTTATATATGTATATTAACCTTATAATTCTATTTCTTAAGATAATTTTTATAAACACTTAAATTTTGCTTGACGTCACGTTTATTTTCAACAAACCAATAAAACATTAAGAAGAAGCATAGTTGTGTGCGTCTGAAAAAATGTTTTCTACGCATTAAAATATTATTATTAGACGCTCTGTTGACAATGTCACCAATATAGTCGACAAAAGTGGTGACTTGGGGACACTTAACCATGTTTTCTGCAGGGAACATTTAGACCAGTAGTGTCAAAAATAAAATTATAGTTGTATTATTCGTCTCTGAAGTACATAGAAAAAAATAAATATTCGAAACAAATGCAGTTTAGTAAAGCAGCTAAAAATAAATAAAAAGGAGCCTATGTGATAGAAAATTAAAAAATAAGAAGAAAAAATTAAATAAAAAAGTTGACGGCGACCCATATTTTCCGAGTTATGGGGCTCTGAACTTTTCATAGGAAACTGTGAAAAATCTTCAAAAAAAAAATTTTTAAAAAGCTTTTCTGATAGTAATGTGAAAAATAAGAAGAAAAAATTAAATAAAAAAATTGGCTGCGACCCTTATTTCCCATACATAAAACACATTGAATGTCGCGAAAAGCATTGGTGATCATAGAATATTTTCTGCATACCACTATATTTCTTTCACTGTATCTATAAAGAATTTAATACACCCATTCACGACTAAATGAAAGAGAATAAGAATGTGTGTGATTTTAGTTAGCACAATTGTGGTATGAAATTGACATCAATTATTTAGACAAAGAGAAAACTTGTCGAACATGTCGACAGCTGAAACTCTTCGTTTTGTATAGCTATTCGTTTATTGTGTTAACTTCTACTGCTACTCTTTAATTTTCATAAGCAGAAGTATGAGCAGAACAGCATTGCCACTTTCTGTGTAATAGTGCAAAATCTGTACTTTTTAAAGTTATTTGCACTATTTTTGCACCATACATTTTTTGTGTAATTTTGCACTATTTTATATGTTTTAAAGCGATAACAGCATTAGTCGACTTAAGACAAAATCGAATTATAAATCCTACAAAATTCTACAGATGAAACTTTATGCCTAAGGGAAATCCCTATGTCTCTAGCAAAGTTTATTATAAAGATATTAATAAAACAATATTGCTGTAAGTCTTAATGAAAGTCCAACAAAATTTTTAATAAGTCCCAAATTACACTAAACATATTTAGAAGATTTGCTAAGAAATCTCGGATCCCATTATAAAAGTAATGCAAACTCCGAAAATTTCTACGATATTTCCCACTAGAGAGCCATACAATCATATCACCTATTATAACGCAATTGTTATCATTAACAGCTTGTTGCATTGAAAGTGTTCTGGAACAATATTAAGTATTGAAATTGTACTGAAGATTGGAACTTTTTGAAGATCTTTCTGCATTAGATGAAAAATATAATTTGGAGTTCCTTTCACATTCTCTTGGACGTTTAACTAATTTTAATTTAATGTTTTAAAGCGACTCCCTGCTTTTGTACAAATTACAATCTGAAGTAATCAAAGTTGTGCAAATTACATAAAAGCTGATATTTTTTTAAACAAAATTAGTTATTTTGGTTGACCAATAAAAACGAGGAACTTTTCATACAGCGAAGTGAAATTTATATTTATTTAGATGCTTAAAATACTTTTCAGAGACACAGCAAATTGTAATGTATAAAAATTTTGGGAAAATGAGTGGCGTGAATATGGACTTTTAGACCATAGAGAACTTAATATATGCGATAAATTGGATGTTTCGGAATTTACAAGTCTTAAATATTTCAAAGTTACAACTTTCTCTTTCTAAATAGTTGTGATATTACTATTCTTAAACGCTTCTGTTGAAAGTTTTTTTTAGTAAACTGAACTTAATTAAAACTGATACGAAAAAAATGAGTTATCAGCTAATACAGTAGCACCGATTTTAAAATTGTGGTGCAAAATTTTTAGCTTAAACTGATGAAAAGATGATATGATTTAAAAAAACTAAAGAATGTACATATAAGTATCGCTTAAATAAGATTTTATTAAATTTTGACAAAATATTAACTGCCTTATTCATAAAAAATATTTCAGGTTTATTAAGCGCTTATTTGACATATCCTATGGGAAAGTTGTCAAATAAACCTGTAATAAACCTAAGATATTTTTTATGAATTAGGCCGTTACGGACTATTATTCTTCGTTGAAGTAAGTATTTGTCAATTATTGAATTTTATGTAATATTTTTAATTTTATTGTACGTTTTTTATAAATTAAAAAAATTCTCTGCTTTTAAATTTCAATTAACCAAAAAACTAATTAAAAATTAAATTTTTTTTTCTTAGATTTTTTTGCACTATTTCATTTGGTTTTGCACTATTTTAGATTTACAGCTGTGTAATTTCTCTTTCCACCAGTGGCAACGCTGGAGCAGAATCAAAAGAAAATACACAAGTGAGACGTTGTAAAACGCTGATTTTAACTACTTCAAAGACATGAAGCACGAAATATTTTTGACTTGTTTCAATTAAATTTTAATAAGTTTTAATAACTTGTGAAAAAAATTACAATATATGGAAAATACAAAACGTGTGTTACTAGCGACCTTACATATTAATTCAAAATCTATGATACAGCCTTTTTTAATTTATCCAAACATTCTTTATTACTTTGGATTCATTCAGTTATTCTCAGCATTAATTCAGTTATTCGATTTTGCTTGAAAAGCAAACGAACTGACCTAATATTGCATTGTATATATAAAGCAGCTGTTTTCTTTATTATGTATGATTTTCTATTAGGGCTGCCATTCATTAATGCTTCTAGTATGTAAAAAAATTTAATAGCCCGTTCTACGAAATCAAGTAATTTCAAGATGAAATTACGAACGATAGTTAACAGTGTTCATGCTGGTACTAAATGACATTTGAGTGAATTTCGCAAACATCTGATTCGTTGCGGCATTCATTGGAGCATTATTTTCAGTTCAATGTTCAAATTTTCAAAATTTTTTCCCAATAAAAAAAGTTTTATGAAATAATATATTAGGAAAGATTTTACTGGTTCAATACACTTAGCTTTTACAAACTGAAAAAAAAATTATTCTGATACCTCCTTTTCGAAATATTTAAAATCGAATTTTGATTATAAAATGAAACTTTCTACATTTTTTCCTTTTGCCTAAATTTTTGATTTAACTTTCTTTAAAAAAGTTATATACTAACGATTAAAAAAAGTCATGGCCAAAAATTAAAAAAAAAAATTCAAGTCAAATAACTTTGAAACTGTAAGAGATAATATGGTGCTTTAAGCATGTTTTATTTTAATTTCTTAACGTTGATTGTCCCGCTGAAAAAATCATTAAGATCGGTCGATATATACAAAAGTAGCTCTTTAGAGCTACAAAACAGTTGGTTTCATCGAAATCGGTTTACGAGTTCAAAAGTTGCGGACTTTTTACCACCTTTTTTATTTCACGCGACTGTGCTATATGAAGGCATAGGTCGTGTATAGTCATTCACAAAAACTGTTTTAAAATACTGTTTATAACATCTTGGGCATATGGTCTAGTTACCCCTGCCATTTTTGTGCAACAATACTTTGCAAATTTATTTTGCAAAGTATTTTTGAAATAAATAAATAATTAAATATCATGGGAACAATGAAATTAAAAATACAAAAACTAATACCCACATAACGTAAGCTAGATAAGTGTAATATAAAGACTCGTTTAGTTACGTACTCGCTTGTGAATCGCTTGGTTGCCTGAGAACTTATTTATTGTGTAGAAAGGGACTATTAATAAGGAAAGACCTTGTATTTTGATTAAGCCAAATAAGATTTTTAAGGGACAAACACTAGCAGTAATAGAAGTAATTGTTGTTCCTGAAAAAGTATCACATTTAATTTGCTTTCCTCAAAACACACGCTTTACTGAACTGAAATTAACAACTACCTAATATTATTTGTTTTTAACTCTGCTCAATAGTTTTTTCAGATTGCAAAAATTAGAAAAACGAAAGATCCTGTTTTGTTTTCATTGATCGTATAAATACATTGATAAATATACTGTAGTCTAAGTATTCTTAGTTCACATTTTAAGCAGCACACATACATATATGTACATATATGCATTTCGTACAATAAGAAGACAGAATTATATGAAATTAAGTACTAGAATATAAATCCTGCAAACATATAAATAAACAAACAAACATAAAGCATCGTTATAATATTCACTTTAAGGTTGTTATTATTTATACTATACAGCTGAGCCTGGCAAACATTGTCTTACACTCAACTATCACATTCTTTTTAACTACAAACTACTCCACCCAGTGGTCGCTTATTGGGTCAAAAACAAAACCTACATAAAAAGCATGTTGATTATTGAGGTCTTGTTTCAACTTTGGTATTAGTTAAACTTCTCATTTGTTTAAATAGAAGTTTAGCATAATATCTCTAGCCGTTCAAAGACATTTTTGGGTAAAAGTTTCCTGATGAACTTCATTAGCAACAGTGAAATGATCATAGGATTCGGCTGACCCCTCAATGGTACTGTTCTGCAAAATATATAAAAAAAAGTCGGGAGCAAGAACATCATTATGTGATTTTAATTTACTTTTGTGTGCTAAATCAAAATCTGTTCTCAGATTGTTTACATCACGTCTGGATTAGTGTTGAGCGAAACTGTGATTTTTTAATAATGTTGCTCCTTGTGAACGTGATTTCTAAATCGCTGTTCTTTTAAACTGTGATTGTGATTACAGTTTAGCAGTATTTTGTTTGTAGCAGTTCTGTTATTTTCACAAAATCTAATAAGAAGAGCAGTTGTGAAATTAAACAGTGACTGTGATCACGGTTTAATACATTTCAGCTCTTCTGCTTTAAAGGTATGTATTAGTATTGGTATTTTGATAATTGCTAATAAGAAGAGCGACAAGAACAAACAATTAGCATCAACCCCAACCAAATATTGGTAATTGTCGTATAAGAGGCTGAGAGACAGTAAAATTGCAAATACCAAAATGTGAGAGCTATACATAGTTGCCAGAAAAGACGATTTGACACGATTAGACGATTTTTTCTCGACAAACGGTGAACGTATACAAATAAATTCATGTGGTAGCTTTATTTACTGTAAGGTAAGCATGCAAGAGCATTCACAGTTTGTACGAAAGAACTACATTTGCAAAACCTGTTACTTGATAAATTCAGTCACAGTTGTGATTAGTGATTTTCAGTCGCTGAAAAAGTAACACGTTTCGAAAAATAGCCCATCACTAGTCTGGATTTTGAGCTATTTTCATTTAAAAAATCTTACACATAATATGATTTAAATTAAAATCTTAAATGAAATTAAACACTAATATAACGATGCTAACGGGCAGGTAAAACACAGTGCAAGACGTGATAAGAGAAAGTGGGTTGATGATCTAGCCATCGATGCAGAAAAAGCTAGGGTAACCTTGAGAACGAGAGATCTGTATAAAATAGTGAAAACCATAACAGACCGTAATCAAGTAAATACATATGTTAGACCCATTAAAAATGGAAGAAATGATATGGTGCATGTCAAAGAAGACCAAGAAAAGCTGTAAGAGGAACATTACCGAAATATGCTATCTAACAACGATAACAGAATCAAGAATATGTAACTGTACTGAAGAAGAGCATCAAGAGCGGACTAAGAATATTAACATTGATCTCCCTGAGTTGTAAAAGATCAAATCCGCAGTTGAGTCCTTAAAATTCCGAAGGCTCCAGGCCTACACTCACTTCCACCAGAGCTGCTAAAAGCAGATTGTACCACAACATCTAGGTTACTGAAACCGCTTATAGAAAATTTCTGGGTAAATAGACATCTACCGGATGAACTCAAGGAAAGGCTCATAATTGATATCCCAAAGAAAGGCATTGTCGGAATTAAAAAACTGGAGAGGCCTCACGCTTCTAAACATGACGAACAGGATCATATTAAACAAACGCATCACTGCCACCATTGAACCTGAGCTTCGCAATGAGCAGTCTGGTTTCAGGAGAGGCAAATCTTGTATAGACCATATCAGCAGCCTACTTATAATAGCAGAAGAGTCTGTGGATTGGAGGTCTCCCTTATATTTGTTGTTTATCGATTTCGAACGGGAATTTGATAAGTTGCACCAACCGGCGATATGGGACGCTGTAAAGGAGTTCCTGAACCACTAATTCAAATTACGAAATGCTTATATGATAACGCAACTTGCCGTGTATTGCATGAGGGACTTAAAAGTAATAAATTTACAGTTGAAAAAGGAGTGCGACAAGGTTGCGTGCTCTCTCCCCTTCTTTTCAACATCGTTCTAGATATTGTAATGGATCAGTCGACGAAGTGTGATCGTGGTATATCTTTTGGACTCCAGGGTAGACTAGACGATCTGGACTATGCTGACGATTATGTCTTTTGTCACATAATTTCAATAATATGCAACCCAAGATCAATATTTATTTATTTATTTTGATTTATTTATTTATTAATATCAATACAATGTAAGCCTTCATGGCCAATATAAAATGTATTGTAATGAGAAAAATATAACTATGTAAGTATTTACATGAATGAAATAGTATTATATAAATAACTTTAGCATTCGAAGATAAAAAGATAATTTGATATAAATTTAATATGATTATGTTTGGCTCCCCAGCCATATGAGTATTGAAAGAAAAACATGGAAAAAAGGGTTGTTTACAAAAAAAGTGATTTCCTATAGCCAAGGATAACTTAACATGTTAAAATGTCCTTCAGAAGAAAATTAACTAGTATGCAGTTGCATAATTAGCAGCTAAGACCGATTTACATTAAAATAAGTTAACAATTTCTTCTTGTAACTAAGATAGGAATATGAAAAAAGTTTAAGTTCATTTGGAAGTAGACTCCATACCTACATGGTGGATTCTTTTTACAAACGATCGATCGGAAATTGAAAGATGTCCAAGAGGAACAGAGATTTGAGTATTGCGTGTAGAGTTAGTAAAAGAAAATTCATTAACAAGTAGTAAAGGTCGTCCAGATTTCATAATTTTATAAAAATTAAGTAACAGCCGTTCACTCAAATAGTCGTTAAATTTACATTTTAAGAATAGGGGTATGAGTTCATGAGTACGACCGTGTTCCTGAATTCTAATATTAAACACATAGCGAATTATCTTTTTAACAATTCCTTTAATAATATTTATGTTATATGTCCAAGCACCAGAAAAGACTTCGATGCAATAGTTAATTCGAGACATGATAAGGGAATTAGATAGGCGAAATCTTATGTGCATAGATGTATATACTCTCAATGCGTAAAGTCTCCTCAAAATCTGACAACTTTTGTTTGCTATAGACTTTATGTGGTCATTAAAATTAAGTTTACTATCTAATATAACACCAAGACATTTGAGCTTATCGACGAAATCAATAGGCTGTCCATTTGTAAAAACTCGCGGTTGAGGAGAGAGATAGCGATTTGACAAGAAAAAGTTTAAAGCCTTTGTTTTTTGCGGATTTATCTCAAGGGAGTTTGTAAGCATCCAAGAGGATATGGTGTTTAAATGATCGTTCAAGGAAGTCTCAAAATTCATGACACTACCATCATCAGTAAACAATAAAAATATATCGTCAGCAAACACGAAAGATTGACAAAAATTATTACTTAGAAACGAGACACAGTCATTAAGATAGATAAGAAAAAATATTGGACTTAAAACTGAGCCTTGGGGAACACCAGAAGTGACACTACTAATACTTGAGTCAAATCCGTTTAGGGAGACATATTGAGACCGATCAGAGAGGTAGGAGTGTATAAATTTGCACGCAGATTTGGAAAAACTAAAATATCTGTTTAACTTGTATAAAAGAGAATTATGATTTACTCGGTCAAAAGCTTTAGTAAGATCCAGAGAAACTAAGGTGCAAAATCTACGTTTATCCAATTTTTTTATGATGGATTCTGAGAGTGAGAGAAGTAAAGAAGTGGTGTTAAGATTTCGCTGGAAAGCATATTGACTTTGATGAATCAGTGAGAATTGCTCACAATGTGATAGTATTTGCAGTTTCATTATATTCTCGAGAATTTTTGACATTGCTGGTAAAATACAAATTGGTCTTAAATTGTCAATGTCGAAACGTCCATTTTTAGGGATAGGCACGATACGTCCAAGTTTCCAAGCGACCGGAAATTTAGAGCAGGTATAAATAGTATTTATGATATGAAGAGCAGAGGATATGAGAGGAAAAATTAATTTAATGAATTGAATGGGAATTTTATCATGACCGGCAGCATTTGATTTAATGGAATTTAAAACGATAAAGATATCGTGTTCAGTTACCGGAGTAAAGGAGAACGAATAATGAGCATCTTCTGGGTTGTCAAAGTCAATGGGTGTTATAATGTTCGGGTTGAGATTACTCAAAAACGTTCTAGCAATCACCTCCACATCCAAATCATATTTTTCAGCATTTTCAGAGCCATTGCAGCCTAATCTGCGTATGCCGTTCCATATCTGACTATTATTTTTACCTGCAAATAGACTTTCACCAAATTTACGACGGGCCTTTCTAATTATGGATTTGGTTTTATTTCTTAGCTTACAATATGTTTTCCAGTTTATATCAGTAAGATTTCTAAGGTACACTGCATAAGCTCGATCACGTAGGTAACTTCCCTGATATATGTCTCTCGAATTCATCAATAAGCAATTACTCGAGTCAGATCGGATACGGGTAGTAGGAACAAATTCATGGAGCCCATGCACTAAGTTATCCAATACATAGTTGTAGATCAGGATCATTAGTATTATATATAGGAGATATATCAAACTCCATAAAAACTGATTTATACTGGCAAAATTAGAACGGTTGTAGTCTTTAAATTCAACATAGGTGTTTCTTATTTGGGATGAAAAACTGATTGAAATGTAAATAAGGCTATGATAAGAAGAAAAGAACGGATAGTATAGCTGATTATGGTAAACAACATTTGAAGGCTGGCTTAAAAGAAAATAATTTAATAGAGGCGTCCTATTATTAGGCAAAAATAAATGCGTAGGTAGGCAATTATATACAAAATGAAGTCCACATCTGAAGATAAGACTGCGCGGATTATTGGCCTTTACTTCGTCAAAGAGATTGTAATTAAAATCGCTCATTATGATAATATTGGAAAAACGAACAATTAGATCAGTATGATCATTTCCAAAAGCGTTTATATCCCCATCAGGCAGATAAACTACACCAACTAGAGCCGAAGAATCTTTGCCAAAAACTTCTATAAAAAGTGATTCACAGAAGCCATAGTGTTTGCCACGAAAGACAATACGATAACGAAGTTTGTTAGATATGTATATGCACACGCCCCCTGCCCTTAATGGGCCATCATTTCAATCAGAATTCCTAATGCGATTGTTTCTTACAAGATCAAAACCCTGAAGGGCCAAAGAATCTGATAGTAAGTGAGGCTTAAACCAGGTCTCAGTAATTCCGATTACATCAAGATTAGAGTCATGAAAAACATCTTTAAATTCATCTAGCTTTGTGCTTGAGATTGAAGGGCATATGAGCGATGTTCAAAAAACCGGGTGAAGACGGTAGACAATTCTTGAGGATAGAGTTATCACAGGCTATAGGACCAAGATTATCATTAAGTGCCATAGAAGATCAAACAATACACATATTTTAAGAGGAGCCAGTAGGTAATTATACTACTAAATAAAAGAAGAATTAAAAATATAATTAATATTGAGATCGAGTTAATTTTTATATTATATATTTATGATTTAACCATCTTGATAATAAAATAAAAGAAGATTATTTACAAAATCTATGCAGGTAAGAACTATGAACAAGGATAAAAATGCCCAAAACATTGCACCATACAAAGAAAAATAAAGCAAAATGGCCAAAAGAATTTCACCAACACTATCTTAGCATCAATTCACATGTAATTGTCGATTTTCATTAATTTATTTATGGAAAACTACACTCAAACATGAATCGATACTCAAACAAGTTGGAGAAATAGGCTAGTAGACAAAAAAATAAAGAGAAATACTTAATACAAAATACTAAATACTTATCAAAATGCATCTAAAGCTGTTTTCAAGGTTAACATACATAAAACAAAATCATTACGCTTAAAAACGAACAACACCCATCCTCTGAAGATTCAAGAACACACTTCTCGATGTAGAAACCTTCTGTTATCTCGGTAGTATTATAACAACTTTGGGTGGCCTACGGCATTGCCAAAGCAAATCAAGCTTTCGGTGCACTTAATAAGATATGGAAGTCTTCGCACTATTATTAAACATGAAACATGGAACAGCACTTCAGAAGACTCAAATACACTCCAGGTATTTGCCAACCGCTGCTTAAGAAGGTTATTATGTGCAAAACAAACTAGACAAAATCGAATCGCAACCGACATCCGTATCAAGAAGATGAACTGGCTAGGTCATACCTTCAGAAAATGCCATGACGACGTCACCAGGAAGACTCTTGACTACCATCTCCAAGGCAGCCGACGCAGAGGAAGACCAGCAAATACGTGGAGGCGCCAGATTGAATCCGACCTACGCAGAGTGTGGTAGATCGCAAATTTAACTGGACAAAATTAATAAATCGCGTTCCGAAGCAGATATCGGAATTTAATTTGGCATGGATGATGTCTATATATAAATTAAGCTTTGTAGAAAAAATGAGCATGGTCCGCCCATTTTTATTAGCAGCTTCCATAGAAGGTGAAAAAGAGAGGTCTGTAAATTTTACCAGACCCACTTATATATATACGTATGTATTTCAAGCCGCTGAATCCGAATCTGATGTTATTTGCGAAAAACCGTTAAAAATCGAGAAAAAGTGTTGTTTTTTGCAATTTACTCCAAATTTGTGGATGAATGAGCCAAACAAACCTAAGATTCGAATTCAACGGGTAAAAATACATACAGGTTTTTAAAATTAATAAAAATAAAATATTTTGAGCTTATTATAATTACTTAGTTTAATAACACATTTTTTTCGTATTTACAAAATCGTGTCTGTTGGTCACCATTTAGATTTTTGATAACTGTCATATCTTTAGCGACACTCCCGGGATTAAGACAAATCGATTGACGTTCGGTTTATACAGTGCACTTCCACTTTTTAACCATTTTTCGGCCAGATTAAAACAAATAATATTTATATTTCTCTTAAAATTAGTTTTCCCGTGTTCTGGTATATTTTGAAGACCATATCTAACCATTATTAATGACAATAACACGTCTTTGCGATGTATTTTGGGAGTTTTTACTCATTCTTCAAAAATTTCCTTTCGCGAAAGAGTGGAGGTCATACTTAACCTGACCAGACATCCCGCTTTAGGCGGGATTATTCCGCTTTTCATAGGTCGATCCCGCCTCGAATTTATATCCCGCTTTATGCCGCTTTTTAGAGTTTTGAAATTTTTAACAGATGAAAATTCATTCAAAATATTTGTTGTAGTTAATAAATAACTAGCCAAAACACGGGGGTTTGGCTTCGCTGCACTCCATATACGTTTTGAGATGAAAAGAAAAGTTTTTTTTCTATATTTTATGATTTTATGATTATGTCTATTAATTTTAGTTAATTTTAATTATTGTTGTCCGAACTTCAATTGTTTCTATATTTTATAATTTTATCAGGCTAAAGTTCGTAAAGCTTTTTAAGCCAAATTACATGTGATAATTATTAATGAACAAATAACACCAAAGTTAGTTGTAAATATTCTGACAAACACATAGTTGAACGGAACAGCCAGCCGTTTTCGAAGGCCACTAATCCTTCCTCATCAGCGTTCTTTTGTGTTTGGTCCACTGTGTGTGATGTCAGTTGATGTAGATTTCTGCTTTATATACGTAACTTTTTATTGCAAATGGAATATATGAATTGTTTTGATTCATCGTATTAAAATTTGCTAAAAGCTTTTTTTTTAATGAAAGCTCATTTTTACCATCTCTAAATTTTCAACAGTCTTGCCATTGTCGTTTGTTCTTTACTAATTATGCACATGTTAATTAATTTGCTTATTTTTGTTCTACTTAAGACAAACTTTTTTTTTTTTGGTTTGATACTACAAGTATATTTTTGTTTTTTTTAGTTTTTTTTGGAACAAGGCCATGGTTATTAATTTTAGTTATTGTTGTTTGAACTTCATTTGTAAATTTTGCATCTATGTGGGAAGTGCCACGATAACTTAACGCGTTAAAAACTTAATAGCTTCTTGTAGCTTCTAGAATCTAAACCATCAGTAATACGCTGAAAACAGCAAGATCGGTATAGTGGTATTATTTTTGAAAACAAACAAAAATATGCACTACATGAGAGATACCACGACTACTTGTTAAATTATGAAACGTTTCCAGAGACAATGCACAATATAAACATAGTTATCCCTACAAAACTTCAACGTTTCTAGATATCTCAAATTAAACTTTTTCTCTTTATGGGTGGTTCCACACCCAGATGTCCAATTTGAACCATTAATTGTGCGACAACGCATATTAAAAAATCGTTACTTACACAAAATTTCACGTTTCTTGCTGCTGTATTAGATTCAAAGATATTCCATAATAAAAAAGAAACCGTGCTATCGTTCTAAATTATTGCGATTATCAAGCAACAATATTTGATTTTTATTTATATAGATATATAAATATTTTTGTTTAAAAATATTTTTGATTTTTTAAAAGCGTTTTTTGTGTTGTCTAAGTCCTGCATCCCGCTTTCAAAAACATATTTATTTTTAAATCCCGCTTTTTAGCCGTATTTTCTTCAAAATCTCGCTTTTTAGTCGATCATGTCCCGCTTTTTGCAAAAACCATCTGGTCACGTTAGTCATACTAGACAAGTGAAAAAAATGTATGGCGGTCGCAAAAACGCGCAAGATGTTTTTGCTTTACCTTAAAGTGAACACTTGAAAGTTTAACCCAAATATAGTTTTACACCGGAACAATTCGGAATAAATAGGTTTAACTCTACTTGAAACAAGAAATATTTAATATTTTGCAATTTCTCAACTCACGAAAAAATATTTTATTAATACTTGCAATGAAAACATTTAAATGAAAATTGTAATATATTTCCTTGAAATAAAGTAGCTTTTTTAATCATAAACAAAAGTCACACAAAAAATACCCTTCACTTTGAAGTTTGACAACAACTGACTTTAATTTTACTTTTTATTAATCAGAGCTAAAAACGACAAAAAAAAACATGAATTACAGTTACCTATTGTATTGAGAAGCTTATTAAATGATCAGAAAGAATGTTGCCAGAAATTTTTTTTTAATTTTGTCCAGTTAGATTTACGATCTACCACAGTGTGTTACGTAGTGCTAGAATAATGTGGAAAGAATCAGAAAAACTAGCGGAAGACAGAGTCCAGTGGAAAAATTTTGTAATGACCAAGGAATCCCAGGACTTAATATATATATACTTAGTAGATCGCTTTCTTTTATAAGTTTTATCTGCTGTTTCACGATTGGTTTCCCAGCAGAAATCAGTTCATATTTCTGGGGACCACTTGCCGCTATCTTTTTTCCATGTACGCAATATCTCGTTAGAACCCTTTCACCATGCTAAAAAGATATGACACCACGAAAAAAATCTAAATGCGAATGCAGAAAGTTTTTAGCGGCACGTTGCATCTCAGTTGTTGATATGAAAGAAGAACTTCTTGTACCAGTTCTTCGTAATTTGGAGCTCTTCTATTTCCAATAAAATTGTGACATATATTTTTTACCACTACTTTCCATCTCTGTTCATACCGAATTGTTTATTAAACCTAATTGGATGCACAGTGCTGGCAAACATTTTTTTGCCTGTCAGCTAAAGGCTCATTTGCAGTGTTTTTGAATCCCGGAATCGCGTGGTATTTTAAAGACCAATACACAAAAAGCAAAAATATTTTGTATATGCTTTTTAAAGCAAATATATTCCACAAATAGAGATCGCTCTGAACTCCTTTGAGCATCAATTTCTTGTTTTCGTTTGATTTCCATTTCCATTGATTTCCATTATGTAGCCACTGCTTTCCGAGCCATTGGATACACACTTTCCTATTATTACTATTTTTTTAATTCCAGGAACCATAAAAAAATAATTCGTTTAGTTGGTATGACCTTGCTTTAAATGTGAATAAAATCAACATGTTTGTACAGTTTTTCCTTTCGAAAAGTAACAGAAATGTAAAATATTTGCGGTTTTAATTTTTTTATAAAGTTTTGAAAACATAAAAAATCTATTGTGCATTAAAAATATTTTTTTCGCCACTAATTTCTGAATAACTCCGAAACAGTTGAAAATCTAAAAAACTATTTAAAGATAATTTTATTTTGCATCTTTAACCCCTAGTTTTTAACTTAAGAATTAAGTACGTAATTAGCTAATTTTTATTTAAAATTAAGTTGTAATTAAATACGATTTCATTTTTTCAGTGGTTAATTAAATTTCTTATTAAATTACGTTGAAAGTACGGTAGCACTGCTAAATTTCCCAGTATTATGGATGGCTTTTCAAACAACAGCTGTTTAACATAAATAAGAAAGTTAGGTTATCAAAATGCAGAAAATTATAATTGCGTAAAAACACATTTTATGAAACCAAAAGAACATCCGAATGCATTTTTATATTTATTTATTCCATGATATAAAACTACGAATTGTATATGTTATATATTTATGAAAATTAAAGGAAATTCTTTGTAGTACGACCACATGATGTTCATGTGTATGTTTTCAATAAACACATACACGCACAAGAACATATAATATTTAATTACACAAGTTTGGGCATTTAATTATTATTTAATTATGCACTCAAAAACACAATTTCGTATTTAATTAGAACTTAAAAATAATTACAATTTGATTACCAACTGAAAAAATGGGCATAAGTGTTTAATTTATTAAAATTTAACAAACCGTTATCGAGTTATATTGAAATAACTTAGCGGGAGCGCCTTGTTTATAGGTTAACATTAGCCACGCCCATTAAAAAAAATCTGTACGTCATTGACAAAAACTGAAAACGGATTTGAATTTACGGTACGAATGTCCATATGAAACACAATTTTTTATTGAAAACAAATTTCTTGCAGAACATTGTAATCAATTTCAATGCATTTTTAATAAACAATATTTTACTGAATAAGAAAACTAATAATTTGGGATTATTAGTGCATTAACCAATGTTAAACTTAGATTGTAACAATTCCAAAAAAAAAACACTAAATGTATATTTAATGAATTGAACAGGCTAATGTTCGTATCGCCTTTTAAGCCAAATTACATGTGATAATTATTAATGAACAAATAACATCAAAGTTAGTTGTAAATATGTATTCTGACAACACATAGTTGAACGGAACAGCCAGCCGTTTTCGAAGGCCACTAAACCTTCATCATCAGCGTTCTTCTGTGTTTGGTCCACTTGTGTGTGGTGTCAGTTGATGTAGATTTCTGCCTTATATACGAAACTTTATTGCAAAATGGAATATGTGAATTGGTTTGATTCATCGTATTTCAATTTGCTGAAATGTGTTTTGTAATGAAGGCCCAAATTTACCATCTCTTTACTTTACTGTTGTAAATTTACTTTACTGTTGTAAGTTTCGTATATAAAGCAGAAATCTACATCAACTGACACCACACACAGTGGACCAAACACAGAAGAACGCTGATGATGAAGGTTTAGTGGCCTTCGAAAATGGCTGGCTGTTCCGTTCAACTATGTGTTGTCAAAATATTTACAACTAACTTTGATGTTATTTGTTCATTAATAATTATCACATGTAATTTGGCTTAAAAGGCGATACGAACATTAGCCTGTTCAATTCATTAAATATAGAAACAAATGCAGTTCGAATAATAATAATTAAATTAACTAACACTAAATGTAGTTTTTTTTCGTTTCTGTACTTCTGTACATACCTATTAACCGTTAATCGATTAATTACTACCCGATTAACTGATCGGTTAATTTAAAATTTACATTTTTTGATTAACGGTTAAACCGGTTAATTTCAGTCGATTAAAAGACGTAACAAATTTTTTCATATTTTGTAGTATTGCAAATTATTTTTTGTGTGAATAATTACTTGTTTCGTCTCATTTAAAAAAGTTGGGTGTTTTAAAATTATTTTTTATACCAAAAAGTATATTCAGTAAGTAAGTAAAACTTCAAAATCTTTGGCTATAAAAGAGTTTAGTAAAGCCTCTGGTACTATAACTATAGGGAATTATTAAATACTGTTGCCAACGAATTAATTAAGGATTAGATTTAATGAGTCTAATTCAATTATTTTACACCTACTCTGAAGTGTTTCCTTCCTAGCAAAAAATACAGTACAAAAACGAAAGCTATGAAATCAGAAATGAACTTTTTTGCAGAATATTAGTCGCTGTGCTCTGCCACTATGAGTAAGATAATGACCAGTCTACAGAAGGAACTATCGATAGTAGTTAATACAAGAAATGTTGTAACAAAATTACACTAAACAATTAGAAGTTTCATGAATTTGAAAACAAAATAAAGCAGGACTCTAGTGGCATAATGAATGATTTTATTTACTTGATTTAGTTTAAGAATTATTATGTGTGTTTTTTGTTTTACTAATAAACTCAAATTAATAAATAATTTATGCACTTTTATTTGTTGAAAACACTTGATTTATGGAAAAACTTTATTAATGGGTTAACCGGTTAATACCGAAGTTGATCGATTATTAACCGATTAAGCAAAACCCTGCTTTAAATAATCGAGCGATTAACCGATTAAAGCAAATACCTCGATTAAAAGAATACCATAATATCTATCATGAAGATAACCAAAATTTGGTATACTGTCTTTGTCAAAATCTCATGAGACAACTACATATGTTCTTCCACATATTATACTACGCTGTAGAAGTGAAATTAAGCAACACAGTAGAATTTGCAGTCAAAAGTTAAACTTCATGTACAAAAAGGTTGTTAATTTATTTTTCATACAAAGTTTGACAAAAAGATTTTGTGCTTCATAAACATTATAAATGAAAATCAAAAATTGTGTTGTGTACGCATTAGCATGAATTTGAATTTTAGTTTTAATTTGTATGTAATTAATGGAGATGCTCTTTATTTATTTATTTTTTTAATATTTTGCTATAAAAAAATATTTTAAGGCAATTAATACCCCTATTCTAACCTCTGTGATAGTGACAAAATTATAACAAAACTGTGGTGAAGGACTATTTGTATATTTTTGGTATTCTGAAAAATATTGCCATGAATAAAATATAACAAATTTGTCACCTCATGAAAAGCATATAACAAAATAAAAATTTATAAATTTTCCTTTTAATTTACGTTTTAGTTGTGAGAATTAAAGAGCAAAAAGCGTGATTATTGAAAATTTTTAAAATCTTATTTCAAAAAAAATTATTTCTTCGTGCACTTTTTTTTGCAAAAGTAGAGGAAACATTTTTTTCCACTTTTTTCAAAATAACTTCCTAAGACTCTTGATTTTTTGCCAACAATATTTGCAAAGTTGCAGCTACGATAAAACTGGACAAGTTTTGCGAATATATTAATACAATTTGAACGTGTCTAGGCACATACAGACCACTTTTTACGTTAAAGGCCATGCCAGATACAACTTTTGCTTCGCGTTGGGTTGAAGATTCGCTTTGACATCTAAGATGAAATGTACATGCTTATATGGAACGTGTCACATAAAGTACTCTTAACGCAAAGCGAAGCGAAAAGTTAGGAAATTATCAACTTTTTGCGTGCCTTGACAATCAGTTGGTGTAAGTATCTTAATTTGTTTGACCAAACTCGCATGTATGTAAGTATGAAATTTTATTAAACTTTTTTTTTTAAATATAAAAAACGAGTAAGTAAAATCAGAGTAATCGAATTGTGCTGTATTTTATGCATTAAGCAAAGCAATAAAACAAAAAGTGAGTGTTGTCAAAGTTTTTATTGTGTCATGCACATTTTGCTTTACGCTTTTATAATACCAACGCTAGAAATGTCACGCAAAGCGTTGAATTTGTATCTGACACCGCCTTAAAAATTTTAATTTTTCTGAACTTTTACGACAAAATTTTTTTTTTCAAAATCGTGTAATCAAGTGCACGCATCTCTACTGAGCTTCAGTAACACTTTGTGCAAGCAAACCCAATTTTTTAGCACTTTTTTTTAAATAGAAGAAAGATTATTTTGTTTTCACTTTTCTCAACATATCTTATAAAGACTAATAACTTTTCACTACCAATGTTTGGCAAAGCAACGACTAAACCTTAAAATAGTAAATACTAGTGTTGTTAATTATTCGTATTTTATATTTGTTCGAATGAAATTTCATGATTTTTTTCTTGTTCGAACGGACGAATAATTTTGAACTTTTGTTCGAATATTCGAACGAACAAAGAATAAAAAAATTTATTCGAATAATTTGAAAAAAGTTTAATAAGTATTAATATGAATTTAATTTTTTTATTAACAAACAAAAAATAATTCATTATACAAGAAAAACAAATAGTTTTAAAAACAAACTCAGAAATATTGTTAAAAACCGAAAGGAAAATAGTTAAAAAACTTACGTTTTTATACACCGTTAAAAAAGGGATTAAAAAGCAAATCCAGTTTGTGTGTTATTTTCTTTGATATTCAAGTAATTTAAATCAACTTCAAAATTGTTGACGATTTTTATATTAGTACAATTTCTTACTTTATTGACAAACTTTTTTAGATCAGCTAATAAAACATTGTCAGTTACTTCAGAAATTTCATCTAATACTTAATCGTTCTTGAGATTATGTGCGAAATTTTTATTACAAAATAATCATGAAATCAAAATATTTACGAACTCTTTTTTAGCTTTTTGTGGCATATTTTAAAAAGTTAGTAATGGAAGCTTAAGAATAATATTATTTATTTATTTATAACAATAACCAACCAAGCCCGTAGGGCTTTTGATTAGATCTGTAGAAAAGCAGTTATTTTTTAAACTCTTAACAATTGTAAGACACCTGATTCAGTTACAGACCAACCAAAATTACGACGCAAAGCGCAACGAAATTTAGCACTTAGCTTTTACGCTGGAATTAGTAGCCTAAATTAAAGCGTTAACGTTGCGCCAAAAACAAATAAGATATAAAAATGAAATTGACGTGAAAGTAGCTAAAGTTACATTACTTAACAAAAACAACAGTACTTTTGCAGCCAACTTCACTTCTTTACGCGCTGTCAAAATTGGATTTTCCAATAGCAAAGCGTTGACGCCGCGTTATTTCGGTTGGTCTCATAGACAACGCTTTGCGTCGTAATTTAGGTTGCTCTGTTAAGGAGGCATTATGTTTTCAAAGCAGGAAAACAAAAGATGCGTTTAGCGAACATATACAAATATGCTTACACGAGTATTTATAATTTGGAGTAATTTGATTACTTATCATCATATTCTTAACAAACTAAAAAGTTATGAAATGTAAAATACTTTTATACAAAGAGATTAAGGAAATTTTTCGAATATTCGAAAATTCTGCAAAAATTATCCGAATAATTTTTTATTCTTTAAGGCCCAACTATAATATGAATAAGCAAACTTAAGCAACTGTGCGATTACATACAATACGTATGTGTGCAACTATAATGTACTTAATGAAACTTTTCGTCAAGTTTCGTCAAATGTCATTTGTTTAAGCAAAGTGCCAAACTGAACGCACGTTCCGTACGGAAACAACGGTTTGTGCATTTTTTTAAACTCAAATAAACAGCAGCAGAAAATATTCATTGCTTTTAAATATTTTTTTATTGATGTTTAATTTGAAACTCAGAAAATAAAGCAAAACTTTAATTTGCACTTATTTTTTTACAACATACACACATACACATGTGTTTGCTTATGTATATTCACTGTTGTACTTTTTAGTAGGCAAAGCAAATAAAAAATGAATAAATTGATAGATATAATTATTTGTGAATTTTTAATAGATAAGCACATTATAACAAATTAATTAGATTGGATTGCATTCATTTAGCAGTTATGAGAAGAAACAAAATTACTGCAAAATTATGAACAATACCTAGATGTGCAGCTATGGCTAAAGGCCGTGATACACTATCACACAAAGTCGTGCGATCTACGAAAAAATACAACCCTGGTATGATGGAGTTTATGAAAATTTTCAAAAGACAATAACAATTCATCACACCAGGGTTGTACTTTTTCGTAGATCGCACGACTTTGTATAATAGTTTATCACGGCCTTAAGGAGTGCTTAAGTTCATGTAAGTACATTATGGCCACCTAAAAGTCACCTCTGAAATGTTTAAGCATTTGACAGGCTTATCGTTCAATTCTGACATTAACTTAAGACAGCTTATTCATATTATAGTTGGGCCTTAAATTGAACATTTTTGTTCGTTCCAACAAAAATAAAAAAAAGTTTGAATATTCGAATAATTTTTGTTCGAATGACAACACTAGTAAATACTAAAATCTGAAACACAAGAAATGCAACAATAACAAAAAATTAAAAAATTCTATAAAAGTAAAATTTTTTACGGTACAAAGTGGTCTTAATGAGGTAAAAAGGGCACCTAGATACGTTCAGATTATATTGATGTGTTCACAGAATTTGTCGGGCTTTATTGTAGATACAATTTTCACAAATATTATAAGCAAAAAATTAGGAGTCCCTGCAAATTATTCTGAAAAAAGTGAAAACAAAAAAAAATTTCCTTAATTTTTGCAAAAAAAAAGAAGAAATTACTATTTTAGCATAACATGCTAACAAGATTTGTTTGGTGGATGGTTGCACCATTGTACCATTACAATTTTTCTTCCACAGATTTCACAATCAAGGAATGTGTAACCCTTTATTAGAGTTAGAGTTATTATTAGTACATTTGTATGTGTGCGACCATCGTTTGCTATTTACTCATGTAAATGCAAGATACTCTTGCTCATGTTATAAAAAAAATACCTTTCTTTACGTTCATAATACATTTTTTTTAATTTTTTATTATTTTTTAAATAAATAAATATAGATGTCAATTTGAAATAAATCTTACCATAATATGTTGAATGGTTTTTGAGCTTTTTAAGCTTTTTCTTGTCATATGAGCAGCGTGGCCATTTTAGCATTTTTGCATCTAAATGTAGCATTTTTTTTTGATGATTTGGCCGCAAAATTTTCGGTTTAGCAGTTAGCATTTTCTTTGGCATTTTTCAATTATTTATTTAGCATTTTCTAGCATTTAAAAAAAATATAACCTATTCAATTTTAAGCAATATAATCTATGTCATTTTGGGTATATTATTAATTTTCACGTGTAATAATGTTAGGGTTAATCTGCGGGCTGTTTCTTAAGACCTACAAATGTTGTAATACAAGTAAAATAGATGTGAAAATATATATTTTTTATATGTTTTCACAACCTTTTTGCTTCAACTTTATTCGTTTATCCATTTTTCATAACCTTTCTACAATTAGTTGCAGTATATCAATAAAACAATAACAATAAAAGTAAATAAAAAACAAAAAGAAAATGAAACTAGTTTTAAAAGGTTATAAAAAATTAAAATGAATGCAAAATCGAATAAAGTTGTTTGTTTTGTAAAGACTCTTTTTTGATAAAAGCCGCGATTTATTCAGGATTATCCTAAATAAAATTTCTCATGAAAATTTCCGAACGTATGAAAATTCGGTATCAAAAAACTTCATACGATTGCGAAATAACCTGAAATTTATGAAAAAAAATCATTCACATAGATTTGTCTGTTGGAAAAAGTGGAAAAATTTTAGTTTTTAATTTTATTGGAAATGATTAAACGAAATTAAAATTCTTGTGAACGAAAAACTTGATTCGGAAATTTTCACATGTGGAATTCATGATAAGGCTGATTATGTTTTATGTGAAATTCTCAATGACATATTAAGAGCTTTACTATAAACATATGAATTATTTTTTAGCTTATTTCAAAAATTTTGATTTGAAGTCTACTGATGAATCGGTTAAGCAGGATAAAAATGTATATAGGCGGTGGTTATCTAACAAGCAAAAATTCCTCACATATTATAATGATAATTTGAACAACTATTCTGATGACAAATATTCATTTTTAATATGTAATAATTGATGATACATACATATGTATATAAAATTTTATGAATATAAGAATTTGAAATCTTATTTTTTGATATTAAGAAAACAAGTAAAGACCTGAAAAGCTGTTTTTCGAAAATTAATAAATGTGTATGATCTTAAAAATAATGAACGTCAACATGTGTACGTTATTGTAACATGTGAGTGACAAAAAAGAGGTATCAGTTTTTCCATGTGTTTTTGGTTATACGAAGAAAGCTCTGTTTACGTCAAATTGGCATAGATGCAACTTTTAAATTTTTCTTATACGAACTACTTCTTGAACGTTATTGTTTATAAACGAAACAAAAGCGAGAAAAGGCTGTTTATGACTTAATATCATTGTTTTGTTTTTAATACTCTTTACGCTCAATAAATAATTCATTATTGTTTAAGAAATTGAGTTTCCTTCATAGGAAGTAAGAATTTATAAGACAATATGTGCAGAAATTGGAAAAATTAAAACTTTTAAAGAAAATGTTGGCTTAAAAAGAAGTATTAAATTTTATCATTATTTTTTTTAGTCTTAAATTATTTTTTAGCATTTTTTAGCTTTTTTTTAAGTCAATTTAGCTGCAAAAATTTTTAGGATCTGGTCACACTGCATATGAGCAACAGAATACCATGACAATTTTATTTAAAAATATATAACAAGAAACTTGACAAAATTGTAAAACAAAAAAAAAATTTCACAATTTATAAGAATAAATTCTTGTACATTTTAATCAACTGTTTTTTTTATCATACAAACAAAACTCTTCAAAATGTTAAATATGTAGATGTGAACGACATAGATTTGCAGAAAGATTTTCACTGAAATCTACTAGATTTTGTCAAGATGTAAGTGCACTGTAATAAACTTGAAAGGATAAAATAACTTACTTGAAAGGATAGAAGGAAAAAAGCCAAGGATGTGTTGACCAAAGCGTATAAGAAACTTTTCTTTTTGAAATCCACAAACAGATGTAAGTTCGTAGGTATTATAGCAACTACAGTGGCTGCAAGGCATATCAATGCCATTTGATGATTTTGAAAATTTTGTCTAAAAATAAATAGTAAAATATCTTTAAATTGTTATTTTTGTTGTTGACTTAACAAAATATATATATATAATGCTTGCAGGGGTGAAATGAAAACATTTAAGGCTCAGTTAGCCGACTGTAATGCAATGCAACTGTAATGTAGGAAACAGCTGATCGATATTTTTATATGAAAAGTAGGTTACGTTACATTACATCTCTGTAGCAATTTCCATTACTTTTCACATAACAATATCGATCAGCTGTTTCCTACTGTTGCAGTTACATTACATTACAGTCGGCTAACTGAGCCTTTAGTGATAATATTAAGATACATATATGCATATTAGAGGCCTGCATAAGCAGTCTTGAAATGTAAATACGTCTTGTTTTTTAAATGTATTGTCGTCGCTCGTTTATACTAAACCAATAATAAATGCAGTAGTATAATAACCCTTCTGTTTTAAAAGTAGAAATTGACTCAAAACCGTTAGGTATTTCCCCAAGGAAAAATCGACTAGCTACTAAACTAGCCACAAGTAATGCAAAGTTCGCCTTTTGACTCTCTCTTTCGGGGATATGTTAATGCCTTTAACATAAAATTTTTGCGAGTGGAAAAAAACTGTGCTTTATTCTAAAGAAAATCAAAAAGAAAAAAATTATTTTAAGTACATAAAATAATTTTTTTTGTGTTAGGGTCAGTTACAATTGGAAGTTCGTGGTCAGTGAAAGTGTAATTTTTAGTGAAAAAAGTGCTTTTCTTTTAGAAAGTTAAAATGGGCAGCAGCAGAAGTCAATTAAAACGTTGCATAAAAAAAGAAAAAGAACAATTAATTGAAAAATGTATAAATCACCCTTATCGCGAATAATTAATTGTTTTATCAATAGAAAAATTAGTTGTATTCATTAGCGAAATTACTGGCGAAAGAGTATGCAGATGGTGTCAATTGACTACCGTCAATCTCATCCCCATGTTAATATCGTCAGTCTTTTGCATTGCTAGTAGTTAGGCTGGTATAGTGGTAACGATTGGTAGTTAACGAAATAGCTAAAGATTCGCTAGCTACGCCGAAAGCAAGCGCACACATCTAATGTCAATTTATGTGTGCATTTGTATATGCACAGAAAAATAAAAGAGCATACACAATGTGTGTTTGTATGTACATGCATGACGGTTGTATACGCGCCCATGCATAGGAAAAAGCAAGCATCACAATTTCTTTCTTCACGAAGTATTTGCTTCTTTACTTCTACACATACGATTACTGAAACAAATGTTTTGCAAACAGTGTTGTTCAGCATTTGTTTTAAGTGCAGTACACATTATCGAACATGAGTGACAGTCAAAAATTCATCACACATTAACACAGCTAATAAAAAGCGTTGTAGTTTTATTGCACTAGAAAGAAGAATCAAAACAAAAACGCCGACAAAATTTGAGGGAAAACGAGACAAACAGAAAAATACCCTTATCTTACTTCTCGTGACTTTTCTGTATGTTCTGTGATGATAGTGTTGGCTGCTCAGACTATCGATCATGTTCGACACGCAAAGCTTCATTCAAGAAAAAAAATTAGACACACAAACACAGAAAAAACACAAATTGGATGCGCATTATTCCTAACAACATTTTTTTACAATGAATTATTTTAATGTTTTCTTATCTTTAACAACTCCTCGTACGACGTTGTCTTAATATTTTGTCTTTAACATCACACAAAGCCTTGCATTTTATAAAAATATGTAAATTGCTTTAAAAAATTATTTCCGCCTCCATCTTGTGTTGTTTATGCTATAAAAATATCTTTTGACTAACGCTTTTTGGTACACACTATCAGTCAAAAACCAATATGGCCGCTGACTGTCACTCAACCACAAAAAATTCTATGGTTGACTGTTGACTGACGAAATTCGTGTTCACACTATCGATCAGTGTAAAATTTGAGCAAAACTGCCACTCAAGTTCGATAGTGTGTACCCCACTTTAGAAGACTTCGCTGCAGTAAAGCATTTGAAAAATCCTTCATGTCTTAAAAGTTCTTGTAAGTGGCCTTTTGCAGGGGTCTAATGTATATATATTTACATATATTGTTATTTTTCTTTTGAATATCTATTTTTACGACATAAGCTTAATTTTGTTTCTAACAATGGGTTTTGATACATTTCATACGTAATAATACTGAAAGTGAACTTTTTCTCAGTTACATGTAATTCTGAATTAACATACGGAGCGAATCTTAACACTTTAAAAGTAGGGTGATCGGCTGAGTCGTATACTTTTCGATTTGTATATTTTGCAATAAAATTAGTTTTTACTCTGTTTTTTTCCAGTGTAAAAGTTCGAAGCGTTTTTTGACCATGGCAACATTTACTGAAACATGAAATTAAAGTGAAATTATTTTATGAGGTGGTAGCAGAGGCGAATTGAATTGGCCTTATGGATGTCAAAATCCATTTGCAAAAGTGTATGTTTTACCTTTAATTTTTTTATTGTTTTATAGTATTTACATGAACTGTTAACTCTTTTTTTTTAAAGCAATTTAAAATCAAAACTTTTGTGTAATAATTTTCTTACTTAAAAAACCGGTTGACCGTTTTTTCCTGAATTGTAAAAACCGAAACTGGGTTTTTCATAATTTCAAATACTCGAACTATTCGAAAATTTGTTTGCGAATAAATCCCACAGTTCAGAAAATCTATTCAATCAATTAGAATACACAATTAGAATACTTCTGCCGTTTTGTAAAAAAAAATAATTTGGGTTTGAATACACTTCAAAACAAAAATTCGATAGAAATTTTTTTTGCAAAGTTGTAGCTACGGTAAAACTGGACAACTTTTGCGAATATATTAACACAATTTGAACGCGTCTAGGCACCCTAATAGCTCATACAGATCACTTTTTACCTTAAAAATTTTATTTTTCTGAATTTTCCGACGCTAAATTTTTTTTCCAAAAGCATATAATCAAGTACACGCATCTCTACTGAGCTTCAGTAACACTTTGTGCAAACAAACCTAATTTGTGTTTGCACTTTTTTTAATAGAAGCAAGAATATTTTGTTTTCACTTTTTTCAGCATAACTTACAAGGACTAATAACTTTTCACTACCAATATTTGGCAAAGCAACAACAAAACCTTTAAATAGTAAATACTAAAATCTGCAACACAAGAAATGCAACAATAACAAAGGAAGGGAGAAATGCTATAAAAGTAAAAAAACTAACTTTTTTAAGGTACTAAGTGGTCTTAATGAGGTAAACAGGGCACCTAGATACGTTCAGATTATATTGATGTGTTGACAGAATTTTTCCTGTTTTACCGTAGATAAAATTTTCCCAAATATTGTTAGCAAAAAATTAGGAGTCCCTGAAAAAAGTGAAAACAAATTTTTTCCTTAATTTTTGCTTAATTAATTTTAATTTTGTGCGCATTTTTAAACGACTACATTAATATTGGGAAAATTAATATTCCAAGATGGGTTAATTTTCTTCAAGAAAATGAATTTGAACTTCATGCGTTTTGCGACGCCTCTGAAAAGGCATACGGCGCTGCTCTTAATATTCGAAATATATCGCCCCATGCAATACCGAAGCTTTTACTCGCATCAAAAATGAAGGTAGCTCCCGTAAAAGCAGAAACATTGCCCCGTTTAGAGTTGTGTGGAGCGGCTTTGATGGCAAAAATGGTAGAATCATTATGTAACCAATTAAATATAGACAGGAGTAAGGCTTATCTATGGACTGATTCTACTATTGTTTTATCCTGGCTTAAAAAACCCCTGTGCCATTGGCGGAACATTCTTAAGAAAAAGTTAAAAAATTTGGTAATGAAAGTTGGTCACAAGTAGATTCCAAGGACAACCAGCCGATTTGACAAGTTGTGGAACTCTTGGACGAGATCTAATTGATAATTCTCTTTGCCCTGAATGTTAAGACAACCTCGAGAGTGCTGGCAACAACATCCCCTGTTGAAAACCAACACCTTGAAGTTCAGTCGTTTTCAATCAACTCAAAACCCTGTATGACAAACGTTTTTCAGACTTACCTCGTGCAATGCGAATTATTTCGTATTGATTTAGGTGCTTAAATTATTTGAAAACTCGAAATTGCTTGTATGTCACTTTAGATTTAACGCAGTACAGTGTCTACAAAGAGTAGTTTACTTACGTTGAATCCTTTTATCGATTCAAATGGATTTGTCAGAATTAATGGCTTAACATATGATGAGCGATACACTAAAATGTTACCTTATTCTGCCCGTTTTACTCGGTTGTTTGTTGAACATGTACACAAGTGCTCTGTTCATGGCGGTCATTCATTAATGCTCCGTTTAATTAGAAGTGAATTCTGGGTTCCTAAGCTAAGAAATCTGATACGCGCAGTAATTCATAATTGTAAGGAATGCACTATTTACCGAAAGAAGTCATCAAATTATGGCTGCATTACCACCTGAACGATGCTCTATGTCGAGACCGTTCACCCACACCGGCTTAGATATTGCAGGTCCGATCGACATAAAATCCCACATTGGTAGGGGTTGCAGAATTACAAAAGGATATGTTTTAGTTTTTGTTTGCTTTGCCACAATTGATATTCATTTGGAAGCAACTGGTGATATGTCGACGGAAACATTCCTTGCAGCCTTTGCTCGTTTTTCTCATGTCGTGGGTGTTCTTCTCATATATATTCCGACAACGGAACGGAACGGAACGAAAACAGTTTTTATCTGAAATCAAGAGGAAGGTACTTGCACGGAACTTATGGGAATCCGGCGTAAGAGGCGTCAAAACTCATTTCCGTAAAATATCTGTTCAGAAGTTTACCTTTGAGGAATTTACAACTATGTTAACCCATATAGAAGCTTGCCTGAATTCAAAACCGTTAACTGCCATGACCGATGATCCATCTGATTTAATTCCTTTGACGCCAGGTAGTTTCCTAACTGGTGCGCCTCTTCTGTCACCCTGAACCCGATCATGCTGATCTCTCTTTGAGTGTTGCAAATAGATGACAAAAGCTTAAAATTCTTCACCACCATTTTGCCCAGCGGTGGAAAGAAGAATACCTTAAAGAGCCTCATCGTCGAGTGAAGTGGAAATACCCCCAGAAAGATTTTGAAGTAGGCGAATAACGGACAACCGGAATAGAAAAGACTTAAGTAGGATATGACTCTAAGGTCCCTACAGCGGACGTGAGAACAGCTTCATGCGTTTTCACCCAGCCTATGTTTCTTACCCAAGTCAGAAACTCAGTAATTCCTTTTTTGTTTTTCCCTCTCTTTTATTTATTTCCCCCTTTTAGAACAATGTCTAGCACATCCCGCCGCCTTGAAGTCCACCGTAAGTCCGTCGAAGGCCATTCGACTTAAATTTCTTCTTCTGGCGCAAAAACCCCACGAGCTGGAAAATTCCTCGTCTGCTGCTTGTGTAAACGCGATCATGCATTGCGAAAATTTATAAAATTTAGGAAGATGTCGATCAGGGAACGCTGGGAGACTGTACATGCGGGATAAGTGTACGAGCTGCGAGCGGTGTTGTGACTGTAAAGCCGAGCCTTACACCCTCACACATCGGCATAAAAACATCGCTTCTACACCTACAAAGAAGGCTGTGCCCAAACCCTCCAAAAAAGATAGGAGTACAAAAACTAGGAATTCGCATCAGTGCTGCCAGCATCATGGACATCAGCAAATTTCACCAACTCAAGGACAATCCCAGAGGGTCCCTACAATAAATCAGCCGGCGACTATCGTCATCAACGTGATCTCTGGACAAATTGTTTAGGTATATATTTTTATTGCATTTTTTATTTTTATTATACTTTTTATCATATTTTTCATATTCTTTTTTCCCTTAAATTTATATAAATGTAAAAATCTATGATAAATTATTCTATGAAAAGAAATTGTATTTTTATTATGTAACTCCCTATAGTTAGCCCGCGTTATCCTTAGTCCTCTTTGTTGCAGCATAGCAAGGGGGCAGGATGTTTACGCGAATAGTGTAAAGCTCCCTTGATTATTGTTCATATGTTTTTGTCTTCTCTTTCGTTAAGTTGTTGTGATTTTCTATATAGGAGTACAATTAGGGGTGCTAGACGTACTCTTTTAAAGAGTACACGTACTCTTTTTTTAGAAATGTACTCCTTAAACAAGAAGGTCCAAAAAAACACAAAATATACTCTATTTCGTCGTAGTACTCTTTTATGTGCTCTTTTTCCTTTGCATAAAAAATTCAATATTTACTTGAGAAATCTGTGTAACATACTTTTTGTCATTAACGCAATATTATAAGAATCTATTTACTCTACTACCCAATTTATTAATTAAACATTGGCCGTGGAGATGTATTCTGAAAAACACATTGACTTTGCACTCTGAAAAACAAATTAAGATTGTCGTCTATGGTAAATGCAACAAAACCTAATTTTTAGAAGCTTAAATATTGACCACGCTCGGAAGAAATAAAACTTTAAAATTTCACCAAAACTTCGCACAATATATTTTAAGACGCTTTTTAAATACTAATGTTGGAAAAACTGAAATTGTAAAAAATGTTCAAAGAAGTGATAAATATATTTATCTCACAATGTAATATACTTATAAGTATATAAGTACAATAATTGTTTCTGTTACATTAAAATTAAAATTGCTTTATGTGGTTTTTTAATTGATGAATTTTTGTGTTATTTACATACATATAAAGGGTGTTTTTTATTGAGGTATAGAACTTTAAGTTGGCATCACTTTTTTAACTGGCGGCCATTTTGTCAGCAGTCAAGTGATTAATATTTAGTTTGGTTTGCCATTTCATCATGAACAGGTTGACAAAAGAACAACGCTTGCAAATCGTGCAAATTTATTTCGAAAATAATGGTTCAGTTCGCGAAGTTTACCGCAAGCTCCGTCCATTTTATGGTCGACATAATCGTCCATCAGAGCAATTAATTCGGTTAACCATGGATCGTTTTCGCACTACGTTTACTCTATGTGATAATACGCATCCGCTGAAGTCGCTCGTCTACGCCAACAAACCAGAAACGTTAGGGGAATTGGAAGCCAACATTCGTGGCGTTATTGCCAACATATGGCCCCATATGCTCGAAAAAGTGGTTGAAAATTGGACCTGTAGAATTGGCTTTATTCGAGCCAGCCGCGGCGGCCACATGCCCGAAATCATATTTAAACGTTAATGGCATAAAATTATCCTTCCAATAAAGCCAAATTGATGGACATTAAAACGATTTTCTTGTGTTTTATTTCAATTCGAAGTTCTATACCTCTAAAAAACACCCTATACATATATACACGTATGTATGTATGTTTATATTTTTTAAGTTAAATTGAACTTTGTAAATAAAATTGTAACCAAACACATTTTGGATAGAGTGTTTTTATTTAGTTTAAAAAATGTACTCTTTTGTGCTCTTTTTTTTAACCGAATGTGCTCTTTTTGCCTCCCCAGAATCTGGCACCCCTAAGTACAATACGTACAAAGAAAAAAACCCTTGAATTGAATAAAACTAAATTTTAAATTTAATCCCCATTTTTTATATTTTTGAGGAAATATTTCGAGGAACATCTTTAATTCTCCATAAGTTTAAGCATACTTGGGTAATATGTTCCTGAATATATCGGGAAATCTCGTAAGGCTTTTCATGCATACTAATGCATGTGTGTGGATATTACTGCTCATAGGCATATCACAGCTATAAATCAAATACAAAACTGGCACTCGTATGCTTCCCTGTGGCACACCGGATGAGATAGTTTTGGGCATATTCATAAAGTCTCCTTCCACAACAATGAACTTCCGGGCAAGAATGTAACCTTGGACAAAGCGAAGTTGATCGCTCACGAAAAAGTGGCTTTGTCGTTTGAAAAAGACTATCATCAGATATTTTATTTTTATTGTTTGCATTAGAAACTTCAGAACTCATAGTAACATAGGCATTTCTGCCGATAGAACTCACTTCACAATTTTTTGTTTTTGAGGTACTCATGTAGAGTATTCCTCAATGTCACTTTGTTTGCGGTTTTGTTTGTTTTTGTTGTTTCAGACTATGTAAAAAATGTTATCAAAGCAAATGAGGTTTATTTATCAAAGGCAATACGCACTACGAATATTATGTAATACGAATATTTTTTTGTATGCATTTTTGTTCTTTAATTATGCATATAAGAAAAACTCCGCTTAGACGTCTGTTCACTATGAAGGTTCAACGAGAAAAATGAAAAGTAACAAGTTGACATGATTCATTTTCTCGTTCTTTGTCACGTAATAAGGACCAATGATCTGATTAGCTGCCTCATCGTATCCAAATAAACGTTTTGCCGGATTGTTCACCTCAAACTCCTTGATTTTATTTACTGCTAATGGAAAGCTTAAATTTTTAAAATTTAGCGCTATACCATTTCTCGTTAAAATCATCTCAGCAGTAATGTCTTGGATGTTATAAGAACTACAACGTATTGGATTAATATATTTCGTAGTATTCATTGAAGCGATTAGGCACCACTTGAAGCAGTATTGGTCATTGTTTTCTATGTTGTGTTGAATTTAAATACGGATTTTTTAATTAATATATTAATTGGTTTATTAAACAGCTTTGTAAAACTAATAACTAGTATCTTATGTTTTAAATTTACAATTTTAAACCTGGAGGGTCCCGTGGGAATCGCAGGTATGGCTCTATAACTTTAACTGCTAAGTACAACTTATTGGAACTAACTAACTACAACTGTCTATTGCAAGTCTTAAATTGAACTATTTATACAAAACTTAATCATAATTTAATGTATTTAAATATTAACATTATTCTTAACAGTTGATATTATTATGCCAACTTGCTAACCTATTTCTTTAATATTGTTGAGCATTTAACCCAATTACGAAATATCGCTATTGCACAATTTGCCAACGCAAAGAATTTAGCAAACAACCAAGTGAATGAACTGGTTGTTGCTGTGTTAACAAATTAGTGCAATGTACGGGTACGAGGGTTGTTAAATTCTGATTCACAACAAGCAAATTTTCTTACTAATTTTTCAGGTGTCGATACCGAATTTGATCCTTAAACGAGAGACGATTTATTGATATTAATTTCTGCTCGAACTATACGCGTTAAAGTTCAACTAGAATCTCTCTCTTCAAATTCAGACATTTTGGTTAAAATCTCTTCAACCTGTTTACCGAATACTTCTTCTATATTATCTTCCTTAGTCAGCAAACTCATTTTGGCTCTATATGTTATAATGCACAACTTCATTTCTTATTCAATAATTTTAATGTATTCTGCCACAATACTTACATTAAATTTAATTATTACATGCTTAGTCAAAGTGATTTGAAGCCTCAAAATAAAAACATTTCTATTTTCCTCAACAAAATCTTCCAGAAGCAGTTGGTCTTTTTGATTAGGAATTCCCTATGTAATGATATTATTTTTAAATGCTTTTGATATTTTGTAATATCTCACATTCTCTTCGACTTCTTCTGTCCTAGCATGTGAAGCACTCATTGGAGTTGGCAGAGCTTCTTCTACTTCTACTACTTGTTGTTGAGGTTGTTGATGTTGTTGTTGTTGCTGCTGTTGTTGTTGGTAAGTAAAATGTTTCAATTGCATCAAATTAGAATACTGCTGCAATTGATTATCTCCGGTTATGGGATTATAAGTGTAGCTTGGATACTCATATTGCTGACATTGTATTGGTACTCCAGATCCCAAAAACTGATTATTCCATGACATTGGCATATAGTAACAGTTAGACATAACGTATTGCTGACCAGTGTTTAAAAACGTCTCGTTTGTATATTTTCTTTTGCTTCTGCTCATACTCCTGCATCTGAAAATTCAAAGTGTCGCCTACGAAGATACCACAATGAACGAATAGCTATACACAACGAAGAGCTTCAACATTCGACAAGTTCGAAAAGTTTCAGGTTTAAATGTCTGCTGCCTTAAAAATAATTCCAAAGTTAATGCAGTAGAGATGTTGTGTGTGTTTTTTTTTCTCTTTTGATTTAGCAGTTTGAATTGCGTATTTAATAACTTGCTGGTAGAAATGTTCCTTTTGGTTTTATTTTTACTATTATTAGGTATTTGAACATACCATAAATTCAAACCAAATGTTTCGATTTTTTCTGAAGTCAGCCTTGTCGTACTGAATTCGTTAAGACGTTTCGGTAGTTTGTCTAAACTCAGACTTTTCGTAACGAATTCGTTAAGACATTTCAGTAGTTTCTCTGAACAATTTTTAATAAAAATTTTTTAATCATTAAAACTTTTATTTATGAGTTTTGTTTTTAATATGTACATGTAATAAATAAAAAAGAATTGTTAAAAAATATTAAAAAATGTAAGTATGTAATAAATATGTATCTTTATGCTAATTATTTCGACAAAAACAGCAACATAACGGTGAAGCGGAACTCTGCTGTATACACAAAGAGAAATCGCATGTCGTTGCGAATTCGTATCGAAATGTCTTATCGATTTCTTACCGACATGTCGTTACGATTTCGTAACTACATATCGTTGCGAAGTCGTGTCAACCATTTCATACAAAAATCGTTACGATTTCGGTAATATTTCGGTTCCGAAATCGAAAGATTTTGTCGAATAGTCGTTACGAATTCTTTACGAATTCGGAACATTTGGTTTGGTGGGTGTATGTAAAATTTACATAAATATGCACATACATACATACATATGTATACAAACTTAATATCGTTAGCTAAAATGCAAAAAGACTTAACTAACAACAAATTGGAAATCGAGTTTTAGATTGATTATTATGAATGCCATTAAACTACACACATGTCTTGACAATATTTAACACTTCTGCGATCAAACATTACGCTTTTATTAACAAAAAACATTATTTTGTTTAGTTTTTTTTAGTTTTTTGCTTCTCTTGTAAAATTATATTTTTGTTAGGTAATTCTTTTTGCATTTTAGCTAACGATATAATTTTAGAGTACTTTTAAAATAATATGTATGTACATATGCATATACATACATATCGTCACCTAAAATCCAAAAGGTTGTAACAACCAAAAAATTCAAAATAGACTTGTCGATTGATTGTTTAATCAAAATGCATCTTTCTTTAAAATTTTACTCACATACATATGTTCAAAAATACCGGTTTTATTCATTAAATCCAAAAGACCCTAACAAATAGAGATAGTCTTAACTTTATAAGGTTTTTTGCATCTCATGTAAAAAAAAGTAAAAAGTGTACTTATGGCCTTTTGGATTTTAGGTACATATGTGCATGCATAAATGTTTACATAAGTACATAAGTACATACATACATACATATGTTCATATGTAAGTATCATGTATTTTTGTGTGCCAAGCTTGGAACGGTATTTTAATTTAATATTGAAGAGATCCTATAAAGACTAATTGACGAATGTTACTGCAATTGGCAACTGTTGACACTTAGTTCAACATTTTATTTTATAAAATATAATTTTAATTTACATATAAATAATAATAATACATTTTGTTTGTCACTGTAAGTCATTTTGTTAACATATAATTCAATTATTACTAAATGTGCCAAAATGCAATTTTGCTTTAACATAAAAAGTAGGTCATTTAATTTCTGCATTAAATTTATGTCATTGAAGTTGCCATTGTTTATCTAAACACAAATATGCCAATACACCCAATTTAAACACAATAATTAAAAATAGGTCAATAAGAAAATTACTCGTTGACCAATAGTTGATTAAGCATTTTATTTTTTGCTATTATAAAGTTAATTTAAGTATTTTATTATTAAGTTAAATTAAGCAATTTATTCTTATTATTAAAATAATTAAGTATAAAAACAAGAATTAAAATAAAAAATTTTTCAATTTCTTAAGGCATTTAAAGTGTTTTATTGATTGATATTTACTACGTTTTTCAAGTTCCAAGTGCTTGAAGGGCATCACGGCAAACAAAAATAGTATGAATACAAGTTTATGGGCTTGAATTGAATTTACTGTTGCCACAACATTCAGTAACCAATTTTATAATAAGGCTTGCATATATATCATTTTATTAAGAATTTGCTTTGCTTTGATTCTCATTCTGCTTGCACAATTTCCAGGAGGACTCTTATCGTTAAGTAGTATACAAGCAAGTTAAGTAGTATAGTATAATACTCAGATGTACCAAATTTTACATAAACTGAGCCAGAGTCTGTCTAAATGTCTTTAATTTTTATGGTAGTTTTACAGCTTCTATGAGCTTAAAATTTTCACTACATTTTCCCAAATTTGTTCACTAATTCGGCGAAAAATCACTTCAAGATTGTTTAACATCGAATTATTCACTTTAGGAAACGATTTGATTATTGGTATCATTGATACTTGTACAAAGTATTCCACTTTCCTATGTTATAGTGATTAAAAGATAGTCATTAAGGCTGTTTCAGACTATAATACAACTATTAATACTTTTGACTAAAATGCCTTGCTGATCTTATTTCAGTTGCAAAAATTTCAAAAAACAATAACAATGCTGAGAGTCAGAGTCAGAGTATTATAGTCTGAAACGGCCTTTACGAAAAACACCTTGCATGTAGTTTTCGAGTGAAGCAATAATTTTTGTAGTATGTAGACGAATTAGGAGAAGTGATATGACTTCAATTTTTTGGAATTTTTATGCAATTTCCGTATAAATTTTTATTCTATATTAAAAAAAAAACAAATTTATCGACATTTTAAGGCTTGTTTATCGGTGTCGAAGGAATTATTTGTTTCTTACAGTTACATTTGAAACAAAAACAAAGTTTTAGAGTTTGTTTTTGTTTTAAATGAAATTGTTTAAATTAAAAATTTCCCTCGAACAAAATATTCGTGTTGAAACAGACGATGAAAAACGTATCAACTTTAAAAGAGAACTTAAACAATTTAATCATGTGAATTCAGTCATACGATCATTCAAACGACCTTTTGCAATATATACAAAAAAAAAACAAGTAAGAGTGCTATATTCGGCTGTGCCGAATCTTATATACCCTTCACAAATCATAAAATGTAGAGAAAAGACATGCGTGCATCTGTACGTATGTGTATATATGTAGATACGTAGACATGCGTAATTTTATGAGAAAACTTTCGTATCTATTACCAATTAAACTGCATTATTCAGCGCAAAACTGCATTTTAAGTGCATCTTGCGGACAATAGATTCTATAACTGACGCTTGCCTTGTTAACATGACTGTGTGTGCTCAACAGCGAACTTGTATAAATACATACTTTCAAATTTATCGGGCCTGTGCTGAAAATCATGGTGATTTCAAATCACGTGATTTCAAAAGTATACCACTAATAGCTGCCCTGATAGTGGGTTTTTATTGTATTTTAAGTTTTTGTCATTTATAATAGAATATTTTCTTCCAACTTCCAACGCTTTCAATCGTGCAATTTAAAAAAGCAATTATTTAGCTTTCATTAATTTTTTAAAATCATCGTGTTTTTACATGTCGTGATTTGCAGAACAGGCCCGTATGAATTAAGTCAAGTGAAACTGAAATATAGGCACTTTGCAGCAATATGCATGGGTATAAGGGTTAAAAAATATGTGTTTTTATATACATATACACAATATATTTTAGTTTATAAAACTGTTTTCATTTACTCTTCCGATAAATTTTTTAAAATATGTACATTGGAGCGACTCACTTCAAAAAAAGTTTTTGTTACCCCGCAATATAATGTCATACATATCGCTCGTTTATTAAATAAAAAAACTAGTTTATTTTAAACTTTAAAGTTTTCAATTTACACACAACTTAATGGAAAATGATAATTTTATTTGTCTCTCGATAGTTAAGTATACAATATATGGTATAAAATTTTTACACAATATGAATACCAATATGAGGATTTTGCATCATTAACCCAAAAATCCCATTTTTTGATATACATATATAATGTTTTTTTTTTTAGAAAATGAGCGATATGTACATATGTAGCTTGTTAAGTTGCAAATAACCTACTAGCCTACTACGTTCCGTTGAAATTTCTTATAATACCTAAGAAAATTTAAATTAAAAATAAACTTTTTAAACATTACTGCTGCAGATCTACCAATAAAATGCAGGAATACAAACTGGCTTTAGATATAAAAGTTATCAATTTTTTATTTTTTTTTTTGAAAACCCAACACTTCTCCTTAGGTAAGTTTATTTAGCAATCGAATAATTAAGTTATTTTCGGACCCAGCAAAAAAGACATGCAAAAGAAATAGTTAATGCATGGGTTCAATTCAGGTGCAAAACGCAAGATTTTAACACAGGCGTGTCACTGGCGACCATGGGTTCACATTTAACAAAACTGCTCTTCATTGAATGAGTGCTTAGAACCGATTCGATGACGTTTTTCACAAAACAAAAAAAAACCTCTTCGCAGCCAGGATACGAACCTCGCTGTTAAGACTGTCAAGACACACTCTCTACCACCGAGCTATTGCACTCTTATTATTTGGTGGAGATAAAACTTGTTTTATGACAATGTGCCAAAGCGTTGATTTAATTCTGTTTTTACATACATGCCTATTTCGTGTGGATATTTATTCCAATGTTAATTACCCAGTAATATTGCATGCGTTTTTGATGAGTTCAAAAACTATAGCTTTATTACGATTTGCGATGAACTTTAGAATGCATTCGAAGACACAAATGCTAAAGAAAGCATGAAACACTATTAAATCTTGAACGCATTAATTTTTTTTGCTGGGGAAAACATTAATAAATTTATCATTTGCAATGATAGGTATACATACGAGTACTTAGATACAAACATTCATGTAGGTATTACATACATACTTATTTACATACATATATACATATGTATGTACATAAGCACCTACATAGGTACATACATATGTATGTATGTATGTAATTAAACCAAGTTTTAGAGCTTTAAAATAAGTGCAAAATGCCAATAAAACAAAATGTGAATCAAACATTCGTTCTGAAAATAGATGAACGTGAGTTCATATTCTCATCTCAACCTTTATGTTTTTTTCCTACATATTAAAAAATATTTCTTTCATATACTACAACATACATACATATATATATGTATCTATTTACATACATACATATGTATGTACATATATACTATAAAGGAGTTTTTCTGAAGAATTTTAGAAAATAATAATAATATATACATACATATGTATGTATGTTCATAAGTACCTTCATCATTAATTGAACTCAGCCAGTGAATCAATCCCTGCCGATTGCCTATACACAAACACCACCTTAATTAAGTAGAAGTACTTTTTACTAAATTTATTTAAAAAAAAAATAACACATGAATGAAAGAAAATACCAACAACAACAAGCACCATCAAACAAACAATCTTGTCCACTTTAAAATATTTATAAGAAATCCATGATCTTTAGCAAGGGATTTACTTTTTTTAACATACATATAGATACATACACAATACAGCCATTAGCAAACGAATTTATATTTACTTGTGCATATTTATATACATATGTATATGTACTCGTATGTATGTATCAACATGTCTTTAAAAAAAATCCATAAGTTCTCAACATAACAACCAGTGTTGCCAGAAAATTATGGTGAGATAATGCTAAATCGGTCAAAAAATTCTGCTAAAATGTTCTATAGAAGAAAAGTATAATGCTAGATTAAAATGTAGAAAAAATTATTGAAATAGCTTTGAATTTCATGTTTAAAGGGCAAATATATTTTATATATTTTATCAACACGCATTCATTAGCACAATACTTTATTTGTATACAAAAAAAACATCCCATTTCTTACCACAAACAACTTAATATTCTTCCTTCAATACGTTTGCTAGCATATTGTTGCTGTGCGTAGAGTTGACTACATACATACGTACAAACAATTGGATATTCTTCTTTCAATACTGTTTGTAGCGTATTGTTGTTGTTGTAGTTGTTCATATGAACACTCTTATGCATATACATATGTGTGTATTTACGCGTGAATGGTCTTCATGGTAGCGTATATTTATACATACATACATATAAACATATAGTTTTTTGCATGACGCTACTGATTGTTATACACATCAATTCATATGCATGCCTACGAAAAAGCATGTGCCAAGCAAAAACACCATAAGGCAATGTCTATGTATTGGTGACAAAAAGGGGTTTAATACGAAATAATGCTTGTTAAAGAAAATGTTTAAGTAAAGTAAATATAGAGTAAATTTAAGCAAGCTTCAGTGGTGGGGTAGCTAGTGAGGTTAGTAATAGAATTAAATATTGTTGGTTCTATGCACGGCAACTTTTTTGGTAGATTTGTAAAAAATGTGTGATAAAACTTTATATATAGAAAATGCAAGAACCGATTCTTTGCCAAGACAAATGCGGTCGATTCAGTCCAATTCCGAGCTCTCTAACTCTTTTAGGAGCTTCATACAATCACTTTCAAGCAACACATAGAAAATCCGTACATGCAGACGGTCAGACGGACAGACGGACATGTCTTTTTTTCATCTCCTATTCATAAGGATCCAGAATAACTAACTTTATTTCGCCGCAAATAAATATTGTAGAAGTTACAAAAATCTGGACAAACCTATATATACCCTTTACCATTTTTGGTGAAGGGTATAAAAACACTGAAAGTTTTGATATTAAGGTAAAAAAGTATTATACTACAAATTTCTTATATGAATGAAAATAAATATCACTGTTACTTACGCCATTTTATAAATATGCGTGCCACAAAAGGCTATTTATTTATGGACAAGAAAAGTGTACTTTTAATTTTCCGTTTTCACGGGAAAATCTCCAAACTTTCCCGTAAATATTAGGTAGACATTTCCCGAGATTTTCCGCCCGGGAATTTCCGTTTCCCAAACCCTACTCACAATAGATTTAATAATGAAAAGATACACATTTGCCAAAGATATGACGCGGTAATTTAATGAAAAACGCAATCACTAATAAGCTTGTATTAAGAAGAATTTTTCTAATGGTTGTTTGATCATATTTCATTACAACAGTTTAAAAATTTGTAAGAGATTTTTGTAACAATTTTTCAAATGTCAAAACAGTGTATCTCATTAGCTTCTTTTCAAAAAATTTTCATAAATACAGCTCTTAAATTGTTTTTAGTCTACAAATAATCGAATAACGATCTCGAAGAGCCAAATTGTAAAATTTGATTGAAGTATCGATAATAGATTTTCAAAAAAGATACTTGTAACTAATAACTAACTCACACCATGCAAGTGATCAATAGAAATGAATTTCGACCGCAACAAGATAAAATTAAAATACTTACTTCAATTTGTAAACAGCGTTTAATGAACACCACACATTTGCCACCTTATCTTCAAAAACACCCCTTTGCAAAGGGAAAAGTCTAAGCACAGCTGTTTTGAACGAATCAATTGATGAAATCCATGGTAACCAAAGTAGTACAAAGGTTGTAGCAGTTATAACTCCAACCTGGACTAGACTCAAAATGCCGTTAAAACCCCTAAAAGTAAAAGAAAATATTTGAAAAGGTATGCCTATTCGTAATATTTGCATCATAGGTGAAAACTTTAGCTGTGCTCCAGCACGGAATAGTTTTTACAAATTTTCAGTGAACTTGACTGCATTTTACTAAGTTGTGCCCCAAAAACGCAGTAAATGAAAACAAAAATTAAGAGAGTAAAGTGACAGTTCTTAATTTAGTGTTTGCAAAATTATTAAGATAAAAACATATGATTCAAAACCAAATTAAAGTGTAAAAAATTTAGAAAATGTAAAATAAAAATTTTGAAAGTAATTAAATAAATAAATAATTTATAAAGTATGGTAATAATAACTGTTAACATATACGCTAATTTTCTAATTTATTTGATTAATGTCCTAATTCAGTAAGAAGATTTAGGACGTTTTTGTTTAAAAATATTTTTGAGTGCTTGTTTTTGAATTCTCTAAATCATTTTCTTCAAAAGGGGGTTGTTGTCTTTGATAATGAATAACGTAAAATGTTTGATTCACAAAAACAATTGTATAGGTTTTATGTTTCAAACCGTGTTTCATTTGAGCAGTTTAGAATCTTTTCTTTTGTCGGCTTTTTACCAAATTCTAATAATCTTCGCGCTAAAAGACAAATTTTAAGAGACAAAATGAACCCTTTAGAATTAGCAGATGACGAGTAAGCATAATTATAAGATAATATGAACTATATGAAGATCAAAAGAACATAATTTTAGACTTCAGAGGAATTTTCGGTTGCGTAAGGATGTTTTCCAGGATGTACTGGAATTAACAATACCACATCTGTCAAAGAGATAGCGGCAAACTGCAATACATCCTACACTAAAAGTGGCAGTATTCTTGAAAGTTTTAGCCACAGGTAGTTACCAGAGATCAGTTGGAAATGACTTTCTTGGTTGTGTCTCGCAAACAAAGTTTTGTCGAATTTTGGATGAATGCTTAAACGTTTTTGAAACGAAATATTGTCCAAAGAAAATAAATTTAAAGTTAAACGATGAACAAGAACTTATAACTAAGTGTAGGATCCACCAAAAATTTAATTTTCCAGTTGTATTAACGTTTGTTGATGGAACCCATATACCAATTAAATGTCCGCAAGCAAATCCGAAGTATTACTACCATAAAAAAGGGGTAGCACAGCATTAATGTCATGATTATATGTATACTCGTATATGACATTAAAAATTTAAGTTTACTAGTTTTTCAAACCAAAGATTTGTGCTGATGAGCTTTACATTCGTTTTTTTGATGCTCGACAAGTAGTAGGGGAATGGGCATTCTGGCGCCGATTAAAATTGTTAAATTGTGGCTGAAATTGTGAAATTGTGGGCTGAAATTGTTAAATTGTGGCTGAAATTGTTAAATTTTGGGCTGAAATTGTTAAATTGTGGCTGAAATTGTTAAATTTTGGTTGAAATTTTAAAATTCTTGGAAATTTGTGAAATTTGATACCTACGTGTGTGTGTCCGTCCGTCCGTCTGTGTTTTTTGTTTACATTAGGAGTTTTTTGTTTATATTAACTTTTTTTATTTATATTAAGTATATGTATGTATGTATGTATGACCGTGGGAACTTGTGCGTGGAATATTTTGTTTGAATACATTAAGGGGGTTTATAGCTTTAAGATTTTTATATTTGTATGATTTTTCCTAATGCCGACGGGAAAACATCTTTATTTTTTCTAATGCCGACGGGAAAGTTATGATTGTTGTTAGACTGTGGAAATTTGTTGATGTCTGTGATTTGGGCAGGTGAGGTTTTTGTAACATGTAACCGTGGGAATTTGCGGGTCTATCTTTAAGGCAGCCTGTGTTTGGTGGGGGCGGGTGTTGTTGTAATATGTATCCGTGGGAATTTGTGTGCGGAATATTTTGTAGGAATACATTAAGGGGTTTATAGGTTTGAGGCTTTTATATGTGTATGATTTCCTGATGCCAACGGGAAAACATGTTTATTTTTTTCAAATGCCGACGGGAAAACATGTTTAGTTTTTTCAAATGCCGACGGGAAAATCATGGAAATGATTTTTCCTAATGCCGACGGAAAATTTGAGGGTATGTCTAGCTGTAGGAATTGAAGTCTGGCTGTGATTGGTGGAGGGTGGGGTGTGTCTAGATTGTGAGACCTTAAGGCTGACCGTGATTTGGGTAGGTGAGGGTGTTTTGTAATATGTAACCATGAGAATTCGGTGACGTATATGCTTGTTGGAATTTAAATCAAGCTGGGCTTCGTGGGGGGCGGGATGTATTTGAGGTAGATCGACTGGTGGAGGGCGGGGAGTTGTTGTAATATGTATCCGTGGGAATCTGTGTACATGTATGTATGTATAGGGTGTTTTTTTTAGAGCTATAGAACTTCGAATTGAAATAAAACACAAGAAAATCGTTTTAATGTCCATCAATTTGGCTTTATTGGAAGGATAATTTTATGCCATTAACGTTTAAATATGATTTCGGGCATGTGGCCGCCGCGGCTGGCTCGAATAAAGCCAATTCTACAGGTCCAATTTTCAACCACTTTTTCGAGCATATGGGGCCGTATGTTGGCAATAACGCCACGAATGTTGGCTTCCAAGTCCCCTAACGTTTCTGGTTTGTTGGCGTAGACGAGCGACTTCACATATCCCCAAAGAAAATAATCCAATGGTGTCAAATCACACGATCTTGGTGGCCAATTGACCGGTTAACCGAATTAATTGCTCTGATGGACGATTATGTCGACCATAAAATGGACGGAGCTTGCGGTAAACTTCGCGAACTGAACCATTATTTTCGAAGTAAATTTGCACGATTTGCAAGCGTTGTTCTTTTGTCAACCTGTTCATAATGAAATGGCAAACCAAACTAAATATTAATCACTTGACAGCTGACAAAATGGCCGCCAGTTAAAAAAGTGATGCCAACTTAAAGTTCTATACCTCAATAAAAAACACCCTTTATATATGTATGTCTGTAAGAGTTTAAGGCTGTCTGTGATTTATCAAAGGTGAGGTGAGAGTGTTCATGTAATACGTATCCGTGGGAATCTGTGTATATGTATGTTCGTAGGAGTTTAAGACTGATTGTGATTTGAGGTGGGGGAGGGTCTTGTTGTGATAGATAGATAGAATGTGCCTATGTGTGTATGTGTATGTATGTATTTATATATAGCAGTTTAAGTCTGTCCTTGATTTGAGGTAGGCGGGGGGTGTTATTGTAATATGTATCTATAGGAATTTGGGAGTTTATATGTTTGTAGAAATTTTTGTGTATGTATGTCTGTAGAAGTTTAAGGCTGATCGTGATTTGGATTGTTCAGATTAACGATTGTATGTGACCTTGAGAATTTGTGTATGTATATCTGTAGGAAATTTAAGGCTTATCGTGATTTATGAGGGGCGAAGTGTTCATGAAATATATAACAGCGCAATTTGTGTGTATATCTGTAGAAGTTTAAGGCTGATCATGATTAATGAGAGGTGAGGTGAAGGTGTTCATGTATATGTATACGTATCTGTGTGTATGTATGTCTATATGAGTTTAAGGCTGAGCGTGATTTAGGTTGTGAGATTGATAGATTGTATGTTACCTTGAGATTTTGTGTATATATATCTGTAAGAACTTTAGGCTGACTGTGATTTGTGAGGGGAGGGGCGTTGTTGAAATAGGTTTAATTTTTCGTAGATGAATTTTAGTATGTGTGTGTGTATGTGATTTTCTCACCCTAGTATTTATATGTACGTTGAAATAAATTATTTCTCATATGAAAATTTTTTGCTAGAAAATGTTATCATATATCTGAACTTCCCTAATCCTAGTATGTTTTTCATATTGGAGGATGAGATTGCTTTATATTTTATCAAGCTTAAATTTGTCCAGTGTTAAAGTCTGTCGGTCAGAAATTTGTTTATATTTGTATAAATATTAATTTCAGATTTTGCAAAATTCTTGCGTACGATCGTGGTGATTTTGTGTGTGTGTATGTGTGTATGCGCGATAGAGTTTGACTGGTCTGTGATAAGTTTGTTTATTTAAGTACATTTGTCTTCTTCGACTTTCGTCTTCAAGCGTCAATAGCTTGGAGAACGGTTTGTATGTTTTCATGATGTAGATATGTAAGTGTGATTGTTAAAATCCAATAAATACTTGAGCATGGGTAAGAAATTTGATAATATGTGTACATATGTATGTACATATGGATCTACAAATTGATTTTATGTATGTATGTATGTACATACAAATAAGTCTGGGGCTCCCTGTTTAAATACATTTTTTTTGTCATGTGCTGTTTTAAATATTCGCCTGGTCTTTTGTGTATAGATGTGAAATATCTAGATAGTTTTTTTATTTGAAATTAAAAAAACGTTCTTTTAATTTTTAGATGTATTTACTTAAAAGTTTGTGAGGAGTTTCTGTTTTAAGTAAAATTTAATTCCTCTCTAGTTGTAGTAAATATAGTATACATATTTAATATATTTTATTTCCATTTGTTTAAAGTTGATGTAGCCTATATAGTCAACGTTAGAAATTTTTCGGTGTAAAATTTTTTCCAACTATCATATTTTTTCTTCACCTTTTTCATATATTTTAGAACATCTTGCATTGGCTTTAAAAAATGATAAACGCTTTGAAATGAAACTGATCCAGCAGTCCAGCTTTTTTTAACCACTTTGCTTCTCTTTCCTTTTTTATTGATAAACATTTAAAATCAAATGGTGGTTTTATAATGAAATTGTTATACTCACTATTGCTAAAAACATACGCTACTTTTTTTTTGTAATGAAAATCATTCGAAACCTTACTTAATTTATAAGACTTTCAGGACTTTCTATTATTCGATCATTAGTAAAAATGCAGTAGCTGAGGTCATTGCTTACTGTTTCATATTAAATTTCTATATCAATTGAGCCGATATTGAATAAAAGGAATTTTTATCTTAAACTTTAGTGCATTTGGAAGTGTTTGAGATTCTTTCATATAATAGCTTTGTTGGAATCTTAGATACGAGTACATATAATATAGAATTATATAACGTTTATTTTTAATTTTTATGTTAAGATCATCATCATTTAGATATGAGACTAAATTTAAATGTACTTTTAAATTAGTTAAATCATAATGAGGAAACTTGTTTTCTTCTTGAATAGCGATCAACAGAAAACGAAATCGTTTTCTTACAATTTAGGTCTGGCCTATCAACGGTTCCTCTAGTATACAAGATGACTTTCTATGTCAACATATCTGTCTACTCTTTGTCAGCGTTAAGGGACAATTAAATGTTAAAATTTTAATTCCTCAAATTGTGTTACTTCATACTGATAATATATTTTCATTAATAAGGTATATGTTTATCTTATGAAGGTTACTCGCCTATGGCTTTTATTTGATGTTCTAGATGATTTTTTTTTCTCATTTTATTAAATTTCAGCGTATTGTGTATATATTTCTGATATTTTTAAGCGCGCTTTATTTACCTGTCAGACAAAGTGTACGTATCAGTTGATCACTCAGTCTCTCTTTTTAATAATTTTTTTCTTTTAATATGCCACTGCTATTTTTTCAGATTTTACTACTTGAAAAAGAGAATATTTATGTAATTTTTAAATGTATTCATATATACATATAGGTAAATATATGTATATATGTATAGAGAAATTACTTTATCTACAAAGAAATACATGTTTAATAATCAACTATTCTAGAAAATCGATCTCAAATAACGCAGTTACCTCCACCATCAATTCACCGTCGGTGTTTTTATAGTGTCAGAAACACTAGAATATCTATGTTTGAGAGAAAAAAGAAAAGGTCCTCATTACTATCAACTATATCTGTATACATTTCGTTCATGAGTTGGGTTGATCCAGATACAATTGCTGTCTACAGATTAATGATTAGAAACAAGTTTCTCATCACCTTCTAACAGATTTATATATTTTGCTAGCATGCATGCCTTAGCATGCTTCTATCGATAGTGACGCGAGAGTCCGACATGTAGTGGTGTTTCAATTAAAAATCTATACTATTAGATTTTACGATTTCGCTCTTTTTATTCTTTTACAAAGTAGATACATATTTATGTATTTCATTTAGCACAGAGTCATAAAATTTCTTTGCTTACAAAATTGTGTGACATTCTTTTAAATTTGCATGCTTAGGCATGCTTTCAATATTTTTTCTGTAAATTTATTTAATACTCATACAGATACAGATATAAAGTAAGATCTGCTTACATTGCATTTTACAATTTATGTATGCTTCAGCATGATTCCAGTTGAAGTCCATATTTATTCAGTAAGTTTGTTTGATACTAATTCATACACATATACATTCTTAAAGATTGGAAATCTAAGTCCAATTTATGTAGTTTATCTATATTTTCTAAAGATTTGATAGCTATAGAAATGAATAGAGTAAAGATCTATTACAATAGCCCATGGGCATATTTTAAAATTTCGCTTGCTAGAGCTTTCGAAATGGAAAATGTACAATTTTCACTATAAAAAGTGATAATATTAGGTGTTACTGAATATTACACTGTGTTGTAATTTATTTTGAACACTTAAGTTTTCACAATATTTCATACAGGCCAACAAGTTTAGAGAATTTCCAGTATATTAAGTTAATTATCTTTCTTAATACCTATCATTCCTTCAAAAATACAAACCAAACTAGACTTTTCCTGTTTAATTTTATTTTTTACTTTCATTAAATTTCAACATTTTGTTCATCTTCAAATTATTATATTTAGCAGTTTTTTCTCATTTGTTGAGTTAACTTTAATCGGAAACATTTAAATAGTGAGATGAACTTTTATATTGTATGCGAGTACATTAAGTAATTCTTTGTATATTTCATTTATATGAACCATCATCACATAATTCCTTTGGATGATCTATTAAATCATTCTACTATTGATGCTTTCATATTAAGTAATGTTTAATATTCTACATATGCATGAATTTTCCAGTGTCTATTAAAAAATTCTTTACAATCATCCATTTGTAAGCTTTTTGGTACTCATAACATTTCAAAAATATTTTCCACAGCCTAGGTTTTTTCGAATGCAACTTTTATTTTCAACGGTATTGACCATAGAAACTTTGTGAATGAATCATTTACAGTCTACAATAATCAATAATTTCTATTTTCTGTAGAATAGTTTCCCATTTCACCTAAATCAGCTCCATAAAAGATCAACTATTCCTTTCATTACATATCTACAATGCACAAAAAATTTTCGAGATTTATTATAGAGTTCGTCTACTAAATTTCTTTTTAAAGACATTGAGTTATTTTAAAGATTTTTTGGAGAGTGTTGTGATCTACTTGATGCACTTTCAGCTATTTATACTATCATGTAGTTCATTTTCCAATCTATAAATTTTATCGTTCAGCTGTTCAATTTGTTTTTTCAAAAGATGATTTGATTTTTAGTATGTATTTTATCAATTTTATAACTATCTTCTATCTCTAATTGTATTTCTCGTTGTACTCTATCAATTTGCATTTTAATATATTCTTGAATTATATTAATTCCTTAAGCTATATTATTAATTTGTCCTATAGTTTATCGTTTGGAGTTTCCACAAACAATTTACTGATAACATCATTCTCTGTCAGTGAATGATGATGATGATTAGTAGAAATTATATATTTTATATAGTTTTCAACATCAAATTTTTCATAGTATTTCCATGTTTTATTACCAATCATTAAAGAAAATAAAGCTACTATTAGGGCCTATATTTGACCATCAACTTGTATTTTATCTTCATTTAGTTTTAGGTTACTATCACCAAACTTTCATTCATTATTCAAATCTTGATGTGGGCCATAGTTTGTATCTAATTCAATTCTTCCTTCCAAGACTGATAAATGAGTATAAGTGTCTTCAGAATTGGAAGTCTATGAGTAAAAATCATCTTCATCATCCTTATCATCATTCTCAGTATTAGCATCATTAAATAAGATGATATCAACAAATATTGTTCCTTCTGAAAGTTTCTTTGGTGTACTTGTCTCTGTATTGACTGATGGCTTTAAACTTGTATTATTTTCAGCTTCTATCTTGATTTTACTTTCTTCTTTCTTGCGAATTCTTTCAATATTTCTAGAACTATTTATGAATTCTTTGAGAGGTTCTGTTATAGGTTTAAATGTATCTTTTATTGCTCACATGTATCTATTTCAGCAGTTTTTATACTACGAAGCTTTTTCTTCAAGACATTTCTTGTCAACACCAACTGTTTTAAAATTTTCTCATCCATGTTTAATAATAGTAAATAACAGGTATCAGCTATTAGATCAGGTATCAGCTATCAGATCAGGTTATCAGGTAACTAGTCTGGTTTTCAGATCAGCTTATCAGGACCTGGTCTGTTTTTCAGATCAGCTTATCATGACCTGGTCTGGTTTTCAGATCAGCTTATCAGGACCTGATCTGGTTTTCAGATCAGCTTAATAGGACCTGGTCTGGTTTTCAGATCAGCTTATCAGGACCTGGTCTGGTTTTCAGATCAGCTTATCTGATTCAGATTGGGTTATCAGTTTACAAGTAGCTGCCCATTTATAACATTTAGATGAATGCAGTTTAAGGTCAGATGAAAAACGAAAAAGTAAACTTTTATGTAGTCAAATTCTCTTTTTTTCTATAACGATCATCGTTCAATTCAATATCGTTGCTTATAATCAAAATCCATATTTATCCTTCCAACATGTTTTATATTTGTCTCATCTTACTTAAAAATTATAATTACATTATGATTATCTAGTATCAAATGTTTGGTGATTCTGGTATAAGTTTGACATCAGCAGAATGCATCAACATTCTTATCTCACTCCATACAAAAATATGTTTCTCACATCTAACATCGTTAAATATCATATCGGAATTACTTTTAGCTTTGTTAGGAGAAATAACAGATTCAGTATCTGTAAATGTATATTATCCCATTCCTTTAATTAATGAAATTATGTAATATCTTTAAGTATCCATATTTGGGTTGATAGAGAGATTTTGAGTATTAATATGTAGATGTTTTAAAATTTTAGTTCATTAAGACTTTTTAGCAAGCCAATCATAATATATTATTTTTTATTTTATTTTTTTTACAATTTGACAGACCAACTATTTTTGCGCAAATAAAATTTGATAGAGGGGGAACTATGACTTGTTGTTGAACTAAAGTTTGATGAATCATCAAAATTTTGTACCATCCTATTTTTATGTTGTTTTGAATGTGAGTATACATCATTATCTCTTATTAAAAAAATAAAATAATACAGCTATACGATATCAGAAAATATTTTCTGAAATCAGACCAACTATTTTTGCGCAAATAAAATTTGATAGAGGGGGAACTATGACTTGTTGTTGAACTAAAGTTTGATGAATCATCAAAATTTTGTACCATCCTATTTTTATGTTGTTTTGAATGTGAGTATACATCATTATCTCTTATTAAATAAATAAAATAATGCAGCTACACGATTTCAGAAAATATTTTCTGATTTCAGATATCAGAAAATATTTTCTGAAATCAGAAAATATTTTCTGAAATCGTGTAGCTGCATTATTTTATTTATTTAATAAGAGATAATGATGTATACTCACATTCAAAACAACATAAAAATAGGATGGTACAAAATTTTGATGATTCATCAAACTTTAGTTCAACAACAAGTCATAGTTCCCCCTCTATCAAATTTTATTTGCGCAAAAATAGTTGGTCTGATTTCAGAAAATATTTTCTGATATCGTATAGCTGTATTATTTTATTTTTTTAATAAGAGATAATGATGTATACTCACATTCAAAACAACATAAAAATAGGATGGTACAAAATTTTGATGATTCATCAAACTTTAGTTCAACAACAAGTCATAGTTCCCCCTCTATCAAATTTTATTTGCGCAAAAATAGTTGGTCTGTCAAATTGTAAAAAAAATAAAATAAAAAATAATATATTATGATTGGCTTGCTAAAAAGTCTTAATGAACTAAAATTTTAAAACATCTACATATTAATACTCAAAATCTCTCTATCAACCCAAATATGGATACTTAAAGATATTACATAATTTCATTAATTAAAGGAATGGGATAATATACATTTACAGATACTGAATCTGTTATTTCTCCTAACAAAGCTAAAAGTAATTCCGATATGATATTTAACGATGTTAGATGTGAGAAACATATTTTTGTATGGAGTGAGATAAGAATGTTGATGCATTCTGCTGATGTCAAACTTATACCAGAATCACCAAACATTTGATACTAGATAATCATAATGTAATTATAATTTTTAAGTAAGATGAGACAAATATAAAACATGTTGGAAGGATAAATATGGATTTTGATTATAAGCAACGATATTGAATTGAACGATGATCGTTATAGAAAAAAAGAGAATTTGACTACATAAAAGTTTACTTTTTCGTTTTTCATCTGACCTTAAACTGCATTCATCTAAATGTTATAAATGGGCAGCTACTTGTAAACTGATAACCCAATCTGAATCAGATAAGCTGATCTGAAAACCAGACCAGGTCCTGATAAGCTGATCTGAAAACCAGACCAGGTCCTATTAAGCTGATCTGAAAACCAGATCAGGTCCTGATAAGCTGATCTGAAAACCAGACCAGGTCATGATAAGCTGATCTGAAAAACAGACCAGGTCCTGATAAGCTGATCTGAAAACCAGACTAGTTACCTGATAACCTGATCTGATAGCTGATACCTGATCTAATAGCTGATACCTGTTATTTACTATTATTAAACATGGATGAGAAAATTTTAAAACAGTTGGTGTTGACAAGAAATGTCTTGAAGAAAAAGCTTCGTAGTATAAAAACTGCTGAAATAGATACATGTGAGCAATAAAAGATACATTTAAACCTATAACAGAACCTCTCAAAGAATTCATAAATAGTTCTAGAAATATTGAAAGAATTCGCAAGAAAGAAGAAAGTAAAATCAAGATAGAAGCTGAAAATAATACAAGTTTAAAGCCATCAGTCAATACAGAGACAAGTACACCAAAGAAACTTTCAGAAGGAACAATATTTGTTGATATCATCTTATTTAATGATGCTAATACTGAGAATGATGATAAGGATGATGAAGATGATTTTTACTCATAGACTTCCAATTCTGAAGACACTTATACTCATTTATCAGTCTTGGAAGGAAGAATTGAATTAGATACAAACTATGGCCCACATCAAGATTTGAATAATGAATGAAAGTTTGGTGATAGTAACCTAAAACTAAATGAAGATAAAATACAAGTTGATGGTCAAATATAGGCCCTAATAGTAGCTTTATTTTCTTTAATGATTGGTAATAAAACATGGAAATACTATGAAAAATTTGATGTTGAAAACTATATAAAATATATAATTTCTACTAATCATCATCATCATTCACTGACAGAGAATGATGTTATCAGTAAATTGTTTGTGGAAACTCCAAACGATAAACTATAGGACAAATTAATAATATAGCTTAAGGAATTAATATAATTCAAGAATATATTAAAATGCAAATTGATAGAGTACAACGAGAAATACAATTAGAGATAGAAGATAGTTATAAAATTGATAAAATACATACTAAAAATCAAATCATCTTTTGAAAAAACAAATTGAACAGCTGAACGATAAAATTTATAGATTGGAAAATGAACTACATGATAGTATAAATAGCTGAAAGTGCATCAAGTAGATCACAACACTCTCCAAAAAATCTTTAAAATAACTCAATGTCTTTAAAAAGAAATTTAGTAGACGAACTCTATAATAAATCTCGAAAATTTTTTGTGCATTGTAGATATGTAATGAAAGGAATAGTTGATCTTTTATGGAGCTGATTTAGGTGAAATGGGAAACTATTCTACAGAAAATAGAAATTATTGATTATTGTAGACTGTAAATGATTCATTCACAAAGTTTCTATGGTCAATACCGTTGAAAATAAAAGTTGCATTCGAAAAAACCTAGGCTGTGGAAAATATTTTTGAAATGTTATGAGTACCAAAAAGCTTACAAATGGATGATTGTAAAGAATTTTTTAATAGACACTGGAAAATTCATGCATATGTAGAATATTAAACATTACTTAATATGAAAGCATCAATAGTAGAATGATTTAATAGATCATCCAAAGGAATTATGTGATGATGGTTCATATAAATGAAATATACAAAGAATTACTTAATGTACTCGCATACAATATAAAAGTTCATCTCACTATTTAAATGTTTCCGATTAAAGTTAACTCAACAAATGAGAAAAAACTGCTAAATATAATAATTTGAAGATGAACAAAATGTTGAAATTTAATGAAAGTAAAAAATAAAATTAAACAGGAAAAGTCTAGTTTGGTTTGTATTTTTGAAGGAATGATAGGTCTTAAGAAAGATAATTAACTTAATATACTGGAAATTCTCTAAACTTGTTGGCTTGTATGAAATATTGTGAAAACTTAAGTGATCAAAATAAATTACAACACAGTGTAATATTCAGTAACACCTAATATTATCACTTTTTATAGTGAAAATTGTACATTTTCCATTTCGAAAGCTCTAGCAAGCGAAATTTTAAAATATGCCCATGGGCTATTATAATAGATCTTTACTCTATTAATTTCTATAGCTATCAAATCTTTAGAAAATATAGATAAACTACATAAATTGGACTTAGATTTCCAATCTTTAAGAATGTATATGTGTATGAATTAGTATCAAACAAACTTACTGAATAAATATGGACTTCAACTGGAATCATGCTGAAGCATACATAAATTATAAAATGCAATGTAAGCAGATCTTACTTTATATCTGTATCTGTATGAGTATTAAATAAATTTACAGAAAAAATATTGAAAGCATGCCTAAGCATGCAAATTTAAAAGAATGTCACACAATTTTGTAAGCAAAGAAATTTTATGACTCTGTGCTAAATGAAATACATAAATATGTATCTACTTTGTAAAAGAATAAAAAGAGCGAAATCGTAAAATCTAATAGTATAGATTTTTAATTGAAACACCACTACATGTCGGACTCTCGCGTCACTATCGATAGAAGCATGCTAAGGCATGCATGCTAGCAAAATATATAAATCTGTTAGAAGGTGATGAGAAACTTGTTTCTAATCATTAATCTGTAGACAGCAATTGTATCTGGATCAACCCAACTCATGAACGAAATGTATACAGATATAGTTGATAGTAATGAGGACCTTTTCTTTTTTCTCTCAAACATAGATATTCTAGTGTTTCTGACACTATAAAAACACCGACGGTGAATTGATGGTGGAGGTAACTGCGTTATTTGAGATCGATTTTCTAGAATAGTTGATTATTAAACATGTATTTCTTTGTAGATAAAGTAATTTCTCTATACATATATACATATATTTACCTATATGTATATATGAATACATTTAAAAATTACATAAATATTCTCTTTTTCAAGTAGTAAAATCTGAAAAAATAGCAGTGGCATATTAAAAGAAAAAAATTATTAAAAAGAGAGACTGAGTGATCAACTGATACGTACACTTTGTCTGACAGGTAAATAAAGCGCGCTTAAAAATATCAGAAATATATACACAATACGCTGAAATTTAATAAAATGAGAAAAAAAAATCATCTAGAACATCAAATAAAAGCCATAGGCGAGTAACCTTCATAAGATAAACATATACCTTATTAATGAAAATATATTATCAGTATGAAGTAACACAATTTGAGGAATTAAAATTTTAACATTTAATTGTCCCTTAACGCTGACAAAGAGTAGACAGATATGTTGACATAGAAAGTCATCTTGTATACTAGAGGAACCGTTGATAGGCCAGACCTAAATTGTAAGAAAACGATTTCGTTTTCTGTTGATCGCTATTCAAGAAGAAAACAAGTTTCCTCATTATGATTTAACTAATTTAAAAGTACATTTAAATTTAGTCTCATATCTAAATGATGATGATCTTAACATAAAAATTAAAAATAAACGTTATACAATTCTATATTATATGTACTCGTATCTAAGATTCCAACAAAGCTATTATATGAAAGAATCTCAAACACTTCCAAATGCACTAAAGTTTAAGATAAAAATTCCTTTTATTCAATATCGGCTCAATTGATATAGAAATTTAATATGAAACAGTAAGCAATGACCTCAGCTACTGCATTTTTACTAATGATCGAATAATAGAAAGTCCTGAAAGTCTTATAAATTAAGTAAGGTTTCGAATGATTTTCATTACAAAAAAAAAGTAGCGTATGTTTTTAGCAATAGTGAGTATAACAATTTCATTATAAAACCACCATTTGATTTTAAATGTTTATCAATAAAAAAGGAAAGAGAAGCAAAGTGGTTAAAAAAAGCTGGACTGCTGGATCAGTTTCATTTCAAAGCGTTTATCATTTTTTAAAGCCAATGCAAGATGTTCTAAAATATATGAAAAAGGTGAAGAAAAAATATGATAGTTGGAAAAAATTTTACACCGAAAAATTTCTAACGTTGACTATATAGGCTACATCAACTTTAAACAAATGGAAATAAAATATATTAAATATTTATACTATATTTACTACAACTAGAGAGGAATTAAATTTTACTTAAAACAGAAACTCCTCACAAACTTTTAAGTAAATACATCTAAAAATTAAAAGAACGTTTTTTTAATTTCAAATAAAAAAACTATCTAGATATTTCACATCTATACACAAAAGACCAGGCGAATATTTAAAACAGCACATGACAAAAAAAATGTATTTAAACAGGGAGCCCCAGACTTATTTGTATGTACATACATACATACATAAAATCAATTTGTAGATCCATATGTACATATGTACACATATTATCAAATTTCTTACCCATGCTCAAGTATTTATTGGATTTTAACAATCACACTTACATATCTACATCATGAAAACATACAAACCGTTCTCCAAGCTATTGACGCTTGAAGACGAAAGTCGAAGAAGACAAATGTACTTAAATAAACAAACTTATCACAGACCAGTCAAACTCTATCGCGCATACACACATACACACACACAAAATCACCACGATCGTACGCAAGAATTTTGCAAAATCTGAAATTAATATTTATACAAATATAAACAAATTTCTGACCGACAGACTTTAACACTGGACAAATTTAAGCTTGATAAAATATAAAGCAATCTCATCCTCCAATATGAAAAACATACTAGGATTAGGGAAGTTCAGATATATGATAACATTTTCTAGCAAAAAATTTTCATATGAGAAATAATTTATTTCAACGTACATATAAATACTAGGGTGAGAAAATCACATACACACACACATACTAAAATTCATCTACGAAAAATTAAACCTATTTCAACAACGCCCCTCCCCTCACAAATCACAGTCAGCCTAAAGTTCTTACAGATATATATACACAAAATCTCAAGGTAACATACAATCTATCAATCTCACAACCTAAATCACGCTCAGCCTTAAACTCATATAGACATACATACACACAGATACGTATACATATACATGAACACCTTCACCTCACCTCTCATTAATCATGATCAGCCTTAAACTTCTACAGATATACACACAAATTGCGCTGTTATATATTTCATGAACACTTCGCCCCTCATAAATCACGATAAGCCTTAAATTTCCTACAGATATACATACACAAATTCTCAAGGTCACATACAATCGTTAATCTGAACAATCCAAATCACGATCAGCCTTAAACTTCTACAGACATACATACACAAAAATTTCTACAAACATATAAACTCCCAAATTCCTATAGATACATATTACAATAACACCCCCCGCCTACCTCAAATCAAGGACAGACTTAAACTGCTATATATAAATACATACATACACATACACACATAGGCACATTCTATCTATCTATCGCAACAAGACCCTCCCCCACCTTAAATCACAATCAGTCTTAAACTCCTACGAACATACATATACACAGATTCCCACGGATACGTATTACATGAACACTCTCACCTCACCTTTGATAAATCACAGACAGCCTTAAACTCTTACAGACATACATATATACATACATACATGTACACAGATTCCCACGGATACATATTACAACAACTCCCCGCCCTCCACCAGTCGATCTACCTCAAATACATCCCGCCCCCCACGAAGCCCAGCTTGATTTAAATTCCAACAAGCATATACGTCACCGAATTCTCATGGTTACATATTACAAAACACCCTCACCTACCCAAATCACGGTCAGCCTTAAGGTCTCACAATCTAGACACACCCCACCCTCCACCAATCACAGCCAGACTTCAATTCCTACAGCTAGACATACCCTCAAATTTTCCGTCGGCATTAGGAAAAATCATTTCCATGATTTTCCCGTCGGCATTTGAAAAAACTAAACATGTTTTCCCGTCGGCATTTGAAAAAAATAAACATGTTTTCCCGTTGGCATCAGGAAATCATACACATATAAAAGCCTCAAACCTATAAACCCCTTAATGTATTCCTACAAAATATTCCGCACACAAATTCCCACGGATACATATTACAACAACACCCGCCCCCACCAAACACAGGCTGCCTTAAAGATAGACCCGCAAATTCCCACGGTTACATGTTACAAAAACCTCACCTGCCCAAATCACAGACATCAACAAATTTCCACAGTCTAACAACAATCATAACTTTCCCGTCGGCATTAGAAAAAATAAAGATGTTTTCCCGTCGGCATTAGGAAAAATCATACAAATATAAAAATCTTAAAGCTATAAACCCCCTTAATGTATTCAAACAAAATATTCCACGCACAAGTTCCCACGGTCATACATACATACATACATACATACATATACTTAATATAAATAAAAAAAGTTAATATAAACAAAAAACTCCTAATGTAAACAAAAAACACAGACGGACGGACGGACACACACACGTAGGTATCAAATTTCACAAATTTCCAAGAATTTTAAAATTTCAACCAAAATTTTACAATTTCAGCCACAATTTAACAATTTCAGCCCAAAATTTAACAATTTCAGCCACAATTTAACAATTTCAGCCCACAATTTCACAATTTCAGCCACAATTTAACAATTTTAATCGGCGCCAGAATGCCCATTCCCCTACTACTTCGACATCCTAGAAGTAATCACGATTCCTTTATTTGGGGTGGGGGCCAGGCAGATATGTATTTCAACAATTTATATTCCCGTGGAAAACGAAGTTTTTGGTTGTTAGGTAATATTATGAAAACACCATGATAAATTACTATAGATACAAAATTACAGATAATCTCTAAAATATGTACATATATATGGATATACATTTTGTTACGCTCGTTTTTTTTTTCTCTCACCTTTTTACCAGACTTTAAGATAGATCTTATGCACCACCTTGCGTATTTAAAATTATATTTAAGTTTTACGATCATACAATGGTTTTTTTTTGTTTGTACCTGTATGTGGCTATCGGAGAGATGTGTGTACGAAAATCCTCCTCTATATTGGAAAATTTTGTAGTATGGCCATGCTTCAATTACAGAACTTTAATTAAACACTAAATATATGAAAATGTGAACTTAAAATTTGAATAAATAAATTATCTAAATACGTATTTAAATACCAAGTAAAAAAAAAATTGGTTGTTAGTGTGATAAAAGCTGTAATTTTGGTTGGGATTCGTTCCTAAATGATCTAAGGCACGACAGTTTTAATTTCAAGGTTAACCGAGCGTTCTACTGACCTACATTTTACATACAGGTATAAATGTGTATGCATGTGTGCGTGGACAAATAATTCTTTTTCTTTCTTTTCCCCTTTAAATTGAGAAATGTTAACCCTACAATACCAGTTGTTGTTAGTAAGAATTGTTAGTTGAAAAAATCCGGAAACTATAGAATAGTAAAGAAATTTACGGACCTACTCATTAATCAGCGCATTCATTTGTCTACATTCTTTGTTTTTTTTTTGTCTACATGTTTAATTTTTTTTTACAATTTTTTCTATGCTGGCCTGGTCTCCTAAATTATCATATTGTACAAATGAAGCAAAAAGGGTTAATCACGTGGAGTTGGTGGTATTCTTATTGTGTCTTTGTATATGTACATACATGCATATGAACATACATATTTTTTCTTCTAGATTTTTTTTCTTTTGGTACTCACGAGGGAACATAAAATCTTCCTGTGCGTTCTCTTTTAATATTAAGCACATTCAGGAAGAGTGATTTTGTTTGCGGGCAGCAGAGTAGGGTTATAACGAACTGCACATATTTTTATCGCAAACTAAACTCGTAATACTTAAAGAAAATTCTTGTTTTAGTGACAAAACTTGATTTTAGATTGGTACGTTCCTACGTACCTTCAGTTCTTACAGACATATTTTTTTGTTAAACTAGGGAAGAGACACAAAGGGAATACTAAAGAAATTAATAACTCACAATAATTGCTAGAACTAGGAATATATTGACGCTACAGTAAAAGGATGATTCGTGATGAAAGCACGAGTTCACAATAACTGATGTGTGACATAGCCGGACCATGCTGTATTTTTTTTTCTACATTTAACAATGACATTTTTTTTTGATATTGAGAAGACATGTAGTTTTGCAGCTATAACGGCATTGCTTTCAACGTTCACTTATTAACAATTTAAGAATTGGACAGAGTAAAATCATTCATGAAGTTAAGTTTGAGAAGTAGACAGCAAAGCGGAAAACCAATAAAAAGGAAAAGAACAAATAAGTTAAAAAAAAAAGCAAGAAATTCATTGATTGGAAGAGACTATCCTGATTCTGAACTGGAATAATTCGTTCTTATTGGAAGAGGTCAAGTTGTAGAATTTTCGAAAAGAAAAAGGAAATTTTTCCCAGTTAATCCTAACATTTGGTGGCTTGGCTCCACTAAATTTCAGCAGCACCTATAGAAAAGAGTGCCTCAATTTCCAGGTACAATAGAATATACATCAATTCAGCAACGGTGAGTCGAGAACGAAGAAAAAAAAAATTTAGGAAAAAAACGGGAAATATACAGGCACATTTAATTCACATGTAGCCTAACAGTCACCAGGGACCACGTGTGAGCCTCGTATTACGAGACCGTTATTTTTCCTTAAAGATCCAAAATATAAAAAAAAACCACATCAATACACAATAAGAAAATTATTGTTTTATAAAGTTTAAAGTTAAAAGGCCTTCGTCTACAATAAATCTTGTTTTTTTTCCATTCAACAAATTTTAAATTAAACCCTTACACACAACTTACGAGGGCAACTCTAGAAGTTATGTAATTATATCGGGCTGACAGCTAGAAAAGGAAAAAAAAACCCTACAACAAATTAAATTTCCTGTATATCAAATTAATTTTACAACTCTAAATAAAACTAAATTTAAAAGCATAAACATGTAATAACTAAATTTCGATTTTTCCATTTAAAATTCAAAAATTAAAAGTTTCAAAGAAATTAAAAGCATAAAAAGTTGTATTAACTAAATTTAGATTTTTCTATTTAAAATTTAAAAATTGAAAGTTTCAAACAAATTAAAAGCATAAAAAAAATTGTATTAACTAAATTTAGATTTTTCTATTTAAAATTCACAAATTAAAAGCATAAAGATATATTAACTAAATTTAGATGTTTTTTTTTATATTTAACATTTACAAATTAAAATTTTTGTTTAAACAAATTAAAAGCAAAAAAAAAAATTTATTAACTAAAATTCGATTTTCCTATTTAAAATTTATAAATTAAAAAGTTCAAACAAATTAAAAGCATAAAGATATATTAATTAAATTTAAATTTTTCTATTAACAATTTACAAATTAAAATCACAAAGATGTATTAGCTAAACTTCGATTTTTATATCGAAAATTTAAAAATTTTAAGGGTTTTCAGACTATTTAAGAGCATAAAGACAATTGAACTAAATTTTGATTTTCCTAATAAATAAGAAATTTAAAAGGACACAGCTTCAAACAAATTAACGGCTAAAGGAATATTAGTAAAATTTTAAAATGTAATGGTTTTCCTTAAATTTTTGGCCAACTGCTGAATATTAAACGTCAAACGGTTAGACTCAGTGTCATAGTTACTATTAATGTTTTAAATCAATTAATAGCCACTCAAACTTAAGTTCGTTTGAATTAGAAATTAGCTTTGATGAACTACAAATTTACAGCACGTAGTCATAAGTCTATGCTTAACACATACATAAATTATACGAAGTTAATGAAATTGTAAATTACATTAAATACAACATTAAAAAAAAATAAAAACTAAAGAAAAGAAAAACCATAACAAGAAAAAAAAAACCTGAAAACCAAACAACAACAAAAAATTAGAAAAAAATGAGAAGTATTAACTCATAAAAAGTTTAAAGAGAAAAGAAATACTTAGTAAGATAGAAAATTATTAGAGTAATATTTAATTAACTATACAATGGTTTGATTTGATTGCCAATTACTACTAAATTTTCATACAAAACAATAATTAAAGTGAATTTCGAATTGGTACGCTGTTCAAAGCAGGATTTAGATTAGCTTGAAGTATTAATTTAAAATTAATTTAGACTTGGTCAAATTATAAAAGAAAAAAAAATTTACAAAAAAAAAAGTTAGAATACATATTATAAACTTTGATATAAAGTAAAATAACCAAATAGGTATAAATTAATTTTGAGCAGCTTAAAAAAAAAAAAAAAAAACAAAAAAAAAAAAAAAGGAATCATTGTCAAGAATTTAATATAGAGTTATAATTTTAAATTATTTTGTTAACATTACAATCTAGCACTAACACAAAAAAAAAAAAGAAAGAAACAAAAAAAAAACCACATGATCGTTATGCAGTGGTTGCTGGGCCCATCAATTGACGCTGACATCATCGTGACATTTGACCAAAGAAGCATCAAATCAATCAAAAATGAATAAACCTTCAAATGCTTGTGAGTAAAAAAAAAAAAAACAAACAAAAATTATAAAAAAAATATATTGAACACTTTCTTTTTCACTATTTTATACATATATACATATATATATTAATATAATCATGCCTATGAGAATATAGACCTATAATACAGTTCTTGATAGTAAAGTCTACAGATCTTAGAAAGAGCAGTGTCTTTCTTTAAATATCTAAATTTTTCTTCCCCAATAAACTGATTGAGAATTTACATACATATATATTTTTTCCAATAATGAATTTTTAAATAATTAAAGGGAGGGGAATGATAGCCAACGCAATTATGATTGCTGGTAAGTACTAATCGTGTCATAATCTGGGACAGACGTTAAATTAGGGTAATCGTTCTGTCATAGGCATTTGGGGTGGGAACTAAATACCCTGCACGGTACAACATCTTGCCGTGATGTATTGAAGTAAGATTGTTTCGTAGAGACTTGCTATTTTTACCATCTTTTTTTTTATATCTTTTTGTAAAATTTTCACATACTCCATGGGTGTGGGAGTATGTTATATGTTTGCGCATCAAGTACGGGTCAAGAACCAACAAAAAATCATAACGTGCAGCTAGCCGGTCAACCTTTCATGCCCTCTTACCTGAGTTTAAGCGGATAATTTTCTCATTTACATATATAGCAATTTCCTCAATTTTTATTATTGAAAATGTAGCGATGCGTAACATATATGGCGCCCAACGACAAAAAGAAATAATACAAGAATTTAGAATGCTTTGATGCTTGAGACAACATTTTTCTTAACGAATTGAATTCTTTGATGCTTACATTTCTACTTAAGTCATAGAGTTTTTGGGAGTGTATGACCTAGGAACCTAATCGCGATTTAGAAAATAAGTGTATGAATTTTTAGTTAGGTTGTTAGTCTTACTTTTTATTTCAACTCAACTACAGGAATATCCTTATGTGTGGTGGAGAAAGATTTGTTTCAAGGGGGTGTTTAACCAGATTAGATCAGGATTGGAATAAAGTGTCTGATGCCTTTGGAGGGTTTTCTTTTGAGTCTTAGAATTTTTATCGGAAATCATGTTTCTGAAAACTAATTGCAATTAGAAAATAATATGTACTTTGACCAAAACTGGTTGGTATTATTCCCAAGAGTCCTTATAACTGAATTGTTATTTTATTTGGTCTAAGTTACCTTGGGAAGGTTGGGTTACACCGAGTAAGGATGTTGATGGTACTTGTCCATAAACAGGATCACTTACTAATTGAGTGATGTTGCAGTATATACTGTAAATATCACGTCAGAGCATTTATGTCCACAAAATTTCGAGACAACTTGTTAGTTATTAGAAGACATGATAGAGAAAAAATTATATATATATAATTTAATAGATTTGACACGATTTTTTTTACCACGATTATTATTATTTTGTTATGGTTTATCATTCCCCATCCGTACATGTAACTACTTATTTTATAACAAACAATTTTGCAGTATATACATATGTATATATACATACATATATTTGATTTTAAATGATTTTTTTTCTCCCCAAAAAAAAAATTAAAAAAAATAATAAAAATTTAAAATTCGTTTTGTGTGATTTATACAAAATTCTCCAGATTTCTGTGTGAATTTTCATCTATTTTGTTCCTTACGAACGCGCGTTTCTTTAAGACTTGAACACATATCCTCCCTACTGGAAAGCTGAGCGATGAACACTAGGAGCTCATCTAAGGGTCCTAATAAATCTTCTAGGAGGGAATCGGCTTCGAGAAATAATATATCGATTGAGCTTCAGAGTAACTCTACCGGGGCAAAACCCAAAGTTGTTCATTCGCCTCTAGGTGGCGCAGCGTCTGCCTCTGCTATAGCGCAAGGTTCAGCTAATCTAGCTTCTACTACAAATCTTTTTCAGGACATACTTGTAATGGAAGACCAGGGTTCTGTTCCACAGCAACGCCATTTCGAAGATCCTGAAATACCACCTTCAAGATCGTCTCTTAATCCCAACGTAGACCCCTATGTTCAATCGGCCTGTTTTAACATAGATGCGCCATTAGTCCCTAACCCTACCACAACTAACCGGAATTCGGTGACTTCGTTTGACTCCTTGGTGGCCTTAATGGAGCGAACGATGAGAAATACACAAGAAGAGTTCCGAAGGGAGTTAACGGCTATTAGGGAAAACATTTCACAAATTGGTGCGTTTCGAGCTTCGACCTCTAATAGAGCACCAGAGGCTTTACCTAACCCTTACGTTTCAAATACACCAAACTCTAGCCGATCTTCTGATCCAAATACGCCATATGAAAGTTCGAATGTTAAACTTGAAAAGTGGAAAATCTCGTATGACGGCACTGGATCAGTTACAGACTTTCTCTTTAAAGTTGAAACTCTGTGCACGAGATCCAGATGTTCTGATCAGCATTTACTATCTAATTTTCATATCCTTTTGGAAGGTCGTGCTGAACAATGGTACTGGCTCTTCACAAGGCAGAACCGTAATACGACTTATCCCGCTCTACGTACTTCTCTGATTAAAGAGTTCGGACACGCAGAATCCGACCATGAGTTATTGCTGAAAATTTCGCTGCGGAAGCAACAGTATAAGGAATCATATGATGATTTTCATACGTCAATTATTAGTATGAACTTAAGACTTCAGAATCCTCTTCCGGATATGGCACTCATAGATATAATGAAGAGAAATTTAAACCAGAACTTGCGGTTTTTATTATTCAATGCCGAACCCATTGACATAAATGATTTTCGCGATGTTGCTCGCAAAGCAGAAAAAGTCTTACGAGATAACAAGTTTCAAAACCCCAATATAGGACCAACAAGAAACATAAGCGAAATTGACAACGCTTCAGAAGAGTTGTTAGATTCAGAGACAATAGACCCCCAAATTGAGGCAATTAATTGGTCTAATCGAAAAGTTAAACCTGATTTTTCAGGCATTCAATGCTGGAATTGCATGGAATTTGGCCACTCATACATATATTGTACTGAAGATATTAAGAGGCCATTTTGTTTTAAATGCGGCCACAAAGGTGTTCTGACTCCGAGGTGCCCAAATAAACATAGTTTTCAATTAAATCGGAGAGCGGGCGATCTGGCTACCGGGGACACTCGTCCGTCTTCCTTAGCCCCGAGTTTAAACTGAGTTTTTGCGAGGAAAACGAACAGGCCAGAGAAATTAATTATTTAGACATAAAAAACAAAAATGATACATTTTCACAGACTTCCAACATATATAATTTACCAGTTCCAAAAAGAGAAAGCTTCACTCAAACGAATGATCAATACCCATTTGAATGTCTTAGATTGACTCCAGAGGCTTCAAAACCTAATGTTTTGACAAAACCAACTTCTCGTATTTTGAAATGTCGTTGGCGTTTTAAGAAACGCAGATTTTTCTGTAAACTCCTGGAGTCAACTTTTATAGATGAGTGTGATGATAGGCCGTTCGCAAAAGTTAAAGTAAACGGTGCTGTCTTAGTGGGACTACTGGATTCGGGTGCCAACGTATCAGTGCTAGGTAGAGATTGCTTAAATTTTCTAGAAAAGAATGATATATCGTATACAAAATTTAGCTCGTCAGTTCGCACTGCAAATGGCAGCAAGCAAAACGTAATAGGATTTTGCACTCTCCCAGTGACTTTTAAAGGCGTAACAAAGCAAATTTCCTTTTATTTAGTTCCGTCACTGAGCCAAGGTGCTTATTTTGGTACAAATTTTTGGCGAGAGTTTGCGTTAGCTCCGGATATAGTCCCTCCTTACGTGGGTAGCGTTTCCGAAATTTCGTCTGATCCAGGTTCTGATCAAAATTATCACCAGCTTACTTCTGAGCAGAAATTGATTTTAGAAGAAACTATTTTAAAGTTCCCTTCGTTTGAAAAATTGGGTCTAGGGTGTACAGATCTCTTGCAGCATCACATAGATACAGGTGATGCAGTGCCAATTAAATGCAGGCACTACCCGCTCTCGCCCCCAAGACAGGAAGAAGCTTTTCAGGAGATTGATCGCCTCTTAAAACTTGGAGTTATCGAAGAATCGAACTCTCCGTGGTGTTCTCCAGTAGTACTGGTCAGGAAGCCAGGAAAAGTGCGTCTATGCATCGATTCCAGGAAACTCAATGATGTTACAAGGAAGGATTCGTATCCGTTGCCTCACATCAATGGACTCCTAAGTAGGCTAAAGGACACATTTTTTATTAGCGGGATAGACTTAAAGGACGCGTTTTTGCAAATTAAGCTAACAGATTCATCAAAGGAAAAGACAGCTTTCGTTATACCAGGTAAGCCACTGTATCATTACAAATACATGCCCTTTGGCTTATGCAATGGCCCCCAAACCATGAGTCGTCTCATGGATAAAGTTATTCCATCACGACTTAGAGAAAACGTTTTTATATATCTTGATGACCTGCTGATATGTAGCCCTGATTTTGAGTCACATATGAGTTTGTTGAGTGAAGTAGCCTCTTGCCTTAGGGCAGCCAAGCTGACAATAAATGTAAGCAAAAGTAAATTTTGCCAGAAGGAAATGCGGTACCTGGGATATATTGTAGGAAACGGATGCTTGAAGGTAGACCCAGTTAAAGTAGAATCAATTAAGAATTTTCCTCTGCCCAAGACACCGAGACAAGTTCGTAGATTTATTGGAATGGCGAATTGGTATCGCTCCTTCATAAACAACTTTGCAAACATTGCGGGACCCCTATCTGATTGTCTAAAGAAGTCAAAAGGATCTTTTTCGTTAACAGAGGAAGCCAAAGTATCATTTGAAAAACTAAAATTGGCTCTCTCCTCTGCCCCAGTTCTTGCTCAACCCAACTTCGGAAAGGAATTTATAGTTCAATGCGATGCATCTAAAGTAGGAGTCGGTGGCGTATTATTTCAATATGACGACAAAGGCCAGGAACGTCCTATTGCGTTCGTATCGCAAAAGCTCAACAAATCCCAAAGAAACTATACAGTGACTGAGCTCGAATGCTTGGCAGCGATTGTGAGTGTGAAACGATTTCGTCCATATATTGAGGGGTTGCCCTTCCGTGTCATTACAGACCACTCTTCATTAAAGTGGCTTATGTCACAGAAGGACTTGAGTGGGAGGTTGGCACGCTGGAGCTTACAATTACAGCGTTATACATTTACTATTGAGCACAGAAAAGGTTCTTTGAATATTGTACCTGATTGCCTGTCCCGAATGGATGTAGACGCCCTGACGTTAGTGACTCCACCAGGCGAAGTTGATCTATCTGCACGCAAATTTCAGGACGAGGAATATGAGCAACTTAAAAAGACAATTTCTGAAAATAAGGATTCTCTGCCGGATCTATGTGTATCTGGAAATGTAATTTTGAAACGCGTAGATTTTCGACGAGATTCAGTAGAAGAGGAATCCCTCTGGCGTGTATGGGTACCAAAATCATTGACAGCTCTTGTTATTAAAGCAGCCCATGATTCTAATACTTCCGGTCATGGTGGATTTATAAAAACATGGTCCAGGATTCGCCAAAAATATTTTTGGCCAACAATGGCTAAGGACGTTAAGTTGTACTTGGACAAATGTGATGTATGCAAAACTATGAAATCGTCAAATCAAATTTCAAGACCTCAAATGGGAAATCAGATTATGACAAATAGGCCATTCGAGAGACTATACGCCGATTTTTTGGGACCTTATCCTCTTAGTAAGGGAAACAATTCTATGATATTTATTTGCTTGGATCATTTGACGAAGTTTGTCTTCTTGAAACCAATAAAATCAGCCACCTCACTGAGGGTAATCTCATTCCTCGAATCTGAACTATTTCCGACCTTTGGAGTTCCTAGATGCATTCATAGTGATAACGCCAAACAGTTTACATCGAAAGAAATGAGGGATTTTTATCAATTGCATGGGATAACGCATATTACGACAGGTTTTTATGCACCGCATTCAAATGCATCTGAACGCGCAAATCGCGAAATAATTACAAAAATTAGATGGTTTTTGCAAGCTCATAGGGACCATAGAGAATGGGATAAATATATTCCCCAAATTCTTTCGATACTAAGAAGCGATTACCACTCGGCGATAAAATGCTCCCCATACTATGCTACCTTTGGACAGAACATGGTCCAACACGGCGCTACATATAAGATCCTTGACCAAATTGGCTGTATACCTGGTGAAGACATCTGCATAATGGACAATACTGCCAAGATGACTCAAATTCGGCAAAAGATCCGCGAAAACTTAGCTATTGCGCACTCAAAGGCTACAAAAACATATAATTTGCGAAGTAGGCCAATAAAATATCATACGGGTCAGACTGTGTTTAGGAGGAATTACATGTTGAGTAACATGTCGAAGCATGTTAATAAAAAATTTCTGCCAAAATTTATTAAATGTAGGATAAGGAAAGAAGTCGGTTCAAACTTGTATGAGATAGAAGACGAAAATGGGAAATATGTGGGGAAATACCATGCCACTGATCTCAAATTATAGGATATAAACTTGCCCGGCTGTTCGTGGGTCGATCCACACGTTAGCTCTTCAATAATAAAAATTGTGGATATCCACCGGCTAGACATTCAAAACAGCAAAAGAAAAAAAAAGTAAAAAAAAAACTATTCCCTGTTCAAACTTAAATTTGAGGAAATTCATGTTAGAAGCAGGTTTGTTACGCTCGTTTTTTTTTTCTCTCACCTTTTTACCAGACTTTAAGATAGATCTTATGCACCACCTTGCGTATTTAAAATTATATTTAAGTTTTACGATCATACAATGGTTTTTTTTTTGTTTGTACCTGTATGTGGCTATCGGAGAGATGTGTGTACGAAAATCCTCCTCTATATTGGAAAATTTTGTAGTATGGCCATGCTTCAATTACAGAACTTTAATTAAACACTAAATATATGAAAATGTGAACTTAAAATTTGAATAAATAAATTATCTAAATACGTATTTAAATACCAAGTAAAAAAAAAATTGGTTGTTAGTGTGATAAAAGCTGTAATTTTGGTTGGGATTCGTTCCTAAATGATCTAAGGCACGACAGTTTTAATTTCAAGGTTAACCGAGCGTTCTACTGACCTACATTTTACATACAGGTATAAATGTGTATGCATGTGTGCGTGGACAAATAATTCTTTTTCTTTCTTTTCGCCTTTAAATTGAGAAATGTTAACCCTGCAATACCAGTTGTTGTTAGTAAGAATTGTTAGTTGAAAAAATCCGGAAACTATAGAATAGTAAAGAAATTTACGGACCTACTCATTAATCAGCGCATTCATTTGTCTACATTCTTTGTTTTTTTTTGTCTACATGTTTAATTTTTTTTTACAATTTTTTCTATGCTGGCCTGGTCTCCTAAATTATCATATTGTACAAATGAAGCAAAAAGGGTTAATCACGTGGAGTTGGTGGTATTCTTATTGTGTCTTTGTATATGTACATACATGCATATGAACATACATATTTTTTCTTCTAGATTTTTTTTCTTTTGGTACTCACGAGGGAACATAAAATCTTCCTGTGCGTTCTCTTTTAATATTAAGCACATTCAGGAAGAGTGATTTTGTTTGCGGGCAGCAGAGTAGGGTTATAACGAACTGCACATATTTTTATCGCAAACTAAACTCGTAATACTTAAAGAAAATTCTTGTTTTAGTGACAAAACTTGATTTTAGATTGGTACGTTCCTACGTACCTTCAGTTCTTACAGACATATTTTTTTGTTAAACTAGGGAAGAGACACAAAGGGAATACTAAAGAAATTAATAACTCACAATAATTGCTAGAACTAGGAATATATTGACGCTACAGTAAAAGGATGATTCGTGATGAAAGCACGAGTTCACAATAACTGCTCTGTGACATAGCCGGACCATGCTGTATTTTTTTTTCTACATTTAACAATGACATTTTTTTTTTGATATTGAGAAGACATGTAGTTTTGCAGCTATAACGGCATTGCTTTCAACGTTCACTTATTAACAATTTAAGAATTGGACAGAGTAAAATCATTCATGAAGTTAAGTTTGAGAAGTAGACAGCAAAGCGGAAAACCAATAAAAAGGAAAAGAACAAATAAGTTAAAAAAAAAAACAAGAAATTCATTGATTGGAAGAGACTATCCTGATTCTGAACTGGAATAATTCGTTCTTATTGGAAGAGGTCAAGTTGTAGAATTTTCGAAAAGAAAAAGGAAATTTTTCCCAGTTAATCCTAACATTTGGTGGCTTGGCTCCACTAAATTTCAGCAGCACCTATAGAAAAGAGTGCCTCAATTTCCAGGTACAATAGAATATACATCAATTCAGCAACGGTGAGTCGAGAACGAAGAAAAAAAAAATTTAGGAAAAAAAACGGGAAATATACAGGCACATTTAATTCACATGTAGCCTAACAGTCACCAGGGACCAGGTGTGAGCCTCGTATTACGAGACCGTTATTTTTCCTTAAAGATCCAAAATATAAAAAAAAACCACATCAATACACAATAAGAAAATTATTGTTTTATAAAGTTTAAAGTTAAAAGGCCTTCGTCTACAATAAATCTTGTTTTTTTTCCATTCAACAAATTTTAAATCAAACCCTTAAACACAACTTACGAGGGCAACTCTAGAAGTTATGTAATTATATCGGGCTGACAGCTAGAAAAGGAAAAAAAAACCCTACAACAAATTAAATTTCCTGTATATCAAATTAATTTTACAACTCTAAATAAAACTAAATTTAAAAGCATAAACATGTAATAACTAAATTTCGATTTTTCCATTTAAAATTCAAAAATTAAAAGTTTCAAAGAAATTAAAAGCATAAAAAGTTGTATTAACTAAATTTAGATTTTTCTATTTAAAATTTAAAAATTGAAAGTTTCAAACAAATTAAAAGCATAAAAAAAATTGTATTAACTAAATTTAGATTTTTCTATTTAAAATTCACAAATTAAAAGCATAAAGATATATTAACTAAATTTAGATGTTTTTTTTATATTTAACATTTACAAATTAAAATTTTTGTTTAAACAAATTAAAAGCAAAAAAAAAAATTTATTAACTAAAATTCGATTTTCCTATTTAAAATTTATAAATTAAAAAGTTCAAACAAATTAAAAGCATAAAGATATATTAATTAAATTTAAATTTTTCTATTAAAAATTTACAAATTAAAATCACAAAGATGTATTAGCTAAACTTCGATTTTTATATCGAAAATTTAAAAATTTTAAGGGTTTTCAGACTATTTAAGAGCATAAAGACAATTGAACTAAATTTTGATTTTCCTAATAAATAAGAAATTTAAAAGGACACAGCTTCAAACAAATTAACGGCTAAAGGAATATTAGTAAAATTTTAAAATGTAATGGTTTTCCTTAAATTTTTGGCCAACTGCTGAATATTAAACGTCAAACGGTTAGACTCAGTGTCATAGTTACTATTAATGTTTTAAATCAATTAATAGCCACTCAAACTTAAGTTCGTTTGAATTAGAAATTAGCTTTGATGAACTACAAATTTACAGCACGTAGTCATAAGTCTATGCTTAACACATACATAAATTATACGAAGTTAATGAAATTGTAAATTACATTAAATACAACATTAAAAAAAAATAAAAACTAAAGAAAAGAAAAACCATAACAAGAAAAAAAAAACCTGAAAACCAAACAACAACAAAAAATTAGAAAAAAATGAGAAGTATTAACTCATAAAAAGTTTAAAGAGAAAAGAAATACTTAGTAAGATAGAAAATTATTAGAGTAATATTTAATTAACTATACAATGGTTTGATTTGATTGCCAATTACTACTAAATTTTCATACAAAACAATAATTAAAGTGAATTTCGAATTGGTACGCTGTTCAAAGCAGGATTTAGATTAGCTTGAAGTATTAATTTAAAATTAATTTAGACTTGGTCAAATTATAAAAGAAAAAAAAATTTACAAAAAAAAAAGTTAGAATACATATTATAAACTTTGATATAAAGTAAAATAACCAAATAGGTATAAATTAATTTTGAGCAGCTTAAAAAAAAAAAAAAAACAAAAAAAAAAAGGAATCATTGTCAAGAATTTAATATAGAGTTATAATTTTAAATTATTTTGTTAACATTACAATCTAGCACTAACACAAAAAAAAAAAAGAAAGAAACAAAAAAAAAACCACATGATCGTTATGCAGTGGTTGCTGGGCCCATCAATTGACGCTGACATCATCGTGACATTTGACCAAAGAAGCATCAAATCAATCAAAAATGAATAAACCTTCAAATGCTTGTGAGTAAAAAAAAAAAAAACAAACAAAAATTATAAAAAAAATATATTGAACACTTTCTTTTTCACTATTTTATACATATATACATATATATATTAATATAATCATGCCTATGAGAATATAGACCTATAATACAGTTCTTGATAGTAAAGTCTACAGATCTTAGAAAGAGCAGTGTCTTTCTTTAAATATCTAAATTTTTCTTCCCCAATAAACTGATTGAGAATTTACATACATATATATTTTTTCCAATAATGAATTTTTAAATAATTAAAGGGAGGGGAATGATAGCCAACGCAATTATGATTGCTGGTAAGTACTAATCGTGTCATAATCTGGGACAGACGTTAAATTAGGGTAATCGTTCTGTCATAGGCATTTGGGGTGGGAACTAAATACCCTGCACGGTACAACATCTTGCCGTGATGTATTGAAGTAAGATTGTTTCGTAGAGACTTGCTATTTTTACCATCTTTTTTTTTATATCTTTTTGTAAAATTTTCACATACTCCATGGGTGTGGGAGTATGTTATATGTTTGCGCATCAAGTACGGGTCAAGAACCAACAAAAAATCATAACGTGCAGCTAGCCGGTCAACCTTTCATGCCCTCTTACCTGAGTTTAAGCGGATAATTTTCTCATTTACATATATAGCAATTTCCTCAATTTTTATTATTGAAAATGTAGCGATGCGTAACAATGTGCATATTTCAGGAGACCCTGGTTATCCACTTTGACCCTATTTAATGACTCCAATGACTGGACAAGAAAACTACAACAAATGTCATTCATATTAAGGCAAGAAATTGTGTTGAACGATGCATCGGAGTTTTGAAAAATAGATTTAGATGTATATTAGGAGAAAGGCGTCTCCATTATGAACCTGAAAAGGTTTCGAAAATGGTTAATGTGTGCTGTGCTCTGCATAACGCATGTACAGGGTGTTTTTTTAGAGGTATACAACTTCGAATTGAAATAAAACACAAGAAAATCGTTTTAATGTCCATCAATTTGGCTTTATTGGAAGGATAATTTTATGCCATTAACGTTTAAATATGATTTCGGGCATGTGGCCGCCGCGGCTGGCTCGAATAAAGCCAATTCTACAGGTACAAATTTTCAACCACTTTTTCGAGCATATGGGGCCATATGTTGGCAATAACGCCACGAATGTTGGCTTCCAAGTCCCCTAACGTTTCTGGTTTGTTGGCGTAGACGAGCGACTTCACATATCCCCAAAGAAAATAATCCAATGGTGTCAAATCACACGATCTTGGTGGCCAATTGACAGGTCCATTACGCGAAATTATGCGCTCATCGAATGTTTCCTTCAATAAATCGATTGTGACGTGCGCTGTGTGGCATGTAGCGCCGTCTTGTTGGAACCACAACTCATCCACATTCATGCCATCCAATTCGGGAACAAAATAGTTGGTTATCGTGGCTCTATACCGGTCTCCATTAACGGTAACTTACTCTCCAGCATTATTTCGGAAGAAGTATGGCCCAATGACTCCACCAGCCCATAGAGCACACCAAACAGTCAGTTTTTGCGGATGTAATGGCGTCTCAAGGGTCTCATGTGGATTCTCTTCACTCCAAATGCGGCAATTTTGCTTGTTGACGTAGCCGCCATTCAACCAAAAATGAGCCTCATCACTGAACAAAATTTTGCGATGAAAATCAGCATCGAGATCAATCTCATTTTCGGCCCATACACCAAAATCACGACGCATTGCATGGTCTCGCGGCTTTAATTCTTGCACAAGCTGGATCTTGTAAGGTCGCAAGCCAAGATCTTTGCGCAAAATCTTCCATAAAGTTGATGGACAAAGCTCCAATTGCTGTGCACGGTGGCGAATCGATTCATTCGGGTCCTCTTCAACACTTTGCTCTACAGCGGCAATTGTTTCTTCGGTGCGCACTGTTCGACGTCTCTGCGGATGCGTATTATCACATAGAGTAAACGTAGTGCGAAAACGATCCATGGTTAACCGAATTAATTGCTCTGATGGACGATTATGTCGACCATAAAATGGACGGAGCTTGCGGTAAACTTCGCGAACTGAACCATTATTTTCGAAATAAATTTGCACGATTTGCAAGCGTTGTTCTTTTGTCAACCTGTTCATTATGAAATGGCAAACCAAACTAAATATTAATCACTTGACAGCTGACAAAATGGCCGCCAGTTAAAAAAGTGATGCCAACTTAAAGTTCTATACCTCAATAAAAAACACCCAATATTAGAGCTGATGATGTAATAAAATGTTCACATTCACTGATTGCTAATGACTTTTCTGTCTCCGAACTGCAAAATACCACAATGAGAGTAGATATTCGCAGACGAATAATAAACATCTTTAATTAAAATGTTTTTTTTTTCGAACTTTATTTGTTTCTATATTTATGATTTGATCAGGCTAAAGTTCGTATCAATTTGTAAGCCAAATTACATGTGATAATTATTAATGAAGAAATAACACCAAAGTTAGTTGTAAATATTCTGACAAACACATAGTTGAACGGAACAACTAGCTGTTTTCGAGGGCCACTAAACCTTTATCATCAGCGTTCTTTTGTGTTTGGTCCACTGTGTGTGGTGTCAGTTGATGTAGATTTCTGCTTTATATACTCAGCCATTATTGCAAATGGAATATGTGAATTGTTTTGATTCATCGTATTACAATTTGCTGAAAGCTTTTTTGTAATGAAAGCTCATTTTTACTATCTCTAAATTTACAACAGTCTTGCCATTGTCGTTTGTTCTTTACTAACTATGCACATGTTACTTAATTTGCTTATTTTTTGTTCTACTTAAGACAAACTTTTTGGTTTGATACTTAAGTATATTTTTATTTAGTTTTTTGCCTCAGGCCCTTGGCTATTAATTTTAAAATATGTTTTTTTTTATTTTATTTATTAACTCTTCGTATATAACAATTTAAATAGACCAAAACACAACTAAGGTAACATGCAAATTTTTAACTATGTTATCATAACATTTTCAATAAAAAATTAATTGCTACGTGTACATAAAAGTTAGTCTGAAGTTAAATATGTATAAAAATTCTTTGCATTTACTACTAGGTTTTCAGTGGTAAGGTTTGCTGTTTTACTGCGGTTGCTACTTTTTTTACGTGTCATTTAAATCTATTATATGCTTATCAAATAGCTTTGTTGATTTACTTGCTCTCTTAAGAATTTGCTGCCCTCTTCTTCAAATAATGTTGGCCAGAAATCGTTTTAGTACTAGATGTTGGAGTATGTACTAAATCCTCCAGACCAATTACGTTCCCAGATGGAAGTGCCGCTACTTTTATATTGATTGCTTCGTCCACCATTTTTTTAAGTAAGGAGAGGGATTCATGTTGATAGGAGCCACCTCCAGTCGTTACTAATGATTTTCGGATAACTTTTTCTTTTTTTGGCAAGAACCCAAACCTATGTACATAAAATATACATTTATTTGTTTTCGATATAATATTGTAGGAATGTGCTGAAACACTTCCCCTTATCGTGGTTGGCGTATTGCGATTTTTTTGTAATACACTAAAGAACACCGTAATATTTGTTATTTAATCTAAGACAAAAATGTCGTAGTCGAAGTTAAAATACGTCAACCACGATTAGGCTCTTAGACACACATACTTTTTTCCATTCCGAAACTTCTCTTTGAGGTGGACCCAAACCATTTAATTTCAAAGTAATTTCTCCCCACAAAGACTCGACTTTTGCTTTATTTCTTCCAAAAACTGGTGTCTTTGTTGCTATTTCAGTTTTTTAATTCATTGCATATCTATGGAAAAGAGCCGCAGTGCACTTTGGACTTAACTGCCTAAAATGATAAATTTCTGTCACTATTCTTTAAAATCCCATACATATTCATTTTTTAATTGCAGTTTCTATAACTGCACTTTTAAGATAAGTGCCCTAAAATTTTGGTAACTTTAAATTATTTTCATAAAAGAATCTATGTTAGCTGCACATTGACTTAACTGCACAAAATATATTTTTTCTGTAATTATTCTTCAAATTCCTTTTATAAGTGCACTTTCTGCTCTTGCACATTTACCTTATTTTTCGGCAGTTTTAAATTATTTTAATATAAAAATTAAAGTTAGCTGGATACATTAAAAAAATGTGGGTACATAAATATAACTAAATATAATAAAGTATTTATTTATTTAAAATTTTTGTCTATGGATATCAAATCCTTACAGACAGTTAAACAATGTAATAACATATAAACAATATAAAAAAAATACTAATAAAATACAAAATTATTGAGTGTTTAACAAGACGATAATTTTACATTTAATGACATTTACATTTAAACAAAAATCTATAATTTTATAATATTTATTGAATTGACTTACATCCTTCTAAATGGATCAGCATTTGGGTAATTAGATCTGAAGTATTTAATTGATAGCAATTCAAAGTGTCGAGATGGACGATGAGGAACATTAAATGAAATGTTATCGAGCAGGAAATCCGAACGAATATCACCATTAATTAAATTTAAAATAAACGACACATTAAACATAGTCCTTCGGCTTTCGAGAATTGGAAGTTTGATTAGAGCAAGACGGCTAGAGTATGACGGAAGATCTAATGGCTTCCACTGTAGACCACGAAGGCAGAATAACAAAAATTGCTTTTGTACAGATTCAATGTAACTCTTGTGAGTCATATATATCGGATCCTAAACTATAGATGCATATTCTAGAACAGGTCTGACGAGGGAAACATAAAGTTGTTTTGTAACATATGGGTCTTTAAATTCTTTTGCCCATCGTTTAATAAAACCAAGAATACACCGTGCTTTGTTTACCATTACGGAAATATGTTTAATAAAGTTCAATTTAGCGTCTAACAAGATCCAAAATTGTAACAACATTTTCTAGCCGGTAGTTCCCTAAAAAATTATTTACTTTTATATGATTTCCTCCGTATACATATGTTTGCATTTTTTTAAGTTAAGTTCCATCAAATTTGAATTACACCATGACTGAAATGAGTCCAAGTCCTGCTGAAGTAAACTGTGATCTGAATATTGATTAAAACTCAGGAAAATTTTTACATCACATTAGGAAGATCTTTAATAAAAAGGGTAAACAGCAATGGTCCAAGATGATTACCATGTGACACTCCAGACAAAACATTTATCAATTTAGATGTGACGTTTTTAAAACGGACACATTGTTTTCGATTTCATAAATAAGACTCAATCCATTTAAGAGAATTATATGAAAACTCAATTGTGTTAAGTTTCTTCAAGAGTAGTTTATGGTTTACCTTGTCAAACGCCTTTCTAAAATCAGTGTATACGATGTCAGTTTGTTTACGTTGCACAAAACCCCGATTTATAATGGTTGTTAGTTGTAAAAGATAGAGATGATACGTGATGAGAAATGCATTCAGTTATTATCTTTTCAAAAAGTTTTGGAATAATACTTAGTTTAGCAATACCTCGATAGTTAACAATGTCTGATTTAGTACCGGATTTGAAAAATGGAATAATAAAAGACTTTTCCCAAATATTAGGGAAATATCCATATTTTATTGACAAGTTGAACATACGTGTCAATGGTTCGGCGAGAAACTCGGCACAGTTTATCAATATACAACTTTGAATATTGTCAGGACCACTTTTATATAAAAATGTAAGTTCTTTTAAATTATATAAAATTGTGGAAATATCAAAGAATGGAATTGAGATAATTGGATTAGCTGATTGACAACATGAAGGAATAGTAGAAGCATTATAATCGGCATCAGAATAGGTCGTAGAAAAGAAGTCGGTAAACATGTTACTTATGTTAAGGTCATCGCAGGATTCACTGTCCTGAAACTTCATTACTGTAGGAAATACGGTTGATCTTTTGGAGTTTACAAAATTATAGAATGATTTGGGATTTTTTTTAAATCATTCCTCATTTTACTTAGGCAATTATTGTAATAAGATTTGTTTAACGCATTATACTCAGCACGAGCAGTTACATATTTGGTATAATCTATAAGTCGACCAGATTGTTTGTAATTTTTATACAGCTTATTTTTCTTATTTTTGACTCTAGCTAGACGTTTTGTGCTCCAGGGCCACTATGTTTGCGAGGAGATTGCTTAGGGATACACATTTCCATAAGAGAATACATTTTTGTATAAAAACGCTTTATTATTTCATCCAAAGTAACACTTGAGGGCAAAAATATTTCGTCCCAGTTTATATCTGTTGGCAATACACAGAATTAATGGCACTACTGTAAATAATGTGTAGAATGTGCAGTAGAAATACACATATATAATTTGTTAACTTAGAAAGCCTTGCTTTTAGATTGTCTGTCGAGTCAATAATTTTCATTAATTAAAACTTATGATTTTAGACTAAACTTCTTGTTTTATTTAAATCTTCCTTTTTTATATAAATAAAAAAAGAAGAACATAACAATTGGCGACGAGGTAAACGGAAAAGAGCAGAAGTATTGTTTTTATTAAAAAAAAAAAAACAATGGCACAAAGATCTATGGAAAATGTTGTGAGCGAAATTTTTGCTCGCCAACAGGAGTCTATGGAAAGACAGCAGAGGTTGATGGAGATGCTCACCACTATGGCACAACAGAATTCAACTGTGCAATCATCCAGCTCGTCTACACCAGCTTCAAACAAATCTACGGCACCAGAAGCTTTAATGGATATAATTTCAAAAAACATACGCGAGTTTGTATACGAGCCAGATGAAGGCAACATATTCTCATCGTGGTATGACAGATACGAGGATATTTTCCTAACAGAGGCACAAGATTTGGATGACGCATCGAAGGTCAGGTTGTTGTTGAGAAAAGTAAGTACTGAAGTTTTCAATAAATATAGGGACTATCTACTTCCGAAGAAACCTAGGGACGTAAACTTCGTAGACACACTCGAAATATTGAATAAGCTATATGGCAGAAAAGAAAGTTTATTCAGCAAAAGGGTGAAATGCATGCAGAATGTTCGAGGTGAAATGGATGACATTATCAGTTATGCCGCGATTGTTAATAGATATTGCGAAAATTTTCTTCTAACGAAATGCACTGCTGACAATTTTAAGTGTTTAATTTTTGTTAATGGCTTAAAAATGGAAAAAGATCAAGAATTAAAGGCGCGACTTTTGAGCTTACTTGAAGGTGAGACTGAAACAACACCAATTAAAATAGACAATTTAGTAGCTGAAGTTCAGCGTATCGAAAGTTTAAAGCGTGACGTCACCATGCAAGGGAACGAACAAACAAACGTGGTTAAACTTAAAACAAATTTTACAGAAAAAACAAATATACCATCTGAATTGCCTAAAAGACCTTGCTGGCAATGTGGCCAAATGCATTTTGCTAAAGATTGCAGATACACTAATCACAAATGTAATCTATGTAACAGAACTGGGCACAAAGAGGGATTTTGTTCTTGTTTCCCTGAAAAAAACAATTATCAAAATAAATCAAAATATCAAACATTTAAAAATAATCATAAAAACAAGAATGATTATGTAAAAAGTGTGCACACCTCTAACAAAAACAGAAGATACGTGATGTTAGTTATCAATAATATAAATGTTAAACTACAACATGACACTGGATCGGATGTTACAATAATTTCCAAACCAACATGGGAAAAATCGGTAAGCCAACATTACACGAATCAGGTTTACAACCTCGAGACGCTTCAACTAACAATATACATATTGTTGGAGAATTTGAGGCCAAAGTTTCCATAAACAACACTGACATCGTTTGCAAGATTCTAGTTTAGTCTTTATCAGATTTAAATCTTTTTGGGTCTGACTTAATTGACAAGTTTGAATTGTGGAATAAGCCGCTAGACTCATACACATCTTGTCAAAATGTAAATATAAATGGCATACTGACACCAATGGATTTATGTGAACAATTTACAGAAGTTTTCAGGAAAGATATTGGACATGTCAAACAGTTTAAAATAAACTTGCCATTAAAACCAAACGCTGTTCCGATATTTCGACCTAAGCGTCAGGTAGTATATGCAATAAAAGAATCGTTAGATGCAACACTAGACACATTGGAACGGGAAGGAATAATTAGCGCAATAAATTACTCAGATTGGGCTGCTCCAATTGTGGTAGTAAAGAAAGCATCTGGTAAACTCAGAATTTGTGGTGATTATTCAACAGGACTCAATGCACAGCTTGAAGCAAACAACTTCCCACTGCCAATTCCAGATGATATTTTTGTTCATTTTAATAATTGCGCCTCATTTTCAGTCATAGACCTTAATAACGCTTATATGCAACTAGAAGTTGACGATGAAACAAAAAAATTACTGGTAATAAATACTCATCGTGGTCTTTATACTTTCAACCGCTTAGCTCAAGGAGTCAAATCAGCACCAGGTGCTTTTCAACAAGCCATACAAAAAATACTTTCTGGGATTGAAGGTGTGTATCCATATTTAGATGACTTGGTTATAGCTACAAAAACACGAGAACAAAACGAAAATGTAGTAAGAGGTTCTGCAACGATTAAAAATGTTTGATATGACTGTTAATTTTGAAAAATGTCAATTTTTTAAATCGTCATGCACCTATCTGGGATATTACATCGATAGCAAGGGCATATCCCCAGATAAAAACAAGATTACTCAAATTCTTCAATTACCATCTCCCACAAACATAAGTCAGTTACGATCATATTTAGGTGCAGTAAATTATTATGGAAAATTTTTGCCAGAAATGAGGAAATTAAGAGACCCATTGGACAATCTTTTAAAGATAAATTCAAAATGGAATTGGTCGAAACAATGTCAACAAAGTTTTCAACGATTTAAACAACTCTTGTCATCTGATTTATTACTTACACATTATGACCCGCGACTTCCAATTAAAGTGGCCGCAGATGCATCAAACGTTGGCTTAGGAGCATACATATGCCATGTGTTTTCAAATGGCACAGAAAAAGCTATTTATCACTGCTCAAGAGCACTCACACCTGCAGAGAAAAATTATTCTCAAATTGAAAAGGAAGCCCTGGCTTTGGTATTTGCTGTTGTCAGGTTTCACAAATACTTGTACGGAAGAAAATTCATCATGCAAACCGATCACAAACCATTGTTGGCCATATTTGGAAATAAAAAGGGAATTCCTGCACATACTGCAAATCGCCTTCAACGTTGGGCGTTAACACTGATGTCTTATGACTTCGAACTACAATACGTATCAACAAACAATTTTGGCGCTGCTGATATTTTATCAAGGCTAATTCACAACATTCCGGCATCAAACGAAGAGACAGTGGTTGCTTGCATTCAGTTAGAAAACGATATAAAACTAGTTATTGATGATACAACAAAATCGTTACCTGTTACTTATAATATGATTAAAGCTGCAACCATGAGGGATGATGAAATGCAAACAATTATAAAATATCTTCAAACTGGTAAATGGCCCAATGCTATTGATAAAAATCTACAATGTTACTTTTCTAGAAAAGATAATTTAAGTTTTGCAAGTGGGTGTCTTCTGTACGGTGATAGAATCATTATACCGAATTGCTTTAGAAAAAAAGTGCTAAAAGAATTGCACAAGGGTCATGATGGCATTGAACGCACAAAAATGCTTGCTCGAAGTTATGTATATTGGCCCCGAATTGATGAGGATATAAAACAACATGTACGAGATTGTTCCAAATGCTCGTCAGCAGCTAAGACATTACCAAAAACCACTTTACAATCTTGGCCAATTATAAATCGCCCTATGCAACGTTTGCACATAGATATAGCTGGTCCATTAGAAAACTTTTATTATTTTATAATTGTAGACGCGTTTTCTAAATGGCCTCACATTTACCAAATAAAATCTATATCATCTTTAAATATAATTGATTGTCTGAAAGAATTTACTACAACTTTTGGTAATCCAGAACTGATTGTCAGTGACAATGGAACCCAGTTTTCCAGCGACAGTTTTCAAAAATTTTGTTTAGAAAATGGAATAAATCATATGTTTACAGCTCCATATCACCCACAATCAAATGGGCAAGCGGAGAGGTTCGTGGACACCATGAAAAGAGCGTTACAAAAGCTAGAAGGATCTGGAACTACAAAACAAAGTTTATATACATTTCTTCAATGCTATCGATCCTCTCCTAATATATCAACGGGAAAAACACCATCTGAATTGTTCCTGGGAAGGAAATTAAGAATAAATCTAGACTTATTAAAAAAACCAAATGTAGAAGAACCAGTTCGTAACACACAAATGGAAATACAATATAATAAGCAGCATGGTGCTAGAGAAAGAACCTACAATATAGGACAACACGTCTTTGTAAAAATATATAAATCAAATAAATATATATGGAATTCTGCTGTAATAGTGGAAAAACTTGGTGCAGTTATGTATAAAGTAAAAATTACAAATGTTTCTGGATATCGTATTGTTAGATGTCATGCGAATCAACTGAGATCTGATTTGTCGAATTCAAACAATACGCAATCAAATTCATCGTGCTTAACATCATTAATTGATTGCTTTAATTTACAACCAATGTCGTTCGATCCATTAGAAAAGGAAAGTTATTTACCTGATAATCAACAACAACCTGAATATCAACAACAAAATGAGTATCAACAACAACCTGAGTATCAACAACAACGTGAGTGTCAGCCACATCCGGAGTATCAACAATTTGATTATCATCAACAGCCTCAACATCAACGTTATTCTAGTTACCCACAAACTGTAGAACAGCCAACGACTAGTCAACCTCCACCCAATGCTGCCAGTGATATGGTTTTAAGAAGATCCAGCAGAACTCGCAAGCCTCCGTTCTGGGCACCGTATTATATCACTAAAACAAGGGGAGATGTTGGCAATACACAGAATTAATGGCACTACTGTAAATAATGTGTAGAATGTGCAGTAGAAATACACATATATAATTTGTTAACTTAGAAAGCCTTGCTTTTAGATTGTCTGTCGAGTCAATAATTTTCATTAATTAAAACTTATGATTTTAGACTAAACTTCTTGTTTTATTTAAATCTTCCTTTTTTATATAAATAAAAAAAGAAGAACATAACAATATCATACAAAAGACTATTAAATAAATGGTAGTTCGTATTTTCAAAATCCAGTACCTCATCGTGTAACTGAGTACGTTGCGAGTTAGATGTAAAAGAAATGGGTAAGTTTACTTCTATTGTAGCGTGATATCGGTCTTCCGGAGTGGTAATTGACTCAGAGCGCTTACCAACGATGTCCACATATTCATTTACAAATATTAAATCCAATAATTTACCATAATCATTTAATATACCATTCAACTGATAAAGTGATAAATCTATAAGAGAGTATAGAAACTCAATACATATTAAATTATTTGTTGATGTAATTGGTGTAAAAAACCCATCATCGGGTGAATAATTCCATGTGATTGAAGGCATGTTGAAGTCACCAACTGAGATTACCAAATCATTTAGTTTAGCATTACAGCAAACAGATTTAATTATAGTAGTATGTCCGATGACGGAGGAATGTAAGAGAAGGTAATGTATATGTTTTTATGCTTCAGTCTTATTACAACACCAGTAAATTCAATATTGGAAGGTGAATCGTAAATTAATGCTTCAGAGGGAAAAATGTTTGAAACAGCGATGAGAACGCCTCCGGATTTTCTGTTATTTTCGCGATCACGTCTGAATACACACATTGATTAGGAACAATAACTTTAAAAGATGCTATCTCACGTGGTTGAGAGTAATTGAATTTATACGTTAATATTTCAGCATTTGATCCTATTTTGGATTTTATGAAAAACTCAACATCTGCAACAGTCGTATCAAAAGCTAGACGTGATACAAAGACAGCCTTCCTAGTCGGAACAGCTTTTAAGAATTTATGTACTAATTGGCTGTTTATTAATGATGGAACATAAGGGATTGACACACTCACTTCCTTATTTTGAGTAAAACTAAACGAATTTGAGACAACTGTATTATTATTTTGGTTTGTTGAAAGTTCATTATTAACAAGTGAAGTCGGAGTATTATCAGCATTTGAGTTAGATGGCATATCAATACCCATATCAACTGGGATATTTAGAGCTGGAGTCACTAAGCTCGATTTTACTGGTGATTTAGCACCATGTTGATCACTGCTCTTGGCAGACGTTGAAGGTTGTAGCTCAACAGCGGACAACTCATCACATTTCTCTTTATTAACATTTCTTGGTGACTTACGGCAACCATATACATACATAACTACATATGTATGTGTATCCAACTGAAGTCGATTTTTAATACACATTCATACGGTTTGTGTTTTTACCCGACTGCTCGACGCAAAGAAGGGTATTGTGTTTATCAGCCTATAGGCCGGGGCACAATGAATCCGTCATACGTTAAACTTTGCCTTTTTCAACTGACATTAACGCAACGACGGAGAAGGTTGGCACAATGAGTACTTTATTGACGGAAGCAATTTTATTCATTAAACTCAACTTTTTTATCTATTTCGTTTATTTCTTCGCACAAAAAACTATATCAGTACAAACCAAAAAAATCAACCAATATCTGTCAAACTACTCAACAACGGCCTTATGTACGTATGTATGTATGTGTGTATGTATTAAACCCCTGCGCAAGTGGATTTATATTATAAATAAATTAAATTAAATAAAATGTAAAAATAAAATATAAATTTTATAATTAAGAAGTACATATAATCCAGCAACGCATGTACACTTACTCTAGTTATAGTAAAAAACTATGTACATGTTTTAGAGAACAACAAAATGAGACCTGTAGGAAATGCGACTAGCGAAATTGCAGCGATTTACTAGTGACATTGTCAGTAGTACTACTGACCTGGTGTACCCCAGCCAATGTAATCATCTATTGACATTTAACATTAGCTTGTCATTGAAAATCCACCACTAGACTGCAACACTACAGACTAAGTAGTTCTTTTGGGACCACATGGAGACATTGACACCAAAGATTCACTAGTAAATTTTAGGAGCTCTAGTCTACAATATCGATATTTCCTCGCTCGATGTCAATAGTAAAATTTTAGTGATTTACAAGTGACATTGTCAATAGTACTACTGACTAGGTATACCCCAGCCAGTGTAGTCGCCTATTGACATATAACATAAGGTTGTCATTGAAAATCAACCAGTGGACTTTAGCATTATTCCTTTACAACCATATGGAGACATTTGAACCAAGGATTCACTAGTACATTTTAGTGACCCTCGTCTACAATTTTATAAGGGTTGAGGCACCAAACTTAAACACATACATACATACGAGTATGTATTTTTTTAACATTGTTGCACAACATAATAAAAGTTAAAAATAAACTATTGACGCGTTAATTGACAATGTCACCAAAAATACACTAAAACTGTCTCTAACGTATCTCTACTCGCGCATAAAAGGAAAGTTTGTCGACATTTCAACTAGTACAACTGTCGCTAGAGAAAAGAGTGTTGACATAGAGACATATGGTTCTAGGCCATTGATTCGCGTTTCTTTGCACAATTATGCTGAGAGAATTCACATGTATTCTTAAGGTAGAGGTCCATAGCTCGCTTTTTGCGCGTTACGCTTTCTATGCATCTGTCAAAAAAGTAGAATCAATGTAATAGTATGTGACAAGTTCAATTGCAAAAAGCGCAGAACGCGTAGGCGCTTTCAAAGCAAAAAGTAGGTCTACTTTCTACTTTTGTACGCGTTACAAGCACCATGAAAGAAAGTCAGCTGTTCTTGAATGCTAAAGATGTTAAATAATACTTTATTTCTTACGTTATCGATAAATATTATTTTGCCGTGGATAATTTTTTTCTTTTTTCTTCAATAAAAAAAATTTCTTAGTAAAAAAAAAACTTATAAAATATGTGAATATTTTCATTAAAGTGATGTATTTTAATTAAATTCTCACCACGCTTTTCTCAGTAACAAATTTTGCATATTAGTGTCTTCTCCGCTAAATCTGTATTAAATAACTGCTTAGAAAAGTTATTGCTTAAGCCAATAATGTGCATACATTTATATGTAATTTTCAATTTACTTACATTAAAGTCAACAACAGCCGACAATCTTCTGGAATAGCCCTGGCCGAGTTCTTCTCAAGACTATCTTTTAAAATGCTGAATAAATAGTCAAAGACATCTGCAGACATTCTTGTCGCGGTTCGAAATTGCTCAGGGTCAGAAGTTTTAATTTTTTAAATGTGGTTTCAAAAAAGTCACTTAAATTCCGTTCTAAATACAACGGCCGTACCCAAAACCTTTTCTTTTTTGAAATTGTTCATAGGCATTTTTTGCACATAAAATTAAATATATTCTTTATAAGTATTTATAAACAAACGCACACAGCTGATCAAAACAAAAATAAAATGGCGCATGAAAAGCAGTGCATGTAACTCAACGCGAACGAAGTATATAATGAAACAAGAGGATGAAACGCCTGTAAAGCATAACGCGCAAAAAGCGAGCTATGGACCTCTACCTTTACCCTCTTTAATTTAATCGTCGATGAGACAGCGACGAATGCGCATGAGGCGGATGCTTACATATTTTTTTTTAGAATATTTGTCCAGCAAACACACGTGTTGCCTTCCAAATTTATGATATGCGAAAAATATTTTATTATAAATAACGCATTTGGTAACATACAATGCCTTTTATTTTATCAAAGATTTAAAGAAAAAAAAGGAATATGATATGAAAAGACATTATGATGCTTTTTATAGCGATATATGAGTATCGCTATAAAAAGGGAAGGAGAGAAATTTTAAATAAAAATACAAATATTTATTTTGAAAAAATAAATAGTTTGTATCAGTGGACCATACCAAAATAAAGTTTGAAAAAGTTTTTTACAATTGACTGTTTGCTTAGAAAATGTTTTATTTTCAATTAATATTTTAACTGTGTGGATTTCTGTTTGGTGGGAAGCTCGCAACCTCAATGCATTGACAGTTCACCAATACATTCACAGTGCCCACCAATGTTCTAGGCTGACTAGAGGGAGAGAATAACTATTGGTTGTTACTCGACTGTATGTGTGCTAGCTACCCTGCAGAAAACATGGGGTTAAGTGTCTCCAAGTCACCATTTTTGTCGACTATATTGGTGACATTGTCAAAGGAGCGTATACATATGAACATTGTTTTTGATGCGTAGAAAACATTTTGTAAGATACACACAACTATGCTTCTTCTTAATGTTTTATTGGTTTATTGAAAATACAAGTGGCTTAAAGCAAATTCAAGTTTCTATAAAAATTAGTTTACGAAATCAATATAAAAGGCAAATAAAAAAATTTAAAATGAAATAATTGTGGAAATTGTTATGAGCCTACAGGCCTACAGATTTTGTGGGATCAGTTAAAAATTTGCTGTAAGTCTAGATTCATAAGTAAGTGTTTGATTTTAATAATTCTACGAAACCTTGAATTTTTCATTTATATATAATACAAACAGCAAACTAAATCCTTATTTGCTGAACGAATGTTCCCTTTTTTATGTATTTTTTTATTAAAACAAAAATTTTTAATAAAATATTCAGTTTTATTATCATTAGAATTACTAAAATGTACTGGTGACTATCTGTTTCCAATGTCTCGATACGGTCCCAAAAGAAATAAATACTCAGTAGTACCAACGTCAGTAGTTGCTTTTAAATGACACGCACATGCTAAATGTCTATAGAAAAAAGCATTCAGGGGTGTTCTGCAAACCGCGCGATTTGAAATCGTGCGTGTTCAAAAACGAAAAACAGTGATCTCCTGATCGGACGACTTAGCGCATTCGCAGGTCAGTTCGTATAAAATATCTTAAACATCTAAAATATTAAAAACAATTAAAAAGCTGCAACAAGTCACCTTTTTAATTAAGTTCTTTCCTTGAAATTAGGCGATTTCAAAACGTGCGGTTTACAGAACACCCCTGATTGTATGGGGTATAATTTGTCAGTAGTACTGGTGACAAAGTCACTAGTAAATCACTACAATTTCACTATTCGCATTTTCTGCAGGGTAAGTTCGATTTTCGCTCTTACTTGAACATTCATAAAGCGAACATGTCAAGTACCATGCGATAGCCAAACTTTACTAGGTACTTGCAGCAGTGATGCCAGTGAATATTTATACATATATTTTTTACACATTTTTTTTTCATATATTGTACAAAACAGACTATAGTCTTAGTTGGGTACCAGGTAGAAAAGTAATTAAAGCATTAATTAACAAAAACAAACTAAAAACTCATACGAGTATATATGGACATTCTATATACATCCATTTAAAAAATTCTTAGAATATAAATATATGAAATACCGAAGTATATTTATTTGACATAAAGTCTATTTATTTAATTTGAAAATTTGGCTTGTTTTTATGGTTAAGCAATTGTCTATATGCATTTCGTTCCCGCTTTTGGAACTCATCAGTAGATGCTTGTTTTGTAAAGATTTTTGTTTGAGGCTTTCAAACTTATCATGTTTGTATATTGTGACTCTCAATATAGTATTAAGAGTCTTACTATAAACATACGAAGTTTGTTAACTAAATTCAACAATTTTTTTGGTTGAAGTCTACTGATGAGTTACAAAAGCAGGAACGAAATGCATATAGACAATTGGTTAACCATTAAAACAAGCCAACTTTTCAAATTGTTAGAATATATTTTGTTAAAATGGGTAGTTATAAATTTAAAACTAAGAGCTATCAGATATGGCGATTTCTCGCCGAACGAGGGGATTTTTCAACTTGTTTGGTGTCCAAATTTTTGGTTTGGCAACATGGCGAATAAATTTGTTGGCGATTTTTATGGCTATTTTTTTAAACAAAATTTAACTTCAAAATTTCTGTAATCCACGAAATTAGTTTGTTGAAAAAGTAGTTTAAATAAATAAATGCTACCAAAAATTCCGTGCAGTAAATTAAAACAATTTGATTTCGAAGATTTTTTAGTTAAAGTAATTAATGCGTTTTGAATTAGGCTGAGAAAAATTTACAAAAAATAATTTTTGCCGATTTTATTTCTCCTTTTGGCGATTTTCTAAATTTTTATACGATTATTTTATAAAATTTATATTAAAAAAAGAATTATATAATAACAAAAGTATATATTGAGAAAAACTACATAAAACTGATTTTTGGCGATTTTTTAAGAAAAAAACTGACAACCCTGCGCAGGGTGAGATCTTTTAATAAACGTACTTAGTTATGAAAAATTTGATTTGTCAAGCAGTAGAATACATAATAAATATCAATTTGTATATCTTTTGTTAGATTGAAATGCATTTTGCTACTTACTTGTATGGTTCTCTTTTTACGTGTTTATCTTAAACATGAACTATTTTATTTATTTATTATTAAGTATTTTCCTAAAATATCCAAGTATAAAAAATATCAGTTTGTAGAGCATTGGTGACACAATTTTATATGTTTCATATGCAAGTTAGTTTACACAATGCAAGACCATTTCTTTTGTGACTCTGTCAAACAAAATCAATATATACAAACATTAACCTATATTGTCCGTTTTCATTTGGAGTTAGACAATTTATATAGCAGCTTTAAAAATAAGGTTCTTATGAACATACGTGTACCCTGCATATATGTATATTTTATTTTTGCGATTTTTCATATAAAACTATATATGTATGGATATTGTAAGTGATTTCGAGATTTTTACGATTCGTAATATATGGTTTCTTCACAAAAATTCTAAACTATGTGAAAAATTTTAGCTCTTAAATAAAAATACTCGAAATATTTTTGCATTTTATGTCTACCAAATTGAAGAAGTGATAGTTTTCAAAAATTCCCTACGCGCAAAATTTAACAGAAAAATCCCTGCAAAAAGGGAAAATTTCCTACTTTTGGCATCACTGACATGCAGTCAGCGTTACCGTTAGTGCTACTAAAGTAGCAATTCGCCGCTTTTTCGACTGCTTGGATACTATTGTGCTACATTTACAAAATTAACCCAAATTTGATACTTTTTCTAATTTTTGCCACTTTTTGATAATTTTTACTGAATGAAGATGCACTTTTGCGTACTTTCGGTGTTATGAATGCCTATAAAAGTTATGCTGCTTTAATATACTTATTGATATGTAATAGGGTGATCGATTATGCGACTTTTTCGAGAAACTGGTTTTCGAATAGTTCGAATATTTGAAATTATGAAAAACCCGGTTTCGGTTTCTAAAATTTTGGAAAAATCGGTCAATCGGTTTTTTAAGTAAGAAAATTATTATACAAAAGTTTTGATTTTAGATTGCTTTATTAAAAAAAGAGTTAACAGTTCATGTAAATACTATAAAACAATACAAAAATTAAAGGTAAAACATGAAAATTAACTTCATGATACTTTGTATAGCACATAGTACATATATTTAATATATGTAAGTTAACATATTCAATGCGGAAACACGATACCCTCGCTATTTCGCAACATTAATAAATTCCTTAAAAAACATTCAGTTTTGATGACAGTGCACACGCGCACAGAAAATAATTTCTACACCTGTGAGAAAATGTTGAGTGTGCAGTTTGATTGTAAACAGTGCTAATCATATTTAAGAAAACACTTTTTGTAAAAGTTAGTTTAAGTTGAACATTAAATAAAGAAGGAGCTTTTAGCTCCAAAAAAAATTATTTTTTTTTAAATTAAGTAAAAGTTAAAATTAATTTGTATATACATATGAATGTATGGACAAAGTGGATATCTACCTCTATATAAAATATGAAGCAAAATGTCAAAACACTTTTTGCAAATAGATTTTGACATCCATTGCACACCATAAGGCCAACTTAATTCGTCTCTGTTACCAACTCATAAAATAATTTCGCTTTTATTTCATGTTTCAGTAATATCTGATTTACAATAAGCATTTTTTCACGAAATTTCATGAATTTTGTTGCACGAAACTTGTTTTATTTGCTAATTGTAGCGCTATAAAAGAGAATGTTATATGAAAAAAGGACGACGTGGTATGAATCTCTGATCCATTTTTGGCAACTTTTTTGATATAAGTTGCTCCTCCAGGTCTCCTATAGACAAATAAAAAAATTTCATGCAACTAAGGCTGAGTTTACATCTGGCATTTCATGTGTGCCATGTAACCACTAATTACTAATGAAAAATTGTTTGATTCAGATACGTATTTATTAAGTTAATCAGTTTCATAGATAACTAATAGACAATTTTATAGAATCCAACATGATTGGAAACTGTTTAAATCAATAAATACGCATCTGAATCAAAAAAAGAAGAGACTAAAACCTTTCGAACTATATTTATTTTTATAGAGGTTGATAAGTGCCTACGGGTACGAAAAACCGGTTTTTTTACCCGTAACTCAAGATTTTGAGAGTTTGGAAAATTTCAAATACAGATTGTTGTTATGCTAGACAGTACCTAGTAGAAATAATATATACCAGAACAGTAACACGTCCAGGTATTTCGATTTCATTACAGTTTGTCACACAGTGTTATACCTTGCTAATTAATTTAAAATTACAATCGGAAGAAAATTTTAAAAAAGTCGATAAATCTATAGCAGGAAATGACAGGTTAAGCGTATTTTATAAAAAGAACGTTTATTGTAGAAAGTTGAAAGTATAATATAATGAAAAGTATTTTTTAAAACATGAACAAACAAAAAGTATTAATTTGTATTAAGGTGATTCCAATACTCCTCCTTAATCCTGTTGTTTTTTACTGAATATCCAAAGCCTTACGAAAATATTGAAGCTTGACCCTCTCGAGCGGTTTCGTTAGAACATCTGCAAACTATTGGTCGGTCGCGACATATTTCAGTTTGAATTCGCCCTGAGCTAGATTATCCTGAATAAAATTATGGCGTATATCAATGTGTTTTGTCCTTGGGTAAAAACCACCATTTAATGCGATTGCCATAGCGCTTTGATTGTCCCAACATATATTTAAAGGCTCATGATTTTTATGAAAATGTAACCTTATGCCATTCCACCATAACGCTGCTTGAACAGTAGCTGAGAGAGCTAAATATTCAGCCTCGCAAGTTGATAGTGCAACAGTTTGTTGTCTTTTGGAGCACCAGGATATAGTTCCTCCTTGAGATATGTTGATTTCCGATCCTCAAGATTTGATGCCCAATCTGCATCAGCATAACCAACGATGTTATTAACATCCTTTGTAGAGTTATAGCGTAGTTTTAAATTTGAAGTTCCAAGCAAGTATCGAAGCAGATGTTTGACAGCAGACCAATGACGAGAACCTGGGTTAGAGCTATGGCGACTGAGTTTGTTTACCGCAAAACAAATATCTGGACGTGTGCATTGACAAAGGTACATCAAGCATCCTATTGCTTCCTGGTACGGAATTTCACGCATTTTCTGAATGTCATCATTTGTTGTTGCACAATCATGCTTAGATATTTTATCGCTTACATTCATAAGTGTAGCTACTGCCTTTGCATCTTTCATTCCAAACTTTTCAAGTATCTTTTCTATGTAACTCTCTTGATCGAGGGCAATAAAATCTTCTCCACGAGTAATTCTCATTCCAACTACTTGAGATGCTGCGCCAAGATCTTTCATGTTAAATTTTTCCTTTAAAGGAAGTTTTACATCTTTCAGCCACTCGTCATCATTACAAAATATGAGAAGATCATCTACATATATAGCTATTACTAAAATCCTTTTATCCTTTTGTTTGTAAAACAAGCATGGATCGTATTTGGATTGTTGAAGTCCAAATGACTCAAGTGCACAGTTTAATTCCTGATTCCAAATTCTGCTAGACTGTTTGAGTCCGTACAATGCTTTATTCAGACGACATACTTTGGACGGATTATTTGGGTCCACAAAATTGGCTGGCTGTTCCATATAAATCTGATCATTTAGTCGACTTTGAAGAAATGCTGTAACAGCATCCATCTGCTCAACTTTAAGATTCATTTGTGCAGCGATTGCGAAAAGGTATCGCAGGGAACTATAACGTACAACCGGTGAATTTGTTTCTTCATAGTCTACCCCCTTTCTCTGTGAGTAAACTTTAATTACCAATCGCGCTTTATAACGATCTATGGAACCTGTTATGTCGTGCTTAGTTCGGAATACCCATTTACACTTAATTGCCTTACGATTTGGTGGCAAGTCTTCCAATGACCAGGTGTCATTCTCTAATATCGATTGATATTCCTCTTCCATCGCAAGTTTCCATTTATCAGAATCTGAACGTGATAAAGCCTCTTCCAGAGTTTCAGGATCTTGTGCAGTTGACTGAAATAAATGTGTGCCCGTATTCATAAAATAATATTTCATTGTTATAATTGTAGAGTAGAGAGATTACGTTCACAGCACGTACATATAGTAGTTGCCAGATACATATGTATGTATGTATGTTTCAGTTCTTCTAAATATAAATATATATTTTCTCAGTATAAAATCAAAACTTGAGCAAGAAAGACTTTACTTGACGGATTTTGCACACGCAAAAAATGTCTTTTATCCCCGCAAAGTGAAATTCTGAAAGACCCCTTTCCGACACGCAAAGTTTACTTTGCAAAGTCTTGAGTTTATTGAAGAGAGGGGAGAAGAGAATGACTTTGACGCACTAGAAAAGTTGCTTTGTTCTTAGTTCGTTTTTTTTTCTTTAGTTATGTATACTTAGATATATAATAATAATTTAAATTTGAATGCAATGAGAACAATGAAAAATTGTGGTTACAATTGTTAATAAAATACGAATTGGCCATAACGCCTTAAATCGTGAAAAATCACACGTATTTTCTTAGTGTATTTTTGCGCAAGTACAAAAAAAACTAGGCCATATATTTTTCTCTGGCAACGCTGATTCTTAATTAACACACACAACCTGTTAGTTTGAATGTTTAAGCTAGACGGATTAATGTTGCTTAGACGCCTTTTCCGCACGAAGTTTGTTTCACTTCTCTACACGCAAAGTTCACTTTTAAAAATGTTAACTATACCACGAAGTTACTTTGTATGTATACGCAAAGAAGGAAATCCCTAAAGAAAGCGGATGCTTAAGGCTAATCACCTTATCATCTTAAAAAGAACTTGGGGCAAATTACGGCTTTCGACATCGAACAAATTTTCATACAATTTTAATTGGGTTTGTATGGAAATTTCGATCGATATCGAATACCGCAATTTATGAAAGAAACCATCAGGATTTTAAGGATCTTTGTAGCAACGATTTACACAAATATAATATATAAGTATATATATATATATATATATATATATATATACATATATATACATATATGTATATTTCGGGGACAATAAAATTTTAAAAAATATTGTTAAAAATATCTCACCAGGGTTGTACTTTTTCGTAGATAGCACGACTTTGTATGATAGTGTATCACGGCCTGTATATATGCACCCCTTATCGCCGAGCTTTGACACCTTTTTTCGTTGAGTAGAAACTGGTCTATTTTGATGCGATGGAGGTGCTAGTAGTCCAGAAAACCCATGAAAATCGTTTTCCGACTCCACTGATGACTCTTCGTCTAATACAGAGCTTTCTCTTATTGTTGTTTCAGCTGGTTCATATTCATCTGATGAAGATGTGCCTTCAAAGTCAGTGTTGAAATCAGCTAATTTGGCTGGTTTCTGGCGGTTTCTTTCGCTGCGGCGTAAATTTAAAAATTCAGACGGGCTAAGTAAGTCTTTGGTATCACAGTAAGTGTCATTAATGCAGCCTATCTCAATATTTATTCTGTTATTTTCTTCGCCTAACGATAATTTAGTTGGGCACTTAGCAACATTGCTATCTTCATCAACAAATGAGACATTGCGACTTTTAAAAATTATATTTTTCTTAGCATCATAAAGGCGATAGCCTTTGGTGTGCTCATCATAGCCCGTTAAAATACATTCGTGTGCCTTTGGGTCCCATTTTTTGCGGTGAACTTTTGGTATATGAACCATTGACACAGTTCCAAATACCTTTATGTGCGATAAATCTGGCTTTCTTCCACTCCAACCCTCTTCAGGTGTTACGCATGTGCCTTTTGAAGGAGAGCGATTTAACAAATACACGGAGTAAGCTACTGCTTCAGACCAGAAAACTTTTGGTAAATTCGCATCATAAAGCATACATCTCGCTTTCTCAACAATTGATCTATTGTTTCGTTCGGCAACTCCGTTTTCTTCTGGTGTGTGCACATTTGTGGTTTGGTGGTATATACCATTTTCCTTAATAATCCGTTGGAATGTTTTATTCATATATTTCTTCCCATTGTCTGTACGAAGTGTCTTCAATTTTTGTCCACTTTGTTTTTCGGCGAAGTGCAAAAAATCTTTAAAAACGTTAGCTACTTCCATTTCGCTTTTGGTCTTTAAAAAATAAATAAAAATCTTCCGCGTTTTGTCATCTATCATAGTAAGAAAATAACGACTTCCTCCAAGAGACTCTTCCCCCATTGGACCACAAATGTCGGAGTGCACTAATTCAAGAATACGAGAAGCTCTTGTGGCATGCTTATTAAAGGGTAATCTTATTTGTTTACCGATTGGACAAATTTTACAATCGTTTGTGACTGTTGTTGCAAATTTAATTCCAGTTACCAATCCATTTTGTAATTTCTCCAAGCTCTGCAGATTAAGATGTCCCATTCTTCTGTGCCATAATTGTTTACTGGCCAGTGAACTACATGCCAAACTTTTATCTTGTCTTACCAAGCCACAATTTAATTTAAATAAACCGTTTATATGGGAACCGGTGGAAATAACTTTTCCATTGGATTTTATGACTTCCACGCCTTTATTTTTAAAAATTACCGTATGACCCCTTTTAACGATTCGGCTAATCGATAATAAATTTGTTGATAGTTCGGGAATGTATTGAACATCATTTATTTCAATACATGAATTAGGTTTTTCTAGTTGAAGAATTGTATTTCCCGATAATTCAACTTGCATTAAGCCCTTATTAGCAGTTGTTACTATTCCGCTTTCTGTACGGACATTGTTCAATAATTTCGAGTCTAACGTCATATGTGACGTAGCTCCTGAGTCAAAATACCAATCATGATTATTTGTATTTTCCAACGTTGATAACGCGACTGCAGAAAATGCATCGTATTTATAGTTATTATTTACAGACGGGTATTTCTTTGTGTGACAGAATTTCGCGATATGTCCAAATTTGTTACATTTTCTACACTTTGGACCCTTTTTGGCTTTTACTGCCGGTGGACGATTTGTTGTATGAAGTTCAGAATTTTCGCTTGCATTTGGTACCTCTTGAAGCAATTTTATTTTTATACTATCTCCAGTGATGGTAGTTCCAGAATTTTCCAACGCCATTATCATTGACCGATAGCTCTCCGGCAATCCTGCTAACAATAGAGATCCGACCCATTCTTCACTGATGGGAAAACCAACACCATTTAAAGTCTGTGCTGTAGTAACTATATCCTTCACATAAATGTCCATGGAATTACAGCTTGAAAGTTTCGTGGTTATTAGCTTACGCAAAAGTGCTACTCGGCGTGTTAAACCACTATCCTCGTAGGCATTTGCTAGCTGTTGCCACAGTTCTTTTGCTGATTTTGCACCCTGGATGTGTACATAACACACCGGATCAATAATAAGTGTTAGCTTACTTCTGGCCCTTCTGTTTTGCTCTGGCTTAATGGCTGTTTTTGGGATTCCCGCATCATTGACTTCGTAGTCAATTGTGGTGGTCCAAAGACTGTCCAAGTCCAGATAAGCCTGTGCAGCAATTTTCCAGGTGGGGTAGTTTTCCCTACCAAGCAACCTGTCAATGGTCAATCCACTTTCCGGCTTCGACATGTTTATGCAAAAAAAAATTAAATCCCTTCTATTCTATTCAAAAAAAATTCTTAATATTTTCTCTTAAAGCGTATTTTATAAAAAGAACGTTTATTGTAGAAAGTTGAAAGTATAATATTGGGTGTTTTTTATTGAGGTATAGAACTTTAAGTTGGCATCACTTTTTTAACTGGCGGCCATTTTGTCAGCTGTCAAGTGATTAATATTTAGTTTGGTTTGCCATTTCATCATGAACAGGTTGACAAAAGAACAACGCTTGCAAATCGTGCAAATTTATTTCGAAAATAATGGTTCAGTTCGCGAAGTTTACCGCAAGCTCCGTCCATTTTATGGTCGACATAATCGTCCATCAGAGCAATTAATTCGGTTAACCATGGATCGTTTTCGCACTACGTTTACTCTATGTGATAATACGCATCCGCAGAGACGTCGAACAGTGCGCACCGAAGAAACAATTGCCGCTGTAGAGCAAAGTGTTGAAGAGGACCCGAATGAATCGATTCGCCACCGTGCACAGCAATAACCGACTATTTTGTTCCCGAATTGGATGGCATGAATGTGGATGAGTTGTGGTTCCAACAAGACGGCGCTACATGCCACACAGCGCACGTCACAATCGATTTATTGAAGGAAACATTCGATGAGCGCATAATTTCGCGGAATGGACCTGTCAGTTGGCCACCAAGATCGTGTGATTTGACACCATTGGATTATTTTCTTTGGGGATATGTGAAGTCGCTCGTCTACGCCAACAAACCAGAAACGTTAGGGGACTTGGAAGCCAACATTCGTGGCGTTATTGCCAACATACGGCCCCATATGCTCGAAAAAGTGGTTGAAAATTGGACCTGTAGAATTGGCTTTATTCGAGCCAGCCGCGGCGGCCACATGCCCGAAATCATATTTAAACGTTAATGGCATAAAATTATCCTTCCAATAAAGCCAAATTGATGGACATTAAAACGATTTTCTTGTGTTTTATTTCAATTCGAAGTTCTATACCTCTAAAAAACACCCTTTACTTTTAAAGCAGAAGATCTGAAATGTGGTATGTGGTACAACTGCGGCTTTTTTTCGTCCATAGACAAGACAATACAATCGTCGAACAGAATTAGGTCGTTTTTTCCTTTGTTTTATAATTTTATATACATAAATTCACTCACAAAATTTAATACAATTTATATTTTCTTGATTTTTGTTAAAAAAAAAATCACTTTCCTAGTATTTCTGGGAATAATTTTCGAGTCTTATTTTAATTAGTTTTTGATCATCTAAGGTAGTCGAAAAATACTCTGTTTGGTGAAACGATCTTCCACATGCTGACTGGGACGGAAAAGAGCCGCAGTTATGATTATTTAAAACAATTATAACTTGTTGTCTATACTACAAGATTCAAGTATATGCTTTACGGTATTGTCAAGAACCATTTTATCCATTACACATTTTTTTATACATATATTTTTCAAACTATCGTTCAATATTTTAATTTAATATTTGTGTTTTAAAAACATGGTAATAATGTTTTCTGACAAATACAAATATAATAATCAAAATAATATAAAAAATAATAACAATAAAATAATACAAAAATATTGTTCAATAAGAAATAAATTATGAAGGATTCAACAAAAAAATTAATCACCCTTATTCTATTTGGCGTCGGCAACATAACACGAAGTCGTTTTTACTTTTTTTTTTGCCATTTATCGATGACTGTCAACATATGTTTGGTATTCTGTAAGAAATATTGGTGTTGATGTTGCCGTTCATTTTGTCGTCGGTGTTTTTGATATCGTGTTCTGTTGTGTGTATACCTCAACGAATTTGAAAAATAATTTGAATAGTAAAAAAGTTAAATATAAAAAATACCAAAGTATACATACATATTTATTTGAAAAAATTTCTTAAAAAAGTGAAAAATACATATAGTATGAACAAACTTAAAATTTGAAACGCTTGTGGAAGAGTTGGAAAAGAATCCTTCTTCTGGTAGAGGATTCCTCAGGGGCAGTGTTGCTAATAATTTTAAGGAACAGTGGTAAAATGTTGCGACTATACTTAATGCCATCGGTCCTCCAATTAGAATTAGTGGTGGATGGAAAAAAGTAAACCAAAAAATGTGTTGGAAAGTATAATGTATGATATAATTATTTTTACAGATCTGGCGACACTTAAAAGCTAATTGCGAAGCGGCGTATATAAAGAATCAGTACTGAGCCCCTTTGGAAGAAGCTCTAATTTCCAATAAACGTTGATCTGATCGACTTTTTTCCAAAATTAGGCTCTATTGTATCAAATACATGCCTAAATGATATTTTTATTCAGCCGAAAATAACTTTAAAATATTAAAACGATGAACATTACTCATTATTAAGGAAAGGATTTTCATGAATTTAAAATCGCGTTTTATGTACATAAAATATACATTAAAAATATAAAAATATGTATCAAAAAATAATAAAATATGCATTTATTAACTCTTTTTCAACATTCAATAACATTAAAAACTTAAAAAACTCAGCTTCATTGCTTTCTTAACAAACATTTTGTCAAATCTTATGGAATACAAAATAAAGTCAAGAAGAACTTTTATTTACGTAAATGAATGAAGTGTTTTTGTAAATTGTCAAAGGTAAATTTTTGACGATTTTTTCTGAAAAAAAAACATTTTTATTGTAAAAATTAACATTCCACGACAGCAAAAGTTATTGATGCATATTTAAATGCTGCTAGTTCGTTTGTGGAATATTCAGTTTCTAAATTTTAGCTGTTTGAACTATAAAATATTGATGCAATTTGTTGAATTTTTTAAGTCCATAATTTTTTTATATAACTTGATCTCATTTATTTTTAATTTCTTCACTTAATCTGTCTTCCAGAGCATACATTTTTTTTTACCGCATCTTCAATTAATTCAACTTGAGCTGTTAAAGAATCAAAGCCATATAATTGGGCTATACTGTCAACACGAAAGCCATTCTCTGGGTGCACAAATAGTCGGTTGCTTATTGGTTTGCTGCAGTCATAATGAATTTTGAATATACTGTGCCGCAAACCAATTACCAATCGACGAAATATCAATTCAGTGCTTAAGTTTTTTTTAATTAAAAATTTCTTTAACTTTGTTAATATAAATATAGTCCCCATAAAATTAATACGGAACCTGTCAAGAGCGCTCAAAAAAAATTACACAAAAATTTTTGGGTTCAACAGGGCTTTTATCTCATGCTTTTGTATTTTTTTATTGCATTTTTCAAATGAATTGAGTTTTGTGATGCAATTGTTTTCGTTTTCTTCTTTTTTCTTCTTACATTATCGTAAGAATCGCAAAAATACTTTGCAACTAATCGAAAAACACCAAAATTTGTTTTATAGCATGAACAAATTTAAAAAATGTATTAAAAATATACATTTATAATAAAATATGCAAAAATATGTATTTATTTTAAAATATGCAAAAATATGTACTAACAAATCGATGCCATTTTGTCGCAAATTGATTGATTTGCAAAGATATTTTATTTACGTTCAATTACGACCAACGACAGAAAACATGTATTTACATGAAAATCCTTTCCCTATTCATTATTTTCCAAATATATGACTCAATTTATCACTGACTTTTCATCGGGTAACTGGCAAACGCATGAATTTTGTCTGAGAAATCTTTTCGCTATTAAATTTTTTTTATTTTTTTCGTCTCAATCGGAAAGAAAAACATTTTATTTTAATTTATTTGCAAATTTTTTTACTTATTCAAAAACACTTTTTCCAAAAATAGTAAACAACTGACTCAAATACTAGATATGAGTATTGTATTTATCGATAAACAGGCAACGTCGTCATAACACTTTTAGGGAATACAAAGTTAGCATTGATGTTGTGTTAAAGTGATGTTGTTTCGAAATTGACGACGGTGTTGCCGACGCCAATAGAATAAGGGGGAATGTAAGTAATAATTTTAATCATCTGCATATATGTATGTACATACGAGTACATATGTCCACATGTATAAATGTTTTTTGAAATGCTTTTCCAGATTAAAAATTACGACATCCGAACAATTTGAATTGCTATGCAAGGAATTAAAAAACTGAAATAGCAACAAACAAACCAGTTTTTGGAGGAAATAATGCAAAAGTCGAGTCTTTGTGGGGAGAAATTACTTTGAAATTAAATGGTTTGGGTCCACCTCAAAGAGAAGTTTCGGAATGGAAAAAAGTATGTGTGTGTAAGAGCCTAATCGTGGTTGGCGTATTTTAACTTCGGCTACGACATTTTTGTCCTAGATTAAATAACAAATATTACGGTGTTCTTTAGTGTATTACAAAAAAGTCTAAATACGCCAACCACGATAAGGGCAACTGTTTAAGCACAATCGTACAATATTATATCGAAAACAAGTAAATGTATATTTTATGTACATAGGTTTGGCAAGAACAAAGAAAAAGTTATCCGAAAATCATAAGTCATTAGTAACGACTGGAATCCCTCTCCTCACTGAAAAAAACTGTAGACGAAGCAATCAATATAAAAGTAGCTGCACTTCCATCTGGGAACGTAATTGGTCTGGAGGATTTAATACATACTCCAACATCTAGTACTAAAACGATTTCTGGCCAGCATTATTTGAAGAAGAGGGCAGCAAATTCAACAAGTGATCTCTTAAGAGAGCAAGTAGTAATAAATAATAATAATAGTAAAAAATAAATAGTAAAAAATAAATAAATAAAATAAATAAAGTAATACAGCAAACCTCTATTGCAGTTTGCCGATATCTCTTTGTCAAATGTGGTATTGTTAATTCCAGTACATCCTGGAAAACATCCTTATGCAGCCGAAAATTCCTCTGAAATCTAAAATTTAGTTCTTTTGATTTTCATATAGTTCATATTATCTTATAATTATGCTTACTCGTCATCTGGAAATTCTAAAGGGTTCATTTTGTCTCTTAAAATTTTTCTTTTAGCGCGAAGATGATTAGATTAGGTAAAAACCGACAAAAGAAAATATTTTAAACTGCTCAAATGAAACTCGGTTAAAAATAATGTTCGTGTATTTTGAAACATAAAACCTATACAATTGTTTTTGTGAATCAAACATTTTACGTTCTTCATTATCAAAGACAACAAATTATGAGCTTTATTATTTTGGGAGCGATTTTCCTGAAGTTGCAGACTTTATTCTGTTTCATCATTAAAGCATTTAATGATGTTTTACTTCGTTCGTTAATTCGATTCTTAAGGCTTTTGATAATTAGATCTTTAGAAAAGCAGTTATTTTTTCACTCTTTATCAGGAATTTTAACACACCTTCTAATACCATTATAGAAGCATCTTTTCCCAGCAAGAAAACAAAAGAAGCAAGATACAAACATGCTTACGCGAGTATTTATAATTTGGAGTAATTTGAATACTTAACACCATGTTGCTAACAAATTCAAAAGTTATGAAATGTAAAATACTTTTTATACAATGTAATTAAGGAAATTGTTCGAATATTCGAATGTTCGACAAAAATCATTCGAATAATTTTTTTGTTCTTTATTGAAAATTTTTTTTCGTTCGAACAAATATGATAAAAAGTTGTTCGAATATTCGAATAATTTTTGTTCGAATGACAACTTAACGGTTCAAAATTGGTCGCCGTCCGGTTTTTTTATTTTTTTAATTACTTTTTTTATTGCATTTTTTAAAAATCACAGTGAGTGGTATTCGTAATAGCGAAATTCTTTCGTCGAATGCTCGTCATAACCCAAATGAAAATTCGTTCGATTAGCGCTTTTGACTAGAGTCGAAGATCGGAAGTTACTCATAATAAGGGCCTTTTGATTCCATAGTACGAAGTAATATGAAAGTAACATTTTAATAGTTTTAATTTTAAAACGAACCATCAGAAATTTGAAAATTCTTCAGTATTAATTTCATTCTTAATTTAAATACTCTCCATTATTAATTCAAAACGTTTTATCTTTAATCTAAAAATAATTAACCCTAAAATAAAAATGTTTCAATATTACTTCAAGGATATTTCATTCTTAAGTCAAAAACTCAAGTTCTTAATTTAAAACAAGAATGAACATTTTTAAAATAACACAAAATAAACTTAGTTCTATTTCATAGAAGGCTTCGTTTTTAAAATAAAACAGTTTCTTCTTGATTTTAAAACTTTTTTTGGTCCATTCTATTCTTATGACATACATACCCAGCAAAAAAAGACATGCAAAGAAATAGTTAATGCATGGATTCTACTGCAAATGAATTGGTTCAATTTAGGGGTGTCATTGATGAGCACGGGTTCACATTTAACAAAACTGCTCATCATTTAAATGAGTGCTTAGAACATGAAAAGAAATATTGTCGCATCCAGGATACGAACCGTGCCGTTCACACTGTCAAGGAATACTCTCTACCACTGAGCTATTGTATTCTTGAAAATGTGTCAATGTGATGATTTAATTCCGTTTTTGCATGCTTTTTTTGCTGGATATTTATTTCAATATATTAGTTACCCAGTTTGTCGCATGCGTTTTTAGTAGGGAGTAACGAATACCAGTTTAGCAAATGCGAAAGCGAATAATACATTTTAATTTTTAAGAAAGCGAATGCAAATATTACAATACGTTAAAAAATTTCATGAAAATAAATTTTTATAAGAACATGAATTGTATTATATACATTGACATATGAAATTATATTAAAAGAAATATAGATAATAATTAAAAATAAATTTACAAAATGTTAGGCAATCAAACCATTCGTACTTTCGCCCTAAGCCTAATGCTGTCAAAATACACATTAAGAAAAATTGGAATGAATTGTTCATCAAAAAAATTTTACAGAAGTTGTACTCTGTTCATCTTGGGAAAACATATGAAATATATCTTAAACATTTTAAGTTTTCATGTGAAATAATAGGTGTGTTTCTTTACTTCTTGGGTAAAGTTTGGTAAAATGAGAGCAAACTATAATTTCTCTCAATAAAATACAAAAATGCACAAATGTACGGGATCGCGAAAAACCAACATTTATAACACAAAAGGAAATGTCAATGCATATATGTAAATATTTATACACATAACTAAACACATACTTATGTATGTATACACACGTACTTGTTTACTTACATGATTCATATAAAAATTTATAAAACTTTTCCGCCACTAGTTTTTAAATATGTTTTCATAAATTTTTCCATTTTTCTAGTGTTTAATAATATGCAATTTTTCTTTGTTATTGTTTATTTTTCAAACAACTGATTGATTTCTGTGTACCCAAACTAGCACGAAGAAAAAGTACGGGTGCAAGAAGAAGAAAACATTAATCTCACAGAACTTCTCTCCCACGGGATCCCAATGTCACAGAGGAGACCAGAGTTGTAGAAAGTGACTTAAGAAAAAAGCTCAAATCATCTGATTTGATCACTGTTAAAAAGGGACAAATATAGTGTGTTTGTTATTGAATATTTTTAGTACAATAATCAAAACAAACAGCAGAAATGTATACTTAGTGAAATGAACAATTGAAAATTTTTACAAAATTAAATGAAAGATTTTGCAGTGTTGAACTAAATAAAACAATGTGTAAAACATTATTAGTAATATAAAAGTGATTAAAGTTAGTTTCCAAATGCTTACAAACTCAATTTTAAACATTTTCCTTCAAAAATATTAATTTTTAACTTCAACTTGCAAAAAGCAAACAACGAATAAGACCTCAAAGCATAAAACGAAAATACACTTGACCATATGAACATTTGTAAAAAATTAAATGGAGAAATTTGTGGTATTGAATTAAAACAGACAATGCGAAAAAGATTATTAGTATTAATAAAGTGATTAAAATTTGTTTTCAAATGATTAGAGACTTTGTTTTAAGCATTTTCGTTCGCAAATATTAATTTTTACCATTTATTTACAAAAACTAGACTGCGAATGAGACCACAAAGAATAAAATGTAATTACTTTAAAATAATACCATGCGAAAGAAAAAGTAAAGAGGATTTGATGACTGTGTGAGTGAGACCTCTAAAAACACAATTATCTTCCGTCCTGTGTCACCTCTGGTCTACTTTGTGTCAATGTAGAGTAAAGAACCAGACCTAATATGATTGGCACTTGTTTAGTTAATATTGTGTGCATATCAAATTTTTTGTACGAAGTAATGAATGGTGCTCAACATATTTCAAAAGTTTGAACAGACTAGTCTTAATTAGAAAATACTGCTGCCGAAAATACACAGCATTTTCTTTTTATTTCATTTTGATACTTATGAGACTTTATTTAAAGAAAGTTTTCCGCTAAAATTTTAAAGCTTTGAATAATATGCTTTTTACTTGTATATGTATATGTATGCTGGCTTAAAATCATTTTTGTGTTTTTGACGTTTGTTAATCGTAAACTATTTTCGTAAAAGTAAAAAAAATTTTCTAGCTTAAGTATTCGCTTGAAATATTCGCATACATTTTAGCGAATGCAAATAGCAAAAGTAAGCGAATAATTTGAGAATGTGAAAGCGAATGCGAACATTCGTTACTCCCTAGTTTTTAATGTGTTCAAAAACTATAGCATTATTTACAATTTGCGATAACATTCAGAACGCATTCAAGAAACAAATGCTCAAGGTATTTTTTTATTTTTGGCAACTTAACTAAACTAGATTTGCTCTTAAATTCTTTCTTAGTGTTGATGGATATTTAAATGAACTCTACAGGTCACAAGCCCTGCCAAAAATTTTCAACAGTTAATAGCTTAATAAGTTATGTATGTACTTACGATTTTTTAGAAAACGAGGCCTTAAGCAGATAAACAAATATAGGTAAAGCGTGATACAATTCCATTTGCTTGTAATTTAGCGCCAAAGAGAAAGCAAAGCTGGACCAGTTGTGACGATTGCGTAGAATGCTAGCTACAGACAAAAGGAACAACCCAAGGGATATATTGTTGTATTGAAAGTGTCCATTGTCTATCAAAATTTGACAAGGATAATACACCAGTAAAACTAAAGCAGGCAACATGCGTTTTAATGTGACGGATTTCAAGGATAACATTACCAACAGAACAGCTGGAATATAAACAAACAAGTCTGCTGCCAATACAGAAAATCGCATAAAGCTTTTGTGACTAACAGATTCAATTCCACGGGAGTAAAACAGCGTAACGTAACTTGAATTCAGGCGGTTTGCAATTAAGCCTAAGAAGAAGCTATGGTAAGCAGTCAAAGGAGGGTAATCAATTCCCCAATAGAGCAAATCGTTGTCGGTTGTGTTCATGTACCATTGATTTGCGGGAAGATTATAAGTAATTTCTTGCCAATGTCTCTGAGCTTCATAATCACCAAACAAAGGTGGTGCAGAGGCTCCCGAATATGAACTTAAGGAAACTATACCACGGATTGCCACGCCAACAGTTAGCACCATAAACACAACGACTTCATCATAATTATAGCGCATATTGGATATATTTTGCGATATTGACACTTATAAAACTGAGCTACAGCAAGAAAGCGAAGCCGGCCGTTTAACAGCAGCCGCCGACTTTCGCGATTTACTTCTTTAAGCAGAGTATACACGTTACTTACCCCTAGTTTTTAAATTAAGAATTCAGTACGTAATTAGCTAATTTTTATTTAAAATTAAGTTGTAATTAAATACGATTTAATTTTTTCAGTGGTTAATTAAAGTTCTTATTAAATTACGTTGAAAGTACGGTAGCACTGCAAAATTTCCCAGTATTATGGAAGGCTTTTCAAACAACAGATGTTTAACATAAATAAGAAAGTTAGGTTATCAAAATGCAGAAAATTAAAATTGCATAAAATCACATTTAATGAAACCAAAGGATCATCAGAATGCATTTTTCTATTTATTTATTACATGATATAAAACTACGAATTGTATATGTTATATATTTATGAAAATTAAAGGAAATTCTTTCTAGTACGACCACATGATGTTTATGTGTATGTTTTCAATAAACACATACACGCATAAAAACATATGGTGCGCTCATAAAACTTAAATAATACTTATAGCTAATAAATCAGTGAATGTTTAAATACAGTTTGAGTTAATTTTCATAAAAACTTAAAATGTGTTTAAACACACTTTAATTTTTTCAGTGGCGAATTAAAGTTATTATCAATATACGTTGAAAGTATGGTAGCACTACAAGATTTCCAAATATTATGGAAAGCTTTCCAAAGAACAGCTGTTCAATATAAATAAGAAAGTTGATTTATCAATTTGCAGAAAAGTGAAATAGCAAAAAACACATTTTATGATACAAAAAGAGCATCGGAATGCATTTTTCTATTTATATATTTCATGATATGAAAATATGTGTTACATTTGTTGTATATTTGCGAAAATTATAGATAGGAAATTCTTTTTAATACGACCACATGATGTTCATGTACATGCATTCAAAACCCACACACACGCACAAAACATATGGTATGTTGGTAAAACTTAAACAACACTTAAATGCACAATGTTGGCTATTTAAGATTCATTTAATTTTGGGGTGAAAAACAAAATTTTCTGTTTAAACATGATTTAAAAATAAAATACATATAATCATTGACTGATTTAGTCCTTAGTTACACAAGTTTGGCCATTTAATTATTATTTAATTATGCACTCAAAAACACAATTTCGTATTTAATTAGAACTTAAAAATAATTACAATTTGATTACCAACTGAAAAAAATGGGCATTATAGTATGTTTCCAGCGGCATTTTTTATATATTATTTTTTTTAATTGCAATCTATCATAATATGATAATAAGCAAATTTGATGAAACATAAGAATTATAGTTTTAGTTGTACTTTACAGTAAATACAACTATAAAAAGAGAAAACAAAATCTTTGGTTTACAAAATTATTAACAATAATTAATTATAACTTAGTTTAGAATGGCTGTTAATTACAAATATTTCAAATAAATAATTTATGGCATAAATTATTTATTTCTAATATGAACATCCATTATTCTCTCAAGTGTTAGAAGAAAGGAAGTTAAACTAATAGGTCTAAAATCCTTCGCTTTGGTATGTAATGCCTTCCCCCCTTTGGGTATGAAGACCACATTACATTTAGTCCATGCAATTGGAATATGTGACCATATAATGCAGGCTTTATATATTGCAAGTAACCATTACCAGATCTGCGTTATGTTGCAGATCCGCAAGAATGATATCATCCGGACCTGGAGATTTGAACGGATGGAAGCTATTGAGGGCCCATTTCACTTTCTCCACAGTAATGTCTATGGATACATGTGTCTGGGCATAGGAAGGGTATACTTGTTGAGTATCACTATAGGGTTGACAGCCCGGAAAGTGGGTGCTCATTAGGACCTCTAGAGATCCGTCACTATCTGACGTCCAGTTTCCATCATTATTCTGGATGTAACTGGGTATCGCCGGTTTTTTCGCTAGGATTTTACGCAGTCTGCTAGTCTCAGTATGGGATTCTACTTTGTTACAGAATTCTCTCCAAGTTTTGCGTTCCTGACTTCATTTTTGAATTTATACAATGAGGCTTTATAAAGAGACCAATTACCTGTCCTTTTTGCCGCATTGAAAAGTTGTCTGCAGTTCTTACGAGTTTCTGCAATGCTATCAGACCACCAAGGTAGTCTCCTATTTTTGCGTTGTATAGATGCCTTGCAAGATAGACCAGTGGCTTCTTTAAATGCATTTGTTAGCTTATCTACGGCTAAGTCAATATCCGCAGCCTCTTCTATAATTGGAGGTTGCGCAATCAAGTTGGTGAGGATTTGGTTTGATTATATACATATGTCCTCTAAGAATTAAAAGCGAGGATTTATCTGTGCTTTATTTTATTTATTTAAATTTTTTCGCAATAGATGGATGTCATTTTGAGGTTCATCCGCCTTCTTCGGAAACTTTTGACTATTTCAATTACAAGGGGTGGTACTCAGTTGTTTTGCTTGCTATTGCTGACTATAGGTTCTTATATATTAATGTCGAATGTACAGGTAGATGCAATGATTCCACCATATTTCTCTCCTTAGAAAAAAATTGCAAAATCCCATATTTCAACAACAAGCTATTTTTTTCTGCTTTTAGATTGTCTGAATGTATGATGAAACTATATGCACTTCATGTAAATGCATCAGAAATACAAAAAACATTTAATTACACTTTGTCAAAATGCCGTAGGTTTGTCGCAAATGCTTTTGGTCATTTGAAAGCACTATGTCGGCGTCTTGGAAACGTGATAGACAACAAAATTTGTAATGTAAATAATATAATCAAATGCTGCTGCGTCCTGCATAACTTTTTAAATAGCAATAATGAAATCTTTAATGAGACCTGGCAAAACAATAGTGAAACAAACGGGGTTCAACCGAACTGTGAAGATTTTACTTAGGATTATAACCCTAGATTTGAACAAATAAGAAATGCAATCGCAAATTTTTTAGTCAATAAATAATTTTATTAAAAAGAAACTAATAAAACAACAAACAATTCAAAATATTCTTTTGGCATAAAAAAAGAATTAAATACATAAATATGTACATACATATATGTACATAGTATAAAGAATATTTTTATTTTTAAATCTGTATTTAAATATTTAATTTATTTATTTAAAATACTCTTTAAAATTTCATTTCTTTCTTTCTATTGAAACTAAGTCTTCTTGCAGTTCCAAAATTTTTGCGTCCACCTCAGCACTTTTTTCTATTTCTACCTTTATGATGTCATTGGACTCCTGCATTTTAGACCCAGCAAAATTTTTATTATCAAAAAAAGTTTTTCCTTATGAAACCAAAACTGTTACTTGACATACATACATATCAATCTATTAATAATAAAAATACCTTTGAGAACTGGTAAATGTCATATCCAGATTTACTTTATATCTGAAGTTATAGCACAAAGTACACAGAGGTGAAGGAAGTGAGTGATGAAAAAAGCTAAAATCAGCTCTGACACAGGTTCGGCGAAAAAAGGACAACTGTAGTATATTTGTTATTAAGTTGTTAACGATATAATCAAAACAAACAAGAAAAAATGTGTAATTTGTGAAATGAACAATTGAACATTTTTACAAAATTAAATGAAAGATCTTGTAGTGTTGAACTAAAAAAAACAATATGTAAAGCATTATTAGTATTATAAAAGTGATTAAATTTAGTTTCCACATGCTTACAAACTCAATTTTAAACATTTTCCTTTAAAAATATTAATTTTTAACTTCAAACAAAGCATAAAATGAAAATAAATTTGAGCACATGAACATTTGTACAAAATTAAATTTAGGAACTTGAGGTTTTGAATTAAAGAAAACAATGCGAAAAATATTATTAGTATCAAAAAAGTGATTAAAATTTGTTTTCAAATGATTAGAGACTTCGTTTTAAGCATTTTCGTTCACAAATATTAATTATTACCATTTATTTACAAAAATCTCATAGCGAATGGGGACACAAAGCATAAAATGAAAACCGTTAACTTAATGCCACAGGATACAACCATATGACAGCATAATTGACACTAAGCTAGTATGGCGGCAAGTGCCTTAAAAAAATAAAACAAAACTAAATTAACAAATAAAAAGAATGGATGGATGAAAAAGAAATAAAATGAGAAGATGAGTGTATATCTCTAAATTGAGTCCTACGTGTGGTAAATTAAATACACAAGCAATAACCATAACCTGAAGATGAATTTATTACAAATAAAAACACTGGATGCAATACGTCAAAAAAAAATGGTTTGGTTTTGTTATTCCAATTGGCCAAAAAAAATCATCCGCAACAAAACTCCGGATCCTACAAGTATTTGCAGTCGGAAACGGTGTGCGGATTTCGTGTCGTGACATTACTTACAATTGAACGTGGGAACTCCCATGATCCTGACAGAGTCTCAGAATCAATCTGCTTTTAGCCGGGTTTATTTTTTTGTATGCCAATACAAAGTAAGTTACTTTTTTTCTTTGAATCCGTGCAATATAAAAAAAATATCTACGCTATTGAAGAATTTTCTACTTCGTCGGAAACCATACTCGCTCCTTATTAGAGCCAACCCGACTGTTGATATTTTGCGTGTCTAGAAAACTCATAGTGTCTCCCCGTATATAGCAAAAGATCTTAGTCAATTTCTTGTAATTGGCATTATAGCCAATTTAGCACCCAACGTGCAAACGAATATCGAACGCCCACAAAGTAGCTTTGAGACAAAAACGAATTTTTATTTTTTATTTTTATTTGTCAAGACAAGTATTTTATTTATGTATTTTTGTGTTTATTTTTATTTTGTCGTTATTATTATATGTCTAAGTCTTTATAGATCCTTTGTTGTTGCTAGGGCACTACCTCTATATTTTTTCTACATACAAACATCTGGCTATTATGATGGTGTGGACTGGGTTGAACAGTATTTGAAATACATGTATTTGAAATACGAATTTAAAATACAAATACGTATTTTGTATTTGTATTTTAAATACATGACGTAGAAGTATTTTGTGTTTTAAATACATGACATGCCAGTATTTTGTTTTTTGTATTTCAAATACATAATTTACAAAATACATTACATTTTTGGTGTTTTGCAATTTGTTGAATATTTAATGTATCATTAGTCAAACCAATAACAAAAAATTAGCATCGCTAAAAAAACATAACTATACCAACTCTTATGGTAGGTATAGACTTAGCAACGTGTTTATGCAACCAGGTAGGTTGCATTGTCGGTCGCATAGTCTGTAGTCTTGTTTATGGTTGCGTTCGAAGTTGCATTCGAAGTTTCGAAAATATCAAAATGTTTTGATGTTTATAGGTTGCATTGACGGTCGCATTGTAGGTTGCAGTGTCTGTGTCAAAATATTCGAAAACGTGTTGCAAAGTCTGTACCTACCATTAGAGTTGGCATCACCACAATTCAGTTATCAAATCTGAAGCATCTTGTCACAAGGCGTTTTATTTGCAGGTGGTACTATTACGACACAACAATTATGTATAACAATACAAAATTGCTTTGGGAGATTGTGTTGTCAACATAAGCAAAATGAACCAGCGATATATTTTTTATTAAGCAAATAATTTGTTCTGCTCATGAACAAAACTCATATGTTGTGAAATTGATGTTCATGCAAACAAAGAAGTATTTTCAGTGAGCTTCATTTTATTTAACAAGTCAACAGTTTTTTCTTTCATTTAATTTTATAATAAAGTTAAAAAAATAACCGAAAAATATTTTAGTTTATACGATAACGCTTAGTGAAAGGATTTTTTCTAAGTCAAGTTTTATTAAAACTAAAGAAAAAATCTTTTAAAACGTAAACATTTGAACTAGATACTATTTTTAAAAGATTATTTTAGAAGGTCTCTTTAATCTTTTAAACAATTTAAAAAACTCACTTATGTACTTGTTTTTATTAATAAATATACATATGTATATAAATTTTCCTCGTCTGATTTAGTTCAAAAATTGTTATTTTTGTTATGTTCTACTTTTTTCATTAATAAAATCTCAAAATAATGAATAATTTATGTATTTTTATTTATTGGAATTAACAAATTAATAAAATCTCGATTAATTAATCGAGTGAATAACCGATTAAAACAAAAACCAGATTAATTTAATACCGTATTAAATACATATATACATGATGTGGAAGTATTTTGTATTTTAAATACATACATGACCAGCAAGTATTTTGTATTTTAAATACCGCAAACCATGTATTTTGCCCAACTCTGGGTGTGGACTACTCTCTGAGGCGTCTTTTAATGGTATAAAGAGCCTAGAGATACACTATTTCCTTGAACGTTGCTCTGAAAAGTTCATCAATAAACGTGTATTCATTACGGGAAGTTACTTGATATTCACTATATGCCAAGAGTGTACTTTGTGTAAAATTTATTTTTATTTTTAGATTCATTTGAAAGCTAAGTGATTGGTTTTCTTACTATCCGAATACTGAATATATATCCCAGATGGATCACATTATGGTTTCCCTACTATGTAATATTGCACTAAAAAAAATGTCGGCCAGTTATAATTCTACTTTGTGACTCTAAGTGCCATTAGATTCGATTTTTGTTTGTTATTATTATTAATAATAATAATATTTAATGGATAAAAAAAATAATAAATGAAGGTTTTATAATGTTAAGCCATATATCCGTCCGACAAAATCTTGCCTTTAACTATCCGCAAGTTGTAATAATGGCCCTAAGTCTATCAGGTACAAAAATTTATCATAAATATTTACATAAAATTTCCTAAGTCTATTAAAAAGTAGGAACAAAACACAAACCTTTTATGCTAGGTATAACAAAAATAAATTGGTAAAATCTGATCTTATGTCCTAATATTGCACTTTATCCCGAGTTGAACTCGTTAAAAATAATTTTCTGCTCAGCAATTTACACTTTAATATCTTTAACGTGATAAACTCCTATTTTCGTTCCCCCTAAGGTCTCTAACTCATACATATTGTTGCCAACAGGTCGGACCACTCTACATTTCAAGAATTTTCGGCAAAATTTTGTGTTTATGTTCTTAGCAAAGTTACTTTGCACCATATTTCTGCGGTAGACCTCCTGTCCGGGGACGAATTTAACCAAACACGCTCTTTTATTGTAAATCTCAGCACTTTTTTCATAGGCTTTAGACATATTTTTTTTATTTGCTCGCGAATAAGCTCTAATTTTTCATTTGGCTCTGAAATCACTCTATGATCAGTTACTGACTCTAGTTTTCGGTTCAGCTTATAGTGTGCTCCAGTTAAATACATGTGGTATCCAAACAGCGCAAAAAATGGTGTAACCAATTGTGCTGTGAAATGAATTTCTTAATGCACAGTAGATTTCCGATAAGTACATATCCCAGTCACGGTGATCTTTTTTCAAATATACTCTGATTGCGGATAAAATGATTTGGTTTACTCTTTCTGAAGCATTACTGCTTGATTGATATACCGGAATCTTTATGTGTTGTATTTTATAAATGTTTATAAGATTTTGAAATATTTTGGAAGTAAATTGAACCCCGTTATCCGTGTGTATAATTTCTGGTACGCTAAACTTATGGAATACCTCATGCGTTAAAAATGCAATGACATTACCAGATGTAGCTTCCTTCATAGCTTTTATAAACGTATATTTGGTGAAATGGTCTAACACCACAAACACATAAGAGTTCGCACTTTTAGATCTTGGGTATTTACCTAAAAAGTCCAAGTATAATTTTTGGAACGTGCGGTCTGTTATAACTTGATTTCCGATTGCAGCTCGGAGGTTTAGGTTAGATGACTTTACCTCTTTACATGTCTGGCAGCTTTTGATATAGACTCTAACCTGTGTGGACATTTTTGGCCAGTAAAATAATCTTTTCAGCCATTCCAATGTTTTTGTCACTCCTCCATTAGCTGCAGCAAGACTGTTTTGCGCTTTTCCAATCAATACTTGAGTAATATTTGTCGGAATCCACAACTTCCACTGGTGTTCGGTTTCTTCTCTATCAAAGTCAGTTTTTTTAAAGATGAGTCCATCTTCAACCTTTAAATCTGGTAAAACATGTTTGTTTTTGTTTATGTATTCAATGAGCTCTAAATATTCTTCGCTTTGAAATTCAGTAGTTTCGAGTCCAAAAAGTTCTTCAAAGTCTATTTCCTCCACCTTTGAACTTTCTTCACACATACGAGAAAGCGTATCGGCCAATATGTTTTCGGAACCTTCCCTATGGTCGGAATTTTTTCACCGCCATGACGGCCGCCAAACATTCCTTTTCCGTCACGCTATAATTTCTCTGGCATGCAGTAAGCTTCTGACTGTAAAACGTTATAGGGTGCTCTTCATTGTTTCCATCCAACTGGTATAAAACAGCGCCAATCCCATATTCGCATGCATCGCACTGAATCCAAAAACGCTTCGTGAAATCAGCATGTCTCAAAACAGGTGCTAACGTCAATGCTTTCTTTAAATTTTCGAACGCTTCGACTGCCTTGGGGGTCATTTCGAATTTTTTTGCCTTCTTGAGCCTATCGGTAAGTGGTGCAGATATGGAAGCAAAATCTTTTATGAACCGGCGGTACCAACCGGCTGTACCCAGAAAACTACGCATTTCACGAGGAGTTTTTGGTACCCTTATTTCTCGGACAGCTTTCACCTTCTCTGGGTCTGTTTTTAAATTCCCACCGCCTATGATTTTTTTTAGCTATTGAAAGCAAAATTTGGATATGGATATTGTCAGATTAACTTTTCTTAGCCATAACGCAACTTTTTCCAAAATTTTCAAATGTTTTTCAAAACTGTCGGCAATTACCAGAAGGTCATCTAAATATATGAACACATTTTGTTTTAATCTTTGCGGAATGACCTTGCCCATAAATCTGCACAGTCGCTGGGCCGTGTTGCAAAGACCAAATGGCATTACACGAAATTGGTAGAGCGGCATACCTGCCATAGTGAAAGCAGTATAGGGCCTACTTTCATTTTCAAGCTCGATTTGCCAAAAAGCGAATTTTAAATCGATGCTACTTATATATAGTAGGTCTCCTCGATTCGACTCAATATCCCATCAATATTCTGAAGTGGATACGAATCTTTTATCGTAATCTTATTCAACTTTCTGGCATCGAGGCAAAACCTATTTTTTCTGGCTTTCTAAAAACGGTGGTTCTATTCGTCCAAGAGCCTTCACTCTCTTCTATCACATTCAACGACAACATTGTGTCGATTTCATTGTACACAATTTCTTGTACTGCAGGATACAACGAATAATGACGGTCTTTAAAGGGTACCGCTCCATCTATTAATTTAATGGAGTGCTTTCCAGGGAAGTACAACCCAATCCTTCTTTTGTAAACAATTCAATAACCTTATCTAAGTCTTGCTTTTGTCCCTCGCTCAAAAGATGAGGGTTGGATTTGTGATCATTTATCTCAAAATTATCCTCTATGTTCTGAATCTTCAATTCTTCAACATCAAAAACTTCCGGCGCTAGGTGAAATACTTTCCAAAAGTCTACTCCTAAATAGGATTCTTGCTCTAGGTCAGGGCACAAATAAAATTCAATTAACTCGAGTTTTTCCTTAAAAGTAACCGTTAGGTCTAACAAAGTATGTTTTTTTCCTGCTGCTGTTGTAACACTGGAAAATATGGGCTTAATATTTACCTGCCACTTACTTATTTATTTTCTACATCCTTTTCCCAGCAGACTAATCGATGCTCCCGTATCTAACAGGCCTGTTAAGTAAGTATTGTTTATACAAATTTTGGCGAACGCACGTGGGTCAGTTTTTCTATACACAGTTTTTATTGCTTTTATTACTACTTTTCTAATCTTTTTCCTTTCAGCAAATTTATTTCTTAATTTTAAAATTCTATTCTATATCGGCCTACTTATCTCTATATTTTCACTAAAGATTTTATCTCTAACTTTTGATAATTCAAATTGATGATTTCTTTCTTCCAGCGAATATTTATGACGCAATTGGGGAATAAACTTATTAAAATTCTTAACTATTTTTACTAAACTATTGTTATTCTTCATTTCTAACACAGGATTGCAAGTGGATTTTCGCTGAAACGACGGTTCCCTGCCGCTCCTTCGCTCTCATGAAAGTTTTTTGGGGCACAATCGGTGCAGTTCGGTGATTTGTCGTCAGGCTTACCACACCTATAGCAAAATAACGAGCGCTCTGTCGCTTGACAAAATTGAAAAGTATGTCCATTTTGCAGACAATTCCAGCAAGTTAATGTCGCACAATTGCTTTGCCTCTCCTGTCTATTACTATGGATTTCTGCTATTTCACCTTCATCTTCAGAAAGAACTGCATCTACAGGTTTTTCACAAATTTCGTTTACCTGCCGTGTATACCTATTCATAGAGATGTCAGGGTGTGTGGTTGTAGCCTCCTTATGACAGAATATTTTTTCAGACTCTAAATATTCTTGTCGCAACTGTTGGACAGAACTATCAGCGATTGGGTAAACTCGACTTCTAATATCCTCCCTTAAATTTTTGTTTATCATTTCTACCATTTCTCTTTCAGGGACGGATTTATCAAGCCTTGATCGCATTTGCGTCATTGAGAAAAAAAATGCATCAATGTCTTCCCTAGGCTGCTGTTTCCTTTCAACCAAATCACTCATTAGCTCAAATCGCGATCTGGTTGATTGGTACATCTTTAAGAGTATCCCATTCGGTGACGAAGTTCGTCTGGATATACAGCCAGTACCATTTTTCCGCAACTCCCTTGACTAGTAAGTGAAAGTTGTCTAGCACTTCATCCCAGGAAACTTTATATTGTCGTTGAAGCCTTTCTACCCTAAATACGAAATCTTCGACGGCCAACTTACTCGGGCTGCCGTCAAATTCTAGACCCAACTTGTCAATGCGTAATTGATGATAGTCGCCTGATCTAGCGACCTCAATGTTTCCTGTTGAAGACGTTATTTGCTGAATTACTGGTGCTCTTATTCATGTGCGGTACAATATATTCTCGCAGCTTTTTATTATCCTGTTGGGTTTGCTGTAGCACCACGCTCATTTTCCCCAACATAACAGTCATATCAGCCATTTGTCTTTTGATATCACCTATTTCATCCGATTGGTCACTGTTTTTCTTACCATTCCCGCTCACCGAAGTATCCATTGTAACCGTTGGCCTCTGATTTGACTGAGCCTTCAATTCGGCACGCGCTGCAGCACTAGTTGATGGCTTGTCTGCTAGAATTGTTTGAGATTTGTAAAGAAATTGTGGCCTTATGCTACCTGCAGCCTGATCCATGACAGTACTTCTATTTTCGATGTATTAGATTTGTAAGACTTTCCAAAAGCGTTTGGGGTGGACCTATTCAAAACGAATTCTATTTGTCTCTCTCTTTTTCTGATTTTTTGGTCTATTAGCTTTGGGGAATTTTTCGACATATCATGTGGGAAATACCAATATTATCTTCGTTAGTAGTATTACTGTATATGTATGTATATCTCTATATATATTTCTTTTACCTATTTATTTAATTTATTTTTATTATTTTATATTTCTTTATTATCTCCGCTGTTAGTAGCCGTAGAATCTAAACTATATGAAATTTACTTATATATTTATTAATATGTATATTTAATGCTTGTAGAATAAGAAAATTTCACTTCATACACAACGTTTTATGATTTAGTTAGGTAAATAATTGTCATATGGAAATTTTTCTTTTACTAATTGAATATGTAAAAAAAATGTTTTATGACTTAATCAGGAAAAATAAAGTAACAAGTGTCTTTCAATAAAAAATGCAGGTAATAAAATTAAAAAATGCTTACCAGAGATATTTTTTTAAAGTATGTGGGGTTTTCCAATATACCTGCCTCAGCAAAATATATGTGCTTTAATCACAAAACTTGGGATATGCAGACAGCAGTACACACGTGCATTTTATTGCACCCGTTGTGGTAAAACCACAATTATTCTCTTCTTACAAATAATTTTATGGTCTTTATTGCTAAAAACTTAATTCCTACATGCTAAAACATTTATTTTTAAGGGTTGGAAACAAGTCATGCAAGTGTGATTGTGAAAAAACACACTGCACCAGGTAAATAAATCGCAATACCGTTCATTAATCAAAGCAATAGCATATTAATTGAAACTTTTGTTTTTCTGCTGTCAGTTTTTGAACACTGATATTAAATTCAAATAACGGTAAATTTATATTCGGTGCGAATCCATGTATTTGCAAAAGTACAACAATAAAATACATATTTTTGCCATACAAATAAACAATCGGCAACATTAAGTTCTACGTAGCTTATGTCCATATACATACATATGCATATGTGCGAAAACACAAGTTCTTTTTGTTTGTGTATATTTTTTCTTTGCTTTAGGAAAAATACACACATCCATTCATACTTATGCATGCAAAGGCACACATACATACATGTATGCATATGCAGATGAATAGCAAAGACATGAGAATAATAAGTGCTCTGAGAAAATAAAATACTCTCTTTGAAACACATGGATTTAGTAGAAAATCCACCAGCAAATTAAGCACTGACGGTACAATGTATGGACGTAGAACATCTTTATATTTATAGTCTTTGCTTTAATCATTTTATTCACACACATACACTAACATTTTTGCAGCTTGTTAACCAAGTTTGACAACTTTCTGCATTGTATACATTAACAGGCTGGGCTTGTGCATGTACCTTGTAAAATATTACCATGTTCGGCACTTTGGTGCTGTTTTGTGCAGCTCAGATATATGTAGATTGTAGTATTTATTATAAGAAAATTAAAAATTTTTAATACAGTTATATACCCACACAGGAGTGTTATCTCGTGATAGCATGAGAATTCGTGCGTGATTCTTAAAAAGAGCTCACGCACGAGTAATTTTCTTTAAGTCACGCTCACGCACTCACGTGTGATTAATTATAAATTTTATCACGATCACGCGTGACACAATATAAGCACGACATTTGCACATCTCTATAAATTAACATGATTTGCTTAAATCACCAAGATTTTTTTAAATCAAATTTTACATTGATCGATAGTGTGAACACGAATTTCGTCAGTCAACAATCAACTACAGAACTTTTTGTGGTTGAGTGACAGTCTGCGGCCATATTGGTTTTTGACTGATAGTGTGTACCAAAAAGCGTCAGTCAAGAGATATTTTTGTAGCATAAACAATACAAGATGAACGCGGAAAACTATTTTTTTAAGGAATTCACATATTATTATGAAATGCATCGCTGTGTGTGATGTTAAAGACAAAATATTAGGACAACGTCGTACGACTAGTTGTTAAAGATAAGAAAATATTAAAATAATTCATTATAAAAAAATATTGTAGGCAAGATTGAGCATCCAATTTGTGCTTTTTCTGTGTTTGTGTGTCTAATTTTTTTCTTGAATGAAGGTTTGAGTGTCGAAAATGATCGATAGTCTGAACAGCCAACACTATCATTTAAAACTGATGAATTTTTGACTGTCACTAATGTTTGATAATGTATACCCCAGTTTAGCATTTGTTTACCCTTATATGTTATGTAAAATGTATATAACATACCAAGGCGAATTCAGTATCAGGTGATTTTATCACTACAACAATATAACTACACAAAAAAAAACATGTAGTTTGCTATGCTACAAAACCAATCTGTTAGAAGATTTCTAAGCAAATTTTGACATTTTGCTTCAAATTGCTCGATTTGGCATCAACAGCTGATAATCAGCTGGGCGGAAAAGGTTACCTGATACTGAATTCGCCTTGATAACATACCAACGTGCGAACACAAAAATTATAAACCGTATGTAAAACGCGGATTTTGACATACACAGAAATATCATGTGTACAAAAAAGTGGCATTCCATAAGGCAAATACAAATAATTTGAACACAGCTTAAGCAATTCGAACCAAAATGTCAAAATTTGCTTGGATATCTTCTGACAGATTGGTTTTGTAGCACAGTAAACTACGTGTTGTTTTATGTGTTGTTAAATTATTGTAAGGAAGAGATCACCTGTTACTGAATTCTCCTTGGGTCACAGCATTCAATTTTAGTTTCTTATGGCAATCAGGATGTGTGAAAAACGATAGATAATCTATGTCGTGTAACTGTAGCGTTACATCACAGAACATACAGAAGTGTCACGAGACGGAAGATAAGGGTATTTTTCTGTTTGTCTCGTTTTCCCCCAAATTTTGTGGGAGTTTTTGTTTTGATTCTTCTTTCTAGTGCAATAAAACTACAACGCTTTTTATAAGCTATGTTAATTGGTAAGTAGTAATACAATACAATATCAAAAACACTATATTTTCTCTTTTTTCCACGAATTTTAAGAAATCTGATTGATGCTTTTTTTACCTGTCACTTTCTTAACTCCTGTGTATTCTGTAGTTACATCTTGACAATTATATGAAGAATTTTCACAAGTGTAAAAAGGGTATATAACAGTTCTTGTTTCAACACGGACGTGTTAACAACCCCTCGTACAAATATATTTAGAAATTGTTTATTAGTGGCAACTTTTGTATTCTGAATATTGATTTTTTCTACAAACCCAGATAAATATATTTAGATTTTTGCTTTGTACAAATACAGTGATTTGAAAGTGAATTTGTAAAGTCTTTAAATAATATTGATTCGAGTATTGAATATAGTTTTGTTTTAAAAAAGTATTTAATTTCGTTACGCTTTTGCAATTCAAATCGAAACTAACGAGAAAAGTTGGGTGTCAAAACTAGAAAATTAAAAAGTAAGTTCCATTACCGAATAAAATATGATATTATGATGCTCCATTGGTATAACTCATGTACTCAGCCTCTTCCAAAGACTTTATAATGATTTATAATTAAATATACATATAAAAACATGTATATGAAAAAAGTAATATATCAAAATGGAAATATACATACATATATATGTACATATGTACATGATGTATTGCGGCATATAAAATCATATCTTACAATATTGTTACGCACCCAGCTCAAATCAGTTTTCAAAGAAATTTCTTGGTTACTAGCTGCAATATAAAGCAATTTTTGAAGTTTTAAACTTGAGACTAGCAAAATGCAATGTCTTATAAAGCTGTGATTCGAAGTTTTGCTGATGTTTTGACTTATTATCATTTAAAACTTTCCAATTAGTTAAGTGCATATTTATTAATTTATACTACTCCTTTACTCATTGAAGAATAGAGAAAACATTGTATACCTTTCTAAACAGCTACATATGTATTCATATATACACTGGGTATATGACTTGTTTGTAATGAAAGCGTTTTCCAGGAACCATCAGGATACAAACTTTTGTTTAAAGACGATGATACTGTCATAAAATTTTGGACACAGATCATGAAATGCTTATTTTCTAGTTCTTTGAAAACATAAGCATTTCTCACTTCTTTCCTTTATAAACAATTATCTTGTTGTGTTTATTCTTAACAACAAGAGTTCATCCATTGGACACAATATTTTAAACGTATTGAAATCAGATTTTGACAAAACCAATAATTTTAAAAAATAAAACAAGTGTTCATTCCAATTGGTCATATGGATATTTCAATGCCACTGTACGTGACATTTGCACGGCTATAGAGTGGAATAGATTTTGTAAAGAAAGTAGTATCTGAAAAATAATTTGGTTTATATGTTTCATTTAGGATTTACTATATATAGGAAAAAACTTAGCATATTCGAAAGCATGTTGTGGAAAATATCGAGGGAAATAATGGCATATTGTACGTGACATAAATGGAAGTGATTTTGAAGTACATACATATACATATGTAGGTATATCAAAAATATGTAAAAATTGCGAATCTTGGAAGATTTAGTTTTTTTTATTGATTACATGCAACCACATATTCCTTCATAATTCTTTGTACATACTTAAATACAATTAGTCTTTGGATGATTTTACAACGAATAAAATTCAAAATCGTAAGGGATATCGTACGAGACATATTTTTCTCTTAGACTATTTATGTATCTATGTGCAAAAATGCTAAAAAAGCAAATGAAACGTTTAAAAAACAAGGTGATAAAAGCAATAAAGTCAAATTTATTTGTTAATACATACTAATTGTGTATGGAGCTTGGTTCACTACATACTAACTAAATTCGAATTTTTTCCCTTAATGAATACGATTTTCCAACCATTTCTGTACTAAATTCGGTTTTATATATCGAGGGCTTATATTCAATACCCGCCATACACCAATTTTTGGAAAATGACTTTGATCGCAAATTGTTCACTGATGCCAGCTTAATCTCTGACAAAAATGTCCGAAAAAAAAAATTAATATAAGTCTTTTTTTAATTTTTTTGTGATATCGCTATCAACCGCACGATTTTTTTTAATGCAATACCCGCCATACGCCATACATTGAGAATACGGAACGAATAAATTTCCAATTTGAATTACCTTTTTTTTAATTATGTTTATTTTTTTGTTATTGTTTTGTTATTGAATTCTTTTATGTTAGAAAAAAGTTAAACAAATGCTTAATTTAATAAAATTACATATTAGAGCAAAAAAAATATTTTTATTACTGTGTAATAACCGCTATACGCCATAAAAATATTTGAAGATTTCAGTTGCAATTCCCGACATCAACCATATCGCCACGAATAGAGTAAAATGATCTATTTTTTTATAAGGGTGACTCAGTAGTCATATTTAAAAAATATTATAGAAAAAAGATTAATTCATACCTTAGGAATTTTGGAATGAGACAGTTTTTTCTCTCTCCTGAAAAATTGTGTTTTGGCGTATGGCGGGTATTGAATATAAGCCGTCGATATGTAGTTGGAAAGCTTCCCCAAACAGTCAAGAGCATAAAGCGTTGGGCAACAACATTTTATAATATTAGCATATTGCCAGCTACTTTGTCAGCGGATATTTTAAATGCACTAACCAAGCTCCTTCAATTGAGACCCACATAGATAGTGTTCAAATTTAAAGGGACTGGATAAAAATATTGGGTCACCATTTCGAAGCATGGGTTATATTTAGGGTTTGGGAAACGAGAATTCGCGGGCGGGAAATGCCGACCTAATATTCCCGGGAAAGTTTTGAAATTTTTGAATTTTTTATAAATGGCGTAAGTGACTGAAATCTATTTGCATTCATATAAGAAATTTGTATTAGAATCCTATTATACTTTAATATCAAAACTTTCAGTGTTTTTTTATATATTACGAAAGTTCGTTTGAATGATTGTATTACTAAATTGACACGATGTAATTGTTTAAGTTCTCTTTTAAAGTTGATACGTTTTTCATCGTCTTTTTAAACACTGTTCGAAGGAAATTTTTAATTCTAACAACAAAAAGTAATTCTATAATTTTGTTTTTGTTTCAAATGTAACTGTAAGAAAGAAATAATTCCTTCGACACTGATAAACGAACAGTAAAATGTTCATATTTTTTTTTTAATTTAAAATAAAAATGTGAACTGTCAAAATTTATATAAATTGAAGTCACACCATTTCTCCTATCCCGTCTACTAGAAAAATTATTGCTTGACTCGAAAACTACATGCAAGATGCATTACGTAACAGCCGTTTCAGATTTTAATACAATTATTAACACTTTTGTGGAAAACGAAACTTTGACATGCTGAGCTGTTATTGTTTTTTGAAATTGTTGAGACTGAAATTAGATCAGCGAGGTACTTTAGTCAAAAGTATTAATAGTTGTATTATAGTCTGAAACAACCGTAATGAGTGTCTTTCAATCACTATCACAGAACAAAGAATACTTTGGATAAGTATCAATGATTACAATAATCAAATCGTTTCCTAAGCTAAATAATTCGATGTTAAACGAACTTGGACTGATTTTTCGCGGAATTAGTGAAAAATTTTTGGAAATAGTAGTGGAAATTTTAAGCTCATAGAAGCCTGAAGGAAATATTTTAGGAGAAATAAAATTTAAAATTAAAGACATTTAGACAGAGTGTGACTCAGGATATTTAAAATTCAGTCGTCAATTAGTATTCCAATGATCTCTTACTGTGTAATAGCTATATTCTATTTGCTTAAATTCACTTGAAAATTCTTAAAAATTTGTCATAGAACTGCTTTTGTATTAACTTTTATTTAAAAAGAATGCTTAAATAAATAAAACAATCGAAATTTCGCGGGAATTCCCGGAACGCGATTTTTGCTTTCCCGTTTCCTGGGAAGTTTAAAAGTCCGGGAAATCCCAAACTGTAGTCATATTGTGTTAAGACTGATTTCAGTATATTTACTACAATACGTAATGATTAGAATTCCTGAATTGAGTTTGTGAAAAAAGTTACAGCTCATACAAAGTCGCTTTTGGTCATGCGAATGACCTCTGAGGGATTTTGGTCACAGTGGTCAAATGAAGAGTTGGCATGCAATGCCACCCAATGCAGAGTAACTACTAGGACACTTACTACAATACTTAATGATTAGAATTCCTAAATTTTGTTTGTGAAAAAATAAAAAATCCCTCAGAGGTCATTCGTATGACCAAAAGCGACTTTGTATGAGCTTTCAATTACAGAATTGTTGGTATATTAAATATAATTATATTCTGGCAGAATCGAATATAAAAATGACCAAAAAACTTTTAAATGTTTTTTTCATATAACTTTTTAAATAACTCCCATGTTGTTACGTCACAGCATATTTATCTTCACACCTAAATATCTTGTAACGTAAGTCTTTACGTCGAAACATATTTAACACGTATCTTTACACACATGATAAAAAATAGTAAATATTTGTTTTCATGTTTTTATCCTCAATAGGAAAAGTATAAAAGTAGCGCCTAAAACACGATATTCATCGAATTCATATAAAAATATCCGTATCTGGCAGAGGATTCACAAAACAGTTGATTCCCTTTGGCAATAATTGGCTAAATCGCTAATCAGCTCAGATCCACCTCAAAGGGATGTGATCTATAATTGTGTCTAGTACCCTGCAGATAGCGTCTGTTTTTAAACGGTAATAGTTTATCGGGTATGTTTTGTATTCCACGTGAAATTATATCGTTCGGAATTGCCATATCATTGTTGTTACATATTTCTATGCAGGGTTGGGCAGTATTTGAAATACGTATTTAAAATAGAAATAGGTATTTTGTATTTATATTTTAAATACATGACCTGCAAGTATTTTATTTATTTATTCATATTGTAATAAAAAAGCCCAGAGGCCAAAAAAACGTACTACATAGTTCAATACTGAGCAAATGATTAACATTAATATATAAATATATTCAATAAAGATTAAATAACATATTTAATTTTGATAATAATTAACAATAGTAAATTCTTAGTCGGGCTTAAGTTCAGTGATTTCAATTCTTATTGAATGAAGTATTTTTTATTAATTAATGTGAGTTTCTAAAGAAGAGAAGAAAAATTAAGTTAGACTATAAGCTGGGGGAAATACCGATATTTTTCTGTGCAGCAACGCGGAAAATAATGGCGATAAAAACAAATGATTATTTGTTATTTATAAATTTACACATTTTTTTGTAAACATAAGTAACTTTTCTATAGAAGTGCTACCAAGTTTTTATACATTCAAAATGCCGTATAAACAGTGAGTTAATTTAGTTGCAAATATTTTTATTTGCAAATAGTGCGCCTATAAACGTAGTAAATGATTGTTCAATTTGTGTTAGAACATGAGCATAAGCCAGAGAACGAATCAGATCGGCTGTAAGACGGCTAACAGCCGCCGCCAGCCACAAACAATTCATTCATCGTACGCAGTTAGAAAATAAACTAATGGGAAATAAATAGAAACCTTTTGAAATAATTGCGACGAATTTGACATCATCAAATAATATAAGGTCTGTTCCAGATGCATAACAAAACAGTCCGAACTTGTACAAATTTATCCAAAAGCGTTCCAGATAGCAATTTTTGTGCAATTGTGAGAGCGAATGAGAGAGTAATTTTTTTCATTTCCTGTACAAACTAGTACGAACTTTTTCTTCTGGATAAGTTCGGACAAGAATTAAATAATCAGCTGTATTTTATTTACATATGAAACTGAAAAATTAATCAGAAAATTTGCAAATATAGGAAAAAAGTTTTTACATACAAATTTATTAAAAAGCAAAATGGAAGTTTTTTGAACAAAGTTGTAAGTACAATTGTGCATATTTCTCCATTTCTTTAATATAAAAATATGTTTTTTTCAATAATTCTCGTAGCTTTTACTTTGTTGGAACTTATTTTCATTTACTTTTTACAGCTGTTGCCAATGATGCAAAATTTTTGTTATTACAATGTTATGCGTTTTAAGCGACTAAAATCACTTAAATTAAATTTAATGTAAAATGTAAGCAACATTAGTATTTCAAGATGTGCAATTATGGTTTTTTGCGTTCCAGCAATTTTGGATAACTTTTGCATATTCAGAGAGTAATTTTCTTTTTTCTCTCATTAGTCCGAACTTGTACGAAATCTTGTGGAACAGACCTATAATTTAATTGCATTGTTATTTCACACATTAAATGTTTGTATTTTTTTATATAGCTAAGCAGCATAGCTCTAACAGGTTGTCGTAAGACACCTCTCTTCTTTTTATTTTTTTATTTATTATTTCTTTTCGTTTTTATTTATTTTTATATTAATGTACATTAAGTTCTTTATGTAAAAGGGTCATAGCAACTGTTTCATTTGGCATTACATTTTTTTTTTGTCTAAATCTTTAACGATTTATAATCCTACGTCCCTGGATGATGGTGGATAAGTAAAAAATCAAGAGCTTCGTTAAATATATTGCCTTTTAAGTAACTATTAAATCACATTTGTATACATAAAGTTTGCTCCTAAAAATGTCTGCTATAACCATGACATTTCCATTACTTAGTAAACAGATATTATCGGGATGAGCGGTTGTAATTTTATAGCCATAAATGTCTATAATTTTTCCCAGTGAATATTTTCTAGTTTTAACAAAAGGAAATACTTATGGTATATTATTTGAGAAATTGTTAGTATGGAAAATGTGCAATTTCCTTTGAATTTGCGCGATTGGATTTGTAGTTGATTGAACAATTGTCTTTAAATACCCTAAACTATTTTCAAAGTCAGAATCTGAAAATTGTGATAAAGGAGGTCCTATATTAATTAAATCATGTGGTATATGGATTAGATTATTTATATTCATAGTTTGCGAATTAGGGCCGTAATATCGAGGCATAAGTTCAACAAATGATTTTAACAATTCTTGAAAGTATTTTGATTTTAATGTAGCTAACTTGGTTGACAACAAAATACGACAAGAAGCAAATAAAATTAAAAAATGCTTGTACATTTCAACATTTAATATCTTTTTTTAAAGTAATTGCACCAGCATATAACAAGAAGAACGGAATTGTGTAGCTATCCTGTTTGCTTAATTCATTAAATCGTGTGATTTTCTTTGAAACTCTATAGGAAAATTTTTAGATAACATTAGTAGAATTTGTTGAAGTGCTGATACATTTTCTTGTGAAATATAAGAGAATGAATTTTTTACAATTAGTTTTTGAAGTAATTGCTTACTAATTCCGATATAAAGCATGTGCATTTATAACAACTTGTTTTATGGGATCAAAATTAATAATGTCCAGTAGTGGACTATCTTCTTTTGATAAGTGATGTTGAGGGTTTGATTTATTTTTAAATGACGAATATGAACGTTCCTCGCAATTTGTTTCCTTAAATGCGTTGGTGTTATTGACTGTCTCCCCTTAACGGTACACCTTTTGCAGGTAATAAAATCCAGTATGACCTCTGCAGCATTTAATAAAAGCTCGGGCTAAAATTACAAATTTTATATGTAAGTTTTCCGTTCAATTGTATACCTACATTTGTAAGAATAAAAAAATATATACATACATATCAGGTTTAACATTTGAAAGTTTTTCTTTATACCTGCGCTAATGAAATTATTGCTTAAAACTGCCTAGCTCGCCTAGCTGAAAAAAAGTTAAAATTTCTGGGAAAACACACAGATTTTTTAAATTTGAAGTATTGAGAATATATTACACTTAACAAAAAAATTATGCTGGGAAAGCACTTAAATTGTAGTTTTCATAGTATTTAGCCAACGATGTAAAAAATAGTTGGGCAACCCCATTATGAGGTTATGAGGTTATTTGTGTGTTGGCACAGCACTCCAAAAGTAGAACTTTTTTTGCCAACACCTTAGGGGGAGTATACCATTGTGTTCAGCGTTTTTCTGTGTCATTTTGACGTACTTACAGTGTAATTTATGTATTTTTATTTATTGGAATTAATAAATTTATGAAAATTGTTTTTAATCGGTTAACCGATTAAACCTAAACTTCGATTAATCGAGCGATTAACCGATTAAAACAAAAACTCGTTTAATTTACTACCCTATTACATAAATACATATATGTAGATTAAACATATGCATGAAACTAAATAATGATGTTCATGAAACTTTCGCTATAATTTTTTTATTCGTTTCATTCTATTTGATACAGATGAATAACTATGAAACAAGCACAATGAACACTCAATAGTTAAGAACGCAGTAATATGATATTGGTTTGTTTACTAATACAAGAGCATACTAACATTTACAAATGTGAAACAGAACATGTGTGGAGTAAATCTCGATTAAGTTCATGCAAAAACAATATGCTTTTAAAGATCAGTGTTGCCAGTTGTATGAATAGGGAAAATACTAGAATAATCGCCGAAAAGGAAGTTAAAAAATTTCATTACTCGCTTACAAAACACATTACATAAAATTTAAAAAAGTAGAAGTTGTTTGGTAAGAAGAATGATTTCTGTAGATTTCATAGATTACGTGAATATGTTGCAAAATAAAAAATGTAAGAAGTTCTCAAGAATCGATTATTTTAGTCTCACGCCTTGTTAAAATCATTAAGTTGGTAATCCAGTAGGGAAGAGCTTCCACCAAAAATGCTTAATTCCAAACCCGATTACCTTTTTGTGTGCTGTGCTATTACATATGTGCGACGCATACAAAAAATTCGATGATTTCACTATATTGGAAACATTGCTATTGCGTATTAATAACAAAAGATGAGATGAGATAAAGCAGCATGAAACAAAAGTCGTTTCAATGAACAATCTCTTTGTGTTAACAGTATGAAACGAAATGTTTTCACTCACAGTATGATAAAAGCAACAGTTTGTTCAACATTAACATATTTATTCGAAGTTGGACTTTAGTAAACAAACATTTCAGTAGTTTCATGGATTGAATTGTTCATGCAACTCTATAATGTAGATGTACATGATGTGGAATATTTTGTGTTTTAAATACGTACAAAAAATTAAAGTATTTTGTATTTTAAATACATGACCAGCAAATATTTTGTACTTTGTGTTTTAAATACTGCAAACCATGATACAATTACATATACAAGGTACCTGCACAAGCCCAGCCTGTTAATGTATACAATGCAGAAACTTGTCAAACTTTGTTTACAAGCCGCAAAAATGTTAGCGTATGTGTGTGAATAAAATGATTACAGTGTTGCTAATGAATTTGCATGTAGCTGTGCCTCCAATTACACATTGAAGAAAATTACACTACACATCCTTTGTGTAGGTTAAAATTAAAACAAAATTAAACAAAAATAGAAGTCAAAGTAGAATTACACTCAGATTATACATGAATCTAATTATAGGCCTACACATGTGAGTAGAAATTACATACTCTGTATATTACACACATATTGGCAACACTGAATGACTATAATCATTCATGAATGCCGCGTCTGCAATTGTACTTTAGTTACCCTGTAATTGTTATTTTTAATAACAAAAGACATCTGTTTTTGACTAAATTGTGTTTTTTTCTACCAACAAAATGCGTGTGTTTCTTGGTGTTGCAATTTTGTTGTAGTCGTGCAAGTACCTTGTATAATTGTATCATGCTGCAAACCATGTATTTTGCCCAACTCTGTTTCCATGAACAATTCAATGGCAATTCTACACATTTTAATTTCACGTGGAATACAGAACATACCAGTATGAACATGCGAAGCAGCTTTATTTATGTATGAACTCATATTATAACAAAAGTACTTACGCTATTTCCTGCAATCCAAGCGGGTTGCTGCAACCTCGGAAAAGTCTTCTCACCTTTCCTGTTCGCTATTCTTCTAATAGCAAATATGCAACATCGGTAGTGCTCATTTTGTTTATTTTTATATGAATTTAATTCTTTGCGTTTAAACAACGGTTTTTATATTTTAAATAAATTCGCCTTAAAGTTACACAAATGTAAACAATGTAATATAACTTATTTGATTTGTTTACTCTACCACCATTTATATTCAGGGATGTCACAAGAAACCATGTCGGTTTTGCTGATTGTCGTTTTTGAAAACCAATGTGGTTTCATTTGGTGTCATGAAACCAAGTTGGTTTTGTTAATTTCGAATGTAATTAAAACCAATGATCGAATCAGCTGTTGCTCACATTTGCTTATTATTTGCAAATTTTTATTTTACTTTTTTGCAGGATATATAAAAAAAATATTGTTTTCATTAAAATAACAATAAAATTAATTATATTTTATTATTTATTATTAAAATAAGGAATAAGGTGCTATAGTGCGATAAGGAATAATATGAAGAGTGACGAGAAAAATTTCTGAGGGATTTGTGCATCAATCCACTTGAGCTGCCGGAGTGTATTGTTTTATTGTGTGTTTATATTGGAAGCTGCCTTGCAGATTTGTACATAATTATCGTTTAAACAAGAAAGCATTTCGTATTAAAGGGCCTTTATCGCGTTGTGGCTTTTATCGGAAGGATGTTATCAAAAAATAGTCGGGAAGGATATAAGTCTAGGTAGAAGCATAGTGACAACAATTTAAGGTGATGTGCTCAACGTGGTTCATTTGTCCACAGTATCTTCGATTGGAAACGGACAGCAATGATAAACGCACACCAAGAGACTATTTTTACAAGAAATATTAGATTCCTTCCACAATTAGTTGCATTGACGGGGCACATAAAAGACATAAAAACTAGTATTTACAAGCATTTATAATTTAATTGATACGGTTATACATGATTTTGAAGTATACAATATATGTAAAAATAGTTCTTTTATGAAGCAAATATTCTAATAAATAAGTAAATTTATTTAAATTTGTGAAAAAAGTAGCGAATCTCTAGTTTTCTAAGAAATTTTTGGGTAAGTGTTCCCTGCTTATCCGCATTAGCAGCAGTGAAATGTGCATAGGATCCAGCTAACTCCTCAATAATCAATTTCAATGTATTTTTAATAAAAAAATATTTAACTGTATAACTAAAATAATAATTTGGTATTAGTGCGTTCACAAATGTTAGATTTACTCAAATTTAAAAAAATAATAAAAAGCACGAAAATGAAAACTGACAGCTGTTGTGAGCTGCTTGGTTTATTTCCAATAACAAAACCGATAACATTGGTTTCCATTACACCTAAAAACGACATCAATTCTAGTTCCAATATAAAACCGACAGCATTGGATTTCATGCCACCAAAGCATTTTTTCTTGTCGTTTTTAAAACCAATTCTGACAAGATTGGTTTCTATGACACCACAGATTATTATATTTCCTTTCTATAATATTTTTTATATTAAGAAAACCAGTTTTAAGAATATTTGAGCGCAAATGCCATAATTTAAAAAATTTCTGAAGAAAAATATTGGATTAAAAGCAGTAAACAAATGAACGAAAACATAAAACATCTGTTTGGAATATCGGTTTTATTTCCATTCGAAAATAACAAAACTGACTTGTTTACATGACAATAAATGAAACCAATATTGGTTTGCAAAACCGACAACCAGCAAAACTGACTTTAATTCTATGACACCCCCCATTTAGTTGTATTGTTGAAGTAAATTACAAGATTGCGCTTAAACATTGCTACCGACATAGCGAATAAGCGGAAATTCCTATGTAAGACGTTCCACAACCGTGCAACTCTCACAACAAAAATTTTCTATTCGTATATTTATTTTACTGGTGTTTTCTTTTTTATGAAAATTACTATCTATGTTTCAATTTTTGACAACACCTGCCATGAAATAAAGAACATACTAGGTTTGATACCGTACTCCACATTGGGAGCCCACGGGATCCCAATTTTACAGTCCGTAATTTTTCTTTGGGTTAGTTTGGTCTAGTCGGAAAACAATCAGCTGTTCAAAAAAAATTAAATTATTCTAAACACTAAAAACATTGAACAGTTGTATCAAAAAGGTTTATAAACCAGTTGTGAACTAAGGCCGAGTACACACTGTGACATTTTGTGACAAATATGGCAAAAATAGCAGTGGGAACTAGTGGCAACGTTTGTCATTTCCGATATTTTTCGTTGCGTGGCATTACCACACAAACTGTTTATGTATCTGATGTAGAAAGTTGGCAGCACTGCAGACACAAAAATAAAATGTCTCGCATCAAAGCATATTTATATAAAGTATATGCAGGTCTACAACAACTAAGAAACTACAAAAACAACAGGCAACAAAAAAAAACAGACAAAGACAACACCAGTAGTAGGGAACTGCCGGTACGGGGCCAATTAAACTTGTGAAATTGTGGGCTGAAATTGTTAAATTGTGGGCTGAAATTGTTAAATTGTGGGCTGAAATTGTTAAATTGTGGCTGAAATTGTTAAATTTGGGTAATTAAAATTTGAAAATTTTAAAATTCTTGGAAATTTGTGAAATTTGATACCTACGAGGGTGGTTCAATAAGTCCGTCCGATTTTTTGTTTACATTAGGAGTTTTTTTGTTTACATTAACTGTTTTTTATTTATATAAGGAGTTTTTTGTATTACTACATACGAGGGCGGTTCAATAAGTCAGGTTTTTTATGACCGTGGGAATTTATATGTATGTATGTTTGTGGGTAACATTAAGGGGGTTTAAAGGTTTGAAGCTTTTATATGTATATGAGTAGTAGGGAACTAGCGGTTCTACCGCAATTAAAATTGTTAAATTGTGGCTGAAATTGTTAAATTGTGGGCTGAAATTGTTAAATTGTGGCTGAAATTGTTAAATTTTGGCTGAAATTTTAAAATTCTTGGAAATTTGTTTACATTAAGTGTTTTTTGTTTACATTAACTGTTTTTTGTTTATATTAAGTGTATGTATGTTTGTATGTATGTTTGTATGTATATATGACCGTGGGAACTTGTGCGCGGAATATTTTGTGGGAATACATTAAGGGGGTTTATATGTTTGAAGCTGTTATATGTATATGATTTTTCCTAATGCCGAAGGCAATACATGATTATTTTTTTCAAATGCCGACGGCAAAACATGATTATTATTTTTTTCAAATGCCGACGGGAAAACATGTTTATTTTTTTCAAATGCCGACGGGAAAATCATGGAAATGATTTTTCCTAATGCCGACGGAAAATTTGTGGGTGTGTCTAGCTGTAGGAATTGAAGTCTGGCTGTGATTGGTGGAGGGCGGGGTGTGTCTAGCTGTAGGAATTGAAGTCTGGCTGTGATTGGTGGAGGACGGGGTTTGTCTAGATTGTGAGACCTTAAGGCTGACCGTGATTTGGGTAGGTGAGGGTGTTTTGTAATATGTAACCGCGGGAATTCGGTGAAGTTTATGCTTGTTGGAATTTAAACCAAGCTGTGCTTGTGGAGGGGCGAGATGTATTTGCGGTAGATCGACTGGTGTAGGGTGGGGAGTTGTTGTAATATGTATCCGTGGGAATCTGTGTACATGTATGTATGTATGTCTGTAAGAGTTTAAGGCTGTCTGTGATTTATCAAAGGTAAGGTGAGAGTGTTCATGTAATACGTATCCGGGGGAATCTGTGTATATGTATGTTCGTAGTAGTTTAAGGCTGATTGTGATTTGAGGTGGGGGAGGGTTTTGTTGTGATAGATAGATAGATAGAATGTGCCTATGTGTACATGTCAGTATATATGTGTGTATGTATATGTAGCAGTTTAAGTCTATCCTTGATTTGAGGTAGGCGGGGAGGTGTTATTGTAATATGTATCTATAGGAATTTGGGAGTTTATATGTTTGTAGAAATTTTTGTGCATGTATGTCAGTAGAAGTTTAAGGCTGATCGTGATTTGGATTGTTGAGATTGATCGATTGTATGTGACCTTGAGAATTTGTGTATGTATATCTGTAGAAAATTTAAGGCTTATCGTGATTTATGAGGGGCGAAGTGTTCATTAAATATATCATGATTAATGAGAGGTGAGGTGAAGGTGTTCATGTATATGTATACGTATTTGTGCGTATGTATGTCTATATGAGTTTAAGGCTGATCGTGATTTAGGTTGTGAGATTGATAGATTGTATGTTACCTTGAGATTTTGTGTATGTATATCTGTAAGAACTTTAGGCTGACTGTGTTTTGTGAGGGGAGGGGCGTTGTTGAAATAGGTGTAATTTTTCGTAGATGAATTTTAGTATGTGTGTGTGTGTGTGTATGTGATTTTCTCACCATAGTATTTATATGTACGTAGAAATAAATTGTTTCTCATATGAACATTTTTTGCTAGAAAATATTATCATATATCTGAACTTCCCTAATCCTAGTATGTTTTTCATATTGGAGGATGAGATTGCTTTATATTTTATCAAGCTTAAATTTGTCCAGTGTTAAAGTCTGTCGGTCAGAAATTTGTTTATATTTGTATAAATATTAATTTCAGATTTTGCAAAATTCTTGCGTACGATCGTGGTGATTGTTTTTTGTGTGTGTATGTGTGTATGTGCGATAGAGTTTGACTGGTCTGTGATAAGTTTGTTTATTTAAGTACATTTGTCTTCTTCGACTTTCGTCTTCAAGCGTCAATAGCTTGGAGAACGGTTTGTATGTTTTCATGATGTAGATATGTAAGTGTGATTGTTAAAATCCAATAAATACTTGAGCATGGGTAAGAAATTTGATAATATGTGTACATACATATGTACATATGGATCTACAAATTGATTTTATGTATGTATGTATGTACATACAAATAAGTCTGGGGCTCCCTGTTTAAATACATTTTTTTTTTGTCATGTGCGGTCTTTTGTTGTTGCTGTTGTAAATATTCGTCAGGTCTTTTGTGTATAGATGTGAAATATATCCATAGTTTTTTTATTTGAAATTAAAAAAACGTTCTTTTAATTTTTAGATGCATTTTCTTAAAAGTTTGTGAGGAGTTTCTGTTTGAAGTAGAATTGAATTCCTCTCTAGTTTTAGTAACTATAGTATAAATATTTAATATATTTTATTTCCATTTGTTTAAAGTTGATGTAGCCTAATGCGTTAAATCTTCGTCAACATTAGAAATTTTTCGGTGTAAAATTTTTTCCAACTATCATCTTTTTTCTTCACCTTTTTCATATATTTTAGAACATCTTGCATTGGCTTTAAAAAATGACAAACGCTTTGAAATGAAACTGATTCAGCAGTCCAGCTTAGGTGATGATAGTTTTTTTGTTAACCACTTTGCTTCTCTCTCTCCTTTTTTATTGATAAACATTTAAAATCAAATGGTGGTTTTATAATGAAATTGTTATATTCATTATTGTTAAAAACATCCGCTACTTCTTTTTGTAATGAAAATCATTCGAAACCTTACTCGTATATTAAAACCATTTCTTCATTCATATTACTTAATTTATAAGACTTTCAGGACTTTCTATTATTCGATCATCAGTAAAAATGCAGTAGCTGAGGTCCTTGCTTACTGTTTCATATTAAATTTCTATATCAATTGAGCCGCTATTGAATAAAAGGAACTTTTATCTTAAACTTTAGTGCATTTGGAAGTGCTTGAAATTCTTTCATATAATAGCTTTGTTGGAATCTTAGATAAGAGTACATATAATATAGAATTACATAACGTTTATTTTTAATTTTTATGTTAAGATCATCATCATTTGGATATAAGACTGAATTTAAATGTACTTTTAAATTAGTTAAATCATAATGAGGAAACTTGTTTTCTTCTTGAATAGCGATCAACAGAAAACGAAATCGTTTTCTTACAATTTAGGTCTGGCCTCTCAACGGTTCCTCTAGTATACAAGATGACTTTCTATGTCATCATATCTGCCTACTCTTTGTCAGCGTTAAGGGACAATTAAATGTTAAAATTTTAATTCCTCAAATTGTGTTACTTCATACTGATAATATATTTTCATTAATAAGGTATATGTTTATCTTATGAAGATTACTCGCCTATGGCTTTTATTTGATGTTCTAGATGATTTTTTTCTCATTTTATTAAATTTCAGCGTATTGTGTATATATTTCTGATATTTTTAAGTGCGCTTTATTTACCTGTCAGACAAAGTGTGATACTCAGTCTCTCTTTTTAATATTTTTTTTTCTTCTTTTAATGTATCACTACTATTTTATCAGATTTTACTACTTGAAAAAGAGAATATTTGTATAATTTTTAAATGTATTCATATATACATATAGGTAAATATATGTATGTATGTATAGAGAAATTACTTTATCTACAAAGAAATACATGTTTAATAATCAACTATTCTAGAAAATCTATCTCAAATAATTCAGTTACCTCCACCATCAATTCACCTTCTGTGTTTTCATAGTATCAGAATCATTAGAATATCTATGTTTGAGAGAATTTTTACATCGAGTTTTTTCTACATGAGTTTTGCTGGTTGACCCCCTTGAAGTTATTGTTGACGTAGACTGGGTTGTATCACATTCAGATGTAATCATTTCTTACTTAAAAAAGATCCTCATCACCATCATCCATATCTGTATACATTTCATTCATGAGTTGGTTTGATCCAGATACAATTGCTGTCTACAGATTAATAATTAGAAACAAGTTTCTCATCACCTTCTAACAGATTTATATATTTTGCTAGCATGCATGCCTTAGCATGCTTCTATTGATAGTGAAGTGAGAGTCCGACATGTAGTGGTGTTTCAATTAAAAATCTATACTATTAGAATTTAAGATTTCGCTCTTTTTATTCTTTTACAAAGTAGATACATATTTATGTATTTCATTTAGCACAGAGTCATAAAATTTCTTTGCTTACAAAATTGTGTGACATTCTTTTAAATTTGCATGCTTAGGCATGCTTTCAATATTTTTTTCTGTAAATTTATTTGATACTCATACAGATACAGATATAAAGTAAGATCTGCTTACATTGCATTTTACAATTTATGTATGCTTCAACATGATTCCAGTTGAAGTCCATATTTATTCAGTAAGTTTGTTTGATACTAATTCATACACATATACATTCTTAAAGATTGGAAATCTAAGTCCAATTTATGTAGTTTATCTATATTTTCTAAAGATTAGATAGCTATAGAAATTAATACAGTAAAGATCTATTATAATAGCCCATGGGCATATTTTAAAATTGCGCTTGCTAGAGCTTTCGAAATGGAAAATGTACAATTTTCACTATAAAAAGTGATAATATTAGGTGTTACTGAATATTACACTGTGTTGTAATTTATTTTGAACACTTAAGTTTTCACAATATTTCATACAGCCCATCAAGTTTAGAGAATTTCCAGTATATTAAGTTAATTATCTTTCTTAAGACCTATCATTCCTTCAAAAATACAAACCAAACTAGATTTTTCCTGTTTAATTTTATTTTTTACTTTCATTAAATTTCAACATTTTATTCATCTTCAAATTATTATATTTAGCAGCTTTTTCTCATTTGTTGAGTTAACTTTAATCGGAAACATTTAAATAGTGAGATGAACTTTTATATTGTATGCGAGTACATTAAGTAATTCTTTGTATATTTCATTTATATGAACCATCATCACATAATTCCTTTGAATGATCTATTAAATCATTCTACTATTGATGCTTTCATATTAAGTAATGTTTAATATTCTACATATGCATGAATTTTCCAGTGTCTTTTAAAAAATTCTTTACAATCATCCATTTGTAAGCTTTTTGGTACTCATAACATTTCAAAAATATTTTCCACAGCCTAGGTTTTTTCGAATGCAACTTTTATTTTCAACGGTATTGACCATAGAAACTTTGTGAATGAATCATTTACAGTCTACAATAATCAATAATTTCTATTTTCTGTAGAATAGTTTCCCATTTCACCTAAATCAGCTCCATAAAAGATCAACTATTCCTTTCATTACATATCTACAATACACAAAAAATTTTCTAGATTTATTATAGAGTTCGTCTACAAAATTTCTTTTTAAAGACATTGAGTTATTTTAAAGATTTTTTGGAGAGTGTTGTGATCTACTTGATGCACTTTCAGCTATTTATACTATCATGTAGTTCATTTTCCAATCTATAAATTTTATCGTTCAGCTGTTCAATTTGTTTTTTCAAAAGATGATTTGATTTTTAGTATGTATTTTATCAATTTTATAACTATCTTCTATCTCTCTAATTGTATTTCACGTTGTACTCTATCAATTTGCATTTTAATATATTCTTGAATTATATTAATTCCTTAAGCTATATTATTAATTTGTCCTATAGTTTATCGTTTGGAGTTTCCAGAAACAATTTACTGATAACATCATTCTCTGTCAGTGAATGATGATGATGATTAGTAGAAATTATATATTTTATATAGTTTTCAACATCAAATTTCTCATAGTATTTCCATGTTTTATTATCAATCATTAAAGAAAATAAGCTACTATTAGGGCCTATATTTGACCATCAACTTGTATTTTATCTTCATTTAGTTTTAGGTTACTATCACCAAACTTTCATTCATTATTCAAATCTTGATGTGGGCCATAGTTTGTATCTAATTCAATTCTTCCTTCCAAGACTGATAAATGAGTATAAGTGTCTTCAGAATTGGAAGTCTATGAGTAAAAATCATCTTCATCATCCTCATCATCATTCTCAGTATTAGCATCATTAAATAAGATGATATCATCAAATATTGTTCCTTCTGAAAGTTTCTTTGGTGTACTTGTCTCTATATTGACTGATGGCTTTAAACTTGTATTATTTTCAGCTTCTATCTTGATTTTACTTTCTTCTTTCTTGCGAATTCTTTCAATATTTCTAGAACTATTTATGAATTCTTTGAGAGGTTCTGTTATAGGTTTAAATGTATCTTTTCTAGCTCACAAGTATCTATTTAACCAGTTTTTATACTACGAAGCTTTTTCTTCAAGACATTTCTTGTCATCACCAACTGTTTTAAAATTTTCTCATCCATATTTAGCAAATAAGAGGTATCAGCTATTAGATTAGGTATCAGCTATCAGATCAGGTTATCAGGTAACTGGTCTGGTTTTCAGATCAGCTTATCAGGACCTGGTCTGTTTTTCAGATCAGCTTATCATGACCTGGTCTGGTTTTCAGATCAGCCTATCAGGACCTGATCTGGTTTTCAGATCAGCTTAATAGGACCTGGTCTGGTTTTCAGATCAGCTTATCAGGACCTGGTCTGGTTTTCAGATCAGCTTTTCAGGACCTGGTCTGGTTTTCAGATCAGCTTATCAGGACCTGGTCTGGTTTTCAGATCAGCTTATCAGGACCTGGTCTGGTTTTCAGATCAGCTTTTCAGGACCTGGTCTGGTTTTCAGATCAGCTTAATAGGACCTGGTCTGGTTTTCAGATCAGCTTATCAGGACCTGGTCTGGTTTTCAGATCAGCTTTTCAGGACCTGGTATGGTTTTCAGATCAGCTTATCTGATTCAGATTGGGTTATCAGTTTACAAGTAGCTGCCCATTTATAACATTTAGATGAATGCAGTTTAAGGTCAGATGAAAAACGAAAAAGTAAACTTTTATGTAGTCAAATTCTCTTTTTTTCTATAACGATCATCGTTCAATTCAATATCGTTGCTTATAATCAAAATCCATATTTATCCTTCCAACATGCTTTATATTTGTCTCATCTTACTTAAAAATTATAATTACATTATGATTATCTAGTATCAAATGTTTGGTGATTCTGGTATAAGTTTGACATCAGCAGAATGCATCAACATTCTTATCTCACTCCATACAAAAATATGTTTCTCACATCTAACATCGTTAAATATCATATCGGAATTACTTTTAGCTTTGTTAGGAGAAATAACAGATTCAGTATCTATAAATGTGTATTATCCCATTCCTTTAATTAATGAAATTATGTAATATCTTTAAGTATCCATATTTGGGTTGATAGAGTAATTTTGAGTATTAATATGTAGATGTTTTAAAATTTTAGTTCATTAAGACTTTTTAGCAAGCCATATTAAACATATTATTTTTTATTTTATTTTTTTTTTTTTTTACAATTTGACAGACCAACTATTTTTGCGCAAATAAAATTTGATAGAGAGGGAACTATGACTTGTTTTAGAACTAACGTTTGATGAATCATCAAAATTTTGTACCATCCTTTTTTTAGGTTGTTTTGACTATGAGTATGCACCAATATTTATGAAATATTTCATAAATATTGTCTCTTATTTAGAAAAAATAAAATAATACAGCTATACGACACCAGAAAATATTTTCTGGTATCGTATAGCTGTATTATTTCATTTTTCCTATATAAGAGATAATGGTCCCTACTCATAGTCAAAACAAAGTATATTTTAACAGCCTTATTTATAAAAATTATTAAGACTTTATAAAGGTTTTTTTAGAAAAATTTTCATAAAAAGATTTTCTAAAAAAGCCTTTATAAAGTCTTAATAATTTTTATAAATAAGGCTGTTAAAATATACTTTGTTTCACTAACCACATTTGTGTAACTAATTGCATTTAATAAATATTGACGTATACTCATAATCAAAACAAATGATAGTTTTATGTTGTTTTGAATGTGAGTATACATCATTATCTCTTATTAAATAAATAAAATAATGCAGCTACACGATTTCAGAAAATATTTTCTGATATCGTATAGCTGTATTATTTTATTTTTTTAATAAGAGATAATATTTATAAAATGCATTTAGTTACACAAATGTGGTTAGTGAAACAACCTAAAAATAGGATGGTACAAAATTTTGATGATTCATCAAACGTTAGTTCTAAAACAAGTCATAGTTCCCCCTCTATCAAATTTTATTTGCGCAAAAATAGTTGGTCTGTCAAATTGTAAAAAAAAAAAAAAAATAAAATAAAAAATAATATGTTTAATATGGCTTGCTAAAAAGTCTTAATGAACTAAAATTTTAAAACATCTACATATTAATACTCAAAATTACTCTATCAACCCAAATATGGATACTTAAAGATATTACATAATTTCATTAATTAAAGGAATGGGATAATACACATTTATAGATACTGAATCTGTTATTTCTCCTAACAAAGCTAAAAGTAATTCCGATATGATATTTAACGATGTTAGATGTGAGAAACATATTTTTGTATGGAGTGAGATAAGAATGTTGATGCATTCTGCTGATGTCAAACTTATACCAGAATCACCAAACATTTGATACTAGATAATCATAATGTAATTATAATTTTTAAGTAAGATGAGACAAATATAAAGCATGTTGGAAGGATAAATATGGATTTTGATTATAAGCAACGATATTGAATTGAACGATGATCGTTATAGAAAAAAAGAGAATTTGACTACATAAAAGTTTACTTTTTCGTTTTTCATCTGACCTTAAACTGCATTCATCTAAATGTTATAAATGGGCAGCTACTTGTAAACTGATAACCCAATCTGAATCAGATAAGCTGATCTGAAAACCATACCAGGTCCTGATAAGCTGATCTGAAAACCAGACCAGGTCCTGAAAAGCTGATCTGAAAACCAGACCAGGTCCTGATAAGCTGATCTGAAAACCAGACCAGGTCCTATTAAGCTGATCTGAAAACCAGACCAGGTCCTGAAAAGCTGATCTGAAAACCAGACCAGGTCCTGATAAGCTGATCTGAAAACCAGACCAGGTCCTGATAAGCTGATCTGAAAACCAGATCAGATCCTGATAAGCTGATCTGAAAACCAGACCAGGTCCTGATAAGCTGATCTGAAAACCAGACCAGGTCCTGATAAGCTGATCTGAAAACCAGATCAGGTCCTGATAAGCTGATCTGAAAACCAGACCAGTTACCTGATAACCTGATCTGATAGCTGATACCTGATCTAATAGCTGATACCTGTTATTTACTATTATTAAACATGGATGAGAAAATTTTAAAACAGTTGGTGTTGACAAGAAATGTCTTGAAGAAAAAGCTTCGTAGTATAAAAACTGGTGAAATAGATATATGTGAACAACTAAGACATACATTTATACCTATAACAGAACCACTCAAAGAATTCATAAATAGTTCTAACAAAATTAAAAGAATTCCCCTGAAAGAAGAAAGTAAAATGAAGACAGAAGTTGAAAATAATACAAGTTTAAAGTCTCAGAAGCCATCAGTCAAGATAGAGTCAAGTACACCAAAGAAACTAGCAGAAGGAACAATATTCGATAATACCATCTTGTTTAATGATGTTAATAATGAGAATGATGATGAGGATGATGAAGATGATTTCTACTCGCAGACTTCCAATACCGATGACACTTATACTGACTTATCAGTCTTGGAAGGAAGAAATGAATTAGATACAAACTATGATCCACATAAAGATTTCAATAATGAATGGAAATTTGGTGATAGTAACCTCAAACTTAATGAAGATAAAATACAAGTTGGTGGTCGAATATGGACTCTAACAGTAGCTTTATTTTCTTTAATGATTGATAATAAAACATGGAAATACTATGAGAAATTTGATTTTGAAAACTATATAAAATATATAATTTTTACTAATACATGGATAGAGAATCATCATCATTCACTGACGGAGAATGATGTTATCAGTAAATTGTTTCTGGAAACTCAAATCGATAAACTATAGGACAAATTAATAATATAGCTTAAGGAATTAATATAATTCAAGAATATATTAAAATGTAAATTGATGGAGTACAACGTGAAATACAATTAGAGATACAAGATAGTTATAAAATTGAAAAACATATACTAAAAATTAAATCATCTTTTAAAAAAACAAATTGAACAGCTGAACGATAAAATTTATAGATTGGAAAATGAACTACATGATAGTATAAATAGCTGAAAGTGCATCAAGTAAATCACAACACTCTCCAAAAAATCTGTAAAACAACTTAATGTCTTCAAAAAGAAATTTAGTAAACGAACTCTATAATAAATCTCGAAAATTGCTTGTGGATTGCAGATATGTAATGAAAGGAATAGTTGATCTTTTATGGAGCTGATTTAGGTGAAATGGGAAACTATTCTACAGAAAATAGAAATTATTGATTATTGTAGACTGCAAATGATTCATTCACAAAGTTTCTATGGTCAATACCGTTGAAAATAAAAGTTGCACTCGAAAAAACCTACGCTGTGGAAAATGTTTTTGAAATGTTATGAGTACCAAAAAACTTACAAATGGATGACTGTAAAGAATTTTTTAATAGACACTGGAAAATTCATGCATAAGTAGAATATTAAATATTACTTAATATGAAAGCATCAATAGTAGAATGATTTAATAGATGATCCAAAGGAATTATGTGATGATGGTTCATATAAGTGTATTGAAATATACAAAGAATTACTTAATGTACTCGTATACAATATAAAAGTTCATCTCACTATTTAAATGTTTCCGATTAAAGTTAACTCAACAATGAGAAAAAGCTGCTAAATATAATAATTTGAAGATGAACAAAATGTTGAAATTTAATATGAAAGTAAAAAATAAAATTAAACAGGAAAAATCTAGTTTGGTTTGTATTTTTGAAGGAATGATTAGGAATGATAGGTCTTAAGAAAGATAATTAACTTAATATACAGGAAATTCTCTAAACTTGTTGGCCTGTATGAAATATTGTTAAAACTTAAGCGTTCAAAATAAATTACAACACAGTGTAATATTCAGTAACACATAATATTATCACTTTTTATAGTGAAAATTTTATATTTTCCATTTCGAAAGCTCTAGCAAGCGAAATTTTAAAATATGCTCATGGGCTATTACAATAATTGTTCTTCTATTCTATTAATTTCTATAGCTATCAAATCTTTAGAAAATATAGACAAACTACATAAATTGGACTTAGATTTCCAATCTTTAAGAATGTATATGTGTATGAAATAGTATCAAACAAACTTACTGAATAAATATGGACATCAACTGGAATCATGCTGAAGCATACATAAATTGTAAAATGCAATATCAGCAGATCTTACTTTATACCTGTATCTGTATGAGTATAAAATAAATTTACAGAAAAAATATTGAAAGCATGCCGAAGCATGCAAATTTAAAAGAATTCCTCACGTCATATAATTTTGTAAGTAAAGAAATATTATGCTTGTATGTTAAATGAAATACATATGTATCTACTCTGTAAAAAATTCAGAAGAGTGAATTCTTAAATTCTAATAGTATAGATTTTTAACTGAAACACCACTACATGTCGGACTCTCACTTCACTATCAATAGAAGCATGCTAAGGCATGCATGCTAGCAAAATATATAAATCTGTTAGGTGATGAGAAACTTGTTTCTAATTATTAATCTGTAGACAGCAATTGTATCTGGATCAAACCAACTCATGAATGAAATGTATACAGATATGGTTGATGGTGATGAGGATCTTTTTTAAGTAAGAAATGATTACATCTGAATGTGATACAACCCAGTCTACGTCAACAATAACTTCAAGGGGGTCAACCAGCAAAACTCATGTAGAAAAAACTCGATGTAAAAATTCTCTCAAACATAGATATTCTAATGATTCTGATACTATGAAAACACAGAAGGTGAATTGATGGTGGAGGTAACTGAATTATTTGAGATAGATTTTCTAGAATAGTTGATTATTAAACATGTATTTCTTTGTAGATAAAGTAATTTCTCTATACATACATACATATATTTACCTATATGTATATATGAATACATTTAAAAATTATACAAATATTCTCTTTTTCAAGTAGTAAAATCTGAAAAAATAGTAGTGATACATTAAAAGAAAAAAAAAATATTAAAAAGAGAGACTGAGTGATCAACTGATACGTACACTTTGTCTGACAGGTAAATAAAGCGCACTTAAAAATATCAGAAATATATACACAATACGCTGAAATTTAATAAAATGAGAAAGAAAAAATCATCTAGAACATCAAATAAAAGCCATAGGCGAGTAACCTTCATAAGATAAACATATACCTTATTAATGAAAACATATTATCAGTATGAAGTAACACAATTTGAGGAATTAAAATTTTAACATTTAATTGTCCCTTAACGCTGACAAAGAGTAGGCAGATATGATGACATAGAAAGTCATCTTGTATACTAGAGGAACCGTTGAGAGGCCAGACCTAAATTGTAAGAAAACGATTTCGTTTTCTGTTGATCGCTATTCAAGAAGAAAACAAGTTTCCTCATTATGATTTAACTAATTTAAAAGTACATTTAAATTCAGTCTTATATCCAAATGATGATGATCTTAACATAAAAATTAAAAATAAACGTTATGTAATTCTATATTATATGTACTCTTATCTAAGATTCCAACAAAGCTATTATATGAAAGAATTTCAAGCACTTCCAAATGCACTAAAGTTTAAGATAAAAGTTCCTTTTATTCAATAGCGGCTCAATTGATATAGAAATTTAATATGAAACAGTAAGCAAGGACCTCAGCTACTGCATTTTTACTGATGATCGAATAATAGAAAGTCCTGAAAGTCTTATAAATTAAGTAATATGAATGAAGAAATGGTTTTAATATACGAGTAAGGTTTCGAATGATTTTCATTACAAAAAGAAGTAGCGGATGTTTTTAACAATAATGAATATAACAATTTCATTATAAAACCACCATTTGATTTTAAATGTTTATCAATAAAAAAGGAGAGAGAGAAGCAAAGTGGTTAACAAAAAAACTATCATCACCTAAGCTGGACTGCTGAATCAGTTTCATTTCAAAGCGTTTGTCATTTTTTAAAGCCAATGCAAGATGTTCTAAAATATATGAAAAAGGTGAAGAAAAAAGATGATAGTTGGAAAAAATTTTACACCGAAAAATTTCTAATGTTGACGAAGATTTAACGCATTAGGCTACATCAACTTTAAACAAATGGAAATAAAATATATTAAATATTTATACTATAGTTACTAAAACTAGAGAGGAATTCAATTCTACTTCAAACAGAAACTCCTCACAAACTTTTAAGAAAATGCATCTAAAAATTAAAAGAACGTTTTTTTAATTTCAAATAAAAAAACTATGGATATATTTCACATCTATACACAAAAGACCTGACGAATATTTACAACAGCAACAACAAAAGAAAGCACATGACAAAAAAAAAATGTATTTAAACAGGGAGCCCCAGACTTATTTGTATGTACATACATACATACATAAAATCAATTTGTAGATCCATATGTACATATGTATGTACACATATTATCAAATTTCTTACCCATGCTCAAGTATTTATTGGATTTTAACAATCACACTTACATATCTACATCATGAAAACATACAAACCGTTCTCCAAGCTATTGACGCTTGAAGACGAAAGTCGAAGAAGACAAATGTACTTAAATAAACAAACTTATCACAGACCAGTCAAACTCTATCGCACATACACACATACACACACAAAAAACAATCACCACGATCGTACGCAAGAATTTTGCAAAATCTGAAATTAATATTTATACAAATATAAACAAATTTCTGACCGACAGACTTTAACACTGGACAAATTTAAGCTTGATAAAATATAAAGCAATCTCATCCTCCAATATGAAAAACATACTAGGATTAGGGAAGTTCAGATATATGATAATATTTTCTAGCAAAAAATGTTCATATGAGAAACAATTTATTTCTACGTACATATAAATACTATGGTGAGAAAATCACATACACACACACACACACATACTAAAATTCATCTACGAAAAATTACACCTATTTCAACAACGCCCCTCCCCTCACAAAACACAGTCAGCCTAAAGTTCTTACAGATATACATACACAAAATCTCAAGGTAACATACAATCTATCAATCTCACAACCTAAATCACGATCAGCCTTAAACTCATATAGACATACATACGCACAAATACGTATACATATACATGAACACCTTCACCTCACCTCTCATTAATCATGATATATTTAATGAACACTTCGCCCCTCATAAATCACGATAAGCCTTAAATTTTCTACAGATATACATACACAAATTCTCAAGGTCACATACAATCGATCAATCTCAACAATCCAAATCACGATCAGCCTTAAACTTCTACTGACATACATGCACAAAAATTTCTACAAACATATAAACTCCCAAATTCCTATAGATACATATTACAATAACACCTCCCCGCCTACCTCAAATCAAGGATAGACTTAAACTGCTACATATACATACACACATATATACTGACATGTACACATAGGCACATTCTATCTATCTATCTATCACAACAAAACCCTCCCCCACCTCAAATCACAATCAGCCTTAAACTACTACGAACATACATATACACAGATTCCCCCGGATACGTATTACATGAACACTCTCACCTTACCTTTGATAAATCACAGACAGCCTTAAACTCTTACAGACATACATACATACATGTACACAGATTCCCACGGATACATATTACAACAACTCCCCACCCTACACCAGTCGATCTACCGCAAATACATCTCGCCCCTCCACAAGCACAGCTTGGTTTAAATTCCAACAAGCATAAACTTCACCGAATTCCCGCGGTTACATATTACAAAACACCCTCACCTACCCAAATCACGGTCAGCCTTAAGGTCTCACAATCTAGACAAACCCCGTCCTCCACCAATCACAGCCAGACTTCAATTCCTACAGCTAGACACACCCCGCCCTCCACCAATCACAGCCAGACTTCAATTCCTACAGCTAGACACACCCACAAATTTTCCGTCGGCATTAGGAAAAATCATTTCCAAGATTTTCCCGTCGGCATTTGAAAAAAATAAACATGTTTTCCCGTCGGCATTTGAAAAAAATAATAATCATGTTTTGCCGTCGGCATTTGAAAAAAATAATCATGTATTGCCTTCGGCATTAGGAAAAATCATATACATATAACAGCTTCAAACATATAAACCCCCTTAATGTATTCCCACAAAATATTCCGCGCACAAGTTCCCACGGTCATATATACATACAAACATACATACAAACATACATACACTTAATATAAACAAAAAACAGTTAATGTAAACAAAAAACACTTAATGTAAACAAATTTCCAAGAATTTTAAAATTTCAGCCAAAATTTAACAATTTCAGCCACAATTTAACAATTTCAGCCCACAATTTAACAATTTCAGCCACAATTTAACAATTTTAATTGCGGTAGAACCGCTAGTTCCCTACTACTTATATGATTTTCTAATGCCGACGGGATAACATCTTTATTTTTTTCAAATGCCGACGGGAAAATCTTGGAAATGATTTTTCCTAATGCCGACGGAAAATTTGTGGGTGTGTCTAGCTGTAGGATTTGAAGTCTGGCTATGATTCTTGGAGGACGAGGTGTGTCTAGCTGTAGGAATTGAAGTCTGGCTGTGCTTGGTGGAGGGCGGGGTGTGTCTAGATTGTGAGACCTTAAGGCTGACCGTGTTTTGTAATATGTAACCGTGGGAATTCGGTGACGTATATGGTTGTTGGAATTTAAGCCAAGCTGTGCTTGGTGGGGGGCGGGATGTATTTGAGGTAGATCGACTGGTGGAGGGTGGGGAGTTGTTGTAATATGTATCCGTGGGAATCTGTGTACATGTATGTATGTATGTATGTATGTCTGTAAGAGTTTAAGGCTGTCTGTGATTTATGAAAGGCTAGGTGAGAGTGTTCATGTAATACGTATCCGTGGGAATCTGTGTAGGAGTTTAAGGCTGATTGTGATTTGAGGTGGGGGAGGGTCTTGTTGTGATAGATAGATAGAATGTGCCTATGTGTGTGTGTGTGTGTGTATGTATGTATATGTAGGAGTTTAAGGCTGTCCTTGATTTGAGGTAGGCGGGCGGTGTTATTGTAATATGTATCTATAAGAATTTGGGTGTTTATATGTCTGTAGGAATTTTTGTACATGTATGTCTGTACGAGTATAAGGCTGATCGTAATTTAAATTGTTGAGACTGATCGACTGTATGTGACCTCGAGAATTAGTGTATGTATATCTGTAGGAAACTTAAGGCTTATCGTGATTTATGAGGGGCGAAGTGTTCATGTAATATAACCGCGCAATTTGTGTATATATCTGTAGGAGTTTAAGGCAGATTATGATTAATGAGAGGTGAGGTGAAGGTGTTAATGTATATGTATCCGTATTTGTGTGCATGTATGTCTATATGAGTTTAAGGCTGATCGTGATTTAAGTTGTTGAGATTGATAGATTGTATATTACCTTGTAATTTTGTGTATGTATATCTATAAGAACTTTAGGCTGAGTGTGATTTGTGAGGGGAGGGGCGTTGTTGAAATAGGTTTAATTTTTCGTAGATGAATTTTAGTATGTGTGTGTATGTGATTTTCTCACCCTAGTATTTATATGTACGTTGAAAAAAATTATTTCTCATATGAACATTTTTTTGCTAGAAAATATTATTATATATCTGAACTTCCTTAATCTTTGCTTATCTTTCCTTTTTTATTGATAAACATTTAAAATCAAATGGTGGTTTTATAATGAAATTGTTATACTCATTATTGTTAAAAACATCCGCTACTTCTTTTTGTAATGAAAATCATTCGAAACCTTACTCGTCTATTAAAACCATTTTTTCATTCATATTACTTAATTTATAAGACTTTCCGGACTTTCTATTATTCGATCATTAGTAAAAATGCAGTAGCTGAGGTCCTTGCTTACTGTTTCATATTAAATTTCTATATCAATTGGGCCGCTATTGAATAAAAGGAACTTTTATCTTAAACTTTAGTGCATTTGGAAGTGCTTGAGATTCTTTCATATAATAGCTTTGTTGGAATCTTAGATACGAGTACATATAATATAGAATTGCATAACGTTTATTTTTAATTTTTATGTTAAGATCATTATCATTTGGATATGTACTTTTAAATTAGTTAAATCATAATGAGGAAACTTGTTTTCTTCTTGAATAGCGATCAACAGAAAACGAAATCGTTTTCTTACAATTTAGGTCTGGCCTCTCAACGGTTCCTCTAGTATACAAGATGACTTCCTATGTCAACATATCTCTCTACTCTTTCTTTGTCAGCGTTAAGGGACAATTAAATGTTAAAATTTTAACTCCTCAATTTATGTTACTTCATACTGATAATATGTTTTCATTAATAAGGTATATGTTTATATTATGAAGGTTACTCGCCTATGGCTTTTATTTGATGTTCTAGATGATTTTTTTTTCTCATTTTATTAAAGTTCAGCGTATTGTGCATATATTTCTGATATTTTTAAGCGCGCTTTATTTACCTGTCAGACAAAGTGTACGTATCAGTTGATCACTCAGTCTCTCTTTTTAATAATTTTTTTCTTTTAAATGCTTACAAACTCAATTTTAAAACTCTCTGCAGTTGATCACTCAGTCTCTCTTTTTAATAATTTTTTTCTTTTAATATGCCACTACTATTTTTTCAGATTTTACTACTTGAAAAAGAGAATATTTATGTAATTTTTAAATGTATTCATATATACATATAGGTAAATATATGTATATATGTATAGAGAAATTACCTTATCTACAAAGAAATACATGTTTAATAATCAACTATTCTAGAAAATCGATCTCAAATAACGCAGTTACCTCCACCATCAATTCACCGTCGGTGTTTTTATAGTGTCAGAAACACTAGAATATCTATGTTTGAGAGAATTTTTACATCGAGTTTTTCTACAGGAGGTTTGCTGGTTGACATCCTTGAAGTTATTGTTGACGTAGGCTGGGTTGTATCACATTCAGATGTAATCATTTCTTACTTAAAAAAGATCCTCATCACCATCAACCATATCTGTATACATTTCATTCATGAGTTGGTTTGATCCAGATACAATTGCTGTCTACAGATTAATAATTAGAAACAAGTTTCTCATCACCTAACAGATTTATATATTTTGCTAGCATGCATGCCTTAGCATGCTTCTATTGATAGTGAAGTGAGAGTCCGACATGTAGTGGTGTTTCAGTTAAAAATCTATACTATTAGAATTTAAGAATTCACTCTTCTGAATTTTTTACAGAGTAGATACATATGTATTTCATTTAACATACAAGCATAATATTTCTTTACTTACAAAATTATATGACGTGAGGAATTCTTTTAAATTTGCATGCTTCGGCATGCTTTCAATATTTTTTCTGTAAATTTATTTTATACTCATACAGATACAGGTATAAAGTAAGATCTGCTGATATTGCATTTTACAATTTATGTATGCTTCAGCATGATTCCAGTTGATGTCCATATTTATTCAGTAAGTTTGTTTGATACTATTTCATACACATATACATTCTTAAAGATTGGAAATCTAAGTCCAATTTATGTAGTTTGTCTATATTTTCTAAAGATTTGATAGCTATAGAAATTAATAGAATAGAAGAACAATTATTGTAATAGCCCATGAGCATATTTTAAAATTTCGCTTGCTAGAGCTTTCGAAATGGAAAATATACAATTTTCACTATAAAAAGTGATAATATTATGTGTTACTGAATATTACACTGTGTTGTAATTTATTTTGAACGCTTAAGTTTTAACAATATTTCATACAGGCCAACAAGTTTAGAGAATTTCCTGTATATTAAGTTAATTATCTTTCTTAAGACCTATCATTCCTTATCATTCCTTCAAAAATACAAACCAAACTAGATTTTTCCTGTTTAATTTTATTTTTTACTTTCATTAAATTTCAACATTTTGTTCATCTTCAAATTATTATATTTAGCAGCTTTTTCTCATTTGTTGAGTTAACTTTAATCGGAAACATTTAAATAGTGAGATGAACTTTTATATTGTATACGAGTACATTAAGTAATTCTTTGTATATTTCAATACACTTATATGAACCATCATCACATAATTCCTTTGGATCATCTATTAAATCATTCTACTATTGATGCTTTCATATTAAGTAATATTTAATATTCTACTTATGCATGAATTTTCCAGTGTCTATTAAAAAATTCTTTACAATCATCCATTTGTAAGTTTTTTTTTGGTACTCGTATCATTTCAAAAACATTTTCCATAGCGTAGGGTTTTTCGAGTGCAACTTTTATTTTCAACGATATTGACCATAGAAACTTTGTGAATGAATCATTTACAGTCTACAATAATCATTAATTTCTATTTTCTGTAGAATAGTTTCCCATTTCACCTAAATCAGCTCCATAAAAGATCAACTATTCCTTTCATTACATATCTACAATGCACAAACAATTTTCGAGATTTATGATAGAGTTCGTTTACTAAATTTCTTTTTAAAGACATTGAGTTGTTTTAAAGATTTTTTGGAGAGTGTTGTGATCTACTTGATGCACTTTCAGCTATTTATACTATCATGTAGTTAATTTTCCAATCTATAAATTTTATTGTTCAGCTGTTCAATTTGTTTTTTCAAAAGATGATTTAATTTTTAGTACGTGTTTTTTCAATTTTATAACTATCTTCTATCTCTAATTGTATTTCACGTTGTACTCCATCAATTTACATTTTAATATATTCTTGAATTATATTAATTCCTTAAGCTATATTATTAATTTGTCCTATAGTTTATCGATTTGAGTTTCCAGAAACAATTTACTGATAACATCATTCTCCGTCAGTGAATGATGATGATTCTCTATCCATGTATTAGTAAAAATTATATATTTTATATAGTTTTCAAAATCAAATTTCTCATAGTATTTCCATGTTTTATTATCAATCATTAAAGAAAATAAAGCTACTGTTAGAGTCCATATTCGACCACCAACTTGTATTTTATCTTCATTAAGTTTGAGGTTACTATCACCAAATTTCCATTCATTATTGAAATCTTTATGTGGATCATAGTTTGTATCTAATTCATTTCTTCCTTCCAAGACTGATAAGTCAGTATAAGAGTCATCGGTATTGGAAGTCTGCGAGTAGAAATCATCTTCATCATCCTCATCATCATTCTCATTATTAACATCATTAAACAAGATGGTATTATCGAATATTGTTCCTTCTGCTAGTTTCTTTGGTGTACTTGACTCTATCTTGACTGATGGCTTCTGAGACTTTAAACTTGTATTATTTTCAACTTCTGTCTTCATTTTACTTTCTTCTTTCAGGGGAATTCTTTTAATTTTGTTAGAACTATTTATGAATTCTTTGAGTGGTTCTGTTATAGGTATAAATGTATGTCTTAGTTGTTCACATATATCTATTTCACCAGTTTTTATACTACGAAGCTTTTTCTTCAAGACATTTCTTGTCAACACCAACTGTTTTAAAATTTTCTCATCCATGTTTAATAATAGTAAATAACAGGTATCAGCTATTAGATCAGGTATCAGCTATCAGATCAGGTTATCAGGTAACTGGTCTGGTTTTCAGATCAGCTTATCAGGACCTGATCTGGTTTTCAGATCAGCTTATCAGGACCTGGTCTGGTTTTCAGATCAGCTTATCAGGACCTGGTCTGGTTTTCAGATCAGCTTATCAGGATCTGATCTGGTTTTCAGATCAGCTTATCAGGTATCAGATGAGGTTATAGCAAATAGATGTATCAAGTTTAAAGTTAGATTAATAACTAAAGGTAATTTTTTATGAGTAGTTGCTTATATAGTTATGAAATACTCAAATTGCTTTCTGTAGCGACCATCCCTTAATTCGTTATCTTTGCTTATCATCAAAAATCCATATTTATCCTTCCAACATTCTCGACAAATTTCTTGAAACTTTTCATAGCTCATATCGCTGGCAACATGATCCTTATAAACATGCTTCATATTTGTCTCATCTTGCTTAAACATTATAATAACATTTGCATTGTCTCTTATTAAATGCTTGGGAATTCTGGTATATGTTTGACACAGGTAGAATGAATCAACATCCCTACGTCGCCCCATACAAAAATATGTACGTATATTATTCTGCTTTTCACATGCAACATCATCAAATATCATAATTGAATTAGTTTTAGCTTCGTCAGGTGGAATAACTGATTCATTATCGGTGAATGTATAATACCCCATACCTTTAATTGGTGAAATTAGTTTCTTTAGGTATTCATATTTAGGTTGATAGAGAGATTTTGCGTATTAATATGTAGATGTTTTAAAATTTTAGTTCATTAAGACTTTTTAGCAAGCCAATCATAACATATTATTTTTTATTTTATTTTTTTTACAATTTGACAGACCAACTATTTTTGCGCAAATAAAATTTGATAGAGGGGGAACTATGACTTGTTTTTGAACTAAGGTTTGATGAATCATCAAAATTTTGTACCATACTATTTTTAGGTTGTTTCACTAACCACATTTGTGTAACTAAATGCATTTTATAAATATTATCTCTTATTAAAAAAATAAAATAATACAGCTATACGATATCAGAAAATATTATCTGAAATCGTGTAGCTGCATTATTTTATTTATTTAATAAGAGATAATGATGTATACTCACATTCAAAACAATATAAAACTATCATTTGTTTTGATTATGAGTATACGTCAATATTTATGAAATGCAATTAGTTACACAAATGTGGTTAGTGAAACAAAGTATATTTTAACAGCCTTATTTATAAAAATTATTAAGACTTTATAAAGGCTTTTTTAGAAAAATTTTTTATGAAAATTTGTCTAAAAAACCTTTATAAAGTCTTAATAATTTTTATAAATAAGACTGTAAGAGTTTAAAATCAGTATTTTTTATGATAATACTGGTTTTAAACTCTTAAAATATACTTTGTTTTGACTATGAGTAGGGACCATTATCTCTTATATAGGAAAAACAAAATAATATAGCTTACGATACCAGAAAATATTTTCTGGTGTCGTATAGCTGTATTATTTTATTTTTCCTATATAAGAGACAATATTTATGAAACACATTTCATAAATATTGGTGCATACTCATAGTCAAAAAAGTCCTAATGGACTCAAGTTTGAAAACAGAAGACTTTATAAAGGTTTTTTTTTAGACAAATTTTCATAAAAAAATTTTTTCTACCAAATTTTATTTGCGCAAAAATAGTTGGTCTGTCAAATTGTAAAAAATTAAAATAAAAAATATGTTATGATTGGCTTGCTAAAAAGTCTTAATGAACTAAAATTTTAAAACATCTACATATTAATACTCAAAATCTCTCTATCAACCTAAATATGGATACTTAAAGAAATTACATAATTTCATTAATTAAAGGAATGGGATAATACACATTTACAGATACTGAATCTGTTATTTCTCCTAACAAAGCTAAAAGTAATTCCGATATGATATTTAACGATGTTAGATGTGAGAAACATATTTTTGTATGGAGTGAGATAAGAATGTTGATGCATTCTGCTGATGTCAAACTTATACCAGAATCACCAAACATTTGATACTAGATAATCATAATGTAATTATAATTTTTAAGTAAGATGAGACAAATATAAAGCATGTTGGAAGGATAAATATGGATTTTGATTATAAGCAACGATATTGAATTGAACGATGATCGTTATAGAAAAAAAGAGAATTTGACTACATAAAAGTTTACTTTTTCGTTTTTCATCTGACCTTAAACTGCATTCATCTAAATGTTATAAATGGGCAGCTACTTGTAAACTGATAACCCAATCTGAATCAGATAAGCTGATCTGAAAACCATACCAGGTCCTGATAAGCTGATCTGAAAACCAGACCAGGTCCTGAAAAGCTGATCTGAAAACCAGACCAGGTCCTGATAAGCTGATCTGAAAACCAGACCAGGTCCTATTAAGCTGATCTGAAAACCAGACCAGGTCCTGAAAAGCTGATCTGAAAACCAGACCAGGTCCTGATAAGCTGATCTGAAAACCAGACCAGGTCCTGATAAGCTGATCTGAAAACCAGATCAGATCCTGATAAGCTGATCTGAAAACCAGACCAGGTCCTGATAGGCTGATCTGAAAACCAGACCAGGTCCTGATAAGCTGATCTGAAAACCAGATCAGGTCCTGATAAGCTGATCTGAAAACCAGACCAGTTACCTGATAACCTGATCTGATAGCTGATACCTGATCTAATAGCTGATACCTGTTATTTACTATTATTAAACATGGATGAGAAAATTTTAAAACAGTTGGTGTTGACAAGAAATGTCTTGAAGAAAAAGCTTCGTAGTATAAAAACTGGTGAAATAGATATATGTGAACAACTAAGACATACATTTATACCTATAACAGAACCACTCAAAGAATTCATAAATAGTTCTAACAAAATTAAAAGAATTCCCCTGAAAGAAGAAAGTAAAATGAAGACAGAAGTTGAAAATAATACAAGTTTAAAGTCTCAGAAGCCATCAGTCAAGATAGAGTCAAGTACACCAAAGAAACTAGCAGAAGGAACAATATTCGATAATACCATCTTGTTTAATGATGTTAATAATGAGAATGATGATGAGGATGATGAAGATGATTTCTACTCGCAGACTTCCAATACCGATGACACTTATACTGACTTATCAGTCTTGGAAGGAAGAAATGAATTAGATACAAACTATGATCCACATAAAGATTTCAATAATGAATGGAAATTTGGTGATAGTAACCTCAAACTTAATGAAGATAAAATACAAGTTGGTGGTCGAATATGGACTCTAACAGTAGCTTTATTTTCTTTAATGATTGATAATAAAACATGGAAATACTATGAGAAATTTGATTTTGAAAACTATATAAAATATATAATTTTTACTAATACATGGATAGAGAATCATCATCATTCACTGACGGAGAATGATGTTATCAGTAAATTGTTTCTGGAAACTCAAATCGATAAACTATAGGACAAATTAATAATATAGCTTAAGGAATTAATATAATTCAAGAATATATTAAAATGTAAATTGATGGAGTACAACGTGAAATACAATTAGAGATAGAAGATAGTTATAAAATTGAAAAACATATACTAAAAATTAAATCATCTTTTAAAAAAACAAATTGAACAGCTGAACGATAAAATTTATAGATTGGAAAATGAACTACATGATAGTATAAATAGCTGAAAGTGCATCAAGTAAATCACAACACTCTCCAAAAAATCTGTAAAACAACTTAATGTCTTCAAAAAGAAATTTAGTAAACGAACTCTATAATAAATCTCGAAAATTGCTTGTGGATTGCAGATATGTAATGAAAGGAATAGTTGATCTTTTATGGAGCTGATTTAGGTGAAATGGGAAACTATTCTACAGAAAATAGAAATTATTGATTATTGTAGACTGCAAATGATTCATTCACAAAGTTTCTATGGTCAATACCGTTGAAAATAAAAGTTGCACTCGAAAAAACCTACGCTGTGGAAAATGTTTTTGAAATGTTATGAGTACCAAAAAACTTACAAATGGATGACTGTAAAGAATTTTTTAATAGACACTGGAAAATTCATGCATAAGTAGAATATTAAATATTACTTAATATGAAAGCATCAATAGTAGAATGATTTAATAGATGATCCAAAGGAATTATGTGATGATGGTTCATATAAGTGTATTGAAATATACAAAGAATTACTTAATGTACTCGTATACAATATAAAAGTTCATCTCACTATTTAAATGTTTCCGATTAAAGTTAACTCAACAATGAGAAAAAGCTGCTAAATATAATAATTTGAAGATGAACAAAATGTTGAAATTTAATATGAAAGTAAAAAATAAAATTAAACAGGAAAAATCTAGTTTGGTTTGTATTTTTGAAGGAATGATTAGGAATGATAGGTCTTAAGAAAGATAATTAACTTAATATACAGGAAATTCTCTAAACTTGTTGGCCTGTATGAAATATTGTTAAAACTTAAGCGTTCAAAATAAATTACAACACAGTGTAATATTCAGTAACACATAATATTATCACTTTTTATAGTGAAAATTTTATATTTTCCATTTCGAAAGCTCTAGCAAGCGAAATTTTAAAATATGCTCATGGGCTATTACAATAATTGTTCTTCTATTCTATTAATTTCTATAGCTATCAAATCTTTAGAAAATATAGACAAACTACATAAATTGGACTTAGATTTCCAATCTTTAAGAATGTATATGTGTATGAAATAGTATCAAACAAACTTACTGAATAAATATGGACATCAACTGGAATCATGCTGAAGCATACATAAATTGTAAAATGCAATATCAGCAGATCTTACTTTATACCTGTATCTGTATGAGTATAAAATAAATTTACAGAAAAAATATTGAAAGCATGCCGAAGCATGCAAATTTAAAAGAATTCCTCACGTCATATAATTTTGTAAGTAAAGAAATATTATGCTTGTATGTTAAATGAAATACATATGTATCTACTCTGTAAAAAATTCAGAAGAGTGAATTCTTAAATTCTAATAGTATAGATTTTTAACTGAAACACCACTACATGTCGGACTCTCACTTCACTATCAATAGAAGCATGCTAAGGCATGCATGCTAGCAAAATATATAAATCTGTTAGGTGATGAGAAACTTGTTTCTAATTATTAATCTGTAGACAGCAATTGTATCTGGATCAAACCAACTCATGAATGAAATGTATACAGATATGGTTGATGGTGATGAGGATCTTTTTTAAGTAAGAAATGATTACATCTGAATGTGATACAACCCAGCCTACGTCAACAATAACTTCAAGGATGTCAACCAGCAAACCTCCTGTAGAAAAACTCGATGTAAAAATTCTCTCAAACATAGATATTCTAGTGTTTCTGACACTATAAAAACACCGACGGTGAATTGATGGTGGAGGTAACTGCGTTATTTGAGATCGATTTTCTAGAATAGTTGATTATTAAACATGTATTTCTTTGTAGATAAGGTAATTTCTCTATACATATATACATATATTTACCTATATGTATATATGAATACATTTAAAAATTACATAAATATTCTCTTTTTCAAGTAGTAAAATCTGAAAAAATAGTAGTGGCATATTAAAAGAAAAAAATTATTAAAAAGAGAGACTGAGTGATCAACTGCAGAGAGTTTTAAAATTGAGTTTGTAAGCATTTAAAAGAAAAAAATTATTAAAAAGAGAGACTGAGTGATCAACTGATACGTACACTTTGTCTGACAGGTAAATAAAGCGCGCTTAAAAATATCAGAAATATATGCACAATACGCTGAACTTTAATAAAATGAGAAAAAAAATCATCTAGAACATCAAATAAAAGCCATAGGCGAGTAACCTTCATAATATAAACATATACCTTATTAATGAAAACATATTATCAGTATGAAGTAACATAAATTGAGGAGTTAAAATTTTAACATTTAATTGTCCCTTAACGCTGACAAAGAAAGAGTAGAGAGATATGTTGACATAGGAAGTCATCTTGTATACTAGAGGAACCGTTGAGAGGCCAGACCTAAATTGTAAGAAAACGATTTCGTTTTCTGTTGATCGCTATTCAAGAAGAAAACAAGTTTCCTCATTATGATTTAACTAATTTAAAAGTACATATCCAAATGATAATGATCTTAACATAAAAATTAAAAATAAACGTTATGCAATTCTATATTATATGTACTCGTATCTAAGATTCCAACAAAGCTATTATATGAAAGAATCTCAAGCACTTCCAAATGCACTAAAGTTTAAGATAAAAGTTCCTTTTATTCAATAGCGGCCCAATTGATATAGAAATTTAATATGAAACAGTAAGCAAGGACCTCAGCTACTGCATTTTTACTAATGATCGAATAATAGAAAGTCCGGAAAGTCTTATAAATTAAGTAATATGAATGAAAAAATGGTTTTAATAGACGAGTAAGGTTTCGAATGATTTTCATTACAAAAAGAAGTAGCGGATGTTTTTAACAATAATGAGTATAACAATTTCATTATAAAACCACCATTTGATTTTAAATGTTTATCAATAAAAAAGGAAAGATAAGCAAAGATTAAGGAAGTTCAGATATATGATAATATTTTCTAGCAAAAAAATGTTCATATGAGAAATAATTTTTTTCAACGTACATATAAATACTAGGGTGAGAAAATCACATACACACACATACTAAAATTCATCTACGAAAAATTAAACCTATTTCAACAACGCCCCTCCCCTCACAAATCACACTCAGCCTAAAGTTCTTATAGATATACATACACAAAATTACAAGGTAATATACAATCTATCAATCTCAACAACTTAAATCACGATCAGCCTTAAACTCATATAGACATACATGCACACAAATACGGATACATATACATTAACACCTTCACCTCACCTCTCATTAATCATGATCAGCCTTAAACTCCTACAGATATATACACAAATTGCGCGGTTATATTACATGAACACTTCGCCCCTCATAAATCACGATAAGCCTTAAGTTTCCTACAGATATACATACACTAATTCTCGAAGTCACATACAATCGATCAATCTCAACAATTTAAATTACGATCAGCCTTATACTCGTACAGACATACATGTACAAAAATTCCTACAGACATATAAACACCCAAATTCTTATAGATACATATTACAATAACACCGCCCGCCTACCTCAAATCAAGGACAGCCTTAAACTCCTACATATACATACATACACACACACACACACATAGGCACATTCTATCTATCTATCACAACAAGACCCTCCCCCACCTCAAATCACAATCAGCCTTAAACTCCTACGAACATACATATACACAGATTCCCACGGATACGTATTACATGAACACTCTCACCTAGCCTTTCATAAATCACAGACAGCCTTAAACTCTTACAGACATACATACATACATACATACATGTACACAGATTCCCACGGATACATATTACAACAACTCCCCACCCTCCACCAGTCGATCTACCTCAAATACATCCCGCCCCCCACCAAGCACAGCTTGGCTTAAATTCCAACAACCATATACGTCACCGAATTCCCACGGTTACATATTACAAAACACGGTCAGCCTTAAGGTCTCACAATCTAGACACACCCCGCCCTCCACCAAGCACAGCCAGACTTCAATTCCTACAGCTAGACACACCTCGTCCTCCAAGAATCATAGCCAGACTTCAAATCCTACAGCTAGACACACCCACAAATTTTCCGTCGGCATTAGGAAAAATCATTTCCAAGATTTTCCCGTCGGCATTTGAAAAAAATAAAGATGTTATCCCGTCGGCATTAGAAAATCATATACATATAAAAGCTTCAAACCTTTAAACCCCCTTAATGTATACCCACAAACATACATACATATAAATTCCCACGGTCATAAAAAACCTGACTTATTGAACCGCCCTCGTATGTAGTAATAAAAAAACAGTTAATGTAAACAAAAGAACTCCTAATGTAAACAAAAAATCGGACGGACTTATTGAACCACCCTCGTAGGTATCAAATTTCACAAATTTCCAAGAATTTTCAAATTTTCAAATTTTAATTACCCAAATTTAACAATTTCAGCCACAATTTAACAATTTCAGCCCACATTTCACAAGTTTAATTGTCCCCGGATTGGCAGTTCCCTACTACTAACACCAATGCAAGCTATAGCATTGTATTAATTTCGTCGTTAGTGTAATTCCAACTGTGATATTAGAGGTTAAGAAACATATATTAAAGTCGCTCTTTTTATATATTACCAATGTTACCAGATTTCAATAAAATAATTATCCCTGAAGATGTTGGAAAACCCCAACGAAACGTCGGATACATTAAAAATGAAATAAAAACATCTTTTATTTACATTTGAAGAAATTGAATGACCTTAAAAGCCTGAATAGATACAATATCTATAATACAACATTAATTGATATTAAAAACAAGGTCGAGAAATTACATACAAATATATAAATATAGGAGGGCCCGCCGAATTTACAAATTATTTAAAATTGAAAGAGAAATGCATTTTTTCGAACACATTAAAATTAAATAAAGTGCTTGTACCTGCACATTGCTCAAGAATTATTGCAGAGACATAAAAAGATTAGCAAAACAAAAAGAAAGTCTGAAATATTTATTAGCTTGTCGAAAAAATGGATTAAGACCAACTCATCTGGTGAACACTACAAAAAACACAGCACATTTATTTACCATGACGAAAATATCACAAGAATTTATTAAGATTGAACAGAAATTCCACAAGAAAATTCTTAACTTACAAATAAGGTAAACGAACATAAATATAGTAGTTACAGAAAAGAAAATTGACGATTCAAAACATGATCTTAAATCAGTACTAGATATTGACGAGTATAGAAATTTCATAAAGAAACAATCTTTAAGATATAAAAAGTTTATATCATTAGATAAACTGACACACTCGGCCAAAATACAAAAATTAAAACGGAGGGAATATGAAAAATACAACTTAAAATTTAATCCAACATGGTTCGTTAATAAAACAAATATAGATTTTACAGATGAAAGCAAGTGGCTACTATCCCTAGGATCAAAGTTTTCCTTACCTGTCAATAAAGACAATTTCTCCGCCATTAATTTAATAGCAGATTTGGAACAATGGGTACAAACATTAACAGATGAAAAAGGAAAAGATATTATGAGAGCAAAAATAACAAATAGAATTTTAACATATAAAAGAACATCAAGAAACAATCAGAAAGAAAAATTAATACTGAATATATACGAGGACACAAAGAAATTACTACGAAGACATAGTGATAATATTGTTATAACAACATCAGGCAAAGGAAATAAAACTGTTGTTTTGTATAAAGAAGATTACAAAAGAGGAATGAGAAAACTTTTGGAAAATAAAAATACTTATAAAGCTGTACGTGCAGATCCAACACAGAGTCTGCAACGGAAAATCAACAAATTAGTAATGGAATTATATAAAAAAGAATATATTACGCAAACTGAGAAATACAAACTAGTTTCTGACCATGCCACAGCTCCAAGATTGTACGGCTTACCAAAAATTCATAAACCTGACATGCCTTTTAGACCCATATCATCGTCTGTAGAAGTTCCATGTTACAATCTTTCCAGATATATAGGAACAATTTTGAAGAATATGATTTCAACAAAATACAATATAAAAAACTCATTAGAACTAAAACAACAATTAGAAAATATTATTTTGGACGACGACGAAATTATTATATCTTTGGACGTGGTATCGTTATTCACTAACATACCTATACACCTAGCTATAAGTAATATAATGGAAAAATGGAATCTATTGAAGAACCACACCAAAATACCAAAAACGCAATTTCTGAAAATCCAACAATTTTGTCTTAACGAAAATAATTATTTCATGTATGAAGATGTTATATATAACCAAACGTATGGTATGCCGATGGGAAACCCTCTGTCACAAACCATCGCAGACATTGTACTAGATACTCTGTTAGAGAAAACAACTAATGAATTAACCCAAGAAAACATAACAATAAAATTATTAACAAAGTATGTTGACGACTTATTTGCAATTATTAAAAGAAAAGATGAAGGGAGGATTTTGCAAATATTTAATAATTACCACAACAAACTTAAATTCACAATTGAAAGGGAAGTAGATAGCTCGTTACCATATCTGGATATGAAATTAATTAGACAAAAAGATAAAATTATAACAGATTGGTATATGAAACCGATAGCATCCAGCAGAATAATAAATTATAATTCAACGCAACCACTTAAACAAAAAATAAATACAATTTCTAATTTTATCAATAACGCTTTAGTCCTGAGCCACGACAAATATAAAACTAAAAATATTAAACTAATCAAGGAAATAATGAAAAATAATAATTATCCCCCAAAATTGATAAATAATCTGATATACAGATCAATAAATCCCAGAACTGGAAATAATGAAACAAGATCTGGCAACACAAAATACTTAAGCTTATCGTACATACCAAAATTAACTGAAACCACCAAGATAAAAGAAATTATTAAAGAAGAAGGAATTAGCACATAAATCAAACAAAACCATAAATACACTATTCACTAATCTTAAATCAAAAATAAACAAAAAGGAACAAAGTAACGTAGTATACGAAATCAAATGCAATGGGGGGACAAATGAAAGATGTAAGCAAGTGTACATCGGGACAACAAAAAGAAATTTGGGAGTAAGAATTGCTGAGCACGAGACAGATATCAAAAAGAGCAGACATTCGACTGCATTATCTCAACACTGCATTGACAATTTACACACACCTGACCTAGAAAACTTCAAAATACTTCACAAAGAAAGAAGGCAAAATAAACGTTATACTTTGGAAAGCTTAAGTATACAACAAAAAATGGACATAGCAATGAATAACAAAACAGACAAAGACAACACCAATGCAAGCTATAGCATTGTATTAATTTCGACGTTAGTGTAATTCCAACTGTGGTATTAGAAGTTAAGAAAAGACTGTGATATTTTATTTTATTTATATTTGGAATTATTTGTTACGTTATGTGTTTTATGTTGTACATTTTATGTCCCTGTAAAATACATCTCAAGAACTTGAAAGTAAATTGGAATAAAAGATAAAATATGTAAGTCAATGTTTATACTCTATTATCATTAATTGTAACTATCTGTACATATATTAAAGTCGCTCTTTTTATATATTGCCAATGTTACCAGATTTCAATAAAATAATTATCCCTGAAGATGTTGGAAAACCCCAACGAAACGTCGGATACATTAAAAATGAAATAAAAACATCTTTTATTTACATTTGAAGAAATTTAATGACCTTAAAAGCCTGAATAGATACAATATCTATAATACAACATTAATTGATATTAAAAACAAGGTCGAGAAATTACATACAAACAGGCGATTTGTTTAAGAATAATGGATGAATGTCAAAAACAGATGGATACAACCAGACCTGGGCAACTTGCATTACTTTTGCGTAAGCACTGATTGAAAAACAAAAATTTTAGTGCAAATTTAAATTTGATGCTTGTAGTGCACTATTTATTGCACTTAAATAAAATCTCTTAAAAGTAATGGATTAATATTGCATTATCAGCTAATCGCATGACAAAAAATACACTAATTTTGTGTTGCCACTAAGCACATCATGAAGTGATGCAATATTATTGCACTATCACATATAGTACACAGTAAAATTTAATAAAACATGAAAATATTTTTAGGAGATAGCACAAATAAAAAATATATGAAATACACTAAAGTTCATTGAGTACGTACATACAAATTAACGAAAAAAAACTGTCAATATAAATACAAACTAGATTACAGAACCAATTAAAAAAAAATTAAAAAGTTTCATACTTCAAGTACGTTGCATCTCGAGCTTATATGAAAAACCGTGCAATTGAAAAAAGATCAGAACTTAGGTTTTCGTTTATTGTAAAGTTATATCTTAAAAAATGGTGATTTTATAAACGAAAAATTCTACCGCTTGAAACAATTTCATCAAGTTTTGTATTTCTCTTGAAAAATTATAAAAAAAGTAGTGATATTTTTTTCGTCTTGGATGAACGTATGTTTTTATGTACGTACACATTTACGTTATATATTGTACTATATGTTCCACTGATAATGCAATCATACTATTCATAATGTGTTTAGTGGTGGAAAAAATAGTGCACTAAAAATAACAATGCAATGTTGATGAATTACTTTGAAGGGATTTTAGTAAAATGCAAGAAAATATGCACTAATATTATTAAAGTTAGTGCTAATGTAATAAATTTGCATTTGCATTGATTTGGTTTATTGTGGGAAAATTGTCAATGCATTTGCTTATTTAATGCAATAGTCCCAGATGTGCATACAACAAAAAGAAAATGTATGGATAGACAAAACCAAAGTAAATTTAATAATTGATAAACCTTTAATATGTGAAATAAGTATAATAAAGAATACATACATATGTAATTTAATAATTGAATATAATTATTTTTAAATGTTTTCTAACACATTTTTTAAGTAAAAATTTATTTAAACTATTTCACATACGTTTTCAGTATACACAATTGTGTATAACAAAGCAAAACAAAACAAAATGGCGTACAAAAATTGTAAACAACTTTTGACATTCAGGCATTCACACTACACGAGAAAAAAATTAATCACCTGAGTACTTGCATATACTTTATATAAATTTACTTTGTTTCGCATTAAGTATGTATATATGTACATATGTATATAGAGAAAGAATTTAAAATGTATGCAGGTATACGTGGAAAAGTACAAGACGCATTACATGACGACATAGCTTATTCAACTTGTTTAGGTTTGTGAAGCTGCATGTATGTGGCATTTATAAGGATAGAAATGCTGTATGTGGCATTTATAAGGATAGAAATGCAAAGGAAACTGCATGGACAGAAATTTTGGTGGAATTAGGCTTCATTCATACGAAATTTTTAAACCAACTTGAATCCTGCTTCCGTAAACTGGAATGCAGAGTACAATAAAATTCTTTGGTAGCGCGCATATTAAGCCCTGGTCTTTTCCACCACTTTCTTTGATGTGTTTTAGATTTTCTTAATTTTTTTCTTATTATTGATAAACACGGTGACACTAGCCAATTGAAAAATTTTGCGATTATCCATTTCTATAAATATCAATTAAGAAACAATACGAAAAACAAAGTCTCACAATGATAAAGCAAACGACACTAAATGCTATTATGTCAAAATTAGATCTTTATGTAGACAATGATACCGTATTGCCATTTTTTAGGGATAGGACTTTTTCCTGTAACATTCACATTACAAAATTGTGTGTCATCGAAAAGTTTTATGGGAACGGCACTGCACACATATGTAAATGACACCACAAAATGACAACACATAAAATGTCAGATGTAAACTCGGCCTAAGTTTTATGAGTTTTTATATAAAGTTAAGAAACAAAACATTCTAGATGTGCAACAGCATGTACATAAGTAAACGCATGCGTGTGTATGTACATAAGTATCCCTGCAGAAAACATGGGGTTAAGTGTCCCCAAGTCACCACTTTTGTCGACTATATTGGTGACATTGTCAACAGAGCGTCTATTTAATAATGGTTTTAATGCGTAGAAAACATTTTTTCAGATACACGCAACCATGCTGTTTCTTAATGTTTTATTGGTTTGTTGAAAATAAACCTGACGTCAAGCAAAATTAAAGTGTTTATAAAAATTATCTTAAGAAATAAATTTATAAGGTTAATATATTCGTATATATGTAAATGTATTTAACAATAATTAAAAATATAATACACAAACAAAATTAATAAAAAACAAACAAAATAACAATCAATATTGTATAAAAATATCAAATGTGAAAATTGAAGAGTTTTAAGTGAAAGGTGCCAATTATGGAAATTTTGACCCTGTGGAAGATTTTGTGCCATCAGGTAAAGATTTGTCACATTTTAAGATCCATACGTAAGTGTTTGACTTTACTAATTCGGCGAAACATACAATTTTTAATTTTAATATACATATCGCACTTGTTCCTCAAAAACGTAACAACTCAAAATTCATGAATTTTCAGTAGAGGCCAAAAACTGTTTCTGTTAGTAGTAGTTATTCTAAAAACACAAAGAGAGTCATAACGGGTTTCTCACGGAAAAGAAGACAAATCAAAGGGAGATTTTTACAGTGAGTGGATATGACCTCTGTTATCTGGTTTTTTGCAAAAAGTGAAAATTTGAAAATTTTAAGTTTTTAAGCTTTTGAGGAACAAGTGCGATATGTATTTAATAGAAATGACAAACAATTTCAGGTGGTGACAGTGTCTATAGTGAATCAATACAGTTTTACTACGGACATCGAGCGAGGAAATATCGATATTGTAGACTAGAGCCCCTAAAATTTACTAGTGAATCCTTGGTGCCAATGTCTCCATGTGGTCCCAAAAAAACTACTTAGTCAGTAGTGCTACAGTCTAGTGGTAGATTTTCAATGACAAGCTAATGTTAAATGTCAATAGGCGATTACATTGGCTGGGGTACACCTGGTCAGTAGTGCTACTGACAATGTCACTAGTAAATGACTACATTTTCACTATTCGCATTTTCTGCAGGGTATGTACATATTTACTTGTGTGTATAGGTGTGTATATGCATACATTAATGCATTGACGTTGGCTTTTATGGTAAAATGTTTGGTTTTTCGTATTCCCGTACTTTTGTAAATTTTTTGTATTATTGTTCTCATTTTACCGAACTTTGCCAAAAAAAGTACGGGACAAACCTACTGTGTATAGACCCTGTTTATACGTAAAACTAGTACGGTTCTCTCTTTCTTTATTCGAATTGAAAATAAGATTTAACATGATACATACTGAGATTTCTCATGAACACCATATGAGAAAATACGATTTCAAACCAAGTGTAAAATGTTATGTTCCCACTACGAGTTTATTCACATGCTTCGTTTTGCCATTTTTCAAATCAAAAATTTTATGAATTTATCTAACGAACTTTATATATATATATGTACATGTTAAAAAATACATTTTGATATGTCTGATTTTTCTGACGAATCAGGTACAGTGTAAACATTTTTCGCATTGAATGTCAAAACGAAGAAAAGTGTTATCTGTATTACCATAAAATAAAATATAATAATAAATTTTAACCATTTCCCTAAACATGTGCTAATATGATGAACTCGTTAACTCTATAAGTAACAAGTAGTAATTAAAAAAATCATAAAAAACCCCACTGCGACCAACTTTGAACCGTTAAATATCCTAAATGGTCATTCGAAATGAAAAATCATAAGAATAACCTAATGTACCCGTCGAATGATACCCATTTTGATATATGTATGTATGTAGTTCGCCGACTATTTATTTTTTCGTATTTACAAAATACGTCAGTTGGCTGCCACGCGTTTGGTTTATATAGTGCCGCAAAGGAACACATATGTACATACATACATAGGCTTATAAACACAATACACTTCTTGGCGTCGCTCAGTCGGGTTAAAAGGGAGTATTTTTTTTACTTGAGAAGCAAACTGCTCAGCTTACAACACAATTTCCTTGTAAGTACATTTCTGTAAGTAAAATGACAAATGAAGAAACAGTGTTACCGAGAATGAGTTTTGTATTAACTTATTAGTATTTCGTATAATAAAAGTAAAGTTTATTGCTGATTTTCTGCGTATTTGTAAAAAAGTAATACATAAAAAAGAACACAACTATGCAAGAACGCATCTTAATGGAGTTTTTATGTATGGATTTCATGCATTTTGACAAAAAAAAAAGTTTAACAACATAATATTTTCAATAATTTTATGATACGGGCAACACGGCAATAGTGGACTCACATATTTTTTCACTATAAACATAAAATTTCATCAAAATGGAACAAAAATTAAATAATGAACAAATTATTAAATTAATTTCGTTGTGTCGTTCACATGATGTATTGTGGAACATGAGCAGCAAGTCCTACAGGCGGAATGACTTGAAGGTGAAAGCTTATGAAGATATTGCTTCACAAATGGGTATGCCGGCTGATCTTGTCAAGAAAAAGATACGTTCTTTACGAGCTACTTACACAGGAGAAAAATAAAATCTATAAGAAGTCTGGGTCAGCTACCGAAGAAATATACCAGTCTTCTTTATTCTGGTTCGAAGAAATGCGATTTTTGGACAGCAGTATTGTCGTAAGGAACTCTTGTGAAGATTCAGAAAAGGTTAGCATATTTTCCCGTAATTCCGAATATAATTTGCAGAGTCTTTGGAAGTCGCTATGTATTATTGAAACTACCAGTGGTTCCTTTACATTTTTCTGAGACACTTTCGAAAATATCGTACCAAATTGTTTGTGTTAAGTGTTTTATATCTACTTTGCAGAATAGTGTAAACTCGCAACACTTGGAAGGCTGCATTGAGGAATACACACAAAATGACAGCTTCTCAAATAATAAAACAAGCAAACGTCCAAGAGAAGAAGCAGAAGAACACAATTCAAAATTTGACGAAGCTTTGAAAAAACTTATGGATATAAGTGATAAAGAAAATGAATTCACTGCTTCCGCCACAAGCCTTGCATTCCAATTGCAAAAGCTTCCTGAAGAAGATGCGTATGAGTTGATGGGAGAAATACAAAACTTATTGGTACAAAGGAAATTGAAACATATGCGAAAATCGCAGATTTTCTCCATCTTCTGATATCTTAAGCTGCGCAATTTCTAATGCAGAGATCGAATTTGAATAAGGAAGTTTGACTTGAATATTTAGTCCACAAAAATCGTTTTACAATTGCTAATTTTGCACTTCATATTGGAATGCATTTTTTTTAATTTTTAGTTACAAATCTATGATAGTACAATAACGGTTTTCATGCACATACAAATGTATTTATTTTGGTAATTATAAATTAATAAAAATACTGTAATTATAATTAAATTAATTTCAAATAATAAATTAATTTAAATAAATTTAATTTCAAATTGTTCTCATTTTGGATAATCTAATTTAAATTTTTTTCATTAATCAAGAATTTGAATTAAATATAATATTTGCAATAATCAAATAAGCAATCACTAAAACTCTTGATATATAAAAATGATAAATTAAATAAACAAAACTGCTTCATTGAGGCTGAAGTGGACATTAAATATGTTCAATGTTAATTTTTTTCCATTGGAAATTTACATTTCCGTCGGTTATCAAATACCTAGAAATTTCATCTCGTATTCTGCAGGCATATTGGTAGGTTTTGTGTTCCTGACTACCAATGGAAGAAAACGGTGCGGGGCTACTTGCAATTGAAAAGTCGGGTGTTATGGGTTTGGCTTTTGTTTTTGTTAGATAATTATGTAAAACACAAGTAGTCATTACAATTAAGTCCACAGTTGACGTTTGGACTTCTATTGGCCGATTAAATATGCCAAACCTTTTTGCTAATCTGCCAAATGCGCACTCCACAACCATTCGTGCTCGACACAATCGGTAGTTATATATTTCCTGTGAAACGCTTAATTTCAAACATCTACTGTAAGGCTTCATTAAGTGTTTATCGAGGGAAAATGCATCGTCGTCAATAAAAAAATAAGGCATTTTATTGCCTCGGCCAGGAAAAATTTCTTTAAAAGGAGGTATATTAAGTTCTCCATTTTGTAGACTGTTGTAAAGATACGAATCTTGATAGATTGTACTATCAGATGCTTTACCTTTTGATCCAACATCCAAAAAATTAAACGGTAATTAGCATCCACTGCCGCGAAAAGCTCAATACCCCTTAAAATTATAAAATTGAGATGAGATTGATTGGTGCTTTGATGCGTATATGTTTTCCGTCCAGCGCTCCAAGAGTATGTGGAAAATGCCATGTGTCATGGAAGTCCTTAGAAATGCCTTCCCACTCCTCTACAGTATTTGGGATCTGTAAAAATTAGCACTTTATGTAATTTTTATGTTCTACATCTCAAGAAATCATCGAAATATATTTGAAATAAATTAATTTTAGATAAATTTCTTTTTGGGATATATTTATGTACTTTCCTTTAAATAATCACCTTTAAGAGTATCACATATAGCAAGAATCACGTCTGGCATAAAAACAGAAATTGTGCTTCTGGAAACTCTCGTTAAGAACTCCAAAGAACTAAAAGATTCTCCTGTTGCTAAGTATCTCAAAGCTATTGCCAATTTTGTCCTAGCAGTAATAGCTAACCACATATGAGTATTTTTTTTTTAATTTTGTGTTCAACCTACAAATGTATGTATGATTAATATAGACCCACTTACCTACATATATTTCACACGCTGAACCCGAATCAAAGGTCCAGCGCGTCGAAATTTATATATGTAAGTCAGTAAGTCTGGTGAAATGTACAGATCACCTTTTGTGTGTCCGGTGCAATGGTTTTAATACGAAATGTATTTATGTACTTACCAGATTTAGTATTTCCTCAAATTGTACTATGTTAAGCCGACAAAAATTTTTGAAATCCCTGTCATCATCTTCCCAAAGCAAGTATTTAAGCAAATGTGCTTCCATATCCAAATCGCACATTTTCACCAAAAGGGGCTTCACCCAATACCTCCTCCTCACTGTCTTTTTTATTTTTTCACATATCTTATTTTATTTTTCATTTCAAACTTTTTCAACTCAAGAAGCAAATTAATTTTTATAATATGTTTACGCTTCGAGAACATTTGGAAATTAAACTTACAACTCACTGTGTAAACACTCAAGCAAGTTACAACACTTTCGGTTATTTATTCGAAATTTTCTTTGATAATACATATACGTTACTTGCAAGTAATTACTTACATGTCTAAATGCTATGTTAGTTGTGAATGTTTGTCTATTTGCTAGAAAATTTCTGAGGTGATTTTTTTTGGAGTGTGAATTAGTTGGTTTTGGATGGTTGTGGTGAATGAGGGGAAAAAGTGTTGTCAGTCAGTATGGGTGGGAGGAATGTTTAATAAAGCTTGTTATTTTTAGATTGTCACAACTTTGAGTTTCTTTGAGTAAATCAATTGTAGCGCCCGCTGTGTGGCATGTGGTTTCGTCCTGTTTGAACCACATATCAGCAAGATTAATGCCAACGTAATTGAGGTACGAAAAAATTTCGAATCATGTTCCTATACCGTTCACCATTGACAGTAACATTCTGACCATCATCGTTTTTGAAGACATTTTTGGGCCAATGACTCCGCCAGCCCATAAAGCGCACCAAACAGTAATTTTCTATTTAATCCTCACTCCAAATGCGACAACTCTGCTTATTTACGTACCCATTCAACCAGAAATGGGCTTCATCGGAAAATAAAAATTTGAAAGCAAATTAGTAACAATTTCATCGGAAAATAAATAGATTGCTGGTCGTTGTGGGAAATAGAAGAAGTGTTCACATATACCGCTATATAGAAATGGTGCTCCTGATGGCTCGTTAAAGAGCAAATTAAGTGGCATATCTGAAATCATTTTGGGACTTTCGAAAAATTAATTTAAAAAAAGTCATATTTTAAGCAAAATTTCGGGAGAAGATTATTGGTCATTGTGGGAAATAGAAGAAGAGTACATATATCCACTATAAAGTAATGGTGCTCCTACTGACTCGTTAAAGAGCAAATAAAGTGGCATGCGTTGGATCAGCAATTCTAATTAAGTCAAGACTCAAACACTATGCCCTTGATAACATTTGTGCAGAACATCTACAAGCCACTAATATTTGTGTCGCAAATTTTTGTACAAATTTCTTTACATCATCAACTTACTCCCTTCCCAGATTCTCAATCACTGAGGATCAATACGAGGAATTCTACAAATCGCTTGGACATTGTTTCGTAGCAGTTGGAGACTACAATGCAAAGCATACGTTCTGTGGTTCGAGTCTTATTACACCTAGAGGTAGAGCGTTGTTCAACATAATTTCAAAAATGGGATTGGACGTCATTTCGAGTGGGGAGCCCACTTACTGGCATACTGACAAAAAGATTCGGGATTTTATAGATTTTAGCGTCATGAAAAATATTTCTGGGGATTTAGTTCATGTTGAAGCTTCTTTAGATCTCTCCTCCGATCACTCTCCCACTATCGTTACGGTCTGTAACCCAGAAGTGTTTCACCTCACCCATTTGTGAAGATGATCAATCGTGTTAATTGGCTGGGATTCAAAAAAATATCTTAGTAGTCATTGCACGGAAAACATTACGCTAAGAACCCACAATGATATTGAATCTAACATTGCCAATCTTAACGAAAGTATTAAGCAGGCTGCTGAACATGCCACTACCTCCCATCCGCAGACTGGGTGTAATAGAATTTATTCTACTGATATTGAACGTCTCGTAGTGAAAAAAGAAGAACTAGAAGGGAATGGCAACAACACAGATCACCCCAACATAAAATCAGGTTTACAGAGTGTACTTAACGACTCCAAGAGTTGCTTGCATCTGAAAAAACTGCGTCTCTTAAAAATTATCTGCAAAACCTCGATGTCACACCAGCATCTTAGTGGCGCGCTGCGAGAAAGCTTAAAACACCCGTTGAGTTTAAACCACCTCTGCGCACGTCTACCGGAGGTTGGGCAAGAAGTGATACTGAAAAAGGTAACTTGTTTGCAAAGCATTTAAAATCCGTATTTACCCCAAACACATGTGCTGGTGCTGTTGATTTACCGAGTGTTGTTGCTCTACCCCCTCGACCCTTAAACTTTAAAATGCGTGACGTACAGAAACTACTTACTGAACTCAAACCGAAGAAAGCTCCAGGTATTGATGGAATTAGTAACAAGATGCTGATGAATTTGCCTCGTATTGCAATTAAAATCCTTCTATTTATTTTTAATGCCATATTGCGATTATAGTATTATCCACATCACTGGAAGCTTGCCAAGGTCAAAATGATTGCAAAGCCGGCCAAAGATCTTACCAAGGGCAAAGATCATACCGGCCAATAAGTCTACTATCAACAAAATTGTCCCCAATTCTAATTGGTAGTGGGTGCATCCCTGACCATCAATTGTGTTTTAGAAGTTCGCATAGCACCATTGAACAAATGCATAGATTGGTTCAATTTATAAGAAGAACATTTGAAGAAAAGAAGTATTGTTCTGCCCTGTTTATTGACTTTTCTCAGAAATTTGATAAAGTGTGGCATGAATGCCTTATTTTAAAATTGCAATCATATCTACCAATAAATTTTCTGAAGCTATTGGAAAGTTACATTACTACCCGGAAGTTCACGGTCGTTGAAGGAGACTTCATGAGTGTGCTCGAATCTATATCATCCGGTGTGCCACAGAGGAGCATTTTAGGGCCAGTTTTGTATTTGATTTATACTTGTGATATGCCTTTGAGCAGCAATATTCATACATCTACATTTGCCGATGATACAGCCTGCCTTAGTATGCACGAAAACCCTCACGAGGCTTCCCGATATCTACAAGAACATATTACACAGCTGGAACTATGGTTAAACTTATGGAGAATTAAAGTAAACGAACAAAAGTGAATCAACAATCAAGTTGTTACTCATCATTCACTTGTAAAATACCTTCGTATACACCTTGATCGACGGCTTACATGGAAACACCATATTGACTCAAAGCTAACACAAATGAAACTTAAATTAACTCAGATACATTGGCTGATTGGTAGAAATTGAACACTCAGTCTAGATTTTAAGCTTTTAATATACAATTCGCTTTTTAAACCAATATGGTGCTACGGAATACTGCTATGAGCCACTGCTTCAGCTTCCAATGTAGAGAAAATTCAACGAAGGCAAAACAAGATTTTAAGACTAATAACATCGGCTCCATGGTACATCAAAAATTCAAATTTACATCGTATTTTAAATTGCAAAATACGCAGGCAAATACTTAACAAAACTCGAGTGCCATCCTAATCTTCTTGCTCGTAACATCTTGAATTTTACTGGAAAAACCCGCTTAAAAAAGAGGGACACTACGGCTGTAATACTCAACACTCCAGATGAAACTGCTTGCAAATATTTTTGTGCTTAATACGACATTTATGTATTATTGATTACTATCACTAAGTTTATGCCTGACACTAGTTGGGCCTAATTATTATATCTAGATTTATGATTTGAATACTTATTGTTAGTTCAGTTTTTTAAGATACAATAAATAAATATAAGCATGTCAAAAAACAAAAACTAAGTCACTAAAAGCGATAATTGATACAAATTAGTGATAAAGAAATAGAATTGTCAAATTTGTTTTACATTTAAGCAAATGCTCACACGACTTAACATATACCATATCATCATACGAAATTCAACATATCGTATAGACACAAAAGTTTTATGCTATGAATGAATGAATGAATTAAGTCAAATGGGAAACACAGGACACTGCGACCAAAGTAGATCTATTGTATCCCTTGCCAGGTGCTAGAGCACCTCATCCAGACCTACTCTTCTGATGAATCTCAGGATTGCCAGTGGGTCTAGTGTTGGCAGTTCCCAATCCTCCAATAGGTGCTTGCCCAATTGGATATATCTTCTGTGGCATAACGCTTCACAGTCCTTCAGAATATGCTCTGGGGTTTCATCATCGTACTCATAGAATCTGCACAGACTATTACTCTCAATGCCAAGTCTGCTGAGGTGTTTTCTCAGTTTACACTGACCTGTGAGGAAGCCTGTGAGCATTCTTAGATTGTTTTTACTCAGGGACATGAGAGCTATGAAAGATTTTGGTTATACGTTCCAATCATTAGCTTTGCATGCCTCAACCCAGGGAGATTGAGCCAGAGGTGTTCCCTATTACTCTTGATCTCCGTCGATATATCTTCCCGGATTTTGTACAATCCGAGACCGCAAAACGGTTCTCGTCCGACCATGGGTGTACTAGCCCCCCTTCTGGCCATTTTGCCTGCATTTTCATTTATTACCACCCCGGCGTGTTCAGGAACCCAGCAGAGTGTGACCTTATTCATGCTGCTTAGCTGATTTAGCTTAATGCGGTATTCCCAAGCTAACTTAGAGGTAAACTCATATGAGCTTAGCGCTTTGATGGCAGCCTGACTATCCGAGCAAATGGCTATTTCTTTCCCTCGGTAGCCCCTATCAAGATTAAATTGTGCGCATCTCTCAATGGCATAAATTTCCGATTGAAAAATGGTAGGAGATTTTCCGAAGGACTTGTGGTAGATAGTCCTTGGTCCTACGACTCCCACTTCAGAGCCTGCTGGCGCTCTGGAGCCATCAGTGTACCACCTGATGGTGCCATTTCCAAAGGTACACCGATGTTCTATTTCCCCCCATTCCCTTCTATTGGCCAGAACAGTTCTAAACCTCTTGTCGAAGTCATACACTTTATTCATCACGTCAGAGGGTTGCGCAAGTAGGGAAATCGTCTTGCCAGGGATGATTGCTCCCATTAGCTAATTAGACAGCCCCGGTCTGTGTCCCTCCCAGCGATGCTTATTACTTTTTGTCTGGCAGCAGTTTCCATCACAATCGTCAGAGGTGTGAGTTCAATGAGGACTTCCATAGCCGCTATAAGACACGTCCCCATAGCCCCTGTTATACAAAGGCATGCTAGCCTCTGTAATTTCTCTAAACGATCTCTGGTCGTAGCCAGCCTGACCCTGTCCGATCAGGTAACAGCACCATAAGTGATGATAGGTCTCACTATCATGGTGTATACCCATCTCAAGATTTTGGATGTGCAACCCCATGTTTTTCCTGCAACAGATCTACAAACCATTAGTGCTTTTGTTGTTTTCAGTTGCCTCTAAATGCTGTTTAATAGCAGCTTTGAGTCTAATATCACCTCCAATGAGCTTTCTATTTGCACGCTGTCTACTCGGATGTTTTGCCAGCGTGGAAGTGTTCTCCTCCTTGTGAAAGGAACAACGATAGTTTTTGCAGAATTGATATTCAGTCCTACAGATACACACCATTCCTTCACTATCCTTAACCGATTCTGTATTATATCACACAACGTCTCTTAAAATTTTCCTCTTGCAATGATAACAATGTCATCGACATATGCTTGACATTCTAGGCCATTGCTCGTTAGTATATGCAAGAGTTCATCAACTACAAGGCTACAAAGAAGTGGAGACATTACATCGCCCTGGGGGCATCCCCTGGTCGTCTTTACTGCAAGATATTCCTCCCCAACTTGGGTCTCCGCAGTCCTACTCTCAAGCAAAGCCCATATCCATTTGGATATATATATATATATATATATATATATATATATATATATAGTTGTCAATAATTTTCTCCATCAGTTTAAGTATGAATGAGGTTAAACTTATGGGTCGGAATGACTTTGGAAGTGTAATATCCCTCCTACCTGCTACATACCTGTGGTATGTAGCCTAGATCTAAGCTACTCGTGGTTAACCTTATTAGGTGGGGCATTAGCTCCTTTTTCCCCTGCTGGAGAAATATAGGGAGGATACCATCCACCCCTGGAGACTTGTACGGTTGAAAGGTTCCAATAGCCCATTCTATGCGCTATTCGGTGCATAGTTTCCGTGTAACGTCCCAGGATTCTTTGTTCCCTCTATGTCCTGCAGATAGTTCTGGTGTCAGCCCCTCTATACTACCCGGGAAATGAGTCGGGAGTAGCAGCAGCGCCTTCTCTCTTTCATTTCTGGTGTAGGTCCCATCCGCCCTTTTTAGTGTTAATGATGAATCCATCTTCGCCTTATTAAACAGCTAGCGCGTTTTTCTATTCCACCATTGTGCCTCTTTATTTCCATTAGATGAGGTAAGGGGGCAGCTAGATTCATATGCTCCAATGATTGCCCCGTTTACCTTGTCTAATAAATACTCTAGCTCTAACTGGTGCCTTGGTGCCCTGTTAACACTATCCTCCAGGTTGAACCTTAGGTGTTCCCTATACAGGTGCCAGTCGATATTTTTCGCATTTCTGGGTGGAGGTGACGGTTCAGCATTCCCATCTATATTGAATCTTATAATTCTATGATCCGACATTGATGGTTCGTCCGAAACCCTCCAGTTCCTAATTAGACTCGCCAAATAGGTGCTACCTATCGTTAAATCTAGAACCTCCGCCCTTGTCCTAATTACAAAAGTGGGGATGTTCCCTATATTGAAGATTTCTAGAATATTACTACATAGGAACTCTAAAAGACACTCACCTCTGTTGTTGATGTTGCTGCTCCCCCACATGGTGTGGTGTGAATTAGCATCACACCCAATCAGCAGCGGTAAGTTGTTTCTGCTGCAGTGATCCACAAGGTGGTGCATTTCTGCTGGTGGCACGCCCATATCTCCCGCCATGTAGACTGACACTACCACTATGCTCCGATGAGTGCCGTCTATGCATAATCTGACGATTATCGGCACCATATCTCGTGACATAAACTCTGAAAGTAGAAAATAGTTAGTGTTCTTCCTTATCAGTATACATGCTCTTGGATGGTTTATTCTAAGATCGTATATTACCTTACTGTTTCCACAGTATAATCCTTTGATTTCGCCCTGGTGCGTCCATGGTTCCTGAATAAGTGCCATTCCCGGAGAACATCCGCGCTATTACTGCCGAAGCAGCCTCAGCGTGGTGTATGTTCACCTGGGCTATTTTGGCAATTATTGTATGCTAACTCATATGTTGTATTAACTAGTGTTGTCATTCGAACAAAAATTATTCGAATATCCGAGCAACTTTTTTTCATTTTTGTTCGAACGAACAAAAATTATCAAATTAGAATAAAAAATTATTCGAATCATTTTTGTAGAATATTCGAACAATTTCCTTAATTACTTTGCATAAAAAGTATTTTACATTTCATAACTTTTTAATTTGTTAACAATAAGTAATCAAATTACTCCAAATTATAGATACATGTTTGTATATGTTCGCTAAACGCATCTTTTGTTTTCTTGCTTTGCTTGCGTTCTCTATGCTTGCTTGCTTGCGTTCTCTATGAGACCAACCGAAATAACGCGCCGTCAATGCTTTGCGATTGGAAAATCTAATTTTGACAGCGCGTAAAGAAGTGGAGTTGGCTGCAACAGTACTGTTGTTTTTGTTTGTTGCTTTCCAGCGTAAAAGCTAAGTGCTAAATTACGTTGCGCTTTGCGTCGTAATTTAGGTTGGTCTGTAATTGAATCAGAAGGTGTCTTACAATTCCTGGTTAAGAGTTTAAAAAATAACTGCTTTTCTACAGATCTAATCAAAAGCCCTACGGGCTCGGTTGGTTATTGTTATAAATAAATAAATAATATTATTCCTTAGCTTTCCAATAATAACTTTTTAAAATATGCCACAAAAAGCTAAAAAAGAGTTCGTAAATATTTTGATTTCATGATTATTTTGTAATAAAAATTTCGCACATAATCTCAAGTACGATTAAGTATTAGATGAAATTTCTGAAGTAACTGACAATGTTTTATTAGCTGATCTCAAAGTTGTATCAATAAAGTAAGAAATTGTACTAATATAAAAATCGTCAACAGTTTTGAGGTTGATTTATTTATTTATTTAATAAATACTTTACAAAGTAAATTTGCAAAGTAATGTTGCACAAATATGGGCGGAGTAACTAGACCATATGCCCAAGATGGTATTAACAGTATTTTAAAAAAGTTTTTGTGACTGACTATATACGACCTATACCTTCACATAGGAAGTAGCGACGTAGTTGTTAAAGAAATTCCACAAAAGAACCGCAAGAATATACGGTTATCCGTGGCAGATCAGTCAGTGCGAGCGAGACGCAAAACTCTCGAAGGCCAATAAACAACAGTGGCCTGGTTGCACTTAAGAGACTCGCCCAGAACTGCTTTACGACTGAGAGGTTGATTTATATTATTTGGAAATATCAAAGGCAATAAAACACAAACTGGATATGCTTTTTAATCCTTTTTTAATGGTATCACTAACATTAATAGTTTGCGAAAGATATTTTTCTACTTGTTATTTTATCAAAAGTAAAAAAAGAACCGTCTACAAGCTAATAAGTGGGATTATCTGCAGTTTTTAAATGACTATTTTAAAAGAAATCAATGACATTAAAATTTTTTGTAAATGTGTATAAAAACGTTTTTTAACTAATTTCCTTTCGGGTTTCAATAATATTTCTAAGTTTGTTTTTAAAACTATTGGTTTTTCTTAGGTAATAAATTATTTTTTGTTTGTTAAAAAAAAATTAAACTCATATTAAAACTTATTAAACTTTTTTGAAATTATTCGAATAAATTTTTTATTCTTTGTTCTTTCGAATACTCGAACAAAAATTCAATATTATTCGTTCGTTGGAACAAGAAAAAAATCATGAACTTTCATTCGATCAAATATAAAACACGAATAATTAACAACCCTAGTATTAAGGGATGCCAATCGGGACTGGTTTTCCGAATCGCGATATTCGGGATTTCAAAAAATCAAATCCCAGGATTTCTGGATCCCGAAATTTTTTGAGATTCAGGGATTTTTCGGGACTCTGGATTCTTTAAAGATTAAAAGTTATATGTATGCTACTTATAGGTATGTATTTAAAAAAGCGTCTTTGAAAGAGGTTGACAAACAAAAGTTTTATGATTAATTTTATATTACATAGTTAAATATAATTACCTTATATATTTGAATATAACAAAAATAGTTGTTATTCACAAAAAAGCAAATAAAACTATTTAAATTTTAAACTTTAACTATATTTATTTGAGCTTTTTAGTTTATTCTTATGATTGTTAAGCTCGCAGTCGTTTTTATAAAATTGTAATTGATTTTTTCGATATTTCGTTAACAGTTTGTTCACATCGTCAGGAAATAAGCAATTGAAAATGCTATATTATAAATTATAACAAAGGTTTTGAAACATGTCATAAAATTTTTCGAAAATTTACTTTCTAAATGTTTCACTTTTATGGAAAAGCAAAACAGCAAAATTTAAAAAAAAAATATCACAACCACATAGAAAATTATTTTTCACAAACGATGCAAAATTATCAGAATCTGAGTAAGTGCAAGATATTAAGCTGTGCAACTTTTAAAGACATTGCCAAGCCAAAAAATGGACAAAAAGTACTTATAAGAACAGCTATATACAACATAACATTTTAAAAATTAAAAATAAAAAAAATAAATAGTGAAAATATAGAAATTATGAAGTAATTTTCGAATTCGATTTTAGGGTAACAAGCACAAAATTTTATTATTTAAAAAAATTTGTTATTTGAGTTTTGTTAAAGAATACGAATGATATTAATATTTATACTTTTATTACTGAATTAATTACAGAAATATTTAGCGAGAAACATTCGAGTATGATGTATGTACGAGTATGTTTACACAGTTGCAAGAGTTGACGTGAATACCCCTTTTATTTAATATATTATTATTAAAACTATTTACAAACAAAACTTAGTAAAAAATTTCGGGATTGACTGAATCCCGAAAATGCCATGATTAAAAAATTTAGATCCAGGGATTCGGTATTCATGGGATCGGGATTTCGGGATTGACATCCCTAGTTGTATTATAATTTGCTGACATACGAGTATGTTGACTAAAAAATTTGGTACTTTCAGCATACCGTGTAGACGCCAAACACATATGTACATACATGTACGATAGAGGAATTTGTTGTTATTTTAAAGCATACGAATATAAGCATATATTTGCTGATTCAACATATCGTCGTCTATACTTAGCTGAAGAAGTTTTTTAATAAAATTAAAAATTTTAAATTTAGTGCTTTTTTATTTAAATTACGCACTTTTTTCCTGGTTTCAGTCTTTTTCAAATTAAAAAGTTGGAAACGCTGGTTATAGCGGACGACCGACTAACCAGCAACTCGAATATATACAAATACATAAATTTTAACCAATAGTTGTCTCAAAATGTGTAATAGTTTTAATTAATTATGCTACGTTTTATTGCTTTCACTTGAGTAACAAATATATATTTTTTTCTTATAGATACGATATGTTAACATAATTTTTCGGATTTTATTATTCAAACATGAGTTCGCGGCTTAATTTGTATACCGTCGAGGTAGGTGATACCAATTTCACCATTTTAAGTCGATATCAGAATTTAAGACCGATTGGATCTGGCGCACAAGGAATAGTTTGGTAAGTTGTGAATTTTATCTGCCTTCTTTGTAAAAAATATTACTGCTTTATAAAGGCTAAAAATATGCATGGATCGTATGTATATGATATCCCATATATGGTTCAGATCCGAAAAATGAGGATGATGATATTGACGTATATGATAATAGATATTCATATATTTTCATACATGTAGTATGTGTAAATATTCCCTATACAGTATGCAAAGTTCATATTCATGCAATAAATTAAATTACTAAAATTAATTTTTTGAAAGATTTTGTACAAGGAGATTGTATTTAATGAAATATTTGTTTGGACAAAATAATTAAAAACTTATTTAAAAAACACACAACTCATATTCGTACATAAAATTTAATTTAAGAAATCTGATTAAAAACTATACTAAAACTAGTGTCAATATAATTTTTTGCAGTAATATGAACTTTGTTTCTTAAAAATATCTAGAGTATTCCTTAATTTTCTATTAAATTAATGACTAAATTATCCTTTTGATTATTTAATTTATTGAATAGGGTCACAATGTATAAAATCGTACCAGAATGGTTTTTTTTTGTTACAAGTTTTTATTTTTAAACGTTGAGGCTCCACGCATATAAACTTTGCATACCGTCTGTATTTTCTAATAGATTTCCAGTTCACCAGTGATAAAAAAGATCGATTTAATAAATTGTAAGCTTTTTTGATTGCAAATACGATCTTATGTGAGATATCATGTATGCATACATTTTTATATGGTTCTTATTTCTATATATGGATCCATAAATGAGCTCATATATTATAATACATTTCATACCGTCGGCTTAGAGTGTAAACCTGCTAAATCCACTTTTTATAAAATATGACATTTTAATTAGGGATGTAACGATACGCCATTTCGCCGATCAAAAATAAATATCGCCGATACCGATTCCGATACCGATACGCATATTTAAATTGAGCTCAAGTAAAAATTAACAAAACTCAAGTAGAATAATTCTTCTATTATACAAAATAACAGTGTTCATTAATGAGCCATTCAAATATCAAAATTTTCAGTACATTTCAGTTTCTAAAATTCAAATTTTCAAACTACAAAACTTCTGCAATATTTATGATTTTACAAAATAAACGTTGGCATTCAGTTTAGATTGGCTCAAGATGTAAAATTGATATTAATAAGACTTAAAAAAAAAGAATTGAATTTCAATTCATGTTAACAAAAAATTAATTATTGTTTTTCACAAAATAACAGTGTAAGATTGAATGAGTCAATTCAAACTGAATGAGTCAATGAGTCAATTCACACTGAATGTCATACTGTTTATTTTCTAAAATCATCAAAATTGTCAATACATTTCAGTTTCAGTTGTTCAAAAAACTCTAAAGAAAAATATAAGAAGTATCGGCGTACCGACAGTAAAATATCGCCGATATCGATATATCGGAAAACCAGCAGTATCGCCGATATATCGGTATCGGTATCGGTTGCATCCCTAATTTTAATGCCATTCGAGAGAGAATTAGACGCCGCATCGACTGGCTTAAATATATATTTTAATTTAAAACTTTAGAGGTATAAGACACTTAATACATTAGGCTAATTTTTTAAGGTATGTATGCAAAGAAAATGTTAACAGTATTTTGTCTCTCCTGTAAAATTTGGTGGATGTGAGTAAAATAGTTTTGCCACTTATAATCCCATACATTTCCATACATGAATTCGTACATACGAGTATTTATATATTAAAAATATATGGATCATAAATTTTTTTTAGCTGGGAAGCAAAATTTTGTGCGGAAATCTGTTTTATAAATCTTTTATTAAGCCTTAATATTTTTTTATAAATAATACTGTATATATATACCCAGGCAGAAATTGCCAACCGTACAAAAATTGTAGCACTGGTAAAGCACTTTTACTCAAGAAACCAGAACGGTTTGCCAACGTTTACGTTTTACAATCTAAAAAATTATTTGCCAATGTTTTTGAAAAATTTTTATTTTCTTTTTACAATTTAAATTTTTTATATAAAAGTTTTCAACGTTTGGCGTTGCGTTTTAAAAAATTAGGCTTATTTTACGCATGTGTGGCACATGGGACACAGATGTAAACCCAGCCTAATGCGCATTAGAAAAATGCGTGGTGTTGTTATTTCTAATGACTGTCGTAGACTGGGCTCGAACCCCGGACCTTCGGTTTTGTAGTCAACGTGCTAACTACTTCAGCCAACGCCACCCTCGTTTCGTTCGATTTAACTGTGTCTATAATTTTTCCCAGCGAATATCTTCTACTTTTTTTTTTTTTTTTTTAATGGTATATTATTTGAGAACCTGGTAGTATGGAATTTGCGCTAATGGATTTGTAGTTGATTTAACAATTTACTTTAAATACCCCAAACTATTTTCAAAATCAAAAGCTGAAAATTGTGATAAAGGAGCTCCTATGTTAATTACATCATCTGGTGTATGGATTGGATTATGTATATTCATAGGGTGCCCGTGTGGCTGAGTGGTAGCGATGCTAACCTGTCAGTCCAGAGGTCGTGGGTTCGATTCCCACCATAGACCCTGGGTGTTTTCTGCAGACAAGCTAATCGCTTTGCGGGTTGTGTTTGTTAAAAAAAAATAATAAATTAGGGCCGTAATATAGAGGCACAAGTTCAACAAATAATTTTAACAATTCTTGAAAGTATTTTGATTTTGGTTGACGACAAAATACAGCAAGAAGTAAATAAAATTAAATAATATTTGTACATTTCAACATATAATACATTTTTTAAAGTGATTGCACCAGCATATAACAAGAAGAAATGGAATTGTGTAGGTTTCCAGTTGGCTGAATTCATTAAATCGTGTGATTTTCTTTGAAACTCAGAAGGTATATTTTTAGATACCATTAGTAGGTTTTGTTGAAGTGCTCATACATTTTCTTGTGAAGTAATTGGTTACTAATTCCGAGATAAAGCATGTGCATTTCATCAATAACGACGTATTTATGGAATCAAAATTAATAATGTCCAGTAGTGGGATATCTACGTTTGATAGGTGACGTGGAGGGTTTGATTTATTTTTAAATGAATATGAGCGTTGCTCGTAACTACTTGTTTCCTTAAATTCGTTGGTCTTATTGACTGTACCCCTTAACGTTATATGTACCTTTCGCAGGAAAAAATTCAGTGTGACCTCCGTATCATTTAATAAAAGCTCGGGCTGACATATCGCAAAAAAAGCTAAAATTTCAAATTTTAAAAGTTTTCCGTTCATTTGTATACCTATGTACCCAGCAAAAAAAGTGATGAAAAAATGTAGAAAAAGCATAAAAATGAGCAAAAAGTATTGAATTTTACATTAGCGTGTCATTGGAACTTTAAAATAAGGTATGATTTTTTATTGTTGAAGTAAATCCAATATATTTAACATTAAGGATGTTAAATTTATGATTTAGGAAGTTGTGCTTATTCAATGCTTTATTAACGCACTTGAAAAGAATTTTAATTCCTAAAAATATTCTACTCATTAAAATAATTGTCTCACAAGAAAACGGAAGGGAAAACGGTTAAAGTTTCCGTTCATTTTTGAAGTTGAGGAATTTGTACTTTTAAGCGTTTAAATCAATCAGTAAATTTTATTAGCTTACGGGCCCGGAGTTTGAAATAGTTCGTATTCGTAGTTGTCACTTCATCACTTTTTTTTAATGGTTTTTTTTTTTGTTTTAGAGAATAATAATAATAAAATAGGTGATTTAACATTACTATAGATCTGTGATTAAAAATAAGTTCTTTAAACCAGAAAAAATGCATAACCTACTTTGGAAGTAATTAAGAAGTGCTCATTTTATTTTTTGCTGGGTAAGAATAAAAAAATATATATATATATATAGGTTTAACATTTGTTAGTTTTTCTTTATACCTGCGCTAATGAAATTATTGGCTTCTAAATCGAATTCTACTTAAAACTGCCTAGCTGAAAAAAGTTTAAAATTTTTGGGAAAACACATTGATTTTTGAGTTTGAAGTATTGGGGATATATTACACTTAACAAAAAAATTATGTTGGTCATTTCGTCTCTAATACATTTTGTAAACAAAACTACAAAGAAAAATAAGCACAAAGGAATATAAAACAAAAATTAGAGAGCATTTGAAGTTACTGCCGACGATGTTATTATGGGCTTTATTAATTTGGTAGCGATTTTCCTGAAGTTGCAGACTTTATTCTGTTTGATCATTAACTTCTAACTTTATTCATCAAAGTTCACTAAAATTTACAGATTTGTCCCAAACATGTGTCGGAAGCAATGGCGAAAATAGAAAAACATTCTATCGTGTATACTTTGAGAAAACTTCATGTAAACCTTCTTTGTCGTTTTTCTCCATTCCGACTTTTTGGTATATGCTCCAAACCAATAATGGACTGACGATTTGTGTGTTGGCATAACGCTCCAAAAGTAGAACTTTTGATATTTTGCCAAAGTTTGAACCACCTTAGAAAATTCTTTGTCAACGTTAACTCGATTGTATTTTTCTGCATGGGTACATACTCGTGCATATGAGTATATGTATACTGTTTGAAATATCAAAAATATTTTTTAATCAACTCTTATATACACCTCTCTTCTATAAGTCATATAACCTTTCTTAATGAATAAATATGGAGCTTAAATTCTTCTTTATTTGCCAATCCGTATTCGGATTTATATGAACCCAGCTAAAAAAATATCTCGTATAAAGCATATATGATATCCCATATATGATTCGGATTCGAAAAATGAGGTATGGACATACATATATGATAATATATATTCATACATTTTCATACATGTACATATGTGTAAATATTTCCTATACAGTAACGGTTCTCAAATGGGGGTCCGCGGACCCCTGGGGGTCCGTATGAAAATTACAAGGGGTCCGCAAAAGCTAAACAAATATTGTTATGATTCCTCAAAAGTTAATATTAATAAGATTTAGTAATATGGCTTTTTTTTAGTAATATGGTTTTTTATAATAAACGTAAAACGTATGTTTCGTGTAGACATGTATTTATACATTTTACGCTAAGCTGCGCTAAATTGTTAACACTGTTTAGTTTTCTTTTAAAAACATTTTTTCAAAGCAAATTGAAGCCGCTGATTTGGTTTTAATTGTGAAATAAAACATTAACATTTCAAAAATGAATTCTAAAAGACGGCTTTATAATGAAGATTATATTAAATATGGCTTTACATGTTTAAAAAATAATAACGAGGTATTACATCAATGTGTAATTTGTCATAAAACTCTTTCCAACGAAAGCATGAAACCATCCAAGATGGAACGACACCTAACAGCAAATCATCCGGAACTAAAAGACAAGAAAAGGGATTTTTTTATTGCCAAACTGAGTTCTCTAAAGAAAATTAGGTTGGACTCAACTGAAAATTTTGTTTGGAAAAAGAACGGTCCGTGGAAGTTTCCTACGAAATTGCAATGCACATTGCAAGAAACAAAAAGCCGCATACAGTTGGTGAAACTTTGATTAAGCAGTGTATAGCAGCAGTTGGAAGAATTATGCTTGATAAAGAAAGCAATGACAAAGTAAAGAAAGTATTGCTGTCCAATGATACTATTAAGAGAAGAATTGATGATATGGCTGCGGACATCAAAAGACAATTGATCGAGAAAATAAAAGACTCCGTATATAGCGCTCCCGTGTGATGAAATTACTGACATTTCTCATGCAAGCCAGCTTTTATTTTATAGTAAATATATTTCAGAAGGAATAATGTGCCAGGAATTCCTTTTTATGAAGTCTCTTCCCACAACGTCAAAAGGCAAGGATGTCTTCAACGTGCTTTCTGAATTTTTAGCACAAAATGGCATTGCCTAAAAAAAATTGTTGGAATTTGCACCGATGGTGCACCATCTATGATAGGTTGTCGTTCTGGATTTTTGAAATTGGCCAAATTACAGAATCCAGACATAATTGGGTCCCATTGTATAATTCATCGACAAGCTCTAGCAAAAAGAATTTAAAATTTCCCTCCAAACCGCAATTGATGTTGTAAATTTTGTAATTTTGGCACTTGGCCTTAAGAACACGACTATTTGAATCTTTGTGCCTGGATCTCAGTTCTGACTAGACAAAACTATTGTTTCATACAGAAGTTCGCTGGTTGTCGAAAGGAAACATGCTTAAACGATTGTATAATTTAAAATCAGAGGTATAAATTTTTCTTTTGAGTGCAAAGAATGATATTCTCCATAAAAGGTTTACCGATACTAATTTTTTATTTTATTTTGCATATCTAACAGATTTTTTTGAAGCATTAAACAATCTTAACTTAAAATTACAAGGAAAAAACATTAATATTTTGACATCATATGATTCAATTAAGGCCTTTATGGAAAAAATTTCCTTATGGAAAAGTCATTTAGCAATTCCAAATTATTGCTCTTTTCCATTATTAAATGAAGCCATAAATACATACGACTTACAACACATTAATTTGAAATCTTTGATAACAACACATTTGGATATGCTTTATGATGAGTTTCATAGGTACTTCCCTGAAATAAAAACAGAGTCGTGGCAAAATAATTTACTTAGAAATCCTTTCAATACTAGTGTTGATAAAATACCTGAAATGTTGCAGGAATAATTCATTGAGCTAAAATCTGATTCATGTGCAGAATTTGATTTTAAATCAATTGAAATAGAATCAATATTTATGATTTGATCAGGCTAAAGTTCGTATCGCTTTGTAAGCCAAATTACATGTGATAATTATTAATCAACAAATAACACCAAAGTTAGTTGTAAATATTCTGACAAACACATAGTTGAACGGAACAACTAGTAAATTTTAATAACTTTTAATTAAAATTAATAGCCAAGGGCGTGTGGCAAAAAACTAAATAAAAATATACTTAAGTATCAAACCAAAAAAGTTTGTCTTAAGTAGAACAAAAAATAAGCAAATTAAGTAACATGTGCATAGTTAGTAAAGGACAAACGACAATGGCAAGACTGTTGTAAATTTAGAGATAGTAAAAATGAGCTTTCATTACAAAAAAGCTTTCAGCAAATTGTAATACGATGAATCAAAACAATTCACATATTCCATTTGCAATAATGGCTGAGTATATAAGGCAGAAATCTACATCAACTGACACCACACACAGTGGACCAAACACAAAAGAACGCTGATGATGAAGGTTTAGTGGCCTTCGAAAACAGCTACTTGTTTCGTTCAACTATGTGTTTGTCAGAATATTTACAACTAACTTTGGTGTTATTTGTTCATTAACAATTATCACATATAATTTGGCTTACAAAGCGATACGAACTTTAGCCTGATCAAATCATAAATATAGAAACAAATGAAGTTCGAAAAAAATAATTAAAACTAACTAGAAATAGAATCATTTTGGTTAAAATACTCCAAAGCTTATCCAAATGTAGCATCTGAAGCGTTAAAGCTGTTAATACAATTTTCTCAACGTATTTGTATGAAACAAGCTTCTCTGCTCTTTTATCAATTAAAACTAAAAACCGATCACGATTGGATGGAGAAAATGATTTGAGATGTGCATTATCAGAAATATCTCCTAATATCAAAGAGCTAATAAAGCAAACAAAATTTCGAAATTATTGATGTTTATTTTTTGAGTTTTCTTTTGCATAAAATTAATGCTTTATCTTAACATACATACATAAATGAAACTAGTCATTTATTAGTTTTTAATTGAATTTTTATATATTCACATACATAAGTATGTATGTATGTACATATGTTATTTTGTTTTTTACCTGAAGTACAAATAGATATATATTTTCAATTTCCACAACAAATGTATTTACATACATATGTATGTATTTTTTAATAAATTATTTCAAATATAACATTCACGTGTTTTTATTCACATACTACATACCTATGTGTCACATACATTGCGGTAGGCCGTGCTACTATTAAAATTTCTGAAGGGGGCCCCGAAGAAAGAGCTTGTGAGAACCTCTGCTATACAGTATACAAAGTTCATATTCATACTCCCTTGATTCAATAAGGCGCACTGCTGGGCAATAATTTAAATTATTAAAATTACTTTTTTTTAAGATTTTTAACAGGGAAGTTGTATTTAATGAAACAATTTCGGACAGATAACACAGTACAACAGCCAATCTGGGGGGTGAGAAATTCCAAGTCAGGGTGATGGTACTATGTCAGTATAGTAAAACCCTCAAAGGGTTTGGCGTTCGTATGTGTCAGTTTTTTTTATGACCTTTTAAATTTTTTTTTTCACTTGTCCGATTTTGATGAAACAAATTTAGAAAAATTAAGAATTACAATTTCTCTAATCTGTTTCTATACCGTTTTCCTATATGTGCAACACTTTCGAAGTTAAAAATAAATTTGTGGAGGCAAAAAAATATTTTTTTGCCTAAAAATTTAAATATTTTTTTTTTTAAAATTCATAAAAAATCCAAAATGGAAAAAAGTGCCAAAACTAATTACTTTCGCGTAAAGTCACATAACTCATGAGCAAAAAACACGAAATTAATAACACTTGATCCTTTTTTCCGTTTTGGAATTTTATGAATTTAAAAAAAAAATTAATTTTTAGGCAAAAAAATATTTTTTTGCCTCCACAAATTTATTTTTAACTTCGAAAGTGTTGCACATATAGGAAAACGGTATAGAAACAGATTAGAGAAATTGTAATTCTTAATTTTTCTAAATTTGTTTCATCAAAATCGGACAAGTGAAAAAGAAAAAATTTAAAAGGTCATAAAAAAAACTTACACATACGAACGCCAAACCCTTTGAGGGGTTTACTATACTGACCTAGTACCATCACCCTGACTTGGAATTTCTCACCCACCAGACAATAATCCCAAAAATGTTCCACAGTGTAATTTAAAACGAACTAAAAGACATTTTATTCTTAATTTTAAGAGAAAACATGAATGAAAAAAAACACAAAACTCATATTTGTACACGAAATTTAATTTAAGAACCCAGCTAAAAAAATATGTATGGAGCATATATGGTATTCCATATATGGTTCGGATCCGAAAAATGAGGGTATATGGATATATATGATAATATATTTACATACATTTTCATACATGTACATATGTGTAAATATTCCCTTTACAGTGTGCGAAGTTCATATTCATACTCAATTGGTTCAAAAAAGCGCACTGCTGTGCAATAAATTAAATTAATGAAATTATTTTTTTGTAATTTTTTGTGCAGAAAGGTTGTTTTTAATTTTAAAGGTGAAAAACCACAAAACTCATATTCGTGCACAAAATATAATTTAAGAAATCAGATTAAAAACTAATGCAATTATAAAAGAAAAAAATAATCCATTTTCAATATAATTATTGGTAGTAATTTAAACTTTGTTTCTTAAAAATATCTAGAGAATTCCGCTATTTTCTTTAAAATTAATGACAGAATTATAATTTTGATTATTTGATTTATTAAATAGGCCCAAAATATATAAAATCCTACAAGAATGATTTTCTTTTTGTTACACGAGTTTTTATTTTTTAAACGTTGAGGCTCTACGCTAGAGATGGGCGCGTGTTGAGTTTTTCCAACACGAAACGAACACGAATGCCGCCAAGATGTCCAACACGTACGAAACACGCACGCGAAATTTTTTCATAACACGAAATTGCACAACATGCACAAGTTAAATTGAATTGGAAAAAAGCATATCTATATTCAAAAAGGTACATATTTTTGTTTAATTTCAGAACTTTAAGCTTAAGAGACCCGTACACTATCAACAAATTTGATGGTTTTACGTGTTTGACGATACAAGATATTAAATTTTTTCTTTACTGGAAATTCATGCATACATTTTTTAACACCAACAATCGTTTCGTGTTTATAGTGTCAATTTTGATCAACCAAATACGGGACGAACACGTACGAAAACAGATTTTCTGTCATGAAAACTTCGTGTTGAGTCGTGCGTGTTCGTGTCACGAAAAAAATACGACAGGCGCCCATCTCTACTCTACGCATATAAACTTTGCATACCGCATTTTTTTCTAATCGACTTCCAATTCACCAGTGATAAGAAAAGAGAGAAAAAGATGGAGTTTATAATATGCAAGCTTTTTTGATAGCAAATACAATCTTATGTGAGATATCATGTATGCATACATTTTTATATGGCTCCATATATAACATCTTATTTTTATACTATATGGATCCACATATGAAGAGCTTCATAATTAATTTACCATATATGAGCTCATAAATTATAATACATTTCATACATGTATTAGTACATATATCAATTCATATATAATACTTTTGCCGGCGGTGCGAACTAAGTCCCCAATGAACTAAGTCCCCAAGAGTAAAATGAACTAACTCCCCAAACGTTTACATGAGGGCCAACAACAACGTTATTTGGGGAATTTGTGCATATTTTTTGGGGTTTAGTTCGTTACATTTTGGGGACTTAGTTCACTATGAACTAATTCCTCAATTTTAAAAAATTATTTAATACCCCAAAATTATTTTTTGGGGAGTTAGTTCATTTTGTTAAAAGTAAAATAAAATGCAAATTACAATTTAAAAACCGTTAGTTAAAAGTTATCAATGTATTCTTTGTTTTGAGCGATTAGTGTATGACTTCGATCGAATTTTTAATTTTGAAGATATTTACTCTCAAATAAATTTCTTTAAAACACCATACATAATGATTAAGTCATACATACATACGTATTATGATTCCTCACAACAACAAAAATTACTACTATTAAACGAAATAACTATTATGTCATTGTATAATTCTTCCCAACTTAAAAGAATTGTTATTCCAATTTAATACTTACCAGCATCCTACAAGTTTGAATATAATTCTTTACTTTTATTTTAGTATGCACATTGATTATTTGATTTAAATAAAATATTAAAAAACCAAAATGGGGAGTTAGTTCACTTCATTATTTACTTTATTTATCGTTATTAAAACTTCCCTTATATTGGGGACTTAGTTCGCTTTTCTTTTGGGGTTTTAGTTCATTTTGTGTAGGGACTTAGTTCGTAAGAAAATTGGGGTATTGGTTCATAATGAACTAAGCCCCGAAATTTAGGGATTTAGTTCATTTCGGGCTTTGGGGACTTAGTTCATTAGGGACTTAGTTCTCACCGCCACTTTTGCCATGTATAATCCCATATATTTCCATACATGAATTCATACAACTCATATACATTTATATACATTCATATATTAAAAATATATGGACCATACATATTTTTTTAGCTGGGCTTTAATAATATACATAATTATAATATATAATAATATATAATCCATTGAATTTTAAAAGTTGCCAAACTGATCTAGCAGTCTAGCTTAGGTGATGATAGCTTTTTTGTTAGCCACTTTGCTTCTTCTTACTTTTTTATTTATTTTTTGTTGATAAACATTTAAAATTAAAAAGAAGTTTTATAATGAAATTGTTATCACAGTCAGCCTTAAATTCCTACAGATATACATACACAAATTCTCAAGGTCACATACAATCGATCAATCTCAACAACCCAAGTTACGATCAGCTTTAAACTCCTACAGACATACAAACACCAAATTCCTACAGATACATATTGCAACAACACCCTCACCCACCTCAAATCACCATCAGCCTTAAATTCCTACAGACATACAGACACACGAATTCCCCCGGTTACATATTACATGAACACCTCGACCCTCATAAATCACGATCAGCTTTAAATTCCCACAGACATACATACACACAGTCGATCTACCTCGAATACATCCCGCCACCACCAAGCAGAGCTTGGCTTAAATTCCAACAGACATAAACGCCCCTGAATTCCCACGGTTACATATTACAACAACACCCTCACCTACCCAAATCACGGTCAGCCTTAAGATCCCCACAGTCTAGACACACCCCGCCCTCCACCAATCACAGCCAGACTTCAATTCCTACAGCAAGACGCACCCACAAATTTCCAGTCGGCATTAAAAGCCTCAAACCTATAAACCCCCTTAATGTATTCCCACAAAATATTCTACGCACAAATTCCCACGGTCATACATACATACATACATACATACACTTAATATAAACAAAAAACAGTTAATGTAAACAAAAAACTCCTAATGTAAACAAAAAACTCCTAATGTAAACAAAAAACAAAATTCGCAAATTGCATAAAATTTTTAAAGAATTTCTAGAAATTTCAGACAAATTTCAGCAAAACTTTAAAGAATTCTTAGAAATTTCACCCAAATTTCACAATTTTAATCGGCTCCAGAATGTCCATTTCCCTACTACTGTAAAGCTTGGTATACTGGGAATATAATAATTTATAAGTAATGGAAATCGGTACAAAAATGTTGATTATATTCACAATTAAACCAGCCCACGTATTCTGTACTCGCTAAAGCTAAATTCGATCGCTAAGATGCTGAACAAATATATACCAAATTAAAGTTTTTTGGTGATGACATAAAACAGTAAAATTTCGACGGATTAAGTTTTTAAGCAATTGCCTGATTTTGCAATACATGTTTGAAAATTGTATTCGTAGCCGAAAATCGATAAATTGACTTTCTAGATTTTTAGCGATAGATTTAGCTTTAACGAATTACAGAATACGGGAGCAGGTATCCAATTTTCACAAACAGTGTGTAATATATTTATCCGTAACACACTTGCACCTTGTTGTACAATTTGGTACAAGCTATGAACATAGATGGAGAGACATTTAAACACGTGAAAAGTGTATTTATACGTGTAAATGGTCCCCAAATATGAAAAATCTTTAAAGAATTGTTCAAACTAAGTTGCTCAATAAAGAATGAAGAACATGGGTAGCTTTGGAAAATGTATGTCACAATTTTCTTGGAAGTATAAGGGCTGCAAATTACGAAAAACTGACAAAAGTACACTTCCTGCATTCGCATTTAAATTTTTTTGTGCTGCCGTGTCTGCTGATTATAATGAAAGGTTCTACCGATATATTGCCCTCAGAATACTTTTTTCGTCTTCATGACCTGTCCATTCTTCAATGTTTTTAAACCATGATATTACTCCCATCCCTCTGGCTCGTCTACCTTCAATTTTAGTCTGTAAAATGGTTTGGGGAATTTTATATTTTCCATTTCGCATTATGTGATCCAAATAGGATGGTTTCCGTGTTTTTATATTGTTTGTTATTTGACATCCAACATTCATACTAAAGACTTGCAATTGTATACTTAAAAGCAATAATGATAGACTAAAAGATTACGCCGTGCAAAGATTTTACTGTTAGATGACGTCACGCGTCTATTGTAAAGGTTGCCATTAGACTTGGGTTTACAAAACGTTTAGCAGACAAATGTCCATAAAAAATTGTTTTATAAACCTTGTAAATTAAGTAACTACAAGCGACAGCATAAATCAAATAAAAACATTTACGTTAAATAGCTGGTGTTAATAACAATTTCTACACAATTTGATAAACATGGGTGTTGATGAAGTGCGTGGCTGCACAAAAAAATGTCGGCATTTCCCCCAGCTAAAAAGTCTAGTTTGTTGTTCCTTTCTTTACAAAATCACATTAATTAATAAAAACTAGTTCATTCAATACGAATGGAATGCTGAACTTAAGCCCGATTAAAAAATTACAATAAACTTTGAAAGCATCAATATATAGTGGAATGGATGGCGTCCAAGTTGCATTTTAATTAATTGTTCATATTCTTTAGCGGTACCATTATCGATTATTTTTAATACTTCGTTAAAGCATGGATATTTTTCTCAAAAATGGAAAAAATCATACATTGTTTCCTCATTCAAATCTGGTAACAAGTCAAATGTAATAAATTACAGGGGTATTGCCAAATTAAGCGACATACCTAAACTTTTCGAAAAATGTACTATCGACTTTCTTACTCATCAAGCTTCATCTTTACTTACACCTCTTCAGCACGGATTTTGTATAATCAACATCCTTCATTTTACAAAATTAGTTAATAGAGGATTTACTAATGGTCAATATACCTATGTATGTTATTTATACCGATTTTAGCAAAGCGTTCGACAAAGTGAACCATAAACTTTTATTAGTAAAACTTGATAAAATGGGCTTTGATGGTATTTATTTGAACTGGATAAAATCTTATCTTTGTGGCCGAACTCAAACCGTCAAATTTAAATCTGCAGTTTCAAAGAAAATTTTTGTTACCTTTGGGGTACCACAATGCAGTCACCTAGGCCCCATGTTGTTTCTACTATTTATAAATGATATAACTGAATCAATTAAATTTTGTAACATCTTGTTGTATGCTGATGATGTTAAAATATTTTTGAGTTTGAAAAATTAGTTGAATTATATTCAACTTCAAAATGACTTAGATAATTTCTATGATGGAACTAAACCTAGCAAAATGCAACCATATGCGCTTCTCAAAAGGAAAAGATAATCCTCATTTTTATGTCCTCAATAGCTGTAAATTGGAACTAGTCAGCACATTTTCAGACTTGGGGATTTTGCTTGATTCAAAGCTTAAGTTTTGTCCAGCACATTTCAATGGGTGTAAATAAAGCCGGTATCATTTCATGTATCATTTCTCTTGAATCTTAAAGGAGTTGTACTTCCATATTCCTCAACGATCATTACGATTCAATGAAATTTCCCGTTTTATTGATTTCTCATCTAATTTGAATGTTATTAAACCTAATATTATTGTTCACTTAAATAGCTAATTTTTTTGATTAATGTTTTTCTAAATTGTATTTCTATATATCAGTCTGTAAGGAAATTTTCTATAGACTTGTAATAATAATAAAAGAGCTACAGTAGGTTACGTATAACTTAACATATAGCTCATTTACTCAAACAACGTCATAACTCAAAAAAACTATTTTGGCAGAAAACGACTTTAAAGCTTTCAATTTACACACAACTTAATGGAATAAGAAAATGTTATTTTGCTCTCAAGAGTTGAGTAAACAAGATATGTGTATGAAATTTTTACATAATATAAAGAAAGATATGTGGATTAATTCATCATCATTAACTTAAAAATTCCATTTTTTTAGTTATAACGTTCTTTGAGTAAATGAGCGATATGTAGTTCTTTTGTATTAAATTTCTTAAAGTGACTACTTGTACATTCGAAATTAATGAATACTTTTCTACACTTTTTCGGAAATGAACTTATAATACAAATTAAACATACTGATGTATATTTCCTTTTTCGATATCAATATCAATTTGGGTTTTCTTCACTCATGATGTTCATTAAGATTGAAGTTATATACAGAGTTGTTCGCTATTTCTTTAAATATTAAATCATTGTTTAATGGATGCCCAGAGAATATATCTCGTATTCCGCAACGACTTAGAAATGTTCAATAGTGGGCATTCATCAAACAATGATTTAACAGCCTTATTTATAAAAAATATCAAGGCTTTCTAAACGCTTAATAAGCATGTATGTTTTTATGGAAATCTGTTTTAAACCTCTTTATAAAGGCTCATTCATTTTTATAAATGAGGTTGTTATCTAAAGAAATCGCTAACAACTAGACATATAAATTAAATCTTAATGAACTAAATGTTTTTAGTTTCTGTTTCTTTAAATTAAAATGACCAAAAAATTAAATTCGAAAATTATGTCTCTCAAACTGTTTTGGCGGTTATGCCACGATTTGTTAGTATATGTATTTATTTTAAATTTGGAATATTTTTGTAACATTTGTAGGGAAAAATATCGATATATCGAAATATCTATGTTTAAAAAAATATATATCGATACTGTTCAAAAATATCGATACGATATATATCGATACATTTCTTTCATTTGCCCATCTCTAGTATCTACGTTGCTAGGTAATGGTTATATAGAGGGGGTCAATTGCCAAATCCGTAGGACATCCCCATGTTAAATTCAACATTTAAAATCATGTGAAGTAGATTGTGTTTACTAGTGGTAGTTCTTTTAGAACTAGGGCATATGCACGCGCTGCCATAGTCCCGCGACTTCGCTCGCATACAGTAAGAAACTGAAATTGTCCTATAAACTGTATTTATACCAAGTAAACGAAAACAGAAAACGTACCAAGGTACAAATTTTCAACCATTTCACCCCCTTAAAAGTATCGTGTATTTTTTTGTACCGAATTTCATCCAATTCCATGAAGCCGTTTTCGCTTTACAGTGGAACAAACTCAAACTTACAACAGCAATTTCAACTATTGGGTATACAGTGTAATGTTATGTCCAAATTTCTGGAACGGAATCGGTGACAAAGAAAAAGGTATTAATTTATATACAATATATCGTCAGCCGATTATTGGTTTGACCCACCGACCATTAAAAAAAAATGAGTTACGTATGGGGTATATACATACCTATATTTCGAATATCTCCTTTCTGAATCCAAAACGCGTTTCGCGAAGTTAATCATGGTTTCTGAGATATTTAGCATTTATTTTGCTCCATTTCAACTATTTTAAAGTTTAATAAATATTGTTTTGCTGTACATGCCACAGTTTGGCGTTTGAGTCCAATTCTTTTTACAAAGGCAATGCCAAGTAAAGTTAGCTTTTGTTTTATTATTTTTTTTTTAAAGTAATATTAACTTCTAACTTTATTCTTCAAAGTTCACTAAAATTTACACATTTCTTCCAAACATGATGAAAAAACAAAAAAATTCTATCGTGTATACTTTGAGAAAATTTCATGTAAACTTTCTTTGTCGTTTTTCTCCATTCCTACTTTTTGGCATATGCTCCAAACCAATAATGTGCTGACGATATATATGTATACATATACATATGTATATATATACATATATATATATATATACATATATATATATATTTATTTATTTAAAAAAAAATCAACCGAGCTCATAGTTGATAGATAGAAGAAAATAAAATTTAAATATGCATACATATAAAGTGGAGAGCAGAGGTGAGTACATGTTTGTATTTTCTGCATTTGAAGGCGTTTAAAAATAGTTATAATGAAGCGATTTAATTTTGGTTTTTTATATTATATTTATTACTCATAAATGCTCTTAAAACAAAACAAAAAACTACACATTCAAAGAAAAAACAAAATAAAATTAAAATAACTCTTATATACTCACTTTTGCACCTTCAGGCAACATTTAAAACCTCTTGTATTTTTAGTACTTGGAATTTTCTACCATTCCCGCTGCACACATTGCCACAACTCGATTCAGATAGATGGAGCCGTTCGATATTGTTCCAACCATATTTTCGCAATTAACCACAAATTCTCAGTTGGATTGAGGCCAGTACTTTGTGGACTCCACTTCATCAATTGAAAATTTTTCCCAGTCAGCCATTCTTTAATGATTTTTGAGGGTTTTTTCGGGTTTCCGTCCTGTTGCAACACAACTTCTTTCTCAGTATATGCGATCAAGTCTAGAAAATCGGGAAGATGGGTCTGCAATATATTCAAATAGTATTCTTTTCTCATGATTAAAATTAAATTTTTTGCAATGGACCAATATGTCACCATGTAAAACAATCCTGCACCATGATGTAAAACCCCACAGCATGATGTTGGCTCGCCTGAGGTTTTTGTTTTGTTTTAAGAGCATTTATGTTAGTAAGTCCATATTTACACTATGCAAGTCTTATTGCTAAGCTGATTAGTTTGACGGAGAGGGAGACGAGGGGAACAGTAACGTTTCTTTTCCCCTCATCCCTCTTTCCTAACAAACTAATCAGCTTAACAATAAGACTTGCATAGTGTAAATTAGGACTAACTGAATAATAAATATAATATAAAAAACAAAAATTAAATCGCTTCATTATAACTATTTTTAAACGCCTTCAAATGCAGTAAATACAAACATGTACACTCCTCTGCTGCCCACTGTATGTATATGTAGGCAACAACAAAATAAGAAAAATTTTATCTTCATAGATATCGATATCAGATCTATCTTTTAGGTTATCTAAAGATATAAACATGTTTTTAAACAAAATAAATTATTAAATAAATGCACTTTCACTGTTTAGTTTTTTATTAATTTATTTCTTTAAATCCTGTTTTGCTTTTAAATTTTTCAGTATACATTTGAATCAGCTGTTTTCAATGTTGTTTTTTTTAAGAGATTACAAGAAATCGATTAAAGAATCCCATATTTCTATATTTTATGATTTTATCAGGCTAAAGTTCGTATCGCTTTTTAAGCCAAATTACATGTGATAATTATTAATGAACAAATAACACAAAAGTTAGTTGTAAATATTCTGACAAACACGTAGTTGAACGGAACAAGCGGCTATTTTCGAAGCCCACTAAATATTTCTTCGCACGTATTTTAGAATCTATCGACGTCGAACTGTCTATGGTGAACGTTCCCGAACAGGCCTGCATATTTCAAACTATTTTAATTTTTTTATCTGACTCCTTTATCGTCCATTTTTCTGCCGGATATAAAAGTAGCGACCAAATATAACATTTTATGTAAAAAAGGCGTTTCTGGACATTTAAATCCTACATTTGATTTCTTTAGACATATCCCATCGATCATTAATCTGAACTCCTAGGTATTTAAATGTTGAAACTTTTTCCGTTTTAGAATTGCACATCCGTATTGATGTACATGTTAGTTTGGATTTTTTCCTCATTTATTCATGTATTTTGCCTTCTTCATGTTCGTTTTATCCCGTTTGTTTCACTAGTTTGCGTAAGTGGTGAATCTACTAATTTCTGTAATCCCGGGATATCGTATGTTATTTATTAGTATATTAATTATTCTAATGCCGATATTCCTTCCACTAAGTGATTCTCGAAATATTTTCTCCGAGTATAAATTAAATAAAGAAGAGATAACATACAGCCTTGTCTTACTCCTTTGAGATTGGAACATTTTCACTCAGTTCACCATCAGCTTGTATATTTGATAACTGTTTTCAAAACAGTTTTTATATTGTTTGTTATTTGACATCCAACATTCATACTAAAGACTTGCAATTGTATACTTAAAAGCAATAATGATAGACTAAAAGATTACGCCGTGCAAAGATTTTACTGTTAGATGACGTCACGCGTCTATTGTAAAGGTTGCCATTAGACTTGGGTTTACAAAACGTTTAGCAGACAAATGTCCATAAAAAATTGTTTTATAAACCTTGTAAATTAAGTAACTACAAGCGACAGCATAAATCAAATAAAAACATTTACGTTAAATAGCTGGTGTTAATAACAATTTCTACACAATTTGATAAACATGGGTGTTGATGAAGTGCGTGGCTGCACAAAAAAATGTCGGCATTTCCCCCAGCTAAAAAGTCTAGTTTGTTGTTCCTTTCTTTACAAAATCACATTAATTAATAAAAACTAGTTCATTCAATACGAATGGAATGCTGAACTTAAGCCCGATTAAAAAATTACAATAAACTTTGAAAGCATCAATATATAGTGGAATGGATGGCGTCCAAGTTGCATTTTAATTAATTGTTCATATTCTTTAGCGGTACCATTATCGATTATTTTTAATACTTCGTTAAAGCATGGATATTTTTCTCAAAAATGGAAAAAATCATACATTGTTTCCTCATTCAAATCTGGTAACAAGTCAAATGTAATAAATTACAGGGGTATTGCCAAATTAAGCGACATACCTAAACTTTTCGAAAAATGTACTATCGACTTTCTTACTCATCAAGCTTCATCTTTACTTACACCTCTTCAGCACGGATTTTGTATAATCAACATCCTTCATTTTACAAAATTAGTTAATAGAGGATTTACTAATGGTCAATATACCTATGTATGTTATTTATACCGATTTTAGCAAAGCGTTCGACAAAGTGAACCATAAACTTTTATTAGTAAAACTTGATAAAATGGGCTTTGATGGTATTTATTTGAACTGGATAAAATCTTATCTTTGTGGCCGAACTCAAACCGTCAAATTTAAATCTGCAGTTTCAAAGAAAATTTTTGTTACCTTTGGGGTACCACAATGCAGTCACCTAGGCCCCATGTTGTTTCTACTATTTATAAATGATATAACTGAATCAATTAAATTTTGTAACATCTTGTTGTATGCTGATGATGTTAAAATATTTTTGAGTTTGAAAAATTAGTTGAATTATATTCAACTTCAAAATGACTTAGATAATTTCTATGATGGAACTAAACCTAGCAAAATGCAACCATATGCGCTTCTCAAAAGGAAAAGATAATCCTCATTTTTATGTCCTCAATAGCTGTAAATTGGAACTAGTCAGCACATTTTCAGACTTGGGGATTTTGCTTGATTCAAAGCTTAAGTTTTGTCCAGCACATTTCAATGGGTGTAAATAAAGCCGGTATCATTTCATGTATCATTTCTCTTGAATCTTAAAGGAGTTGTACTTCCATATTCCTCAACGATCATTACGATTCAATGAAATTTCCCGTTTTATTGATTTCTCATCTAATTTGAATGTTATTAAACCTAATATTATTGTTCACTTAAATAGCTAATTTTTTTGATTAATGTTTTTCTAAATTGTATTTCTATATATCAGTCTGTAAGGAAATTTTCTATAGACTTGTAATAATAATAAAAGAGCTACAGTAGGTTACGTATAACTTAACATATAGCTCATTTACTCAAACAACGTCATAACTCAAAAAAACTATTTTGGCAGAAAACGACTTTAAAGCTTTCAATTTACACACAACTTAATGGAAAAAGAAAATGTTATTTTGCTCTCAAGAGTTGAGTAAACAAGATATGTGTATGAAATTTTTACATAATATAAAGAAAGATATGTGGATTAATTCATCATCATTAACTTAAAAATTCCATTTTTTTAGTTATAACGTTCTTTGAGTAAATGAGCGATATGTAGTTCTTTTGTATTAAATTTCTTAAAGTGACTACTTGTACATTCGAAATTAATGAATACTTTTCTACACTTTTTCGGAAATGAACTTATAATACAAATTAAACATACTGATGTATATTTCCTTTTTCGATATCAATATCAATTTGGGTTTTCTTCACTCATGATGTTCATTAAGATTGAAGTTATATACAGAGTTGTTCGCTATTTCTTTAAATATTAAATCATTGTTTAATGGATGCCCAGAGAATATATCTCGTATTCCGCAACGACTTAGAAATGTTCAACAGTGGGCATTCATCAAACAATGATTTAACAGCCTTATTTATAAAAAATATCAAGGCTTTCTAAACGCTTAATAAGCATGTATGTTTTTATGGAAATCTGTTTTAAACCTCTTTATAAAGGCTCATTCATTTTTATAAATGAGGTTGTTATCTAAAGAAATCGCTAACAACTAGACATATAAATTAAATCTTAATGAACTAAATGTTTTTAGTTTCTGTTTCTTTAAATTAAAATGACCAAAAAATTAAATTCGAAAATTATGTCTCTCAAACTGTTTTGGCGGTTATGCCACGATTTGTTAGTATATGTATTTATTTTAAATTTGGAATATTTTTGTAACATTTGTAGGGAAAAATATCGATATATCGAAATATCTATGTTTAAAAAAATATATATCGATACTGTTCAAAAATATCGATACGATATATATCGATACATTTCTTTCATTTGCCCATCTCTAGTATCTACGTTGCTAGGTAATGGTTATATAGAGGGGGTCAATTGCCAAATCCGTAGGACATCCCCATGTTAAATTCAACATTTAAAATCATGTGAAGTAGATTGTGTTTACTAGTGGTAGTTCTTTTAGAACTAGGGCATATGCACGCGCTGCCATAGTCCCGCGACTTCGCTCGCATACAGTAAGAAACTGAAATTGTCCTATAAACTGTATTTATACCAAGTAAACGAAAACAGAAAACGTACCAAGGTACAAATTTTCAACCATTTCACCCCCTTAAAAGTATCGTGTATTTTTTTGTACCGAATTTCATCCAATTCCATGAAGCCGTTTTCGCTTTACAGTGGAACAAACTCAAACTTACAACAGCAATTTCAACTATTGGGTATACAGTGTAATGTTATGTCCAAATTTCTGGAACGGAATCGGTGACAAAGAAAAAGGTATTAATTTATATACAATATATCGTCAGCGGATTATTGGTTTGACCCACCGACCATTAAAAAAAAATGAGTTACGTATGGGGTATATACATACCTATATTTCGAATATCTCCTTTCTGAATCCAAAACGCGTTTCGCGAAGTTAATCATGGTTTCTGAGATATTTAGCATTTATTTTGCTCCATTTCAACTATTTTAAAGTTTAATAAATATTGTTTTGCTGTACATGCCACAGTTTGGCGTTTGAGTCCAATTCTTTTTACAAAGGCAATGCCAAGTAAAGTTAGCTTTTGTTTTATTATTTTTTTTTTAAAGTAATATTAACTTCTAACTTTATTCTTCAAAGTTCACTAAAATTTACACATTTCTTCCAAACATGATGAAAAAACAAAAAAATTCTATCGTGTATACTTTGAGAAAATTTCATGTAAACTTTCTTTGTCGTTTTTCTCCATTCCTACTTTTTGGCATATGCTCCAAACCAATAATGTGCTGACGATATATATGTATACATATACATATGTATATATATACATATATATATATACATATATATATATTTATTTATTTAAAAAAAAAATCAACCGAGCTCATAGTTGATAGATAGAAGAAAATAAAATTTAAATATGTATACATATAAAGTGGAGAGCAGAGGTGAGTACATGTTTGTATTTTCTGCATTTGAAGGCGTTTAAAAATAGTTATAATGAAGCGATTTAATTTTGGTTTTTTATATTATATTTATTACTCATAAATGCTCTTAAAACAAAACAAAAAACTACACATTCAAAGAAAAAACAAAATAAAATTAAAATAACTCTTATATACTCACTTTTGCACCTTCAGGCAACATTTAAAACCTCTTGTATTTTTAGTACTTGGAATTTTCTACCATTCCCGCTGCACACATTGCCACAACTCGATTCAGATAGATGGAGCCGTTCGATATTGTTCCAACCATATTTTCGCAATTAACCACAAATTCTCAGTTGGATTGAGGCCAGTACTTTGTGGACTCCACTTCATCAATTGAAAATTTTTCCCAGTCAGCCATTCTTTAATGATTTTTGAGGGGTTTTTCGGGTTTCCGTCCTGTTGCAACACAACTTCTTTCTCAGTATATGCGATCAAGTCTAGAAAATCGGGAAGATGGGTCTGCAATATATTCAAATAGTATTCTTTTCTCATGATTAAAATTAAATTTTTTGCAATGGACCAATATGTCACCATGTAAAACAATCCTGCACCATGATGTAAAACCCCACAGCATGATGTTGGCTCGCCTGAGGTTTTTGTTTTGTTTTAAGAGCATTTATGTTAGTAAGTCCATATTTACACTATGCAAGTCTTATTGCTAAGCTGATTAGTTTGACGGAGAGGGAGACGAGGGGAACAGTAACGTTTCTTTTCCCCTCATCCCTCTTTCCTAACAAACTAATCAGCTTAACAATAAGACTTGCATAGTGTAAATTAGGACTAACTGAATAATAAATATAATATAAAAAACAAAAATTAAATCGCTTCATTATAACTATTTTTAAACGCCTTCAAATGCAGTAAATACAAACATGTCACTCCTCTGCTGCCCACTGTATGTATATGTAGGCAACAACAAAATAAGAAAAATTTTATCTTCATAGATATCGATATCAGATCTATCTTTTAGGTTATCTAAAGATATAAACATGTTTTTAAACAAAATAAATTATTAAATAAATGCACTTTCACTGTTTAGTTTTTTATTAATTTATTTCTTTAAATCCTGTTTTGCTTTTAAATTTTTCAGTATACATTTGAATCAGCTGTTTTCAATGTTGTTTTTTTTAAGAGATTACAAGAAATCGATTAAAGAATCCCATATTTCTATATTTTATGATTTTATCAGGCTAAAGTTCGTATCGCTTTTTAAGCCAAATTACATGTGATAATTATTAATGAACAAATAACACAAAAGTTAGTTGTAAATATTCTGACAAACACGTAGTTGAACGGAACAAGCGGCTATTTTCGAAGCCCACTAAATATTTCTTCGCACGTATTTTAGAATCTATCGACGTCGAACTGTCTATGGTGAACGTTCCCGAACAGGCCTGCATATTTCAAACTATTTTAATTTATTTATCTGACTCCTTTATCGTCCATTTTTCTGCCGGATATAAAAGTAGCGACCAAATATAACATTTTATGTAAAAAAGGCGTTTCTGGACATTTAAATCCTACATTTGATTTCTTTAGACATATCCCATCGATCATTAATCTGAACTCCTAGGTATTTAAATGTTGAAACTTTTTCCGTTTTAGAATTGCACATCCGTATTGATGTACATGTTAGTTTGGATTTTTTCCTCATTTATTCATGTATTTTGCCTTCTTCATGTTCGTTTTATCCCGTTTGTTTCACTAGTTTGCGTAAGTGGTGAATCTACTAATTTCTGTAATCCCGGGATATCGTATGTTATTTATTAGTATATTAATTATTCTAATGCCGATATTCCTTCCACTAAGTGATTCTCGAAATATTTTCTCCGAGTATAAATTAAATAAAGAAGAGATAACATACAGCCTTGTCTTACTCCTTTGAGATTGGAACATTTTCACTCAGTTCACCATCAGCTTGTATATTTGATAACTGTTTTCAAAACAGTTTTTAATGCATCTTATGTCACTTTCTTCCAGTCCAACAAAAATTAAAATTTTCATCAATTTGTCATGTTTAACCGTTTCAAATGCTTTCTAGTGGTCAACGAAGCAGAGATGTACTCGTACTTTGAACCTCTCGACAATTTTGGATTAATACTTGCACACTCAGTAGTACTTCTCTTATTTCAAAATTGTGTCTCCCCCATATACATATGCCTCACATATTTGGTATATTCTAGCATAATTTTTAAAAATATTTTCAAAGCATGGCTCATTAGGTTTATTAGTCTATAATCATCACATGTCATCCATCGTGGGGTTTGTAATAAACGTCGCACAGTGGCATGAAATTAAAAAAACTACCGCTAGTTGGGCTCGAAAGCTAAGGCAGGAAATATTTCACAACGGCATAGATTGTATTCAGTACTAATACAGTATTTGAGATATAGGACTTTAAAAAATGTGTAATGAAACATTTTCATATGTACAAATATCCAAAAATTTTGAAAAGAAATATATATATATTTTGAAAATTTCTTCTATTTACTATTGTTTTTACTTATCTTTTTTAACACTTATAAATTTTAATTTTCACAGACAGAAAGAATTTTTTTTTTAATAAAACTGATATGTACATTGTATGTCCCACTTAACATATATGGTAGAGTGGAGCAACTATAATTAATAAATAAAATGTCTAGTCAATTGACTGTCACTATTGAATTCAATTAAAAATTGTTTCAAAAGTGTTAGTAAAAAAATTTTGTTTGTGTTAGTTTCAGTCATTCGTTTCTTGTAGGGATGTAGACTTTCGTGACACACATAATAATAAAATGGCGTAAGTGACTTTAATATCTACATTTTCATTGTTTTTCATATACTCTTATTACAAAAATTCGTTTGAACGATTGTAAGGCTGAATTTATATGATGGAATTGTTTAAGGTCTCTTTCCAAAATTATACGTTTTTCATCGTCAGTTTAAACACTAATACCCTGTTTATCGATATCAAAGGAAATTTTTCATTCTAACAATTTCATTTAAAATAAAATCAAATTTTAAAATTTTGTTTTTGTATCAAATGTAAGTGTAAGCATATAGTACACGGCTTGTAAAAACCTTATGCGCATGTGGTTCTGACGTAATTTTAACGTCATCACTGTGCTACATTTGCAACATGTAGATATTCACATGCTTACAGATGTGCTGTCCTCAGAAAATGTGTTCGATTCGGCTACATGTGCCATATTTGTATTTTGGAACAAAAATACTATCAACATTTTACGGCATATAGCCACTGCTAGTAATTTTAAAAAATGCAACCAACCAACATGCAGAAAATTCCCGTGATGTTATCGCCACATACGCATGTAGCTTTTGGAAAAAGTACCAAATACATTTGTATGTTTGCAATTTTTAGTCTATCTAATTTGGTTTTCGAGATATAAAGATACCGATTTTACCCTTTTTGACCCCTTAGCATCCGAGTTTCCAAACATTCCTTCTTAGTGGATCTATAAATTGGAAAGGGAACCCACAAACCAAATTTCAGCTCTCTAGCTTATTTTTACATATATGTCATATGTACCTTATCATAAACAGCTTATCATAAAGTACCGAAAACGCATACGATTTTAACCATTATAAAAGCGACTTTTCAAAAAGTGTCAAAATCCATTCGAGATTCTGTGCAGAAAAAGAACGCGCCAAAAAGCTTTCTGCTACGTTCAATAATTTAGCAGATATGTCGAGTGCCAAAAAGTTACCAAAATTCAGTTTTTACCCCCGTTTAACCCGTAAAAGTACACATATCGAAAAAGTACCAAACACGTGTCGGCTTATTTTTTAGCAGCATTTGTGTGCTTTTGGAATTTATAGCTTATCTAATGTAGTTTCCGAAATATAAAGATACCGATTTTACCCTTTTTTACTCCTTAGCATTCGGGTTTCCAAAAATCATTTTTTAGTGGATCTAAACGTGGAAAGGGGAACCTACACACCAACAACAGCTCTCTAGCTATAGTCGCTTGGGCTGTGCGTTGATACATCAGTCAGTCAGTAACGTTGTTCTTTTGTATATATGAAAAAAAAAATTTTGTTACCGATGACCGTTCGTGAGCTTGACTGTGTTTAAAAAAGGTATATTTTTTAAGTTTTTTTTTTCATATTTTCGCATTTTGTCCCATGATAACATATTAAAAAAAGTACATACATCATCGGAAAGATTTTTTCAAGCTGCTTTCAATGGTGTATTAAACTTTACCATTCGTACCATCCGCAATGCGTTATTCCATAAATACTACGATTTTTAAGCATTTTCATAGCATGTGCTACTTGTATTAAAATAAAATATATTATTTTTTTTTTAGTATTATTTGATTTGAGTCATTGGTAATTTATATATGTTGTTTGTACTCGCACGAACTTTTACGAAAACTATTAACAGAAATAAGTTAACAAGAACTCAAATCAAATAATACTAAAAAAGTAATAGAATTTTCAGATGATATACTTTTTTTAATATGTTGTCTTGGGACAAAATGCGAAAATATGCAAAAAACTTCAAAAATATTCCATTTTCAAATACGGTCCAGTTCACGAGCGGTCATCGCTAGACCCCCTCAAATGTTTTCGTAGTCCCCATTAAAAATACCAATCTTTGATTTGAGAGGGGTAACAAAGTCAAGCGGTCTAATTTATGTCAAACGGTCTAATTTATATCAAAAGCCGATCCTAGTAAATGTAAAAACAACAACATGTATTCATTGCTTTAGCAAAAATAGAGTGTTGCGAGACAAGTATTTTTGACCGGGTGCAGTCATGTTAATAATTTAGTAGTAGTAGTCTGCCGAACTACCCTGCGTCTAGATTTAATAAAAATATAATTACAATTTAAGTTTAACATTTGTTAACATACTAACAATCCCAAATTATTATGTTACTTATTAAGTAAAATATTTTTTTATTAAAAATACATTGAATTGATGCGCACTGTTGCTAATTCAGATAATCAGGGAACCTTTTCCCAAACATTTCTTAGAACAACTAGAGTTATTCAGCCGTATTCCTAAAAATTTTTAACATTTCAAATGTTGTTTAAGCAATATTCGCTAAAATTTTATTCATAATAGAATTTCAGATTAAATAACGTTTTTTAAACCTTGTGTAAATCAGCAAATTTTAAAATTGGCTGCGCCCATGTTTAAACCAATTTTAAAATGACGTTGTAATTTTGCTTCGTGTTTATTTACATTTTTAACTTTGCCTGTATGTACGCAGGCAGAAATTGCCAACCGTACAAAAATTTTAGCACTGGGAAAGTACTTTTACTCAAGAAACCAGAACGGTTTGCCAACGTTACGGTTTTCAATCTGAAAAATTATTTGCCAGTTCTTTTAAAAAAATTTAATTTTTTTATTTTTTTTTTATTTTTATATTTTTTTATTAATGTACATTAAGTTCTTTATGTAAAAGGGTGATAGCAACTGTCTCATTTTGGCATTTGGTAAAAATACACGTCACATCTTCCATGTTTAGCTCTATTTCAACTTTTTTCTAGTCTAAATCTTCAACGATACATAATCGTAGGTCCCTGGATGACATTGGATACGTAAAAAATTAAGAGTATCGTTAAATATATTGCCTTTTGAGTAAATATCACATTTGTTTACAGAAAGTTTGCTAATAAAAATTTTTGATATAACCATGATATTTCCATTACTTAGTCAACAGATATTATCGGGAGGAATTTAATTTTATAGCCATAAATGTTAACAAAAGAAAATAGTGTTTTCGAGTTAACTGTGTCTATAATTTTTCGTAGTGATTGTTTTCTATTTTAACAAAAGGAAATACATACTAATAGTATATTATTGGAGAAACTGTTAGTATGGAAAATGTGCAATTTCCTTTGAATTCGCTACTGGATTTGTAGTTGATTTAACAATTGACTTTAAATGCCCCACACTATTTTCAAAGTCAAAGCTGAAAATTGTGATAAAGGAGGAAGGTTAATTACATCATCTGGTATATGGATTACATTATGTATATTCATAGTTTGCGAATTAGGGCCGTAATATCGTGGCATAAGTTCATCAAATGATTTTAACAATTCTTCTACGTATTTTGAATTTAATATGCCTAACTTGGTTTACGACAAAATACGAAGTAAATAAAATAAAAAAATTTTTGTACATTTCAACATCTAATACCTTTTTAAAGTAATTGCAACAGCATATAACAAGAAGAAACGGAATTCTGTAGCTTTCCTCAAACTGAAAAGGTATATTGTTAGATACCATTAGTAAGTTCTGTTGAAGTGCTGATACATTTTCTTGTGAAATATAAGAGAATGAATTTATTTTACAGTTAGCTTTGGAAGTAATTGTTTACTAGTTCCGAGATAAAGCATGTGCATTTCATCAATAACGACGTGTTTTATGGGATCGAAATTAATAATGTCCAGTAGTGGGCTATCTTTTTTTTGATAAGTGATGTTGCGGGTTTGATTTATTTTTAAATGAATATGAGCGTTCCTCGCAATTTGTTTCCTTAAATTCTTATTGACTGTCTCCCCTTAACGATACACCTTTCGCAGGAAAAAATCCAGTGTGACCTCTGTAGCATTTAACAAAACCTAGATAGCTTATCGCAACAAAAACCAAAATTTCAAATTTTAAAGTTTTTCGTTCAGTTGCATACCTATGTAAGAATAATAAAAAAAATATATACTGTTGGTAATTGAAGAAAAATCTGGCAACCTCTAAGCAATGTGAACGCCGTTGTTTGTCACTCTCTGTACTTTTATTCATTCCTTGTATATATCTTGTGACGCTAAGACGTTTATTACCTTTTTGCTTTTTCTTAAATAAAACCTTTTGCTAATTTAAAATAAAACATATACATATCAGGTTTAACATTTGAAAGTTTTTCTTTATACCTGTGCTAATGAAATTATTGGCTTCTAAAACGAATTCTGCTTAAAACTGTCTAGCTGAAAAAAGCTTAACATTTTTGGATAACATATTCATTTTTGAGTTTGAAGTATTGGGAATATATTACACTTAACAAAAAAATTATGTTGGCAAAGCACTTAAATTGTGGTTTTCATAGTGTTTAACCAACGACGTAAAAAATAGTTGGGCAACCCCATCATGAGGTTATCATTTATGTGTTGGCACAACACTCCAAAAGTAGAATTTTTGATATTTTGCCAACGTTTGAACCACCTTAGGAAACGCTTTGCCAACGTTCACCCGATTGTATTTTTCTGCGTGGGTATGTATTTATGTACTAAGTGTATGTCAGTGTTATTTAGAAAAAAATTCAAATCAAAAATTCCAATTTCCAATTAAAATTTTTTGTTTTCCCTATTACTTGCTATTAGTTGAAATTATTTCGCGGGAAAAATTTCACGCGGAATTTTATTCATGATTGCACTGATTGTTTTCTCACTTTATGTGTTAACAAAAATAATAATAATAATTGTAGAAAATTAAGTAGTGATGTATAAACACTCAAAACAAATAAAATAAAACTCGTTATTCTAGTGCTTTTTAATAATCAATAAAAAAAATTATATAAAAAGCACTTTTAACAACGATTCACTGTGAGTTCTTCTTCTCCTTTTATTAAATACGAGTTGGAACACATTTTTTATTTCATAAAGGCAATATTTTTCCGAAAATGAACAAAAAACAAATACAGATACGAGTACTTTGTGAATTAATAATCGTTGTTTTGCAGAACTAAGATGCAAGTGACAAATAGATAATACAGTGTTGCCCCGATAATTAATTTTTAGTTAAAATACAATAAAAGTTAATTAATTTTTAGTTAAAATACTGATTATGAATACCATTATTTCAAAAACCTTTTTAGCCTTAAAATGATTTTTAACTAATATCTTTTTAAACCTCAATAAACGTTTTTTATCAATACGGCTGATTATGTTAAACTTTCATTTAAAGAAATGAGAAGCTCATCAAATAACAAAGTTGAAACAAGAATTCAATAATCAACATGTTTTTTATTTTCTTACTTTACCATTGCTACATTGGCTGACTTTTTTCAGCTCGAATTGTAGTTAGTCAGACTTGTAAAACATTTGACCAAAAACATGAAATTTTTGATTGCCACATTGACCAAAAATATTTTTGAGGGCAAGCAACATTTAGAGAAAATAAATTTGTTTGTTAGCAAATAAAAGTTTCCCTAATGTGAACATAGTGTGACAACCCTCTGTCAAACATTTTTCGTCTGTTCGGTCATAAAATGATTTGTTCTTACAAAGTTTTTGTAAGTTAATTTCATTTAGAGAGATGATAAACTACATATATATATAGGGCGGGTCGATTTAAAAATCGCTCAAATTACAACGAAAATCGTATTCTAGGGATCAAAATAAGAAACTTTGCCGAAGGAACCATACCTCTAAAATGTATTTTGATGTCCCGACTTTTGATCCGAAGGGTTAAATTTTTTTACGAGAAAAAATCAGCGAAATGGCTGTTTTTTATTTTTGGAGTTTATTTTTCTCTTTAGAAATTTATTTAGTCAGAATGAAATGAAAAAATGAATTTTACTTAGTAATAGTGTGATAGAGTTTTTGGATCTTGATTTAAATATTCTTTCAATGTATCGTACGGAATGCTTCGCGTGAATGGTGGTTCAAATACGTTTTTTATATCATTCAAATTGATAATTTCCGTGTAACTTGTGCAATTAAAGTTTATATCTTGTTTTTTATAAACTCTAACTTCCGTTGGGTGTTCCACATCGGTTCGATAGCGTAGAATTTTCTTTATAGCACAGTCTCGCTTTTCTTTGCTATCATCAAACAACATTGATAGCAAGATATTTACCGAATGCGCATAATATGAATTATCTTTAATTACTTTATACTTAATACTGCATAAATGAGGTTGTAGAAACCGTGACCATCTAATGAACTTGAAAAATAATGCAATACCGTACACGACAGAGCTGTAATACTTGATACATGATACATTGCACTATGATACATTGGCACATAACATTTAATTATAAATTCAACCAGAATCCGTAAATTTTCGGATGAATTTTCCGTTGTCGCATACAATCGTAATAATCTACCGGCCTTGGTAAGATTCTTGTTTCATTTACATATGTTCTGGCTAAATAAATTTCTGAAGAGAAAAATAAACTCAAAAAATAAAAAACATAGCCATTTCGCTGATTTTTTCTTGTAAAGTGCCAAAAATGCTGGTTTTTTTAAATGTTTGTATAGGGAACCCCCGGGGATGGTTTCAGGGGGTGTGCCACTGGCATAGGTAGGTCGAGCCTCCAAAATTAATGGGGGTCGGTCATACATTTTGACTCGATTGAGGAACTCTAAATGGGTGAAAGTGAGATTTTTCAAAATTTGACCCTTCGGATCAAAAGTCGGGACATCAAAATACATTTTAGAGGTATGGTTCCTTCGGCAAAGTTTCTTATTTTGATCCCTAGAATACGATTTTCCTTGTAATTCTAGCGATTTTTTTGCCTCCATACAAATCGACGCGCCCTGATATATATATATATATATATATATATATAAGCGGCTACTTTTTAATACTCAATACTACATGATAATTTTTCAATTGGGTACTCGATATTACTCAATACATCAACGGCTTTTTGAATTTAAAACCAGAAATACACAGACATACGTACATATGTGCATATATGAGAGGTTGAAAATTATTTTTTATTTAAGCAAATTTACCTGCAATGCATATTACATAATGCAAGTAAATTAGTTTGAAGATTAGTTTTTGCACGTTAATTTGAATCGATATTGCCATAATTTAAGAGATTTTTCATATCTGTATGAACCGGACTTGCTAGGTTTCACAACTCTGAAGGGTCACTTTTTCCGTCCAATATATGTTCATGAGTGAAGTTGTTTAGTTAAACGATGCATTTTGAATTTGTGTTTGTTGCACTAATTCCAGGAGTTTCAGAGATATATCTTTATTAAGCTTAAATTTGCACACAGAGTTGTATAAATCTGACGTATTTTAATGGAGAACTTTCGCTTGAATACTAGAAAATGCAACCCTGAAAGTATTGAGTAGTTACTTTTGTGTATTGAGTACCAGTACTCAATACTTTTACAACACTAATATGATTTACAAAAAGACTGCTAGTCAATTGACTAGTCACTTGACTACTAGCGATCACCGAAACTTCGGTCAGTACTCAGTACTCAAATACTCAATATTTTTACAACACTAATATGATTTACAAAAAGACTACTAGTCAATTGACTACTAGCGATCACCGAAACTTCGGTCACAGTCCCCATTAGTTTATTAAGGGCTTGGTGAAAAAAATTACCACAACATTTGTGTACGTGTGATTTTTTATCTCTCTCTTATTTATTCATTTCACTTAATTAAAACACATATATCTGAACTGCTTACTCTGCTTCTTTTTTGCCAGTCACTGATTACATAAGCATTGGTAAACTATGACTAGTTATGTTTACATAGAAAGTGGTCATTTATTAATAGTCAATGTTTATATAGAAACTGGTAAAATGTAACTTTTAAATAAACAAACATAATTTTTATGTTATTTTAATTGTTTTTTATTATAAGAAAATAAAGAAATAATTAATATACTTTTATATATACCATCAAAAAAAAAAATAACGTAGGTGGTACCACTCTAGTCTTCTTCACGCTTTTTCCCAGTTCCAACACACCTTTCTTTTTGTAAATATCTAAAATTTTAAAACAGAAATACATAAATGTATAAATTACACTAAACTTTTCAATTTCTTTTATGCAGTATTGCTGTTACTTAACTTTCTTAGCACTTGTATAAATTTTAATTTCACAGACCGAACGAATTGTATATTTTACAATAAAATGCGATGTCTTAAAAGTTTTGGTATATGTACATTAGATGTTTCACTCTAACATATATGTTAGAGAGGAACAAATATAATTTATAAATGTGTCGGTCATCACTACCGGTCAAATGACCAGTCAATTGACTGGCACTCTTAAATTCCATGAAAAATTATTGCAAATGTGTTAGTGAAAAAATTTCGTTTTTGTTAGTTTTATATACATATATGTATGAGTATATATACATGTACACGTAGCCGTTCACATACTTTCACATGTGCTGCATCTGGAAATGTGTTCGCCTTGGCTACATTTGTCACATCATTAATTTTGAAATAAAATATGTATTATAAAAATTTTACGGCATGTAGCCACTGCTACTTACTTAAAAATTTCAATCAACATGCTTAAAATTCCTGTGACGTCATAGCCACATATATATCGTGTACTATAGGCTTGAAAAAGATTTTTCATGTAAAAGTAAATATACTTTTTTATTTACGTAACGTAAACAAATGCTTTACAAATCAATGAATTATTGGAATTATACTCGTATGTATGAAAAGCATACAAAAATTTCATAGCAAAACAGAAAATAAAAATCTTTCTAACTGAAATTAAAAAATATCTAAAATTTTTGTTTAATTACTTGTTCGAAAGCGCTTTAATTGTCGACATTGTTATAAAATAAAAATAAGCACCCTACAAGAAATGAATGACTGAAACTAACACAAACAAAATTTCTTCACAACACATTTGCAACAATTTTACATTGATGGATATATTTATTAATTATAGTTGCTCTACTCTAGCATATATGTTAGAGTGGAACATCTTATATACAAGTACATATGCCAAAAATTGTCAAACATCGAGTTTTATTAAAAAAATACAATTCAGTCTGTCTGTAAAAATTAAATTTATGGGTGCTGAAAAAGATAAGTAAAAACAATAGTGAATAAAATAAATTTACAAAATTTAATTTAATATATATTTCTTTTAAAAATTTTAGGTATTTGTAAAAAGCAAGATGCGTTGGAAGTGAAAAGGTGTGAAGAGGGCTAGATACCGCTTAATTTATTTGGTGTTTTTGTTTATTTGTATTTTTGTTTTAAATATGTTATTTACTTGTGTATCTTAGTTATTTTTTGTATAATAAAAAGCAAATAAAATAAAATAAAAAGTACATATATTTGCTGTCAGTATATCAATCATGTATGATTACTCAATTGTGAGGTATATATTAGTCAATTATGATCAGTCAAACTTGAGTAAAGTTTATGCTATCATTGATTAGTAAAAAGCACTGGAGTGAGCAGTTCAACTATTTGTTATATTCATTAGATAGAGAGGGATGCAACATCTCATGTACACAAAAGTTTCCATCACATTTATCATTTTGCCCTTCATCATTGTTTTACGCAATGATGAATGTATCATGCATGACTTCCGATCAAATGACCAGTCAATTGACTGATATTATTCTTGTAGGGCAAACAGCTGTGAGATAAAACCATTTGTTGATGCAAAATATTTAACTGTCTTTATTTATTGTTAATTGTTTAACATAAAAGCATATGTATATAAAGATTACACAATGAGTAAAAATACATATGTACATATTTATTATAATAGTTTTATGTACATATGTATATACGAACATAAGTATGTATGTATGTAAAAACATGTGGATAGAGTGTAGTTACATTTGTTCTTTGACGAAACAGTTTGATTAAATATTTTGTTTGACCGCACAGAAAATATATTTTCCCATGTTTTCACATCATACTATTTGATGGCTGTTTGGACAAACAAAACTCTGAAAACATTTTATGGAAATGTGGGTAAACATATTTCATGCAAATGTTTTCCCAATGTAACCGTACCTTAAGAAGTATGTAAAGAAAATAAATGTAAATAGTCCATATTTACACTATGCAAGTCTTATTGCTTAAGCTGATTAGTTTGAGGGAGAGAGAGAGAGAGACGAGGGGCACAGTAACGTTTCTTTTCCCCTCGTCTCTCTCTCCTAAGAAACTAATCAGCTTAGCAAATAAGACTTGAATAGTGTAAATATGGACATAACAACAACAGCTAATCAAGAATAAAGTGTTGCCACACAAGTATTTTTGACGGAGTGCAGTCAAGTTAATAATTAAGGTAGAGGTCCATAGCTCGCTTTTTGCGCGTTACGCTTTCTATGCATCTGTTAAAAAAGTAGAATCAATGTAATAGTATGTGACAAGTTACATTGCAAAAAGCGCAGAACGCGTAGGCGCGTTCAAAGCAAAAAGTAGGTCTACTTTCTACTTTTGTACGCGTTACAAGCACCATGAAATAAAGTCAGCTGTTCTTGAATGCTAAATATGTTAAATAATACTTTATTTCTTACGTTATCGATAAATATTATTTTGCCGTGGATAATTTTTTTCTTTTTTTTTCAATAAAAAAAATTTCTTAGTAAAAAAAACTTGTTTAATAAAATATGTGAATATTTTCATTAATGCGATGTATTTTAATTAACTTTTCACCACACTTTTCTCAGTAACAAATTTTGCATATTATTTATCGATTACTTTTACGTACTGAGTGTCATCTCCGCTAAATCTGTATTAAATAGCTGCTTAGAAAAGTTATTGCTTAAGCCAATAATGTGCATACATTTATATGTAATTTTCAATTTACTTACATTAAAGTCAACAACAGCCGACAATCTGCTGGAATAGCCCTGGCCGAGTTCTTCTCAAGACTATCTTTTAAAATGCTGAATAAATAGTCAAAGACATCTGCAGACATTCTTGTCGCGATTGCTCAGGGTCAGAAGTTTTAATTTTTTAAATGTGGTTTCAAAAAACCCACTTAAATTCCGTTCTAAATACAACGGCCGTACCCAAAACCTTTTCTTTTTTGAAATTGTTCATAGGCATTTTTTGCACATAAAATTAAATATACAAACTCGACTAACTCCACAAATTCTTTTAAAAACTCGATTTCACTCTCCATTTTTTCTTTATAAGTATTTATAAACAAACGCACACAGCTGATCAAAACAAAAATAAAATGGCGCATGAAAAGCAGTGCATGTAACTCAACGCGAACAAAGTATAGAATGAAACAAGAGGATGAAACACGTGTAAAGCATAGCGAATGAAATAACAAAAGAGAATTGAAGTAACTTTTCGGTACAAGCAAGTCAGTATCCATCTTCTTTCTTCTTTCCCCTCTCTCCCACAAACTCAGACTTACTTCAACAAAAACTGCCGAGTCTAAAACATGAGTTACAATTTAAGTTTAACATTTGTTAACGCACTAATAATCCCAAAATTATTGTATTACTTATTCAGTAAATTATTTTTTATTCAAAATATATTGAAATTGGTAAACCTTTACCCAAAAATTTCTTAGAACAACTATTATTATTATATTAAACTTTCATTTAAACAAATGAGAAGCTCAACAAATAACAAAGTTGAAACAAGAACTCAATAATCAACATGTTTTTTATTTTTTACTTTACCATTGCTACATTGGCTGACTTTTTTTCCAAATAGAGATCAATAGGTTAGGTTGAAGGAAGCGCAGTAATAATTAACGCAATCCGTTTCGGACTATACTTGCTTAATATTGGGGAGATCTCTAATAAAAACCACGAAAACCTATTAAACTTCTTCAGATTTAGGAACCTAGTCTCCTCAATATACTTGTCTTCTAATTTGACTGAATGCTGGACAGTGGCACAAATAGTGTTCGAGAGCTTCAACATCGTATCCTTGACGAGATCTACATGTCGTATCGTCAACAACACCCATGCAAGCCATATGACTTCTTAACTCTTGGCCTTTTTAAAATTAGAATATCTATCGTCTTTTCACTATTTGGGTTTCCACAGAGAATTTCGGTCACTCTTCCAACAGTAGAGTTCTGCCAATCTCTGGTGTGTTGTTCTATAGCACATTGTTTCAACTCTTGAAAAGGTTTGGCGTTTTCTAGTGTGGTGGTGATTATCCTTGCAAGTCTATCCGCAGCTTCGTTTCCAAATACAGGGTGTCCTGGAATGGAGATCAATAGATTTACAATTATAATGCTTAGTACACATCTGGCATTTATTCTGTTGTCATTTTCAAAATGTGTGCAACGCCGTTCACTCTATGTTTTTTTTAGTGGGTACACACTATGCAAAGTGTTTACGCAACACGTTTATGTATATTACATGTTGCTTATTTTGACACACACCGTCAATGAAACCTATAAACATCAAAACATTTTGATATTTTTGAAATTTCTAATGCAACTTTGAACGCAACTACAAACAAGACCGACAATGTAACCTGCCTGGTTGCATAAACATGTTGTTAAGTCTGTACCTACCATTATATGGAAAGAAATGCCACAAAACGAAAAATATCGGAAATGACAAACGTTGCCACTAGTACACACTTTTTAGATTTAGATGTCACAAAATGCCATAATGTGTACCCGGCATTAGTGTTGATATTCAAAATTTTATATGTATTTGTTATTCATATCTTTGGCAGACGATATATAATGGGCGACATTTTTATTTTTGCACAATTCCTTACAAAAGTTGCTTTTTATTAATTGATGTGGCAAATATAATACATTTTAGACGAAATAAAAAGCTGTTGACAGTGCTATGCAACAAACGCACTACAAACAGGTATATTTAAAAGTTTTTTTTTAAGTTAAAAAAAAATTAAAAATAAAATTTATGGTCGTTTGTATTTAGTTTGCTGAATAATTTACTTCTTGATTACTCCTGCTGCTACCTAAATGTAATTTTACTGCTACTTCAATTTTATTCTAAAACTTTTTCAATGTTATTAAACTGCTACGTTAATGTCATTCTAGTGCTACTTAAAATACTATGTTACATATGACTTCTAAAGTAGGTAGTAGGAACAATTTTAAAAATAAAACAACTTTTACTGCTACTAAAATTGTAAGGTAGCGAGAACAGTAAAATATTATTTACTACGTTGCTCCAATTATTTTCTCATTTCCTTGCTACTTACATACATACATACATATATAGCCATGTGTGTTATTTATGAAGTTTTCGTTTGCTACCTGTCTTTTGCATTGATATACACATGATGGCTAAATAATAACGTGTTAAAAATTAAAAGGCAATTAAAGTAAAAAGTATATAGAAAGTAAAAATACTTTATCTCAGAAGAAAAAAACAATATCGCCTGAGAAATTATTATAAATTTGCATCTAAAAAGTTATAAATTTTCTTTTATTTCCTATTGATGCGCATTTCAAATTCGATTATTAGTTGTTTCTTTTTGTTAAAAAAAAATATATAAGAAAAGTGTTGATTTTTAAATCGAACTATGTCAATAGTTAATATTTCATACATATGTTATAGATTGCATGCTACTATTCTATTTGAAAAATGTTTTAAACTCAATTTTTTTTAGTGCTGCTTACGATACTATCACTGAACAAAATGTTGCGATAAAAAAACTTTCACGTCCATTCCAAAATGTAACTCACGCCAAGAGGGCTTATAGAGAATTCAAGCTAATGAAATTAGTAAATCATAAAAATGTAAGTATTTATTAGTAATTATAGTGTAAATATATTCCTACTTTAATTTCTTACAATAAAAATAATCAATTTAACTCACTTAATTTAATTTTAACTGAATCAGACATACAAAACATTAGTTTTTTGTTGAAACTTTAATAATCCTTGATTAATCCTTTTCATTATCACTCGACAAGTGCATATCTCTGAAACAGCTGAACACAATGAGAAAGTCCATAATTCCACTTGTCAAAATTTATATAAGTACTAGTGTTGTTAATTTTTCGTGTTTTTTATTTGTTCGAATGAAATTTTATGTTTTTTTTTTTTGTTCAAACGGAGGAATAATTTTGAACTTTTGTTCGAATATTCGAACGAACAAAGAGTAAAAAAAAATGTATTCGAACAATTTTAAAAAGTTTGCAAAAAATTACACGCATTTGTATGAGTTTAATTTTTTTTATTAACAAACAAAAGTAATTCATTGCACAAGAAAAACAAATAATTTTAATAACAAACTTAGAAATATTATTAAAAACTTTAAGGAAATTAAAACAGCATATTATCCCACTTTTTTACTTTTGCTAACAATTAGAAAAATATCTTTCGCAAATTGTTGATGTTAGTGATATCATTAAAAAAGGGATTAAATAATTTGCGCAACCGTTGAGTGTTTGTTTTAGAAACGCATAGTTGAGTAGTTCCGCAACAGTTGAGTAATTGGTACCATTTTTACCATAACATTTTTTTCGCTACCTATAGTCAACATGTTGTGCTCAGCCTGAATAGCTGATCGAATATACATAGCTATGCCTTTTATATGCTTTGTTAGGTGGCAGGAGCAAATATTTGTTAAATTTTACATTACAAATGCGATAAAGTAACGAAATAAAGATATTAAATTAAATTATGTCCATGAAGCCATTTCTAAGACGTTACTGTTGGGGCCAACAGTTGCCAACAGTTTCAGAACTGTTGAACTGTAATAGCTACGTCTTATAATAAAACATTGTAATTTTCTTCAGAAATTTCATCTAATACTTCATCGTACTTGAAATTATTTGCGAAAATTTTATTATAAAATAATCGTGAAATCAAAGTATAGGGTGTTTTTCTTAGAGGTATAGAACTTCGAATTGACATAAAACACAAGAAAATCGTTTTAATGTCCATCAATTTGGCTTTATTGGAAGGATAATTTTATGCCATTAACGTTTAAATATGATTTCGGGCATGTGGCCGCCGCGGCTGGCTCGAATAAAGCCAATTCTACAGGTCCAATTTTCAACCACTTGGCAATAACGCCACGAATGTTGGCTTCCAAGTCCCCTAACGTTTCTGGTTTGTTGGCGTAGACGAGCGACTTCACATATCCCCAAAGAAAATAATCCAATGGTGTCAAATCACACGATCTTGGTGGCCAATTGACCGGTTAACCGAATTAATTGCTCTGATGGACGATTATGTCGACCATAAAATGGACGGAGCTTGCGGTAAACTTCGCGAACTGAACCATTATTTTCGAAATAAATTTGCACGATTTGCAAGCGTTGTTCTTTTGTCAACCTGTTCATGATGAAATGGCAAACCAAACTAAATATTAATCACTTGACAGCTGACAAAATGGCCGCCAGTTAAAAAAGTGATGCCAACTTAAAGTTCTATACCTCAATAAAAAACACCCTATATTTGCGTACTCTTTTTTTCGCTTTTTGTGGCATATTTTAATAAGTTATTATTGGAAAGCTTAGGAATAATATTATTTATTTATTTATAAAAATAACCAACCAAGCGCATAGGGCTTTTGATTATATCTATAGAAAAGTAGTTATTTTTTTAAATCTTTACAAGGAATTGTAAGACACAAAACCTTAGACACAAAAGATGCGTTTAGCGAACATATACAACAAGCTTACAAAAGTAAGTAATTTATTACTTAACATCCTATTGTTAACAAATTAAAAAGTTATGAAATGTAAAATACTTTTTATACAAGTAATTAAGGAAATGGTTTGAATATTCAATTCAACAAAAAAAATATTCGAGTAATTTTTTACTTTAAATTGAAAATTTAGTTCGTTGGAACAAAAATGATTAAAAAAGTTGTTCGAATATTCGAATAATTTTTGTTCGAATGACAACACTAATAAGTACATATTAGTGTTCTTTTTTCATTAAAATTTGTCTTTATTTACAAGTCTACATCGACTTGAGGAAAAATTTTTACAAAAATCTCTTGCAAAAAATATTGATATAAAACTCACCAAAGGTCCATAACGTTAATACCAAAAACAATGGTTCAGGAAATAATGCAACATTTACATATTTACATATCGTACACTAAATCATAAACATTCAGGACTTAAAACTATCAAAAATTTCTAATTAGTGTTTTTTGTGGGAATTTCTTTTTGAACCATCACCTTTATCGGGAAACATTTCACCTTTATCTCGTGAAATGTTTCGCGTGAATAAAAAATGGTGAACAAAATTAGAAAATAGTATACTGTTATCCGTATTCACTTCTAAGCCACACAAAGGCAAAAATTCGACTGTACTACTGCTTCACAATTTTTATTTTTTGAAAGTAAAAACTGTCAGTTTTTGCTGTAAATCGAAAGCAAAGCAACTCTTCGTGCTCTTTGAACTTAACTTTTTACTTTTGCTATTGACGACTGCGCATGTACTTGGAAGCAAAACAATTAATATTTTTTTACGAACTATGTTTCTTTGATTTTACTCGTCTATAGTACGAAGTCATACCAAAAAAAAAACTGTACGAACGCAAACACAATAAAATACTTTTCAACAGTTGCTTTTTACTTTCAAAAAAGAAGTGAAAGCAAGAGGTTACTTTTTGAACAAAAAACTGTTGCTTTCCAATAGTTCAAAGTGGAAGCAAAATAAAACTGATCAAAAGCAAAGCTGTGTTTAGTAGCCATTTTATTTTATTGGCTATTTACTTCTCCAATGATTCTGCTACACAACGAAGGAGGGCGCTCTGATGTTACATTAGGATTAGTATCTAATGACGTCGGTGTAGTTTGTAGTGACCAGTGCCTTATGCCTGCGTCACTAGAACTTTTCCCACAACAACTGATATAAAAGACACTAATGCACATCAGAATAATGCTTGGTGTTATTATTTTTAATGACTGTCGGAGACCGGTCTCGAACCTAGGACCTTAGGTTTTATAGTCCACGTGCTAACTACTTCAGCCAACGCCACCCTCCAATGCTGCTTATATTATCGGGAATGTTCTGTATTCCCACTGAAATTAAACGTTGTCATAGCATTGTTAATAAATAAAGACATATACATATGTAAACAAATGTATATGTATTTCCAACAAAAATGCTGTAGCAATTCTGCAGGTTTTGATTTCATGTGGAATACTGAACATACTCTTATGATGTGACAAACGTTGTCACCAGTGCACACTATTGCGATGCCACGAAGTGCCATAATATGTAGTCACCACTTTTGCAAGAAATCCCTGGGATGCGATTGTAACGTATTGTTACAAAAAGTCATTTATATGGTTTTTTGCAAAAGGCGGGACATGATTGATCATTAAATTTCTTTACATTATATTACATATTTATTAATTACAATTATACAGTTACGGCAATTAAGGAAGAAAAAAAGGGGAAACTCGCTGCTAAGGCTTTCGTCCCTGACAATTACAAGTAAATCTGAACAATTTCAAGTAAATATGTCTGTAGTTACATAGTAGATATCTGTTAATTATAAAGAATAAATTTACGACAGATTACATTTCAAAATGAATTTATAAATTAAATTGATGTTGTGCTCGGATATGTTTGTTAAATATTCGGACGGCTTGTTGGATCCGAAAATATTTGTTCTGGTGTTGTGGAAATCAGGGCATTCGTCGAGAAGGTGAGTTATACTTAGTTGAACATTACAAGTTGAACATATTGGAGGCGTAGATCTTTCTAGACGGTATTTATGTGTAAGTTTGCTGTTTCCAATTTTCATTCTAACTCGTAAGTTAAAAACGTTCTTAGGGCAGGATTTTGGATAGATTGGTTTAATCCCAGTGGTGTTAAATTCCTTGTGAACGTGTTGGTAATTTGACGAGTTGTTATTTTGCATATTCTCTTGGCAATTGTGTATGACATTTAAGATATCTCGGGCTTCGTGCGTCAAAAGCCGGTGATACCAACATGTGAGGAAATCCACAAAATTTTAATTTTATTGGAATTTTTATGCAAATGTTTCTGATTTTGGTTATCATTGGCGAGTCATACATAATGCTCTTAATTGCTAAAACAACTGAGAACCTATCGGTGTAAATAATAACCCTGAGCGACCTTTGCGCTGGATATTCAACTGCTGTAAATATTGCTGCTGCTTCAGCAGTGAAATTCGAGCAAAGCTGTAGAGAAGGCCATGGCTGATGATGTTGCCGTTATTGCACAACTGCGAAAGAAGTGGAATAGGTAGATTTTGAACCATCGGTAAATATGAATTTCCAACCACTTTTTGTAAGGTCATCGCTAATATTTTGGAAGGCTTGTTTGTAGACCAGAGGTGCTGCAAAAGGCTTCGGGAAGCTGGTAAGCGAATCCATAAATAATGATTTTTCTAGAAGCCAAGGAGGCTCATGAGGGTATTTGTAAAGGAGTGGGTTCATATTTAAGCCTAGGATTTTGACGTTTTCCAAACAAATAACTAAAACGGATTTGAATCTAGGTGTTCTAGATCGATTTAATAATTTGACAACTTCGTTAAAAATAATATTATTGCGGCAAACCATAACTTTTTGAATTAATTTATTTGTAAGAAGCAGGATACGGTCTTCTATAGAAGGCATTCCAGCTTCCGCTAATATACATATTTCTGATTGGGCTGGTACGAAAAGCTCCGATGCTGCGTCTTATAGCGGCGTGATAAGGTACTTGCATATATTTTATATTGGATTGAGCGCAGGTTCCGTATATAGGAAGTGTGTAGTCGATTTTGAAGAGGATGATCGAGCGAGTTATATTAATCATAGATGACATAAGAATCAGACAGCGTTTTGATGTTATAAATTTTATAATGTTGAGTCTAGAGTTCAAATTCTTTCTAAGATGTAGACAATACTGTTTGAAAGTTAGATGTTTGTCGAATATGACACCCAAGATTTTTAGTTCGTCAACTGATTGTAATTTTGTCATATTGCAATTGCTTTTTCTGCAGATGTGGAAAAGTTTGCATTTATTAATCGAAAGTTTGGCGCCAGAAATCTCACCCCAATCTTCGACTTCCTTTAGAATATTTAAAAAATAAGTTTTTACTTCGTTATTACTGTTGTGTTTGGTGAAAAGTATTGCGTCGTCTGCAAAAATTGCATTTTGTTTGTATCTTTGTCTGGAAAAATTACGCTGAGTTGATTAAATGCGATTAAAAATAGCACGACTGACATTTACGATTACTTAAAAAAGATTTAAAATGTGATACATTTCTTTGCAAATGTTCTATTCTCTTAACTGATTCAATACAATATGGATGCCGATCGGATCGAGGGCGCTCTCAAAATCTGTGATTGTAATGTTAACATTGTTTTTACTAGACAAGCCGTTGTAGATATAGTGCTGGAGTTAAAGATCAATGTCGTTAATGCCTTGACTCCTCATGAAAGCTACTTGGTTGGGCGAGATAAAATTATTGGATTTCATGTACCACATAAGGCGTTTTGTCAGTATTTTTTCTAATATTTTGCTAATACACGGGAAGAGGGATATGGGCATGTACCCATCTACTTCATGTATTTTTTTTTATTAGGTTTTTGTATTGGAACAACGGTATCAATTTTCCAAGCTTGGGGATATACATATACCGCTAGAGTAAATATTATTATATAAATTTAGTATCGTCTGCTTAGATTTACAACCGAGGATATTTTTTAATGATTGGAGAGCAGGTTCTAGTTCTGTAATAGTTATAGGGGATTGCATCTGATGTATTTTTTGCTTTAAGGTAATTTATAGTGAGTGGTTCAACGATTTTATTTTCTATATTAGCAATAGTTGAATATTTTATTCTACACTCTGTATTTTAGAAGTCTTTTACATTATAAATATTTTCCCTTTTTAAAATGAATAAAGAGAAATTAATTAGAGAGGACTTTAACAGAGATCAGTACTTTCTAATGGCAATTTACTCACCCACATCTAACGCAACTTGAATCTGCATATGTATATATATATATATATATATATATATATACATAAGTTAAAGATTTTACCAGCCTTTATCACATTGATACTGATAACGAAATCTAAATGAAATAATTATCCATAATGGTTTTAACCTAAAAAAATTACACGCCTGCATTTGTGTGTCTTGTTTCATATATTTAAATATTTTTCACCATATTTTGGCAGCACTGATGCATATAAAATCTTACTAAATTCAACTATGGTTGTTACAAAAAGCTACACAAACTATGGCAAGGGTGGTGTATACAAGCAAAGTTTTTGATAAGATATGAGTTAAAAAACCGTGTTACTATTTGATAAATCCTAAAATAATTCTAGTGTTGTACCTCGATACCAAATAAGCTAACTTATTTCATATTTTCCTGTATTTAATAATACTTAATATATTAGAAAATGGCTTACTTAGTGTCTCAATTCAAACATCAAACATGTAAATTGTTTATTCTCAAAGAAGTATTCGATTTTATTCAGCAGAAAGGATCAGTCTCAAGAATGTTCCATTGACTGTTCTTGAGACATTTTGTAATTATTATTGTTCTTTAGCGAAAAATTTAATGTTATCTCCATTTACTATAAATTAATAAGAACTCGTTATAACGAGTATACAAGCTGTCAACGTATGACCATCGATTTTAAAAATAATTGTGCTGCGATCATAATAAGCATCATGCGCCATGTTCGTTTATAGTTAAATTAGATTCATAACAAAATTTAACAAAAATAAAAAACTTGAGTAAAGATCTGCCTGAAATATAAAGTATGTTTAATTAAAAAAATATTTATTTACTATCTTTCGCTCAAAAAAATTTTAAATTTACCAACCCTGGAAGCATATTTTTCATTTTTCTAATTCTTTATTTTATTATTGAATCTGTCTTTACACAATAACAATAGGTTTGTTCATTTACTAAATATTGTTACGAATTTGTATCAATTGTTACTGGAAAGCAGTGATGCCAACTTAGCCCTTTTCGATCTAGATTTAGCCCGTTTTCAGTTACCCAAAACGCGAAAAAAATATTTGCCACTTTTTACAATTATCTTTCAGCCCTTTTTACTTTTTGCTCTATATGGCTACATTTAATATTTGCGAACTTTTTCTTCCTTGTATCTAGCAATATCAATTTATGAAATAACGTGGCAGCATTGGTTTACTCATTTTATTTTCTAAGTTTGCTTTACCAATGTAAAAAAGAAGAAGCAACATAGAATAATGTTCTATTGCTTCAAAATTTTTTGTACAGCCTAAAAACAGATAATGTTCATTTTTGGAAGAGAAATAAATTTAAATTTTCGTCGTTATTGGTTTAACCCACCGACCATTTAAAAAATGAAATGAGTTAGGCATGGGGTATAAATGTTTCGAATATCTCCTTTCTGAATCCAAAACATGTCGCGAAATTAATTATGGTTTCTGAGATATTTAGCATTCATTTTGCTCCATTTCAACTATTTTAAGTTTTAATAAATATTGTTTTGCTATACATGGCATAGTTTGGCGTTTGCGTCAAATTCCATACAAAAACATGCGAAGCAAAGTTAACTCTTGTTTTGCTTCATTTCTATAAGAAATGAATAATAAAAAAGAAGGTGACGTAAGAAAAATTCAACGGCGACTGTTAAACTAAAACATTTTTTTTATTTTTATTTTTTTTTTTATGCATACATATATTTATTTATTGTATCTTCAAAAATGAACTAACAATAAGTATTCAAATCTTAAATCTAAATATAATTATTAGGCCCGACCAGTGTCGGACATAAACTTAGTGATAGTAATTCATAATACATAAGAGTTGTGCAAAGCAAAAAATAAAAATAAAAAAATAATTTCAAACAGTTTCATCTGGTGTGGTAAGTATTAGAGCCCTTGTGTCCCTCTTTTTTAAGCGGATGTGTCCGGTAAAGTTCAAGATATTTCGAGCAAACGGATTAGGGTGTGACTCGAGTTTAGTTAAATATTTGCCTGAGTATTTTGCAATTTCTTCAGTCACTTGTGGCATATTTAGATCACGATGTAAATTTGAGTTTCTTATGTACCATGGAGCCGATGTTATTAACCGTAAAATTTTGTTTTGTCTTCGTTGGATTTTCTCTACATTTGAAGCAGAAGCAGTGCCCCATAGCTGAATTCCGTAGCACCATATAGGTTTCAAAAGCGACTTGTATATCAAAAGTTTGCAATCTAGACTCAGGGTTGAATTTCTACCAATCAGCCAATGTAACTGAGTTAATTTTAGTTTCATTTGTGTTAGCTTAGAGTCAATATGGTGTTTCCATTTTATCCGTCGGTCAAGGTGTATACCAAGGTATTTTACATGTGAATGTTGAGGAACAACTTGATTATTGATTCGAATGGGTGAACAGGTATCTTTTCGCATAGTAAATGTTACCTGAACACACTTTTGTTCGTTTACCTTAATTCTCCATAAGTTTAACCATAATTCCAGCTGTGTAATATGTATTTGTAGATATCGGGAAGCCTCGTGAGGGTTTTCGTGCATACTAAGGCAGGCTGTATCATCAGCAAATGTAGATGTATGGATATTGCTGCTCAAAGGCATATCACAAGTATAAATCAAATACAAGACTGGGCCCAGTATGCTCCCCTGTGGCACACCGGATGAGATTGATTCGGACGCACTCATGAAGTCTCCTTCCACAACAGTGAACTTTCGAGCAAGAATATAACTTTGCAGAAGATTAACAATGTTTATTGGTAGATATGTCTTCAATTTTAAAATTAGGCCTCTATGCCACACTTTATCAAATGCTTGAGAAACATCAATAAAGAGGGCAGAACAATACTTCTTTTCTTCGAGTGTTCTTCTTATAAATTGAACCAATCTATGCGTTTGTTTAATGGTGCTATGCTCACTTCTAAAACCAAATTGATGATCCGGTATGCACGCATTATCAGTTAGAATTGGGGACAATTTGATCATGAGTAACTTTTCGAAGAGCTTTGACATTGTTGGCAGTAAACTTATTGGCCTGTATGACTCAGCCTTGGTAAGATCTTTGCCCGGCTTTGGAATCATTTTGACCTTGGCAAGCTTCCAGCTGTGTGGATAATACTCCAGTCTTAAAATGGCATTAAAAATGAATAGCAGAATTCTAATTGCAATACGAGGCAACTTCATCAGCATCTTATTACTAATTTCATCAATACCCGGAGCTTTTTTTGGGTTGAGTTCAGCAATTAGTTTTTGTACATCACGCATCTTAAACTTTAAGGGACGAGGGGGTAGAGCAACTACACATGGCAAATCAGCAACACCCATAAATGTGTTTGGGGTAAATACGGTTTTTAAATGCTCAGCAAATATGTTACCTTTTGCAGTATCGTTTCTTGCCCAACCTCCGGTAGAAGTGCGCAGGGGTGGTTTAAACTCAACGGGTGTTTTAAACTTCCTCGCAGCGCGCCACAAAGAATAATTAGATGCTGGTGTAACATCAAGACCTTCCAGATAATTTTTAAGAGATGCAGTTTTTTCAGATGCAAGCAACTCTTGGAGTCGTTTAGTGCACTCTTTAAACCTGATTTTATGTTGGGGTGATCTGTGTTGCTGCCATTCCCTTCTAGCTCTTCTTTTTTCACTTACGAGACGTTCAATATCCGTAGAATAAATTCTATTAAACCTAGTCTGCGGGTGGGAGGTAGTAGCATGTTCAGCAGCCTGTTTAATATTTCCGTTAAGATTCGCAATGTTAGATTCAATATCATCGGATGTACTTAGCGTTATGTTTTCTGTGCAATGACTACTAAGATATTTTTTGAATCTCAGCCAATTAACACGATTGACCATCTTCACATATGGATGAGGTAAGTCACTTCTTAGTGGATTACAGATTGTAACGATAGTGGGAGAGTGATCGGAGGAGAGATCTAGAGAAGCTTCAACATGAACTAAATCTCTAGAAATATTTTTCATGACGCCAAAATCTATAACATCCGGAATTTTTTGTATGTCAGTAGGCCAGTAAGTGGGCTGCCCACTCGAAATGACGTCCAAACCAATTTTTGAAATTGTGGTGAACAACGCTCTACCTCTAGGTGTAATAAGACGCGAACCCCAGAACGTATGCTTTGCATTGTAGTCGCCAGCTGCTACAAAACAAGGTCCAAGAGATTTGAAGAAATCCTCGTATTGATCCTCAGTGATTGAAAATCTGGGAGTGGAGTAAATTGATGATAAAACGAAATTTGTACAAAAATTTTCGACGCAAATATTTGTAGCTTGTAGATTTTCTTCACAAACGTTGTCAAGAATATAGTGCTTGAGTCTTGACTTTATTAGAATTGCCGATCCACCGCATGCTCTTCCTCTAGGGTCTTTTGTAGCATATAAGTTGTAGCCATTGATTTTGAAAAGGCTTCTCGAAGTCAAATGAGTCTCAGAGACCAACATTATATCAATATCTTTTTCCGTAAGGAAGTGCTCGAGCTCATTTTTGTGTTGGCGAATGCCGTTTGCGTTCCAGAAACATATTTTTAACGTGTTCATGGCTTGTTAATTAATGCTTGAAGCAGAGTATTCTGCATTCGAAGCATTTCTTGCATCATATTAGTCATATTTGTTGTGAAATTGTTTATAGTTTGCACCAGATTATCAATAGTGGCTTCAAGGCGACTGAAATTAAAACTTGTGTTCGCATTTGTTGAATTACTTGGTGGGGACACTTTCTGCGTGGGAATAGAATTTATTTTAACAGCATCGGCATACGATACACGTGAGGTACTAGGTTGGCTCATTGGAGGAAAAGTGACAGAGTAAGCGTTAGTTGATTGAGCTGGAACTAATTTAGGTTTTTGACTCATAGCCTGTTTAACGAAAGAATACACAGGGCATCCTCTGTAGTTAGCGCTGTGATTGCCTCCACAATTACTACATTTTTTTTCTGCTTGTTCTTTTGGCTTAGTACAGCTAGCAGTACCATGCAATTCACCGCAGATAACACAAACTGTAGGTAAATTGCAATAGGATTTTGTATGGCCATATTCTTGGCAATTATGGCACTGTACGGGACCTGAACGCTTACGTGGCTCTTCAACTGTGATTTTTCGGTGTAATAGAAACTTTACATTATAAATAGGATGCGTTTCATTTTTTTTCAACTGCATGTCATTCGGCTCCAATTCAACCCGAAATAGGGGTTGTGGGACCTTTTCTCTGTTAATTATATTGGTAACATTTTTAACCTTAAATCCTCTTTCAAGAAGAGCACATTTTACTTCTTCGGGGTCAACATATGAATCTATGCCCTTTAATACTATCTGTAGGCCTTTAGCACTCTTAAGTTGGTAAGTGTAAAAATTTGTTTTGTTTTTTTCAAATTCGCTAACAATTTTTCGAAAATTTTTTTCATCATAAATTTGGATTTTTGTTTCATCAATATTACCTCGTTTAATTGGAATGATGTGGAAAGTATTTTCACCAATGGCCGACAGCAGTTTTTTTAGAAGCGCGTTAGAATTTTTTTCTCTCAGATAGATAGGTGGTGGCTTAAAAGACTTTTGCGATGATGCAGCGGGCTTCTCGTTATTGTCTTGCAATATTGAAAAACGATTTTGACGATTAATAGAGGACGCGCTGTTATCCCTAGACATTTTTGGAGCAGATGAAATTTTAGAAGATTTTGGGCTTCGGCCACGTTTTACCACAGTTATATATCTGTCCATACCGACTTGGACTTTGGGTTTTGAACTGCTGTTATCTGTAGTGATAACTTTGTTAAGTGATGAACACGAGCCCGAAGGGGATGATATCGCTGACTTATATGAAGATGTACTAGGCAACTGTAATGTTAACGAATCACTTGTTGGCATTGGACAAAGCGAAGTTGATCGCTGACGAAAAAGTGGCTTTGCCGTTAGAAAAAGACTATCATCAGATTTTTTATTTTTATTGTTAACATTGAGAGCTTCAGAACTCACAGTAAAATATGCATTTCTGCCGTTTGAACTCACTTCACAATTTTTTGTTTTTGAGGTACTCATGTAGAGTATTCCTCAAGGGCACTTTGTTTGCGGTTTTTGTTTGTTTTTGTTTCTTGCTATGTAAAAATAATATCAGCAATATTTGCTTTGCTTATTTATCAAAGTTAATATGTATGTATTACGGTTATTATGTATTACGAATATTTTTTATGATTTTTTGTTTGTTTAATATGTATATGAAAAAAAAACTCCGCTAAGACGTCTGTTCACTAAACATAAATAAAAGAAACCTTAATTACGCATGTTTGAGTATAACATAAATCATTTAACTTCATTCTTTATATTAAATACACTTCAACTACTTGGTTTTCTTGAGTAAGTGTGTAAGCGGATCGATAGTTAATAATTACGGCGGCGGCTTCTTGGTCAGCGTTAAACGATCAACTTATTTCTGTAGACAGCAAGAAAAATAAACAAAACAACAAAATTCTCAATTCTCAGCAGTAAAGTATACGTATGGAGCACAAAAAGCTACTTTTTGTAAATAAATTAAAAAAGTGGTGTATGCGGCACAAAAAGTATTTTTAAATTTTGCAATAAAGTAATATTAACTTCTAACTTTATTCATCAAATGTGTCGGAAGTAACGGTGAAAATACAAAAAAATTATATCGGGTATAGTTTGAGTAAACTTCATGTAAATATTCTTTGTCGTTTTTCTGCATTCCGACTTTTTGGCATATGCTTCAAACCAATAATGGACTGACGTTTTATTAAATAACGACAAATTTTAAATGTACTTACGTATACATAGGTATATGTATGTATGTATACTACTACTATATATGTACATATGTACATATATATGTATATATGTACTTTACTTATGTTGCGCTAAATGTATATTTTTTAGTATTTTTTCCAAAAAATTTTACGCTCTTTGAGTCTCAAAAGTTGGCATCACTGCTGGAAAGTGTTCATTCACTCAAAAAGCTTGCAGGGAGAGCGTCAAAAGAGAAAACAAAATTCAGAGACAAAAAAATTATAAAAAATTATTACTATTAAAATTTGTACTTGCAAGAATTATCGAAACAGCTGTTCTGTGTTTTGTTTTCAAATCAATTATTTGAAAATATCTGAAAAAGGAAAACTCAAAAATGTGCATTTCTTTATTAAAAATATACATACATACGTACGTATGTAAAAATAAATCACATAAATTAAATTTTATGTTCAAAGAATTTTGTTTGTTTATCGTATCCGAACAGGGAAGGAAAGTGGCATTTTTGTATTTGTTATGCGAATAGAATTAAAAAATCATGCAAAATGCATAAATTTGAAACTGTGTAAAGTATTTCATATTAAATATCGATTTTTAAAAATTTTGTAACTTAAGATATCAAATAAGATTATCCAAAATACATCAGAAAAATCACAATTGTATCATGATTCCATCTATGGTTCCGATATGAATAACATTTTCTTTCAAGTTTTTACAAGTAAAACGTTCCTTTGCTTCTTCGTATTTGGGAGAGTAATTTTTTAAATTTCTGCTTTACTCTCTCGTTGCTAGTTTCTGCTAGGAAAGTAAATGAACAGACTTAATAAGTATTCAAATCTTAAACTAAAAATTAATGGGCCACAGCCATAGTCACAGAATAAAGTAGGTTCGTTTTAGAAACAAACAACTTAAAATAAAAAAAACTGTTTCTAAATATTTTTCTACTATAGTTAAAAACAAAGTGTGTGTTAAATTGAATCGACTTTAACTGGATGCCACAACAAATACTGGAAATTTTTCATATGATCGAAAACAAAATATAAGAAAGTGGCATCCCTCTCCCATCTGACGCTGTGTTATGAAAAAGGGTTAAATTTAATAACAAGATAAAATAAAACAACCGAACATAAAAACAACTTAACAAATAATTAATATAGAGAAAATTTAAAAGGTATTTTGCATTATATTAATACAATAAACTATTCAATAATTGGATTATAAATTGTTTATATTAACAAAAGAAGTCAAAGAGATAGAAAGTCATACATAGATACACATGTGTACATACATACATATGTGCCCTTAATTGTGAAAGTGGTCTAAGTCATGTTTTTCTATTGTAGAGATGTTTACTAGATTACATTTGAACAAATTTTTTTTATATATTATTTTTAATTGCAAACTATCATTACATAATATGATAATAAGCAAATTTGATGAAACATAAGAATTACAGTTTTAGTTGTACTTCACAGTAAATACAACTATAAAAATAGAAAACAAAATCTTTGGTTTACAAAATTAGTAACAACAACTAATTATAACTTAGTTTAGAATGGCTGTTAATTACAAACATTTCAAATGAATAATTTATGACAAAAATTTTTAATATATGTATATGTTCATATACATATGTAAGTACTAAAAGAAAAATAAGAAAAAATTAAACATATAACAACAATTAATTAACATAAAAAAAGTAAATAGTAAAAAAAAACACTTATACAATTGACTAATTTCTAAATGGTAGATCTAAAATATGATATCTCTTAAGTCTTTTGATTTCGTCAGTATCGTCCAATAAAGTAATAGCTAATGGATTTACATGATTACTGAGTCTTTTTAAATATTTTTCACTAAAGGAATTAATAGTTTCTTTTACAGTATTAATTTTGAGATCATTGTGGATTGCTTCATTAGTAATATACCAAGGTGACTGAACAATAAGTCTTAGTGTTTTTGATTGGTATCTTTGAATAATTTCAATGTTTGAATGGCTTCCAGTTCCCCATAATTGAATAGTCCACACAGGTTTCAAAATTGCTTTATAAAGTTTTAATTTGTTTTCAATATTAAGCTGACGCTTTTTGCAATATGTTGTTTCCATGTAAGTCTACGATTCATATTCAAGCCAAGATATTTAACGCAATCGTTTTTAGGTATCAGGATATTATTAATAATAAGATTGGTACAATCACCTTTTTTAAGTGTAGCTGATTTTTCAGCATTTACTTTTATTTTCCATTTTTTCAGCCACAATTCAATTAGATTTAATTCACTATATTTTATGATTTTATCAGGCTAAAGTTCGTATCACTTTTTAAGCCAAATTACATGTGATAATTATTAATTAACAAATAACACCAAAGTTAGTTGTAAATATTCTGACAAACACGTAGTTCATTCACTCTGAACTTTATTAAATGCAACAAAAGGAGAATTATCTGCTGCTAAAATCGCCGTGTCATCTGCATATGTTGATACAGTAACATGTTCAGAAATTAGCATATCGGCTGTGAAAATTGTATAAAGTGTTTTTTTTAGAGGTATAGAACTTCGAATTGAAATAAAACAAGAAAATCGTTTTAATGTCCATCAATTTGGCTTTATTGGAAGGATAATTTTATGCCATTAACGTTTAAATATGATTTCGGGCATGTGGCCGCCGCGGCTGGCTCGAATAAAGCCAATTCTACAGGTCCAATTTTCAACCACTTGGCAATAACGCCACGAATGTTGGCTTCCAAGTCCCCTAACGTTTCTGGTTTGTTGGCGTAGACGAGCGACTTCACATATCCCCAAAGAAAATAATCCAATGGTGTCAAATCACACGATCTTGGTGGCCAATTGACCGGTTAACCGAATTAATTGCTCTGATGGACGATTATGTCGACCATAAAATGGACGGAGCTTGCGGTAAACTTCGCGAACTGAACCATTATTTTCGAAATAAATTTGCACGATTTGCAAGCGTTGTTCTTTTGTCAACCTGTTCATGATGAAATGGCAAACCAAACTAAATATTAATCACTTGACAGCTGACAAAATGGCCGCCAGTTAAAAAAGTGATGCCAACTTAAAGTTCTATACCTCAATAAAAAACACCCTATATTTGCGTACTCTTTTTTTCGCTTTTTGTGGCATATTTTAATAAGTTATTATTGGAAAGCTTAGGAATAATATTATTTATTTATTTATAAAAATAACCAACCAAGCGCATAGGGCTTTTGATTATATCTATAGAAAAGTAGTTATTTTTTTAAATCTTTACAAGGAATTGTAAGACACAAAACCTTAGACACAAAAGATGCGTTTAGCGAACATATACAACAAGCTTACAAAAGTAAGTAATTTATTACTTAACATCCTATTGTTAACAAATTAAAAAGTTATGAAATGTAAAATACTTTTTATACAAGTAATTAAGGAAATGGTTTGAATATTCAATTCAACAAAAAAAATATTCGAGTAATTTTTTACTTTAAATTGAAAATTTAGTTCGTTGGAACAAAAATGATTAAAAAAGTTGTTCGAATATTCGAATAATTTTTGTTCGAATGACAACACTAATAAGTACATATTAGTGTTCTTTTTTCATTAAAATTTGTCTTTATTTACAAGTCTACATCGACTTGAGGAAAAATTTTTACAAAAATCTCTTGCAAAAAATATTGATATAAAACTCACCAAAGGTCCATAACGTTAATACCAAAAACAATGGTTCAGGAAATAATGCAACATTTACATATTTACATATCGTACACTAAATCATAAACATTCAGGACTTAAAACTATCAAAAATTTCTAATTAGTGTTTTTTGTGGGAATTTCTTTTTGAACCATCACCTTTATCGGGAAACATTTCACCTTTATCTCGTGAAATGTTTCGCGTGAATAAAAAATGGTGAACAAAATTAGAAAATAGTATACTGTTATCCGTATTCACTTCTAAGCCACACAAAGGCAAAAATTCGACTGTACTACTGCTTCACAATTTTTATTTTTTGAAAGTAAAAACTGTCAGTTTTTGCTGTAAATCGAAAGCAAAGCAACTCTTCGTGCTCTTTGAACTTAACTTTTTACTTTTGCTATTGACGACTGCGCATGTACTTGGAAGCAAAACAATTAATATTTTTTTACGAACTATGTTTCTTTGATTTTACTCGTCTATAGTACGAAGTCATACCAAAAAAAAAACTGTACGAACGCAAACACAATAAAATACTTTTCAACAGTTGCTTTTTACTTTCAAAAAAGAAGTGAAAGCAAGAGGTTACTTTTTGAACAAAAAACTGTTGCTTTCCAATAGTTCAAAGTGGAAGCAAAATAAAACTGATCAAAAGCAAAGCTGTGTTTAGTAGCCATTTTATTTTATTGGCTATTTACTTCTCCAATGATTCTGCTACACAACGAAGGAGGGCGCTCTGATGTTACATTAGGATTAGTATCTAATGACGTCGGTGTAGTTTGTAGTGACCAGTGCCTTATGCCTGCGTCACTAGAACTTTTCCCACAACAACTGATATAAAAGACACTAATGCACATCAGAATAATGCTTGGTGTTATTATTTTTAATGACTGTCGGAGACCGGTCTCGAACCTAGGACCTTAGGTTTTATAGTCCACGTGCTAACTACTTCAGCCAACGCCACCCTCCAATGCTGCTTATATTATCGGGAATGTTCTGTATTCCCACTGAAATTAAACGTTGTCATAGCATTGTTAATAAATAAAGACATATACATATGTAAACAAATGTATATGTATTTCCAACAAAAATGCTGTAGCAATTCTGCAGGTTTTGATTTCATGTGGAATACTGAACATACTCTTATGATGTGACAAACGTTGTCACCAGTGCACACTATTGCGATGCCACGAAGTGCCATAATATGTAGTCACCACTTTTGCAAGAAATCCCTGGGATGCGATTGTAACGTATTGTTACAAAAAGTCATTTATATGGTTTTTTGCAAAAGGCGGGACATGATTGATCATTAAATTTCTTTACATTATATTACATATTTATTAATTACAATTATACAGTTACGGCAATTAAGGAAGAAAAAAAGGGGAAACTCGCTGCTAAGGCTTTCGTCCCTGACAATTACAAGTAAATCTGAACAATTTCAAGTAAATATGTCTGTAGTTACATAGTAGATATCTGTTAATTATAAAGAATAAATTTACGACAGATTACATTTCAAAATGAATTTATAAATTAAATTGATGTTGTGCTCGGATATGTTTGTTAAATATTCGGACGGCTTGTTGGATCCGAAAATATTTGTTCTGGTGTTGTGGAAATCAGGGCATTCGTCGAGAAGGTGAGTTATACTTAGTTGAACATTACAAGTTGAACATATTGGAGGCGTAGATCTTTCTAGACGGTATTTATGTGTAAGTTTGCTGTTTCCAATTTTCATTCTAACTCGTAAGTTAAAAACGTTCTTAGGGCAGGATTTTGGATAGATTGGTTTAATCCCAGTGGTGTTAAATTCCTTGTGAACGTGTTGGTAATTTGACGAGTTGTTATTTTGCATATTCTCTTGGCAATTGTGTATGACATTTAAGATATCTCGGGCTTCGTGCGTCAAAAGCCGGTGATACCAACATGTGAGGAAATCCACAAAATTTTAATTTTATTGGAATTTTTATGCAAATGTTTCTGATTTTGGTTATCATTGGCGAGTCATACATAATGCTCTTAATTGCTAAAACAACTGAGAACCTATCGGTGTAAATAATAACCCTGAGCGACCTTTGCGCTGGATATTCAACTGCTGTAAATATTGCTGCTGCTTCAGCAGTGAAATTCGAGCAAAGCTGTAGAGAAGGCCATGGCTGATGATGTTGCCGTTATTGCACAACTGCGAAAGAGGTGGAATAGGTAGATTTTGAACCATCGGTAAATATGAATTTCCAACCACTTTTTGTAAGGTCATCGCTAATATTTTGGAAGGCTTGTTTGTAGACCAGAGGTGCTGCAAAAGGCTTCGGGAAGCTGGTAAGCGAATCCATAAATAATGATTTTTCTAGAAGCCAAGGAGGCTCATGAGGGTATTTGTAAAGGAGTGGGTTCATATTTAAGCCTAGGATTTTGACGTTTTCCAAACAAATAACTAAAACGGATTTGAATCTAGGTGTTCTAGATCGATTTAATAATTTGACAACTTCGTTAAAAATAATATTATTGCGGCAAACCATAACTTTTTGAATTAATTTATTTGTAAGAAGCAGGATACGGTCTTCTATAGAAGGCATTCCAGCTTCCGCTAATATACATATTTCTGATTGGGCTGGTACGAAAAGCTCCGATGCTGCGTCTTATAGCGGCGTGATAAGGTACTTGCATATATTTTATATTGGATTGAGCGCAGGTTCCGTATATAGGAAGTGTGTAGTCGATTTTGAAGAGGATGATCGAGCGAGTTATATTAATCATAGATGACATAAGAATCAGACAGCGTTTTGATGTTATAAATTTTATAATGTTGAGTCTAGAGTTCAAATTCTTTCTAAGATGTAGACAATACTGTTTGAAAGTTAGATGTTTGTCGAATATGACACCCAAGATTTTTAGTTCGTCAACTGATTGTAATTTTGTCATATTGCAATTGCTTTTTCTGCAGATGTGGAAAAGTTTGCATTTATTAATCGAAAGTTTGGCGCCAGAAATCTCACCCCAATCTTCGACTTCCTTTAGAATATTTAAAAAATAAGTTTTTACTTCGTTATTACTGTTGTGTTTGGTGAAAAGTATTGCGTCGTCTGCAAAAATTGCATTTTGTTTGTATCTTTGTCTGGAAAAATTACGCTGAGTTGATTAAATGCGATTAAAAATAGCACGACTGACATTTACGATTACTTAAAAAAGATTTAAAATGTGATACATTTCTTTGCAAATGTTCTATTCTCTTAACTGATTCAATACAATATGGATGCCGATCGGATCGAGGGCGCTCTCAAAATCTGTGATTGTAATGTTAACATTGTTTTTACTAGACAAGCCGTTGTAGATATAGTGCTGGAGTTAAAGATCAATGTCGTTAATGCCTTGACTCCTCATGAAAGCTACTTGGTTGGGCGAGATAAAATTATTGGATTTCATGTACCACATAAGGCGTTTTGTCAGTATTTTTTCTAATATTTTGCTAATACACGGGAAGAGGGATATGGGCATGTACCCATCTACTTCATGTATTTTTTTTTATTAGGTTTTTGTATTGGAACAACGGTATCAATTTTCCAAGCTTGGGGATATACATATACCGCTAGAGTAAATATTATTATATAAATTTAGTATCGTCTGCTTAGATTTACAACCGAGGATATTTTTTAATGATTGGAGAGCAGGTTCTAGTTCTGTAATAGTTATAGGGGATTGCATCTGATGTATTTTTTGCTTTAAGGTAATTTATAGTGAGTGGTTCAACGATTTTATTTTCTATATTAGCAATAGTTGAATATTTTATTCTACACTCTGTATTTTAGAAGTCTTTTACATTATAAATATTTTCCCTTTTTAAAATGAATAAAGAGAAATTAATTAGAGAGGACTTTAACAGAGATCAGTACTTTCTAATGGCAATTTACTCACCCACATCTAACGCAACTTGAATCTGCATATGTATATATATATATATATATATATATATACATAAGTTAAAGATTTTACCAGCCTTTATCACATTGATACTGATAACGAAATCTAAATGAAATAATTATCCATAATGGTTTTAACCTAAAAAAATTACACGCCTGCATTTGTGTGTCTTGTTTCATATATTTAAATATTTTTCACCATATTTTGGCAGCACTGATGCATATAAAATCTTACTAAATTCAACTATGGTTGTTACAAAAAGCTACACAAACTATGGCAAGGGTGGTGTATACAAGCAAAGTTTTTGATAAGATATGAGTTAAAAAACCGTGTTACTATTTGATAAATCCTATTCTACATTTCCAATTTTCAACCACTTTTTCGAGCATATGGGGCCGTATGTTGGCAATAACGCCACGAATGTTGGCTTCCAAGTCCCCTAACGTTTCTGGTTTGTTGGCGTAGACGAGCGACTTCACATATCCCCAAAGAAAATAATCCAATGGTGTCAAATCACATGATCTTGGTGGCCAACTGACAGGTCCATTCCATAATTGCTCTGATGGACGATTATGTCGACCATAAAATGGACGTAGCTTGCGGTAAACTTCGCGAACTGAACCATTATTTTCGAAATAAATTTGCACGATTTGCAAGCGTTGTTCTTTTGTCAACCTGTTCATGATGAAATGGCAAACCAAACTAAATATTAGTCACTTGACAGCTGACAAAATGGCCGCCAGTTAAAAAAGTGATGCCAACTTAAAGTTCTATACCTCAATAAAAAACACCCTTTATATAACACCGGACTTAGTACACTGTGGGACCCCTGCTCTAATATTAAAAATTTTTGATCTTGTGTTTCTTATTTTTAGATAAAATGTTCTGTTATGTATATAAGATTTTATAACTGAATAAAATGAAGCTGGAAGAAGATGTTTTAGTTTAAACAATAGACCAATGTTCCAGACTCTGTCAAATGCCTATTGAATATCCAAGAACACAGCGGAGCAGTACTTTTTTCCTCAAAAGATTTTCGAATAACGTTGTCAATTCCATGACACTGTTCAGGAGTTCCATGTTTTTGTATAAATCCAAATTGATGGTCGGGAATAATATGGAGTTGTTCAAGTACTGGAGACAATCGGCTCAAGAAAAATTTCTTAAAAATTTTTGAAAAAATACAATAAATAAAAATCGGTCTATAAGATGTGATCTCATTTTCTGGTTTATTTGGTTTTTTAATCATTATAATCTCAGCACATTTCCATTGTGAAGGAAAATGGCTTAAGCCCAGAATAGATTTAAAAATGAATGTCAAATATATAACGGCTTTTTTGGTCAAATTTCTAACAACCTTTGCATCAATATTATCATATCCAGGATATTTTTTTTTTGATTCAGATCTTTTATTTGGTCCTCAACCTCAGAAAGAGAAATGTGACTTATTGGTAAACACATTTGGTATGGTATGAGATTTCTTCATCTTCGACAGTATTTCCAATTTGATGAGGTTGAAAAGTATTATACAGATATTGCGCAAATGCCTGTGCTTTTTTTTCATCTGACCTGCACCACGATCCATTAACATCTTTAAAAGGAGGATTTCGTCTTATTGGGTGCTTAATAGATTTCGTTGCTTTGCATAACTTGTGGTTGTTATTTAATTCTAAATTAATGTTGTCGAAAAACTCTTCAATAGATTTGTTTTTTATATTATTCAAGTGCTGTTTAAGGTTTTTAGTTGCTACGTTGAGGCGTCTTTTGTCAAAGGGATTTCTGCTAATCTGCCATGCTTTTCTAAGCGTTCTTTTAATTCGAATAAGTTCGCGTGTCTGTTAAGAAATTTGAAATCTATTTTGCACAGCAGGTGAAGAAATTGATGGATTTAATAAAAAAGCAGCTTCGTGTATTTATTTGGTAAAACTTTCAACTGCATTATCTAGCTCACAAGCATTTGTTATCGGCAAATTTAAATTTAAATTGGCATCAATCCAATATGTAAAAGATTCCAAATCGCTATTATATGTTAATAGCTTTCTTTCATTATTAATTAATTGAGTAGAAGATGTATATGTTAATAAAACTGGAGAATGATCTGAGCTAAGATCATAATTATCTTTAATACTAAGCTGACTTGTATTTATTCCGGTATAAACAAAGAAATCAATTAAGATGCTTAGCATTAAAGTCTCCCCCAACAATAAACCGAGGTGCAAATTTATAAAAAAAAATTGTTAAAGTCATTACAACTTATGTTATGACGAGTGGAAAATAAATTGTTTGTGCAAGAAACATGTTACATTTAATCTTAATGATAGAAGCTTGTATAATTTCCTGAATAAAATGTTCTTCTTGATAATACTTGATACAAGATTTAATTAAAATTGCTGATCCTCCATGAGCTCTTTCGTTTGGATGATTAGCATTTACCAGGTCATAACCTTTAATCTTGAAAAATGACTTGCTAGTAAAATGCGTTTCTAATATTAAAAATATATCGATGTTGTTTAACTGCAAAAATGCTTCAACCTCTCGTAAATGATTACAGAGGTCGTTGGCGTTCCATGTCGCTATACGAAGATCTATTGACATAATTTAGTACAAAGAACTGACATCATATTAAGAAGGGAATTTGTCAGCTCCATCTGTTTTGTTAATAAGCTCTCAATTTTTGTAAAGTTGTATTATCATTATCTAAGTTAGGCATCTCTTTTACAGCATTTGAGTATGAAAAATTTGGTGATGTTTGGTAGTTGTTATCATAGGGAAGATGATCTCTGGTGCGTTGAAAATTAGATAATTTTTGTTGTATTTTCTTTATATATTCTTTTTGAATAATGCATCCTCTGTCACTCGCAGGGTGAAACTCCTCACAATTAGCACATTTGGCTGGCAAAGTTTTGCTTTTTGTACATTCAGCAGATATATGATTTCCTCCACATTTAACACATTTATATGGTTTGTTGCAATAAGAACGAGTATAACCATACTGTTGACAACGGTGGCACTATGAAATATTTCTCGATTTTCGTGGCGGTTCAATTGACATAATAGCATTATTTATATTTTTTACGTTATAAATTTCTTTATTGTTTGCGTTCGGTTCAAGATCGAGAAAGAACAATGAAAGTGGTTGCTTGGTAGATATATTTCTTACTTTATGCCCGAGTTTTTCAACATATTCCTTTATGTCTTCAACGTTGGTTGAGTAGTGCAAATTTTTGATTACCACTCTGTAGACCCTTTCCTGTTTTACTTGGAAAGTATGATAACTTATTTTTTTAAGCTTAAGGTTTGGCCGTCTTTCGGTGATTTATATGAATACTGATCTGCAGCAATAACGGTTGAAAAATACATATGTGATCATGTATTTTATATTTGTTACATTTGGAATATATAGCGGCGCGCCGCCGCGGTGGTTTTGTTCCTTGGGCTTCAAAATATTAATACTATCGTCATCTTCACTAGAAAGGTCAATAAATCTATTTGCGCTCGATTTAGGTGATTCCTCATTTTTCACGATTTGCCTTCGTTTATTTTCATACAATAGAGGCGAATTTTGACGTCTTCTTGAGTGTGATACAGTTTGTCAGTCTATATCGTCATCATTTTCGGCATCAACACCAGAGCCAACGGCGCCAGCATTAGCCATAGGCACTGCTTTATTTATAGTAGCTTTTATTTAAGATATACTATACAAGTAAACGCTTAAAGTTTATGTTGAAAAAACAAATTACAATTTTAAATTATTTTTCTTATTTAAATAAAATATTTTTTCCAAGCTAACAAAAAAACGAAACGAAGCCTTTCACAATTGGAATAATAATGACATTTGAACAAATGAAAAAATATTTTTATATTATTATACAACATTTTACTTTAGAGTTGTTATAGTATCGATTAATATAAATTTATTTAATATTTATTAACTGCTTATTGCAGTTTTTTTAAAAAAAATTTTATATTTCGAAGCAAAAATGCATATGACTTAGACCACTTTCATAATTAAGGGCACATATGTACATGTGCACTTATATTACAACACAAATTGTTTTCGTTTTATTTTTTATTAACTTAATAACTTTTATTACGCTAATTCACATCTCTTATTAAATTTTTTCTTTTATTTTAATGTGTTTTGTCTTGAAGTAAAAAGCCTCTGCTAACTTAGTTAAAAACAGCTTCAGCATGTTTTAACTTTAGAACCGACTTTTTCATTTAAAGTGCAGTTTTCTTGTCTATGATAGGTCGAAATTGTGCATTCTAAACTGAAAAAGTATACTTTTTTTTGACTGTGGTTATGGCCCAATATGTTTATACCGCCACTGCAATATACAACTTATAGCGTTAAAAAAAACATATCTGGCCAAATCAAGAGTGTGTCCTGATGACCCTAAAATAAGAGTAAATCTGTCGCAAGTAGATTGCGATGAATAGTAATTTTCGTAACGCTCTCTTCTCGGATGGTGGGTATATTTAAGTCTCTATGGATGTTACAATTCTTGATGCACCGGGGAGCACACGAGATCGTTTTTAAAATGTTGACTGTCTTCTTTGCTGTTTTACGACATTAGACGCTGAGGCTGTTCCCCACAGCTGAATGGCTTTAAACTGCCTTATACGAAATCAGCTCATTGAGGACAAATTACCCAATGGAGCTCGGCGGATTTCAATTTTAATTGAGTTATTTTTGACGCGATGTGGTGAACCCAAGTGACACGTCTGTCAAGATGTATACCGAGATATTTTACATGATTATGTTCTGATACTCTTGAACCATTTATCGTAACAGGAGGGCAATTACCTTTCCTCAAAGTGAAAGTAATGCGAACACACTTAGAATCATTCACATTTATCTTCCATCGTTTCAACCATTTCTCCAATTCTACAATATGGACTTGAAGCTGTTGGGACGCTACTACTGGGTTTTTGTGAACGCTCAAAAATGCAGTATCGTCTGCAAAAGTAGATATGTGAGTTTTATTAATACGCGCAGGTTTAAAAATAATATTTATAATTTTTATTAAAAAACAAACTTATACAATTGAAGTTTTATCTATATGTAAATTAATGAAGTGAAAAACAAATAAAATATAAATGACAACCTATGTGATTGAATTACAATTAAATTAACAAGTATAATTATAACAAGTATAATTTAACACCCCCTCTCAATCACTGAGTTGTAGATCTTTACAAAATTTCGTAAATTTAGTTGTATTCAATGCCTTCGTAAACATATCTGCAATTTGATCTTCGGTTGAAACTTGTTCCAACTTGATGATATTTTTTGATATGTAGTCACGGATAAAGTGATATTTGACGTCGATATGTTTGGAGCGTTTAGTTTCAGCATTCTTTGCTATTCCAATGCATCCACGATTATCTTCGTAAATGGTGACGGGTTTATCCTCTAAAAGTATACGAAGATCAATTAAAATACCTCTAATCCAAATAGCTTCAGAAACTGCATGACTAAGAGCAATGTATTCTGCTTCGCTGGATGACATTGCAACTGTAGTTTGCTTCTTACTACTCCAAGATATAGGACAACCAAAAACTTTAAATATATATCCGCTAACAGATTTCCTGTCCTCAGCATCGGAAGCCCAGTCAGCATCTACAAAGCCACTAACTTCATTATCATCTAAGCAGCTTTTATAAATTAATTTAAGATTCATAGAGCCTTTTATGTAACGAACTATACGTTTTAGAATTGTCCAATGAATATCTCCGGGATTATTTTGAAATCGACCCATATATCCAACTTGATAACATATATCTGGACGGACACTTAACATGAGGTACATTAAACTACCCAACATTTCACGATAAGGGTTTCTACATTCTTCATTTGAAGTATTGCGTGATAAACATAAACCTTTTTCCATAGGAGTCTTTGATGGATTACATTCGGCTAGTGAAGATTTCTTCAATATCCTTTCAATATTTGAGTGCTGACTTAGCTTCATTACACCATGTTGTCTATTATATTCAATTCTTGTTCCCAGATAGTACTGCAGTGGGCCACAATCTGACATTTCGAAAACCGAACTCAGCTTTCTCTTAAGACTTTCTATCGCGTCTGCATTATCTCCTGCGATCAAAACATCATCAACATAAACAAGTAAGTATAAAACATATTTATCTTTAAATTTTTTGTATAGGCAAGAGTCATGCTTTGAGCGAGTAAACTTTAATTGAATCAGGAAATTATCAAATTTTGTATACCAACATCGTGGGCTTTGCTTAAGGCCATAAATTGACTTATTAAGTTTACATACATGAGTTGAAGGAGCTTTTAGACCGTCTGGAATTTCCATAAAAATTTCTTCTTTTAAGCTTCCATACAAAAAAGCGGTTTTAACATCAAGTTGATGTAAGTATAAGCCGTTTTTAACACTAACGGCTAATAATATTCGAATAGTAGAAAGTTTAGCTACTGGAGAGTAAGTTTCTTCATAATCTATACCAGCTCTTTGAAGAAATCCTTTCGCTACTAAACGTGCTTTGTATCGGATTGGGACTCCATTTGCATCTTCTTTAATTCGAAAGACCCACCTGGACTTAAGAAGTTTTTTCTGATCTGGACGAGGAACCAAGTGCCATACTTTATTTTTCTTCATTGCTTCGAGCTCGTTTGTCACTGCTTCTAACCACTTAAATTTATCTGGACTATTCTCAATGTCCTTAAAGTTTCAGGTTCCATGAGGCTAGAATATGCAATTGCAGAATTTGCATGACCTGTTATGTATCCCAGAATCTTATTTTTTATTCGTTCACTCCTTCTTACATTATCTTGACCTTCATTGTCATTTTCTAATTCACTTCTATCTTCATCTTTGCCTTTATTCTCATTTTCAAAAGAATCTGAAATATCATCAGTAAGTAAATTTGAATTTCCATCAACATTGTCAGAAACGACACTGATATTATCTACGGATTCCCCCTCTTGTTCGTTGCTTTCATACGTAATCAGAACATCTGAATTCGCAGTTTCTTTTTCTTCTTTGTTAAATGGAAATATTGACTCATTAAAACGTACATCTCTAGATATTACTACCATTCTCTTATTCTGATTCCATAATCTATACCCATTTGAAGTATAACCCATCATCACCATTTGAACAGATTTTTTATCTAATTTCTTTCTAACTTGATGTGGGACCCATGCAAAAGCCTTGCAGCCAAAAATTTTTAATTTTGAGACGTTTGGTTTGCTATTGTACCATATTTCTGATGGAGTTTTTCGACTTTCTAGCGCTTTAGTTGGGCATCTATTTATTAAATAAGTTGATGTTAATGCAGCTTCACCCCACAAGAACTTAGGTGCGCTTGCCTCAAGCAACAGAGATCGTATCTTTTTCACTAAAGTTCGATTGAATCTCTCTGCAACTCCGTTTTGCTGCGGAGTATAAGCTACAGAGGTTTGGATTTGAATACCTTTTCTCTTAAAATATGCTAAAGCTTCTTTTGACATGTACTCTCGACCCTGGTCTACTGTTACCATAGATAAAGGAACGTTATGCAAGGCTGTCGCCATTGATTCGTATTCACCGAAATGTTTAAAAACCTCTGATTTCTTTTTCATCAGATAAATATAGGTAAAGTGACTAAAGTCATCAATAAAACTTACAAAATATTTATAACCATCCCAAGTTTGTGGGTCAAAAGGTCCACATACATCTGTATGTATTCTCTCTAGAAAACGATTTGATTTTGGACGACTTCCAATAAAAGGACTACGGCATTGCTTACCTTGAATACATATATCACATAAACCAACAGGGGAGAAACTATCAATACCTTCAGCCATCTTGTTGCGTACTACTAGCTCTTTCAAACTCGCATCGCTTGCATGAGCCATTCTTGAGTGCCATAATTTATTTATTTCTATTGTAGATATGTTGGCTTCTTTGCAGGTTTTTAGTCTCAAACTCAATTCATATAAACTTCCGTTCTTATAAGCTTTCATGACGACAACTTTATTTTTCTTGAATACAGCCACATTTTTATAAAACTCAACATTAATTCCATTTTCTGTAAGTTTTGGAACAGACAAGAGACTGTCTCGAAGACCTGGAACATATAGAATATCTTTTATATTAATTAAGGTATTACCGAACTTTGCATTAACACCGCCACGATGAGTTGCCATTAACTTCTCTTTGTCTTTAGCAACACTTATACCAATAGGACATTCCAGTTTGTCTAAATAATCAAAGCACTTCTCATTCTTACACATGTGATCCGTTGCACCAGAGTCTATTTTGAATTTTAGAATATTTTGCGATTCCAATTGATTTTTGTTAAAAACCCCAGACATAAAACAAATTGATTGTGAAGTTGATGCAGTATTTGCTTTTCTATCACCTGTACCTAAACGGACACGGCAATCCTTTTGTTTATGCCCCTTCTTTTTGCAACGAAAGCAAAAACCAATAAATTTATTAAATTTCTTTTCACTACTAAACGCTGTTGTTTTTGTTAGTTCAGAATCAAAACGATCATGCCTTTTAGCATCTTCTGCAAGCAGCCTCTGCTTAACTATTTCAATAGTTAAATCCGACTTTCTCATATTTTCCAAAGCAGCCACCACAGGGTCAAAGCTATCGGGTAGTGTGACAAATAATTGAGCAACAATATCGTTTTCAGATAGTTGAGCGCCAGAAGTTTTTAGCTTTCTTATAATATCACCAAAAATTAAAAGATGTTTCCGTAGATCATCATCTGACTTCATTCGCAATAAAGCTAACTGCTTTCTTAGCAAGGTCTGGCTTGTAATCGACTTCTTAGCATATGTATCTTGCAAAGCAGACCACATGTCCTTAGCTGTAGTTTTATCTCGAACACATTCCAGGTATTCGTCAGCAATCAAACTAACCAAAGCCGCTTTAGCTTTCTTGTCCTTTAGCAAAAATGATTCAGCTAACGCAGCGTCAGCTGGTGGAAGATTATTGATAGCATCCAAAAGATTCAAAGAATCTAAGTACATCAGTACACGAAAAGTCCAATTTTGAAAGTTTTCTCCACGGAATTGTAAGATGCCGTGAGATAATTCACGCTTGCTATCGCCCATAACCTTTTATTAATACGCGCAGGTTTAAAAATAATATTTATAATTTTTATTAAAAAACAAACTTATACAATTGAAGTTTTATCTATATGTAAATTAATGAAGTGAAAAACAAATAAAATATAAATGACAACCACCTATGTGATTGAATTACAATTAAATTAACAAGTATAATTATAACAAGTATAATTTAACAGTGAGTTATTGTACTCTTTGGCATATCGGCGGGTTATAATAAATAAAAGAATGGCCACCAGATTATATATACCTTATGGGACACCAGTAGATATCTTTTCACGGAGAGATATAATTTCCCTCGACCTTATGAAAAAAGATCTATTTGTTAAATAACTTTTAAATATCTCATGGACGTTTGTGGGGAGGGATGCTGAAATCTTGTATGTCAACCCATCATGCCAGACCTTATCAAATGCTTCTGATATGTCTATAAATAATGCAGAGCAGTATTGTTTATTCTCAAACGCTTCTCGAAGTACATTAGTTACTCTGTGCACTTGTTTAATAGTACTATGCTGCTTTTATACCGTACAAAATACACTTTCGGTAATATATAGTAAATTACCAACATTTTATAAACACCAAAATGGGTGCACGAGTTACGTCCAATGCACTATAAGAAATTTTCCCTCTTTTTTGGCCAAAATTAATTACAGCCAAACGGTTAGACCGATTCAAAGTAATTAAGGAAATACATTATAGGAAATTCTCCCCTTTTTGTGTGCCAAAATTAATTACAGCCAAACGGGTGGACCGATTTACAAAATTTTTTGGATTTGACTTTTGGCGAACACTTAAGAGAGAGGGAGTGACCGATAAAGTTTTTCATACACCCAGAAAAAAAACAAGTAAATTTAACTAAAAAATTAAGAAATAATTAGTTCTAAGAAGTGGTTACGGGTTATAGGTTTCCGCATCCAAGGTTTTTTTTAGATCTTTGATAGATAATCTGGTTTTTAAACTGCTTTTTTTCTAAACATTTTTTCGAGTGCACACTTACCAAAGTCATGTTTAAAAATAATTTTATTAAACAATTTGATTTTCGCGTTCCTAAGCGTCAACTAGATGTAATATATATGGGTTCAAAATGCCACCACCTTGATGCGTTTTTTCAACAAAATGCTGGAAATGAGTGGATCTGATGTGTCCAATGCTCGATTAAAAACATCCGTCAAGTTATTCACACGGCGCCTTTTTCAAGCATGACGTAATCTACCGGATTTATATATTTTATTGCGCGATTCAAAGGCATCCTTACCAAAGCATCCAACTGGAAGCACAGTGGAATCAACAAATTGCCGTGAATGTACAAGAACCTTATGTACAGTTGTTGTCATTGGTAACCAGGCATACTTCTGCATCAACATTGTGGTCGTTTGGAAACAAAATTTTTCAAATTTACTCGAATCTAAAGGAAGCTGACATATTAAATGACAAACATATTAAAATGATCACTTTGTCAATGCCTGTATTCTCAGAAAATCTTAAATTTTCTTTATTGCCGTCATTCGTACTTCCGTAGCCACCAGTCTTAGGCTTATCAACGCGCAAACCAACTTCATTCCAAAATAACTGCGGTATGTCTGCCTTTCTTTTCGCAAGTAACGCTTTGTCAGATTCATTTCTTATTTGCCACTTTTTAATGCCAATTTTGTAACCTGCATTCACAACAAATTCAAAAAAACGGATCCAGCAATTCAGTGGACTTATTCCATACTTTAAGATCTCTTCTTTAGGTTTAAATTTTTCGTTTTGGAAATCTGTTATGTTCATAAAATCCTTTGGCGTAACACTACACACTGAGCACGTCTGACTAGATTTAGTTTCAGTCAAAATATTTAACACTTTGCCATCGATTACAATTAGGTACAATTTAAATTTAATGCAAAAAGTTTTTTTTCTCTGATCATTACTTCGAAAGTACTTAAAGAATTTATTTCTTCCTCTATATTTTCTTTTTCTTTCAAAATAATTTCCTTAGTTTCTTTTGTGTATTCTAATTTTAAAGGCCTACAAAATCTAATAGATTGTGGTGTACGATTGTTCCATAAAATATTTCCGGATGCTTCTATTAAACGCAAAGCTATTATTGTTGTGGCCAATATAGAGGAGTCACAATTTTGAGATGAACCCGCCTTTTCAAAATGTTGTTTATAGTTCGTATAACCAGAACTACTATCAAAACCATAACTGACAATTAGTTCGGAGTATAAAATGTCGGTTTTTTTGGTTTCCATTAAAGCAGATACAAAATCCTCTTGCACTTTTACTATTCTTTCCGATGTATGCTTCAGTAACTTTTCATTTATATTTGCTACATGTAATATCCTTATATAGAGGATATTTATCGCAATTTCTGATTTTACTTTCATATCTTATATTGCAATATTGCTCTTTTGAAAAGTTGTTCTCTAAAAGAAAAGAAAGGCTAGTCCTTCATTAGCAGATAGCTTAGTTGGCGTTGCTTTTGAAATTATTTTCCGTATTTTCGAAGCTCTAGTTGGAGTACTGACAGCCTCTTTTAAAACCACTGCTAAATCTAATTGGTTACATTTACGAGCAGATGCAGATGCAGCAAGAAATAGGGATTCCTCTTCATTATTATGATCTTTAAAGATTTCTGCTGCAACTCGTCGTTTTGTTCTCTCAGATTTTTGGCAAAAAGGTCGTCCAGGTTTCGATTTAAGGGAGGCACACTGCGTTTCACGTTTTCTTATGGAAGTACTGTCTTTAAGCCAAACAGCATGATGTTTTTCAAAAACTTTCAAATTTCTGGAACTATTACGCCATTTTATATTCATATTTGAACAAAATAATCGTGCATGCTCTTTTAAATACTTTTTAAAGTTTTCGGAACAATCACTCTCAGAAATATATGACAAGAAATGGGCGTAAATAGCGGCTCTTTAGTCAATTTCGTTGTGTTTCTCTAGCCATATATTGAATAATTCTGAATTTGGCACGCAGTAGTCACCTGAAAAAATTTATTTCTTTTTAAACTCACAAAAAACTCCACAGATGAAATATATTAAAGATAAAGAAAGAAAGAAAGAAGAAAGATAATTGATTGTTCTAGAGAACTATTAAGATATTATGTCTAACATGTGTTATAATTTTTTTTGTAAGTCTATATAAAATTCTAATTCATAATTCCATTAGTTCATCTTAAGGTCACTCTAATTTTTCCAATTTAATCGATTTTATAGATGAACTTATCAACATTTTGCTATAGAATGTTGCATTATTTCCATTTTTTTAGTTTTTCAAAAATAAAAATTTTTGTTACGAAAACTTTTATTAGAAGATGTCACAAAATTCACTGCACTTAAAGGTTTTCTGATAACTGCTTTAGAAATCGTAATCAAAACAACCGTTAAAGTAACAGAAATTAAATTTGTTTGAAAATTTTTTTATATTTTTTATTATATATATTAAAGCAAAAAAAATAGACTGCAAAAATTTAAATTTTTACTTTTGGACAAAAAAATGGGTGAAATTTCCTATTTGCACTATAGGAAATTTCACCTTCAATGACCTCAAAAAAATTAAAACCTTTGCAATATGGGTTGGGGTTGTTGAACTTTTGTATTTGAGTTTACAACTTTGTATTTTTGTCGAGTTTGTATTTTTGTTCATGATTGTGGATTGATGAAATCCGATTCCCTCACAACAACATTGTCGCTTGATTGCCAATAATAATACTTTATTGAAATGTTTAATTGGCTAACAATAAGTTCAGTAATTTACTCAACATTAAACAAAGCAGAAGTCTTCAGATTTCTACGTAATTGGCGCAGTCGGTGAAACAAAAAAAAAATCCAAAAATATTCTGAAGAATAATAAAAGAAACATTTTTAAAGTGATTTAGAAATATTCTGAAAAATATTGATTGTCAAACAAAAATATACAAAAATATAATAGTAAAAACATATATAATTGTTTAAATATAAAGGGTTGTCTTATAATTAAAGACATTAAAAGAAAATTATTAAATTTGTAACAAAAACTACTAAAAACTAAATACAATGACGACAACATCAGCACCTACATCATATTAAACAACCGAACCAGCAGAAACACCATCAGTAGGTCCAGTACCGATTTCAATTCTTTTAAAGGAGGTGGACAGAATGAACATCTTTACCAGAATAGATCGAAACTACGATGAATCATCATAGAAATTGAAATCTTCCTAAGAATCTGTCAATGCGGCGAAATGGAGGAATATATTTATCAACGTTGCACACTGAAGAAAATTCAAGAAGAGGCAGCAAAGGTGGTAAGAGGATTAACAGACCAATCATGGGTGAACGTGAAAACTGAATTGCTTAAGGTATTTGGAGTTAAAGAAAGCTACACTCAACTATATCATAGAGCACTATCAATGAAAAACCAAGGTGTAAGTCAGTTATACTTTAATCTAAAAACACTATTATATAAATTAAATACAAAATATGAACAAGATTCAAATAAATCCTTAGAATTTAACCCAAAGATTATTGAATCAACGATTTTTCGAACTTTTTTCAATAATATACCTCCGCATTTAGCAAGTACTTTATATAGTCGGAATTAGAGATGGGCGCGTGTCGAATTTTTCCAACACGACACTAACACGAATGCCAAGATGTCAAACACGTACGAAACACGAATTGAATAGCAAAAGAAACATTTTTTTATATTCAAATAGATCCATATTTTTGTTTAATTTCAGAACCTTAAGCTTAAGAGACTCCTACACTATCAACAAATTTTATGGTTTTACTTGTTTGACGATACAAAATATTAAATTTTTTCTTTACTGCAAATTCATGCATACATATTTTAATACAAAAAATCGTTTCGTGTTCATCGTGTAAATTTTGCTCAACACGATACGATACGAACACGCACGAAAAGAGATTTTCTGTCACGAACACCTCGTGCGTGTTCGTGTCACGAAAAAAAAACACAACACGCGCCCATTTCTAGTCGGAATATTTATTCTATTCTAGTTGTATACAAGAATGTGACATGCTACGTAAAGATAACAGACAATATTTTAGAAACACTAACCAAAACTCTAACCACAATTACTTTGAACCTCAACAGAGACAAAATTTCAAACAACTAAATTCAGCTGAGCCTAGACAATATTTTTCAAGTCAGCAAACACAGTGTCCAAATGTATTTCGAAATTCACAACAGTTTCGACAATGCAATCAATCACGACAGAATTTAGGTCAATCAATCGAAGATAATCACTTTGAACATAATGAAACCATTCCAAACGAAGAGGCAAATTTTAATTTAACTATGAGGAGAATTATAGATGAGAACTATAGATGACTCATAGATAAAGTGTCTGATTGATACGGGATCAACCACTTCATTAGTAGACGGTAATATACTTCCTAACTATAAACGTACAAAATTGAAGAAACCATTAACTTTTTCAACTTTGGCAGACAAAATTGTCATAAGCGAAGAAATTATCACAGAAACACCAAAGGCATGGAAATTGTTAAAGTTCACTAATAAATGATTTGATGTCTGGAACAAAAGTTTATTAAAGTTAATAATAAAAAAATATATTTCGTAAGTAATGTTCCTTACAATAATGATGAGATTTGTGCGTTGAAATCTCTTGATTTGAGTAAAGAAAATATTAATAGACTTTTTAGAATTGATATGAATCCCGAAGAAAAAGAATTGCTTCGTGGTCTTCTAAGTAAAGATAATCAGCCCAATCATGAATATTCCCTCGGAATTCATTTCTCACGGAAAATTATTTTCTCGAGAAAACATTCCTCCAATCATAAATTTCTTGGGAAGAAAAAAGGGTAATACGTGGCATCACCGCATTATGAAGCTCGTTGTTTTGCTTGTTTGTTGACATTTTGTTTCTCCCTTTTTTTTTAATTAGAGAGCAAAAAAAAATTATTAAAATTCACCAACTTGGAAAAATATGTAAAAAAGGTTATAAATTATTTATTTGGGAATTATTTGTGTTTTACCAAATAAAAGAACTATAAAATACAAGTTTATGTATATAAATATTGTTTCAATGGAATATTAACCATGTTTTTATGCAAACTCCCTTCTGTTTTGCAAGAGAAATATTTTTAGTGAAAAAAGCAAGTTCAGCTGCGTTCATAATACCTGCTTTTTCCCGGGGAGTTTTTTTATTCCCGCATTTGGTAAAAAAGGGGGAAAACAAAGTCATGATAGGAGAAAAGGGAAAAGTGAGAAAACTCGTGCGGAATTTTTGTTTATAATTGGGCTGAATGACTTACCCCCTTATGCAAAAACATATTTTACTTTAGCTTTAAAGTTCATAGTAGTTGCCAATACTTTAATTATTTTGTGATTAAATAATAAATACTGGTCACACCACCACTTCACAGCTTATGATGTACAAAATCGAATACAATTTCATTCAAATAATTTATTAAAATAATTTTTTATTTTATTAAATAAATTTTTATTATCTTGAAGTAAAGCAACCTAATTTAAAAAATATGAGCTTCTGACATGGTAGGAAAACAGATAAACATTTCTTGAAGTAAATGTAAAAAATATGGTGAACAAAGAAAAAGTATCACAATTTATTTTATTCCAATGAAATGAGTATTTGAATACCCAGCTATTTTTGATTCGTTTTGATTGTATGTACATCACTAAAACATTTTTGTGTAATTGTATTTATTTCAATATTTTTTATAGATTTTGCTATGTATTTCGAATCAGATGGATAATTTGGTGATATTTTCCATCACATGACAGAAATAATAAATTTAAGATAAGACCATGCACTTCTAGCTTCATTTTCAGATGTAACATGAATCAATATGTGCTATATTAACAAAAATATTTGAGACACAAAATATACATTTTGGAAATATCAACTTAAAGTAGTCTTAACAATCGTAGGTGCCTACTTTAGAATTTTGATATGATAATTTTTTTAGAATACAACTTTATTTAACATTGCTAGGTCCATGAAGAAGAAATTACCAGACAGATTCAAGAAATGTTGCAACAGCAAATTATTGTGGAGAGTAATTCTGCCTATAATTCTCCTATCTGGGTTGTGCCAAAGAAAACTGACCAATCGGGCAGAAAGAAGCGGCGCATTGTTGTTGACTACAGAAAATTTAATGACAGTAAGTCAATGACAATTTTTCAATACTCAATATAGAAAATATATTGGATAAATTGGAAAAATATGCTTATTTTTCCAAATTTTCACCAAATTCTCATGAATGAGAATGCTAGGAAGCATTTTCAACTCCTTTGGGACATTTTGAGTACGTCAGAAAAGAAGAAAAGGCTTTGGATTGAAAAATGCACCGGCAGCTTTTCAACGCCTCATGAACTCTGTACTTAGAGACTATATTAATAAAATTTGTATTGTCTATTTGGACGATATTTTAATTTTTAGTACATCTTTGAAGGAACATCTACAAAGCATGAACAAAATTTTTAAAAAATGACGAGACCATAATCTTAAAATACAGCTCAACAAATGCAGATTCCTTGGCCACATTCTAAGTAAAGAAGGTGTAAGGCCCAATCCAAATAAAATTGACGAAATTCAAAAGCTAAACCTTCCACGAACAGCTAAGCAAATAAAATCCTTTCTGGGAATTACGGGATACTACCGCAAATTCATTAGGGATTACGCAAAAGTAGCTCATGGCTTGACGAGATATTTAAAAAATACCACAAAAATAAATTTTATGGATCTAAATTATCAAGATTCCTTTGAGAATCCATAAAAATGAATCATTAATCCACCAATTCTAAGGTATCCAGACTACTCCAAAAATGTTAGGTTGACTACCGATGCTAGTGAATGTGCCAAAGGTGCTGTACTGTCTCAAGACAATTATCCAATTGCTTATGCAAGTAGGACTTTAAACGAGCACGAAAAACACTATCCGACCATAAAAAAAAGGAATTATTGGCTGTTGTATGGGCAGTAAACTACTTCCGTCCATATCTGTACGGCAAGCAATTTGAGTTATTTACGGACCATCAACCATTGGATTGGCTTCATTCCAAAACCAAGGGGAAAGATGTTAACCAAAGACTCCAACGTTGGCTATTAAAGTTGGGAGAGTATAATTTTAAAATAAATTAAATTAAGGGAAAAGACAACGTCGTTGCAGACTTTAGGAGTCGTATTAATGCATCAGATGAAAATATTTTTATGGCAGATGATCAAATGAGCACAGAAGCAACCATCCATTCTCAACGGGAAGAAATAAATGATAATTTTTTGTTTGTTTTGAATACGGTGATTAACACATTTGATAAACAAATAATCCTAACAGATAATAAAACTAATGAAACTCAATTTATTAGTTGAAAACATAAAATATTCTTAAACACTGACGACGAAGAAGAAATATAACTATTAAAAGAAATTCTAAAATATGGATTTACACAGAATTATCTGATTACACAGTACAACAGCCAATCTGGGGGGTGAGAAATTCCAAGTCAGGGTGATGGTACTAGGTCAGTATAGTAAAACCCTCAAAGGGTTTGGCGTTCGTATGTGTCAGTTTTTTTTATGACCTTTTAAATTTTTTCTTTTTCACTTGTCCGATTTTGATGAAACAAATTTAGAAAAATTAAGAATTACAGTTTCTCTAATCTGTTTCTATACCGTTTTCCTATATGTGCAACACTTTCGAAGTTAAAAATAAATTTGTGGAGGCAAAAAAATATTTTTTTGCCTAAAAATTTAAATATTTTTTTTTTGTAAATTCATAAAAAATCCAAAATGGAAAAAAGTGCCAAAACTAATTACTTTCGCGTAAAGTCACATAACTCATGAGCAAAAAACACGAAATTAATAACACTTGATCCGTTTTTTCCGTTTTGGATTTTTTATGAATTAAAAAAAAAAATTTAATTTTTAGGCAAAAAAATATTTTTTTGCCTCCACAAATTTATTTTTAACTTCGAAAGTGTTGCACATATAGGAAAACGGTATAGAAACAGATTAGAGAAATTGTAATTCTTAATTTTTCTAAATTTGTTTCATCAAAATCAGACAAGTGAAAAAGAAAAAATTTAAAAGGTCATAAAAAAAACTGACACATACGAACGCCAAACCCTTTGAGGGTTTTACTATACTGACCTAGTACCATCACCCTGACTTGGAATTTCTCACCCCCCAGACAATAATCCCAAAAATGTTCCACAGTGTTATCTGTACAACAAAGTACAACTGAAACTAATAGAAATATTCGGTAACTTAATAAAATTAATTCGATGTGCTTATCATGTTAGAGATATGCAAGATGAAGATGAACTGTACGGGTATAGACCTATAGCAAAATATCAGAGAAATGAAGCAGGCCATTCAGGAATTAATGAAATCTATTATGGTTTAAAATAAAAAAATTATTTTTATAATATAAAGCAGTTAGTTCAAAAGTACAATAATAATTGCGATATTTGCAATAGATCAAAATATGATAGGAAACCAATAAAATAAAAATCTCATACTACGGAAACACCGAAAGGTATCAATGAAATAGTAAATATGGACATATATACGAACAGAAAACAACTTTTTATCTTTTATGCATAAATTTAGAAAATATGCAGTTATGTTATATTTAGAAGATAGAAATAGCTTTAGAATTATTGAAAACATTAGATTGTACATATCAATGAGCGAAAAACCGATCAAAATAATCACAGACAATGAATTCTCATCTATTAATATCAAAAACTTTTTAAGAGAAGAAAATATTATAGTTCTTGTTGAATCTTCATAGTGAATAGACGTTATAGCGTTATTTTTCTTACATACATACGAAACAAAAAACAAAAATCATACTAAAAAATATTCGTAATACAAAAGCTTTATTTGCTTTAATAATATTTTTTACATAGCAAGAAATAACAACAACAACAACAAAAAATACAAACATAGTGCCATTGAGGAATACTCGATATGAGTACCTCAAATACAAAAAATTGTGAAGTGAGTTCTAACGGCAGAAATGCCTATTTTACTGTGAATTCTGAAGCTCTTAATGAAAACAATAAAAATAAAAAAATCTGATGATAGTCATTTTATAACGGCGAAGCCACTTTTTCGTCAGCGATCAACTTCGCTTTGTCCAATGCCAACTAGTGATTCGTTAACATTACAATTGCCTAGTACTTATTCATATAAGTCAGCGATATCATCCCCTTCGGGCTCGTGTTCATCACTTAACAAAGTTATCACTACAGATAACAGTAGCTCAAAACCCAAGGTCCAAGTCGGAATGGACTGATATATAACTGTGGTAGAGCGTGGGCGAAGCCCTAATTCTTCTAAAATTTCATCTGCTCCAAATATGTCTAGGGATAACAGCGCATCATCTACTACTCGTCAAAACCGTTTTAAAATTTTTCAAGGCAGTAATGACATGCCCACTGCATCATCGCAAAAGTCTTTTAAGTCACTACCTAAATCCAAATATATGATGAAAAACATTTCCGAATTTGAAAGAAAAATAAAACAAATTTTTACACATACCAACTTGAGAGTGCTAAAGGCCTACAGATAATATTAAAGAGCATAGATTCCTATGTTGACCTCGAAGAAGTAAAATGTGCACTTATCGACCAAAGATTTAAGGTAAAAATTTTACTAATATAATTAACAGAGAAAAGGTCCCCCAACACCTATTTCGAGTTGAACTGGAGCCAAATGACATACAATTGAAAAAAAATATGAAACCCATCCAATTTATAGCGTAAAGTTTCTCTTTCATCGAAAAATCAAAGTTGAAGAGCCACGTAAACGTTCAGGTCCCGTACAGTGCCATAATTGCCAAGAATATGGCCACACAAAAACTTACTGCAATTTACCTACAGTTTGTGTTATCTGCGGTGAATTGCATGGTACTGCTAGCTGTACTAAGCCAAAAGATCAAGCATTAATTGTGGAGGTAATCATACCGCTAACTACAGACGGTGACCTGTATATTCCTTCGTTAAACAAACTATGGGACAAAAACCTAAATTACCTCCAGCTCAACCAGCAAACACTTCGCCACTTTTTCACCAATGAGCCAACCAAGTACTTCACGTGTATTGTATGCCGATGCTGTTAAGACAAATTCTATTCCCACGCAAAAAGTGTCCCCACCAAGTAATTGAACAAATGCTAATAGAAGCTTTAATTTCAGTCGCCTTGAAGCCACTATTATATGCTGCAAACCATAAACAACTTTACTGCAAATATGACTAACATGATGCAAGAAATGCTGCGAATGCAGAATACTCTGCTTCAAGCATTAATTAACAAGGCATGAACACGTTAAAAATACATATGTGTTTTCAGCGCAAACGGCATTAGCCAACACAAAAATGAACTCGAGCACTTCCTTACGGAAAAAAAATATTGATATCTTGGTTTCTGAGACTTCGAGAAGCCTTTTCAAAATTAATGGCTACACCTTATATGTTACAAAGAACCCGAGTGGTAGAGCATGCGGTGGGTCAGCAATTCTAATAAAGTCAAGACTCAAAAACATTTCTGCAGAACATCTACAAACAACTAATATTTGTTTAGTTAATTTTAATTATTATTGTTCGAACTTTCATTTTATTTATATATTTATGATTTAATCAGGCTAAAGTTCGTATCGCTTTGTAAGCCAAATTACATGTGATAATTATTAATGAACAAATAACATCAAAGTTAGTTGTAAATATTCTGACAACACATAGTTGAACGGAACAGCCAGCCGTTTTCGAAGGCCACTAAACCTTCATCATCAGCGTTCTTCTGTGTTTGGTCCACTGTGTGTTGTTTACTCCCCTCCCAGATTCTCAATCACTGAGGATCAATACGAGAATTTCTAAAAACCTCTTGGGCCTTGTTTTGTAGCAGCTGGCGACTACAATGCAAAACATACGTTCTGGGGTTCGCGTCTTATTACGTCTAGATGTCGGGCGTTGTTCAACACAATTTCAAAAATAGGTTTGTACGTCATTTCGAGTGGGGAGCCCACTTACTGGCCTACTGACATACAAAAAATTCCTGATGTTATAGATTTTGTCGTCATGAAAAATATAGAATATAGAAGAGAATGGCAACAACACAGATCACCCCTAAATAAAATCAGACTTAAAGAATGTGCTAAACGACTCAAAGAGTTGCTATCGTCAGGAAAAACTGCATTACTGGAAAAATATCTAGAAGGTCTCGATGTCACGTCAGCATCTAATTACTCTTTATGGCGCGCTGCTAGAAATCTTAAAAGACCCGTTGAGCTTCGACAGGAGTATGGGCAAGAAGCGATAGTGAGAAAGGTAACTTAATTGCTGAGCATTTAAAATCTGTATTTACTCCCTATTGATGTACGGGTGCTGTTGATTTGCCGAGTGTAGTTTCTCTACCCCCTCGTCCCTTAATGAGTGAAGTACAAAAAATAATTGCAAGAAAGCTAATAATAATTAATAAAATTTAATTGTAAATATTCTGATAAACACTAGCAGAATGGACCAATATGCTGTTTTCGAAGGCCGCCACACTTTCATAATCAGCATTCTTGTGTTTGGTGTTATTTAGTGTAAACTTCAGATTTTTATACATATTTTTTCAGTGCAAATGGATATATACAGTTAAGGACTAAACTGTTCTTACACCCATAATGTTTCGAGTTTGAGGAAACTTGGAAAGAAATTTTATAAATAGATTATGCCAACACTTACGGTTGTATTAAATATGTTTATACAAAAAATAAAAAAATATTTCATAATAACAGCAATAGTAACGAACATTTTAAAAATGCAAAATACTTGAGGTCATCATCTTGTTTCAAAATTCAGTGATTTCCGGTACCAAACCGTGAGAATTGGCATCATAGAAACAATTATATTAAAATAATATAAAACATTATGACACTATTACTACGTTTATAGGCGCACTATTTGCAAATCAAAATATTTGCAAATAAATTAACTCACTGTTTATACGGCATTGTAAATGTATAAAAGCTTTGTAGCACTTCTATAGAAATGTTACTTATGTTTCCAAAAAAATTGTGTAAATGTATAAAATAACAAATAATAATTTGTTTTTATTGCCATTATTTTCTTCTATTTATTGTTTTTTATAAGCAAACATTTGTAAGTGTGGCAACCTCAAGCATTTTATTTGCGAATAGTGCGTTAATCGTGAATAGTTTTCTGAATTAGTAAGTCGCAATAAAAACAATAGTATGGGAACAATTTACAGTTTTATTTGCAAATAAGCCGTGCTTATAAACGTAGTATATGACACTTAATACTGTTTGAATCTCCCAAATATCTTCTTAAGGTAGGATCACACGATTGACGCAATGTACCAATTATTGCTCCATTTTATATGCCAATCGTGTGATTTCACAATTTTTTGTCCCATACGACAATCGAGAACAATATTGTGGTGATTTGACGCAATCAAATGCAACTCTGGTGCGGCAATCGTGTGAACGATTGATAGACAACCATGCCCCAATAAAAATGCACCAATATTTATTGTGTTCTCGAGCGGAAATCAAAGACGCCAATACGCGACAATTTTTGAAGTGTTTTTGTAAGTACTGTAAACTTCAACTTACTTTATGTATAATTATAACTTATTTGAAAGGTTAACATGGAACCGTGATCCAATCTTTAACCCATATATTTAGCTTTTATTCGTTTAAAAGAACGAAAATCGCCTCTGCTTAGTATATTTTGTGCTCACAATTTTATTTCTTTTAAACGAATAAAACATTTTCACGTACAAAATAAAACAGACAAAAAGTATTTTTTTTTAAAAGAAAACTATTTGCACGTAAAACAAAACAAACTAAAAACTACCACGACAGCTGTTTGTTTGTGTTGCCGCAAGTTAGACCAATCGTATAACTAGGATGCGGCAATTATTGCCACAAATTCATTCTTCGAAAATTGTGGCAATCAAATTTTTAAAAAGTGGGGCAATCATGTGACTGCAACGTATTTGGTTGGGACAATTCTATTATTGTGCACCAATTCACCACAATAAAAATTGGGTCAGATTGGTGTATTCACGGCAATCGTGTGATCCTACCTTTATGTATAAATACGGCACACATTTTTTTTTTGTCGTGTATACTTAAGTATCTTATCGTCCACCAATATTGGTGAAACATATACATATGTATGGTTTATAAGGTATTTTTGTGTAGCTATGCACAATGTACATGTTTTATTTTTAACTTCTCGGCATAAAAGTTGTATAATAGAGTTTTAAATTTGTTTGAAAATAAACAACTTCCTGTTTCGTTTTTGTTTTGTAGCTGCAAATATACACATTTGTGTAAAGTGGTCGAATTTTGATCACTAGTATTAGTAAAATTACCTTTAGTCTTAGGCCGCGCGTACATCTTTGTGCCATGTGCCCAAAAAAGCGTAACCATTAATTACTAATGAAAAACTGTTTATTTTATTCATGATTGCCCGGATTATGAATTTGTTTTTCCCCTCTTTTACCAAATGCGGGAATAAAAAAACTTCCCGGGGAAAAAGTAGGTATTATGAACGCAGTTTAACTTGCTTTTTGCACTAAAAGTCTTTCCCTTGCAAAACAGAAGGGAGTTTACATAAAAACATAGTTAATATTCCATTAAAACAAAATTTATACACATAAACTTGTATTTTATAATTCTTTTATTTAGAAAAACAGAAATAATGCCCAAACCAGTTTAAAAATTCCAATCAGTAGCATATTTTTGGTAACATAATGAAAAAAATTATTGAGAAAAAAGTTTTAAGATTTTGTACATGAACTAACCCATTACTGGCTAATAATCGCACTAATGTTATACATGTGATAGTTTGTGTTTTTGTTCCACTTTTATAACAAAACGTCTTAATACATTTGGATGAAATTTTGATAGTCAGAACACCCGCGACTCAACACGAAGTGTTCGTGACCGAAAATAGTTTTGGAAAAATTGTTCGCGTGCGTGTTTCGTACATGTGAAAAATTCGACAGGCGCCCATCCCTATTCCAGATTACAATATACGATACTTTTTGGGGGGTAACGGATAAAAATTTGTACTTGCATATGTTACTTTTTCTGTTCCTGCAAAACTTGGGATAAATACATATAAGACAATTTCAGTTTCTTTGTCCATATTTACACTATGCAATTCTTATTGCTAAGCTGATTAGTTTGATGGGGAGAGAGATGAGGGGAACAGTAACCTTTCTTTTCCCCTCGTCTCTCTTTCCTAACAAACTAATCAGCTTAGCAATAAGACTTGCTTAGTGTAAACTAGGACTTTCTGGATGCGTAGTAAGTCGCGGAAAGGTTCTAGTGTACCATAAATAACAAACTAATATAAAGGGATCCAATAAAAGATTAAGAAGGCAATTTTTAAAAATTGTATCTGCTGAAACAGTAGAAATTAAAGAATGTTAAATTTCAAAAATATTTTGTCAAGGGCGGGATATGTTCTATACTACACGCTCTATTGAAAAATATCCACTTCGTTTAGTTTGGCGCATTTTTGTAATACTATAGCAGATCATAAGATGAAAGATATTAAAAAACGCTGTCTCCTTTTTTCACTTTTCATTTTTCTAAGTATGAGTATTTGAGGGAAAACTTGCAATTGATTTTATTATATTTCTTCATTCATTCACTTCTCAATGTTCTACGTAACTTCGTATTAGCGAAAACACGATAATAAATCTTAATCACTTCTCAATTTTTTTACTTAACCAAAGCTTAAACTTAAGAAAGCTAAGTGGTATTTGTGCTTGATCTGTGATTTCATTTAGTCGTGTTGGATAATATCAAAAGTGAAAATTTAAATACATGTACATATGTAAATTACCCGTGCTTTAAAATTTTTGTGTGTGATTTTATATAATTTTTGGTAAATATAAGTTTAAGTTAACAGTTTTTAGAAAAAAAAAAACAGTAGGTCGTGTCTAATCAGTCCACCCGTGCAATGACGAATGTTTTTACCTACGTTTGTTATTACTAAATGTTCGTGAACCAATGTCTTTTCAATCATTACAGACCATCAATGGAGTATTGTGCACAACATATAGAGGAGCCTGTCAGCTTTTACGCTTGCTAGAGGATGACAACCATTGATATCTCACTATGGCAGGTGTTATTTCGTCTACACCCCAACAGATTTTTGAGATCGTAATATCCACATGTTTCCCATATAATCCACCATATTTGTGGAACAAGTATAAAGCAAACAAGGCTAATGTTATTTTGTATCGTATTCATACAACCGCCGTAAATCTCGAAATTGATTTCAATGCTGAAGTATTCATCTGGCGTTGATTTCAGTTAAAGACTTATGCTTAAGAATGTCTGGAAAAAATTTGCAAGAATTAGGAATACCAGCTCCAAATGGTCCTGCACAAGAAGCATTTGCTGAAAAATTTCTACGTGAACGGAAATATGATCGGAATTCATTAAGTCAGTCAGTAAGAACAAATGTTCAACTTTTAAACAACCAGCAGAAAAAGACGTGCGAAACTCTTATGATAGCTGTTAATGCAGGTTATGGAGGAATCTTCTTTCTCGATGCACCTGGTTCGGTTCTCTCACAAAACCCAATTGCACTTGCAGTAGCCTCCTCAGAGATTTCTGTCCTAAAACTACCTTTAAACTTGCAAACTGTAGATGAGCCTACATGTAACATTTCGAAGCAATCAGCGATGACAAAAATACTTGAAAACTGCAACGTAATTATTTGGGATGAATGTATGGCTCACAAACGAGCATTAGAGGCATTTGGCAGAACATTAAGAGACTTGCGAAATAATCAAAAAATATTCGGAGGGATGATGGTTCTATTATTGGACGTATACATTTGCCAAACGCTGCCAGTCATTCCAAGGTCAACTCCTGTTGATGAAATTAACGCTTGCTTAAAGTTATCATCTTTATGGAAAAAAGGGAAAACTCTCAAATTAACAGTAAATATGCGAGTTGTTCTTTAAAATTACAAATCAGGGTATCAATCAATTGTTAGACATAGGCAATGGAAAATACCGACTGGCTCTACTACAGGTATCATTTCCAGTGGGCTTTTGTCAATTTGTAACGTCTAAAAAAGAACTGATAGCAAAAGCGTTCCTAAATATTGCACAAAGTTAAAAACAATGCATTTTATTGGTCTTTGTCCCATATACAAGGAATTTAAAATTCAGTACTTCAAAAAGGATATACTAAGCTTATATGAGGTTAGGTTAGGAAGGGTGGTGCTATCTTAGCACCTCCACTCGGAGACCCAATTGGGTCCATTGTGATTCCCTTCTGTTGCCCAAAAAAGTAATATTTACCCCCATTTGTAGCCAGAAGTAACCCTATTACCCGTCCTTGAGCCACCGAATTCCCATGATGAAGCTCCTGATGTCCTCTAGTTTATGCTTCCCGATATCAGTAATGCTTTCATGGAAACGTCTGCTCAGCCATCTAAGCCTATGACGTTGCAGCTTCGGGCAGTGACAGATAATATGTTCAATGGTTTCAGGTTCTTCTTCATCCCCGCACATCCTACAAAAATCTGGAGTACCAGTTTCTTAAATGCTGGTTCTTGCTCTGAACGAGCAGTGACCTGTCAATGCGCCTTCCTGCGTCAATGGATCTTCCTGAGTCATGTTTTGGCCACAAACCCCTTAAGACTACAATCCTCCCTACTTCGCCATGAACTGTTGGTCCTGCTTTCTACCCAATTACTGAGTTTCCTATAGTAATGACCTATCGGTAATTTCACCGACCTCTCTGTCATTCTTTCATCTAATGCCGACCCTATTTTTGCCAGCTCAGCGGCAATTTCATTTCCCTCAACACTTCTGTGGCCAGGAACCCAACATAGTCTGACACTATATTTATCCATAAGCAAGTTGAGGGCTCTGCTACAGTCACTAACAAGTTTCGATTTGACAATGTGACCCTTGAAAGCTTTTAGCGCTGCCTGACTGTCAACGTAGAAGGTTACCTTCTCACCTTCAGCTACATACCTGACCACCAGCTCCGTGGCCCTGAGAATCGCCAAGATCTCAGCCTGGAAAACTCTGCATTCATTCATCCAGCCCTGTGCCTTCCCCCATTTTTGATCCGTCTGTTAAGACTGCAGTACCCTCATGTAGCTTATCAGATTTGACCCAACAGTCCCTATCCGGAATTACCATTGAGGGTGTTCTACTAAAATCGATTTCAGCGACCGTATAGTCCGTAAACCCAGGTGTAACGGATCCCTGATCACTAAAACTGATCTCATTTAATATACATGTGTGACCACTTATTCCTGTCCTTACCAAACCTGTTTTTACGAGTCTAAGGAGACCGCCATTCCTACCACAAAGTCCTCTATAGGAAGTAGATGAAGAATACCGTTCAAGGCAGCCTGAGGTGTGCTCCTCTGAGCACATGTGATGCCCGTCGAGGTACATCTCTGAACCTTAGCTAGTAATTTCCTGTGACTTTCCTTCCTCAATGCCTCCCATCATACCACGCAACCATAGGAAATAACCGGCCTGACAACCGATGTGTAGATCCAGTTTACTATCTTTGGTTGCAGACCCCAGTTCCTTCCTATGGAGTTAATGCATGCTTAGTAGGAATTGAGCCCTTTCTTTAGCTCCTGAAGAGAACTAGCTCGGTTTTCTCTGGGTTGGCTCCCAGTCCGTTACTGCTGGCCCAGGAAAATATATCGCCCAACGCCACCTGCATTACTTCACTGATGGTGGGAAGAAACTTTCCCGTTACCAGTAAAACCGCATATGCAATTATCTTCCTTCCGATCCTGTCAAAACGCCTAAGAATTGCCTTCGTTGCCAACAACCACAATAGAGATGATAAAACTCCTCCCTGTGGTGTACCTCTTGTCACTAATTTCCTCAGTTTTCCTCTTCCCATACTCGAGTTGATGATTCTGCTATTAATCATGATAACTATCCACTACACTAGAAAGTTGTGAACCCCAAGTGTCTCCAGTGACTTCCTAATAGCCTCTATACTTATATTGTTAAAGGCTCCCTCAATGTCTAAGAATGCAGCCAGTGTGTAGTCTTTATGCTGCAGTCCCCTATAACACAAACCACGTCATGAAGCGCACTCTCAACAGACCTACCTTTTCGATAGCCATGCTAAGCGCTACTAATGACGCGGGTATCAATTGTGTTCCTTAGATGCAGATCAATTAGTCGTTCTAATGTTTTTAAAAGAAACGACGAAAGACTGATTGGCCTGAAATCCTTCGGCTTTGAGTGGCTTGCCTTACCCGCTTTGGGTATGAAGATGACCCTATCCTCTCTCCAGCCTTTCGGTATAAACCTCCTGCTTAAGCATATCTTAAAGATATCCATCAGAGAGAGTAGTAGCGCTATGGAACATTCTGCAACATGGCCGCAAAAATACCATCTGCGCCCGGTGATTTATACGGTTCAAATGTATTTATTGCCCATGTTGCTTTTTCCAACGTGACTATGTCGTCCATAGTGACGACAATCTGAAAAATTTAGTTCATTATATAAATGCTTCTTTAAAATACAGAAAATTAATTACAAATGAATTTGAATAACAATTTCCGATATATTGAACTATTGTAAAATGGAACTATAAAAGCTATCGTCTTGCCGATCTGCCACATGCCATTTATAGATAAAGTTTTTGAACATACATATATTTCTATCACATAACATATATATGTATGTATGTAAAGCAATAATTATCTATTAATAAATAATAATAATAATATTGCACAAAATTATAAATATTACGTTTGGTTGAGCGAAAGAGTTAATTAAAAGCTGCAAAAAATAAGGACGTTGATGACATAAATTTTAAAATTCAGAAGCGAATTAATGCCGAATTGCATTCGTATAAGTCTATTGATTCTATTACACTACCTGACGATGTTGTGAACTATCCGATAGAGTTCTTGGATTCATTGGACTTACCGAAAATGCCACCGCATGACTGGCAGCTTAAGGCTGGATCATTAATAGTTATGTATACTACGTAACCTGGATCAACGAATACTATGTATGTTGCGTGCTCGAGAGTCGGTACACCGTCAGCACTATTCATTTTCTCCCCCAATAGAAAAACAAAAAATATTGTTTATCATCAAGCTTTAAAATGAATTATATGTTAAGCATTTTTTTTTTGCTTTTTAATGAATAATTGTGTCAATTGTTGTTATTGTATTGCAAGCCTACGGAGAGTTTAGAGTTATCAAAATGTTGATAACTTTTAAGATGATAACTTGATAACTTTTAAAATACATATCGCACTTGTTCCTCAAAAGCGTAACAACTCAAAATGTTCAAATTTTCACTTTTTGCAAGAAAACAAACAGCAGAGGTCATATCTACCCACTGTAAAAATCTCCCTTTGATTTGTCTTCTCCGTGAAAAAACCGTTATGACTCTCTTTGTGTGTTTAGAATAACTACTACTAACAGAAACAGTTTTTGGCCTCTACTGAAAATTCATGAATTTTGAGTTGTTACGCTTTTGAGGAGCAAGTGCGATATATTAAACAAATTAGAATATTATAACAAATCTTCTCGCTTACGATTAAAACGAAAATAAGGCTCGATTGTGTTATCTTTTCTTTGTACTGAAAATTTTGTGTTTTAATTTTTAATTCTATATGAAATTCTAATCATTAGTAAAACGTTCCCGTTTATAAATAAGTACTTAAATATATTTAATAATTAACATATAAATTCTTTACTTTCAGATTATTGGATTACTTAATGCATTTACACCTCAACGCAACTTGGATGATTTTCAAGATGTTTATCTCGTAATGGAGCTAATGGACGCTAATTTATGTCAAGTAATTCAAATGGATCTCGATCATGATAGAATGTCATATCTACTCTATCAGATGCTTTGTGGCATAAAGCATTTACATTCTGCTGGAATAATTCATAGGGTATGCAAATTTACTTTAAAATTTTAATTCATCGAGGAAAAACTAGTAAATGGTTTATTTTTGCTCATGTTCTTAAACTGATATAATTAACAAGTTTATCAAAAATCAAGTATTCGGGCCGACTCACATTTAAAATAACAGTTGTGACAGTTACCCCATAGGATGGTGATTCTAAAACTGCAAAAGAAAAATTTTGTCATGCGTTTTTGTACATTTCGTTTTAAGTTCCATAGGTTAGGTTAGCTTAATCTGGGTGGTTAAAGATACCTTTAAGTATGTCAGCCTTCGAACTCTTAAATTTAATTAATATTAAATATTTATAATTTATAATATAAGAAAACAAATCTGTTGGTGAACTTTACATTTTTCCGTTATGGTAGACTTTTCTCTGGAAGTGCCCATATGTGAATAAAAATCATTGTAAGATTATACACATATACATTAGACCGACTCACTGAAAAAAAGTTTTTGTTACCCCTCTCAAATCAAAGATTGGTATTTTTAACGAGGACTCCCACAACATTTGCGGGGTCTAGCGATGACCATTCGTGAGCTGGACTGTGTTTAAAAAAGGTATATTTTTGAAGATTTTTGTATATTTTCGTATTTAGACAACATATTAAAAAAAGTACATCAACTGAAAGATTTTTTCAAGCTGCTTCCAATAAATATAAATGTATTAAACTTTACCATTTGTACAGCAATGCGTTATTCCATAAATACAAACTTTTTTTAAGCATTTTCATAGTAGGTGCTACTTGTATTAAAAAAAAACTCTATGATTTTTTAAGGATTATTAGATTTGAGTCATTGTTAATTTATATCTGTTGTTAATTCTTGCGCGAAATTTTGCGAAAACTATTAACAGAAATAAGTTAACAATGACTCAAATCAAATAATACTTAAAAAATAATAGAATTTATTAGAACGAGTCAAGACTTTCGTAAAAAAGATGTTTGCCTTAATCCGCTGTGTTTACTGTGAAATAATCAAAACCAAATTCTGTATAGAGAAATGATTTTTCCTTTATTTTCCATAATTTAACTGTAACACAAATTACAAAAACTTTTAGCATTGAGTCAAAATAAGGTTAAGTAATAAGAAAAAAATGTATGGCAACTTCCTGCAGTTGCCAAAAAGGTATCGAAAATATGATTATAACAGATTGGCAACTGAAAATAATGTAAACAAAAATTCTAAATATAAAAAATACAAGTGCTAAAAAGAAAATAATTAAGTAAACGTGCTTAAAACATAACTTATAAAAATTATTCCTTAAATATAATTAATTTTTGATGAAGAGAAGGATGTACAAAATGTTGAATCTTTTAGACGGCTCTTTAGAATTATCGCTTCTACTGTGAGCAAATGTTATTGCCTAAAATAAGTTTTAACAACCTCTTTTTTAGCTTCTAAGCATATTTTCTTTGAATAGGCAAATAATAAATTCAAAAATAAAAATTATATTGCAATTACTACTAAATTTTTCGAATTTTTTGCTTTTAAACTAAGCAGCAACTATAAATTTGTTGTTGTTTGGTAAAGTTGGTAAAGGAGACTGGTTCTTAGACTCTGGAGCTACGTGTCACATATCTAATCTTTCTTTACGAGTCTAAATGAAAATCACATTGAATCAGTTAACGTCGCAAATTGTTATCAACTTAATTCATAAGGTAAAGGTTCAGGTAAAATCGAGGTTGTTAAAGAAGACAACACCACTGAAACTGTTTATATAAAACACGTTCTTTACGTTTCATCGATTGAATGTAATCTTCTATCAGTAAAAAAGTTAACTGAGAAAGGTTACGATGTATATTTTGGAAATAAAATATGCAGAGTTATGAAAAATCACATTACTATTGCATTCAGTGATCTGGTGAAAGATCTGTACAAGCTAAGAGTGAATAACAATGAAGTTAATCTAGTAAGAAATAAAAATCACAATGGTTGCATACATGACTGGCATCGAAAGGTGGGTCATAGAGATGTAAACATGGTAAAATGTATGCTGGTAGAAATGAACATTAAGGTAAACGATTGTGAGAATGAATGGGTATGTGAGACATGTCTGAGCGGTAAAATGTCAAGAAAATTATTTCCTAAAAAATCAGGTGAGCAGTCTAAAAGTATACTTGATTTGGTGCATACCGATGTTGCAGTGATGAATGAAAATACTCCAAGCGGTTATCGTTATTTTATTACTTTAATTGACCATTTAGTCGTTTTTGCGTAGTATATTTGCTAAAAAAAACAAAAATTATGTTTTTATAAAACTAAAAGAATATAAGTGAAATTTATTTGCTGGTGGTTAAGCGATGTCTATATGCATTTCATTGTTGCTTTAACAAATCGTCAGTAGACTTCAACCACACATTTTGACTAAAAGAATATTTTCATTATGTGAAAACAAAATTTAATAAGGTTCCGAAAATATTGCGGTCAGATCGAGGTGGAGAATATCTTGGTGACAATGTCAAACAATTCCTCAAGAATATGGGTACTCAGCAACATCTAACAGCGCCGTACACTCCTCAGCAGAATGGAGTTGCTGAGAGAAGAAATCGTTATTTGGTCGAGTTGGTAAGATGTGTGCTTGGAGAGGCGAAGTTACCAAATACTGTTTGGAGTGAAGCTGTCTTAGCTGCAAACTTCATTCAAAATCGAACAGTTACAAGATTCAAAAAAATATTCCTTTTGAAATCTGGGAAGGGAAGAAAGTTGATGTAAACCAATTTCAAATGTTTGGTTCAGAGGCACATGTTTTAGTACCAACACAAAATCGCAAAAAGTTAGATTGCAAAACAGAAAAACTTATATTTATTGGATACTCTGACTAGTCAAATGCATTTTGTTTTCTAAACCCATGAAACTTTAAAATTGTAATCAGTAAAGATTTCAGAATACTAAAATCGAATTCGAGGAAAGCTGAAATGGTTAATTCCAAAGCTGAGGAAGTTGCAGTCAATTTGAGAAAAAGTAATTTAAATACAGAAATTGGTCTTATAGAAAATTGTATTCAAAATAATGAAGACTATTATTTTGCTGGTGATGAGTTCTTACTTCAATCTGGAGATGAAAATGAGGATACAACACAAGACTCAAACGAAAGGAATGATGTAGATCTCACTTCTGAATCACCAAGGACTTTGAGAAGATCGAATCCTTCGAATTTGGGTATACAACCAAAGCGATATGGATTAACGCTATGAGTGATGAAATAAAATCATTAACAAATAACAAAACTCGGGAGATTGTGCCACTACCTAAACGAAGAAAAGCTATAGGGTGTAAATGGATCTACAAAATTAAGAAGGATTCAAGTGAATTAACTGTTAAGTACAAAGCAAGATTGGTTGAGCAGTGATTTAGCCAAAAATACGTACGGATTACGATGAAGTTTACCCTCCGGTTGTAAGACAGGCTACTTTCAGAATGTTTTTAACTGTTGCTGGCTCAAAGAACTATAAAGTTAAACAATATGATATTAAAACAGCGTTCCTAAATAGTGACCTTGATGAAGAGATATATATGCGATAACCACTTGGGTATGACGAAAACAAAAACAGCAAAGAAAATATGGTATGTATGGTCTTAAACAAGCGGCACGTTGCTGGAACATAAAACTATTTGATGTGCTCATACAGGAAGGGTTTGTTCAGGGAAATGCTGATCCTTGTTTATTGAAAAAGAAAGCCGGTGATGAGTTTATTTACATTCTCGTCTACGTTGAAGATATCTTAGTTACAACAAAAGACGATTAAAATTTTTAAATAGTCGAGAAGATTCTAGAGTGCAATTTTGGTATCAAAATTGAGAGGTCGAATGACGGTTTTATTCCATTAATCAAAGCCAATACATCTACTCAGTTATTTCACGAGCTAATTTGCAGGATAGCAAAGTTTCAAGAATACCGATGGATGTTTGTTACGTTAACTTAGATCGAAAAAATATTAATATTATTACAAACAATGAAAAATACCAAGAACTTATTGGATGTTTGATATATCTTTCTGTTAATAGTCGTCCAGATATATCTGCAGCTGTTTACATTTTAACAACATGTTACACAACCAGCTGAAGAAGATTGGGTGGAACTGAAAAGACTAATCAAATATCTCAAGGGAACCATGAACATTAAATTGAAACTCGGTAGCCAACAGATTAGAAAAACTTGTTGGATACGTTAATGCTAATTGGACACAAAACCGAATTGACAGAAAATCGTTCAGTGGTTATGTTTTTAAATACAATAGCGGGTGTGTAAGCTTGTCTTGTCATAAACAACAAATTGCATCACTGTCGCCAACCGAAGCTGAATACATAGCGCCAGCTGAAGCAGCACAAGAAATATGATTAAGAAAACTTATTGAAGACTTTGCAATTGAACTTCATGAACCTACAATTTTATTCGAAAATAACCAAAGCTGTATAAAGTTAGTGGGATCAGAAAAATTTAGCAAAAGAACAAAACGTGTAGATACAAAATATCACTTCGTTCGCTATCTTAAAAATAAGAATATCCTGAAGTTGTGTTATCGCCCGACAGAAGAGATGCAAGCCGATGTATTATCTAAAACCCTGTCTTATATCAAATTTGATAAATTTAGAAGTTTGTTTCAATTGTATTAATTAAGGAAGGGTATTGGAATATAATTATTACAAACTTGTTAATTTAAATACTTTATTAATTTGTATAATAATACATACGAGTATACATATAAGTATTATTTTGATTTTATAGTCATGCATAAAATTAATATATTTTTCAGTCTTCAAATAAATACAAATAGAATTACATACATTTCTCTATACTAACTAGCAAAATACGAAAATTTTTAAGCTACAAAGCTGGCTTAATGAAGTATTTAGGATGCCTAGACACGTTCAGATTATATTGATATGTTTACAAAAGTTGTTCAACTTTACCGTAGCTACAACTTTGCAAAAAATCAGGAGTCCCTGGAAGTTATTCTAAAAAAAGTAAAAAAAAAATTGTTTCCTTAATTTTTACACAAAAAAAGTGCACGAAGAAATATTTTTTTTGGCATAAGATGTTACCAAGATTTATTTGGTAGACTCTTGGCTACATTTTTTATGTATATAGCTAAGCGCTGTCACTAAGTATGAATTACCTGCTGGCCAAAAACTAATGACACTATTTTTTGAGGCTGTACTGATTTTCGAAATCTTTGGAGGCCCATAAAAAAATTGGTCACCAAAACCGCCAAACACACCCAGCTTGATACAATTCATTTTTTATTTGCCTTAAGTTGTTCACCAAAATCTTACACATTGGGTATCTTTGTATCGCAGGACACAGTTGCTGCAAAGTTTTCAAACCCACTTACATTGAATTAAGTTTAGCTGAAAACGGATTAATTTTCATTCTGCTGTATTCAGTTTTGCGCTATCTATTCCCTCAAAATAAAGGGTGTTTTTTATTGAGGTATAGAACTTTAAGTTGGCATCACTTTTTTAACTGGCGGCCATTTTGTCAGCTGTCAAGTGATTAATATTTAGTTTGGTTTGCCATTTCATCATGAACAGGTTGACAAAAGAACAACGCTTGAAAATCGTGCAAATTTATTTTAAAAAAAATGGTTCAGTTCGCGAAGTTTACCGCAAGCTCCGTCCTTTTTATGGTCGACAGAGCAATTAATTCGGTTAACCATGGATCGTTTTCGCACTACGTGTACTCTATGTGATAATACGCATCCGCTGAAGTCGCTCGTCTACGCCAACAAACCAGAAACGTTAGGGGACTTGGAAGCCAACATTCGTGGCGTTATTGCCAACATACGGCCCCATATGCTCGAAAAAGTGGTTGAAAATTGGACCTGTAGAATTGGCTTTATTCGAGCCAGCCGCGGCGGCCACATGCCCGAAATCATATTTAAACGTTAATGGCATAAAATTATCCTTCCAATAAAGCCAAATTGATGGACATTAAAACGATTTTCTTGTGTTTTATTTCAATTCGAAGTTCTATACCTCTAAAAAAACACCCTATACAACCCTGGATCATCCTGGAACTGCTTTACTACTAAGTTGTTGCATAGGGCAATAGGAAGGAGAAAAAGGGATATGAACATAGTGAGTGCTACGGAGTTTACTGTAGGCTTAAACCTCTTTGGTGGAATGATATCCTTTTCCTGGTTATTTGACAAAGATCGTTCTAACGTTGTTTTACTTTCTGTTAAGGTTTCCTTTTTATCTTCTTGACACAGTGGAGCCAATCTGTGAATAGGTTGCTTGAAGATTCCTGCTGCTGTTCCTTCGGCCACTCTCACCGCACCGTCATATCCAGCATAAACAGTGACAAGCCTTCCTAGTGGCCATTTCATTGTAGGTAAGTTGTTTTCTTTGATTATGACCATATCCCCTGGTTTGAGATTGTTGTAGCGTTGTTGAAGATCGTTTAAATATTCGGTAGACCACCTTTTTCAAAATTTGTGTTTTATTTGTGAAACTAACTTCCAGTGAGACACGCTGAAATCTTCAGATTTTCTGCCCTTCTATCTACTTGAGCGGTAAGTGCTTCGCCAAATGAGAAAATGACCAGGAATTAAGGCTTCGAGATTATCCGGATCACTTGAGAGCGGTGTTAGCGTTCGTGAGTTCAATATTGCTTCTACTTCTATGGTCATCGTCTCCAACTCTTCATGGGTTAAGGATTCAGTTGACACACTGCGTACCAAAAGGTGCTTTGCTGACTTCACGACGGCCTCCCATAAGCTTCCAAAGTGAGGAGCTCTTGGTGGGATAAAATGAAAGTTTATCCCCTTAGAGCTCGAATCGGATATTATTGCCTCTTGTGCCTTATCAGCATGTATTGTTTCAGATATTTCCGATAAATTGTTCCTTGCTCCTACAAAATTTGTTCCCAGTAGATGTTTTGGCAGTGACCACCAGGAGCTATAAATCTTTTAAGGGCACCAATGAATGATTCTGTTGATAATTCAGACACCAGCTCTAAGTGAACTGCCTTTGTGGCAAAGCAGCAGAATACTGCTATATAAGTTTTCGTTGGTCACTTGCCCCTCACTTTGTAGTGTATTCGGAATTGACCACAATAGTCTACACCCGAATTAATAAATGATCGAGCAGGTATGACTCGAGATTGCCCATTATTTGTTGATAAAGAAGTGGCCGGGCTCTAGTTCATCTTTCACATTTTTAAATGACGGCTCGAGTGTTATTTTCCCTTTTATTGGCCAAAATCTGTCTTATTGTATTCAGCATTGCAGTCGGTCCACAATGCTTATTGTCTTCATGTATCATAATAAACAACAGTCTTGCCAAAAAATCGTTGTTTGGTAGTATTATTGGATGTTTCATGTCTGGTTGTAAATTGAAGTGCTTTAGCCGCCCTCCTACTCGAAGTATGCCTTCCTTATCCAAAAATGGAGTTAGACTGTTAAGTGAGCTATTTTTGTTAATCATCTCGCTCTTTTGTAGTTGTGATATATCTGTTGCGAATTCTGAAGACTGTTTTGCCTTCCCTTAGAAGGGAATCGTCTAAGGCTAAGTTTACATCTGACATTTCATGTGTTGTCATTTTCATATGTGTGCAATGCCGTTCCCATCAATTTTTCGATAACACAAAGTTTTGTTGTGTTATTGTGACAGGAAAGTTTCTCAGTCCTAAATAATGTCAATGTGGCATCATTGTCTGCATCAAGAACCTAGTATTGATATGACATTTAGTGTCATTTGTTTTATCATTTTGAGTATTTGTTATAATAATATGTTTGTTATATAATATATATTATATATTTATACAAATGGTTAATCGCAAAATTATTCAATATGCTAGTGCCACTTTATGTTTATCAATAATAAGAAGCAAATTAAAAAAAATCTAAAAATGTCAAACAAAGTGGTGGAAAAGACCAGGGTTTAATATGCGCGCCACCGAAGGATTCTATTGTACTCTGCATTCCAGTTTACGGAAGCAGGAATCAAGTTAGTTTAAAAATTTCGTATGCATGAAGCCTAGTTCTACCGAAATTTCTGCCCATGCAGTTTCCTTTACATTTGTATCCTTATAAATACCACATAGACGATTCCATACAGCTTTACGAACCTCCACAAGTTGAATAAGCTAAGTCGTCACGTCAGGCTTCCTGTACTTTTTCACTTTCTTTTTGTTTTCCATACTTTTAAATTTGTATACCAGCATACATTTAAAATTCTTTCTGTATATACATAATGCGAGAAAATGTCACCACGCTGACATTGTATTTTTGTGTCTGCAGTGCTGCAAAATTATTCTCACAACTGTCTACATCAATCAGATGCATAAACTGTTTGTGTGGTAATGCCACACAATGAATAATATCGGAAATGACAAACGTTGCCACTAGTTCCCACTTTTATTTTTGCTTGCGATGTCACAAAATGCCATAGTGTGTACTCGGCATAACTCTTTTAGCGTAGTTGATGAGTGTGTTGGTCGATTTGCAATAGGCATTCTAGTATTCCTTATGAATCTGATTACATATCCTAGAATTATTTGCAAGGTGGCAACATTGTGCCATCTTAATTTTTTTATTGTGAGCAAGCATACAAGTATAATAAATATAAATACACATACTGTGTATATCAAAGTCAAGCAAACACACATACATCTTTATATTATTTATAAATTAGTGTATAATATACCCTCTAGTCAGCCTAGAACCATATGTCTCTATGTCAACACTCTTTTTTCCAGCGACAATTGCACTAGCTGAAATGTCGACAACTTTTCTTTTATGCGAGAGTAGAGAAACATTAGAGACAACAGTTCTAGTGTATTTCTGGTGACATTGTCAATGAACGCGTCAATAGTTTGTTATTCTTTTTTATAATGCTTTGCAATAATGTTAAAAAAATACATATCGCTCATTTACTTCAATAGTGTCACAACTAAAAAAAAACCAGTTTTGCAGAAAACGCGTTTTAAGTTTTCAATTTGCAAACAACTCAATAAAGACATGCAAAAATATTCTTCTCTCAGGAGGTGATGGTAAAATCTTTTTATATGAAATTTTTACACAAGATAAAATACGAAATGCCGCATTATTCTGCATTATTAATGCAAAAAACTAATTTGAATTTAATTGAAGTAAATGAGCGATATGTATGTGTTTAAGTTTGTTGCCCTAACTCGTATAAAATTGACGACACCTGGTTAGTAGTACTACTGACAATGTCACTAGTAAATCACTACAATTTCACTATTCGTATTTCCTGCAGGGTATATACAATGTCATTTTATTTACACACACACACAAAAATCACGTTTTCAAACAGCAACACACACCTACACATTTTCCATTTCATTTTATATACACAAATGATTGTATACGGTGGCAAATGATGAATAAATATTCCGAGTATCAGCGTTTATTTCTTTTTTGCGTTTGATACGTATGTATTAGTGTTGTCATTCGAACGAAAATTATTCGAATATTCGAACAACTTTTTTTCATTTTTGTTCGAACGAACAAAAATTTTCAACTTAGAATAAAAAATTATTCGAATCATTTTTGTAGAATATTCGAATAATTCCCTTAATTTCTTTGTATAAAAAGTATTTTACATTTCATAACCTTTTAGTTTGTTAACAATATGATGTTAAGTAATCAAATTACTCCAAATTATAAATACACGTGTAAGCATGTTTGTATATGTTCGCTAAACGCATCTTTTGTTTTCCTGCTTCGAAAAGATAATGCCTCCTTAAAAAACCAACCTAAATTACGACGCATAGCGTTCTCTATGAGACCAACCGAAATAACGCGGCGTCAACGCTTTGTGATTGGAAAATCCAATTTTGACAGCGCGTAAAGAAGTTGGCTGCAAAAGTACTGTTGTTTTTGTTAAGTAATGTAACTTTAGCTACTTTCACTTCAATTTAGCGTTTTAATTTTTATATCTTATTTGTTTTTGGTGCAACGTTAACGCTTTAATTTAGGTTACTCATTCCAGCGTAAAAGCTAAGTGCTAAATTGCGTTGCGCTTTGCGTCGTAATTTTGGTTGGTCTGTAACTGAATCAGGTGTCTTACAATTGTTAAGAGTTTAAAAAATAACTGCTTTTCTACAGATCTAATCAAAAGCCCTATGAGCTTGGTTGGTTATTGTTATAAATAAATAAATAAAATTATTCTTAAGCTTCCATTACTAACTTTTTAAAATATGCCACAAAAAGCGAAAAAAGAGTACGTAAATATTTTGATTTCATGATTATTTTGTAATGAAAATTTCGCAAATAATCTCAAGTACGATTAAGTATTAGATGAAATTTCTGAAGTAACTGACAATGTTTTATTAGCTGATCTAAAAAATTTTGTCAATAAAGTAAGAAATTGTACTAATATAAAAATCGTTAACAATTTTGAAGTTGATTTAAATTACTTGAATATCAAAGAAAATAACACACAAACTGGATTTGCTTTTTAATCCCTTTTTTAACGGTGTATAAAAACGTAAGTTTTTTAACTATTTTCCTTTCGGTTTTTAACAATATTTCTGAGTTTGTTTTTAAAACTATTTATTTTTCTTGTATAATGAATTATTTTTTGTTTGTTAATAAAAAAATTAAACTCATGTTAAAACTTATTGAACTTTTTTGAATTATTATTATTATTATTATTTACTATTTTAAGGTTTAGTTGTTGCTTTGCCAAACATTGGTAGTGAAAGGTTATTAGTCTTTATAAGTTATGTTGAAAAAAGTGAAAAGAAAATAATCTTTCCTCTAATTAAAAAAGTGCTAAAAAATTGGGTTTGCTTGCACATAGTGTTACTGAAGCTCAGTAGAGATGCGTGCACTTGATTTCACGAAAAACAAAAATTTTGTCGTTAAAGTTCGGAAAAATTAAAATTTTTAAAGCGGTGTCAGATACAAATTCAACGCTTTGCGTGACATTTCTAGCGTATTATAAAAGCGTATAGCAAAATGTGCATGACACAATAAAAACTTTGACAACACTCACTTTTTATTTTATTGCTTTGCTTAATGCATAAAATACAGCACAATTCGATTACTCTGATTTTACTTACTCGTTTTTTATATATAAAAAAAAAAAGTTTAATAAAATTTCATACTTACATACATGCGAGTTTGGCCAAACAAATTAAGATACTTACACCAACTGATTGTCAAGGCTTTGCGTTAAGAGTACTTTATGTGACATGTTCCATATAAGCATGTACAGGGTGGGCCAAAAGTTACCATGGGGCTTAAAAGTTTAATAACTTTTTAGTTTATTAATTTTTTTATTATTTTTTTTTCTCAGATTATATAATATACAAAATGGAAATTTTTTTACACTAAGTATGAAAAATAATGTCTTTTAAATCACCACCGTTTTCAGCTTCGCACTGATGGGCTCGTTTTAGAGCATTTTCCATAACATCTTTCAAAATTTTTGGCTGTAGCGTTCGAATTTCTGCAACACTGTTTGCCTTGAGTTCAAGGATTGTCTCTGGCTTGTTCACATACACTCGCTACTTCAAATAACCCCAAAGAAAATAGTCGGGTGCTGTCAAAACTGGCGATCGCGCTGGGCCAAATTATTTCCGAATTTCTGGAAATTATTCGCTCTCCAAAAATTTGACTTAAAAGTGCCATTGTGTCTCGGGCAGTGCGGGCAGTGGCTCCGTCCTGCTGAAACCACACACCAGGTATGTTTTCAAGAGCAAGACGTAAAAAATTTTCTATCATAAACCGATACCGCTCTCCATTTACGGTTACAGCACTTCCATCTTCATTCTCGAAGAAGTAAGGCCCAATGATATTTTCAGATGTGATCCCACACCATATTGTACACCTAATGGGGTGCAATTGGCGTTTATGAATGGCTCTTGGATTTTCAGAACCCCAGAACCTACAGTTCTGCTTATTAACAAAACCATTCAAATGAAAATGAGCTTCATCACTCATAATAATAATCGCCCATCAGTGCGAAGCTGAAAACGGTGGTCATTTAAGAGCCATTATTTTTCATACTTAGTGTAAAAAAAATTTCCATTTTGTATATTATATAATCTGAGAAAAAAAATAAAAAAAAATTAATAAACGAAAAAGTTATTAAACTTTTAAGCCCCATGGTAACTTTTGGCCCACCCTGTACATATCATCTTAGATGTCAAAGCAAATCTTCAACGCAACGCGAAGCAAAAGTTGTATCTGACATGGCCTTTAAGGTAAAAAGTGGTCTGTATGTGCCTAGACACGTTCAAATTGTATTAATATATTTGCAAAACTTGTCCAGTTTTACCGTAGCTGCAACTTTGTGTAAGGATGGCTAGATAACTCCAAGAATAAAACACGACCGTTATGTTTAAAAGCATTTACTGAAGTGACGCTCAATGACGTCCAAAGCAATTGCAGAGTTTGTTTTAGCTAATTCTGGCGCTGCCAGATTAAATAAATGAAACGTTTTTACTAACAAATAAATACTTCATGAAATATGTTATGACAACTCGGCTAATCCTGCATGGAACTCGTCCTCGAGTTATTCGTCCAGTAACGTTGGGGAAGGGTCATCATCGTAAGCATTGTCAATATCTGGGTAGAGAACACACCACGGTTTCATCTTGTCACTAGAAGCTACAGTTGAAAATTTCCTCTGATTGCGTTGAGCATCTTCGATGTCTTCCACCAGGTATCTGTCATATCTAAGAACCTTTTTAACGACATATGGCCCTTTATATTTCACCTCTAACTTCTTAGATTCTCCAGTACTGGGAATGGCAGCTTCAATTAAAACCAAGTCATCTTCTTCATATTTATGAGGTGTTTTGTGCTTAGAGTCGAATCTTTTTTTCCAAATTGTTCGTGCCGCTGTGATATTTTTAATTGCATCATCACGTTTTTTGTTGATCATTGAGTTTTCAATATCAATATTAATATCTTGTGTCGCCGCCAAAATTTTATTACCCGCTATATCTCTGACTGGAAAATCAAATACAAGTTCAATTGGAGCATATTTTGTTGTTCCATTTACAGTTGTGTTAAGAGTCCATTGTAGATTTCTGATCTCACTATCCCAGTCTTTAACATCGCTCACCGTTGATTTTAAGTATGACAAAATTGACTTGTTGACCCTTTCGGCGAGACCGTTGGCTCTAGGAGTTCGAACTGCTACCTTGATGTGTTTTACGTTATTTTCGAAACAAAAGTTTTCAAAACAATTTGATGTAAATGCTGTGACACGATCAGTAACCAGCACCTTGGGCATACCAAAATACAACGACAGCTCACTAAGAGCCTCCACAACAGGCTTAGTTTTGGTGGACTTTACCGGACACAATACAACATAACGAGTCAACGCATCCACAATCACCAGTAAATGTTAGTATCCTTTACGGCTTTTTACAAATGGGCCTAAGTGGTCCATGTGCATGATCTCAAATGGGATTCTTTGTATGTCCATCCCATATAGCTCACACTCTCTTTTTATATGCTCTTTACAAAAGCAACACTCAACGCATGCCTTGAAATAATTTTTAACAAAATTTCCAGCATCATCATGAACTAATTTAATCACGCGCCATCGCAAGCCCCTTGGAACAACGAGCAATAATTTCCCGTCTTTCGTTTTTGTAAACAATCGATTTTTCTTGATAGTGAACTCATTTACATATTGCTTTTGCTGACTCGATTGCTTGCACCCGTTCAAAACATCGATTATTTCTTTGAGATTTTCATCATCGGATTGCATAATATGTACCCAATCATCAATATCTGGTTTAAGGAACATAATATTGTTACTTACATCTTGGACAACTGTTTTGTCTTCAGCAACTTCAATTGGGGCTCGTCTCAAGGCATCTACGTGACACATTCTATTACCTTTTCGATGTATTATCTTATAGTCGTATTCCATGAGCCTTAATAACCATCGTGCCACTCTGGGAATCATCGGTGTTGACGATTTGACGTTAGCCACTGCTGAACAATCTGTGACAATTAAAAATTGTTTACCCAGCAGATACATGCGAAAGCTAGCACTTCAAGCTCATATGCATGATATTTTTGTTCTGCATCGTTGCACACCCGACTGAAATAAGCGATTGGTTTCAGATTGCCTCGTTCGTCTCGTTGTAGTAAAATTCCGGCTACGCCTATACCACATGCATCCGTGTGTAACTCATGCTGCTTTGACACATCGTAAATATTTAAAACTGGTTCACGGGATAACATATCAATCAGCTTCTTGTATGACGTGTGGCACTCCTCTGACCATATAAAAGCGTTGTTTTTTCTTGTTAATCGCGTTAATGGTGCAGCAATCAGAGCATAGTGCTGAATAAATTTACGAAAATACCCAGTAAGGCCAATAAATCTTTTTACTTCCCTGACGTTAGTGGGCACAGGAAAATTTGCCACTGCTAATGTTTTTATTCGTCCTGGCATATGACCATCTTGAGTCAGCTCGTGACCAAGAAATGTCACACTATTTCTCAGAAAAGAGCATTTGGATAATCGAAGTATTAAATTATTATGTTGAATTACCTTCAACAGTGTTTCCAGTTTTGACAGACCTTCATAAATTGAATCGGATGCCACAATGACCTCATCCACATAACTGACGACTTGACCTTTTATTGGCTCTAATACAACTGACATCATTTGCTGGAATGTACTAGGGGCATTTTTGAGCCCGAATGGCATTCTGTTGAATTCATAGTGGCCATTATGCGTTACAAATGCAGTGTACTGTTTCGAATCTTCATGTATTGGTATCTGGTAATATCCAGACATCATATCCACAATAGTAAAATATTTTTTTCCAGCTAATGTTTGTAGAACGCCCTCGACGGTTGGCATTGGCCACGGTTGTTTCTCAGTTATCGAATTTAACTCGCGATAATCGACGCACATTCGATCTTCACCATTTTGCTTCGCTACGAGCACGATGGACGACGCGTACAACGATTTAGACGGGCGGATAATTTCAGTTTCCAAAAGTTCGTCAATTATTCGTTCAACTGTTTTCTGTTTCGGTATAGGAATATTGTATGGATTTCTTGCTATTGGTTTATTAGAGTTCACTTTTATTTTCATTTCGATTACATCACATTTGCCGATGTGTTTTATATCATCTGCGAAACAACACGAATATTTGTCCAAAAGCTTTTGTAACTGACATTTTTCGATCTCTTTTATGGATCCGTTCACACACATGTTCTGATTATTCAAGGCAACTACACGACATTGTCCCTTTTCCATTATAACACGACTTTCCGATAAAAATATCTCTACCAATTATTAAATCATAGTTTATTATGCCATTTTCAACGATTAAAAGTTCAACATCAACACATAAATTATCAATTTTCATATTAACCAAAAGTTTTTCACGACAGATGTATTCACCACCAGCGAAACCATACAACTTTTCTTTACACTTTACTATTGATTCTTTATATTTTAGCGACACACGTGTTTAGCTACTAATGATTTTCCACTTCATTATTTATTTCAACATTTTTGAAAATTTCTTTATTTGTTGTCGTATTGTTATCTTTAGTTATTATATTGACAGATCGCGACGAATGTTTGTTTATGTCGTTATCTTGTGCATTTGTATTGTAACGTTTTGACTTGTTTTTACAGTTTTTAGCAATATGACCGCGTTCTCGACAGTTAAAGCACATTGGACCTTTTTTTACATTTTCGCTATCCACGCTATTTGTTATATTGTTGTAATTTGGTTTCTCACTGTTCATGTGTTTATTATAATAAGATTTCCGATTTTGTTCACTTTGTAAATTTTTCATGTTGTTTTCCTCTGACACTCTACTCAATGTTTTAAACAGATCAGTACACGATATAAAGTTCATTGTAGTCAACATTTTACGTAAATGTTCATCATTGATACCGCTAACTACGTATTTTATTATTGCATTGTCGTCGATATTACCGCAACGACCGATCGACAACATTCGATAATAATATTCTATAACCGATTCATTATGCTTCATACGAGATTTCATCATCTCGATATGCGTATCCGCCGAATTTGTAATTGATGGAAAATCTAATAAAAATGCATTCACAAACTGCGACCATGAACGATACACTGGTTGGGAATCACCCCACATTTTGGCAACTCCCTTCAAATTGCTTTGTACAGCAAACAATAATGCATAATAATTCCACCCGTAAGCATGTTTTAGATGGTCGATTCGCTCAATAAATCTTATTGACGTTATTTCCCCTTTACACGGGTCAAATTTTGGCAACATTCTACTTATTTCATTAATGCTATGATTATAAAACATGTCTCCTGTCATTCTTTGTGGCACAAACTCTACTGCATTACCATTTAAATTTTTGTTCGTGTTATCAACAAACGAACGTGCTTCTCTGGTGAGTCTGGCATCTCCCGAAAACATCGGCACAGTATTTGAATTCAACTGGCATTGACCGTGATCAAGCGTGTTTGCTGTTACTGTCTGTGTATGCAACGGCTGAGCACCACACGATGTAACACATACATCCACAGGCGAACATGCGCCACTATATATAGACGCTAATGGTTGACTGGTTGTGGTTGTTGCTGTTGTGTTTGTCACTGTATTGGTACATACAACTGACACCGAAGTCACGCAGCTATGGCTTACTGCTTCCGCATTTGGATATGGCGAAAGGATTACTACCTCGTTACTATTCTTTTCCATCGAATCAATTTTCTTTGTTAACGCTGCCACTGCATCCATTAAACTCAACATACCTTTCTGCAACACATTCATTTGGTATGCATTCTATGGTACATCACTTTCTCCAAAACCAAGTAATGCATCCACGGAGCCAGAAGCAGTGTCTACATCGTCCCCGTCTGGATTGTCCACGTCAAACTGATGCAGCCTCGCCACTAACTCTGCTTTGTTGCCTGACGTTCTTTCACCACGACGTTGTAGCTTTTGATTCAACTCCACCATAGTACACCCAGCATAATCCATTGAACAAACGTTTGGACACTACACACTGTATTCTTATTATTTTATCCGACCCGATTACTTATCAATCATGTACACCATACGAGCCTGCGTTCTTTCTTTTTTTTCGATACACAATTCCACCTATACTATTTATTGTCCTTCTTATTTTACGAGTTCACGTCTTTTTTTGTTTTTCTTTGGGTTATCCCACTTTTGATTTTGTAAGGATGGCTAGATAACTCCAAGAATAAAACACGACCGATATGTTTAAAAGCATTTACTGAAGTGACGCTCAATGACGTCCAAAGCAATTACAGAGTTTGTTTTAGCTAATTCTGGCGCTGCCAGATTAAATAAATGAAACGTTTATACAAACAAATAAATACTTCATGAAATATGTTATGACATTTGCAAATATTGTTGGCAAAAAATCAAGAGTCCCAGGAGGTTATTTTGAAAAAAGTGGGAAAAAATTTTTCCTCTACTTTTGCAAAAAAAAAGTGCACGAAGAAATTATTTTTTTTGGCATAAGATTTTAAAAATTTTTCAATAATCACGCTTTTTTTCTTTAATTCTCACAAATAAAACGAAAATTAAAAGGAAAATTCATAAATTTTTATTTTGTTATATGCTTTTCATGAGGTGACAAATTTGTTATATTTTATTCATGGCATTATTTTTCAGAATACCAAAAATATACAAGTAGTCATTCACCTCAGTTTTGTTATAATTTTGTCACTATCACAGAAGTTAGAATAGGGGTATTAATTGGCATCTCCATGAATTACATACAAATTAAAACTAAAATTCAAATTCATGCTAATGCGTACACAACACAATTTTTGATTTTCATTTATAATGTTTATGAAGCACAAAATCTTTTTGTCGTTGCGCTTTGCGTCGTAATTTAAGTTGGTCTATAGTTGAATCAGAAGGTGTCTCACAATTCCTGGTTAAGAGTTTAAAAAATAACTGCTTTTCTAAAGATCTAATCAAAAGCCCTACGGGCTCGATTGGTTATTATTATAAATAAATAAATAAAATTATTCCTAAGCTTTCCAATAATAACTTTTTAAAATATGCCACAAAAAGCTAAAAAAAGAGTACGTAAATATTTTGATTTCATGATTATTTTGTAATAAAAATTTCGCAAATAATCTCAAGTACAATTAATGCCCATTTTTTCAGTTGGTAATCAAATTGTAATTATTTTTAAGTTCTAATTAAATTGTGTTTTTGAGTGCATAATTAAATAATAATTAAATGCCCAAACTTGTGTAATTAAATATTATTTAAGTTTTATGAGACCATATGTTTTTATGCGTGTATGTGTTTATTGAAAACATACACATGAACATCATTGGTCGTATTGAAAACATCATGTGGTCGTACTAGAAAGAATTTCCTTTAATTTTCATAAATATTTAACATATACAATTCATAGTTTCATATCATGTCTTTGTTTTCATTAAATGTGTTTTTATGCAATTTTAATTTTCTGCATTTTGATAACCTAACTTTCATATTTATGTTAAACAGCTGCTGTTTGAAAAGCCTTCCATAATACTGGGAAATTTTGCAGTGCTACCGTACTTTTAACGTAATTTAATAAGAACTTTAATTAACTACTGAAAAAATGAAATCGTATTTAATTACAACTTAATTTTAAATAAAAATTAGCTAATTACGTGCTTAATTCTTAAGTTGAAAACTAGGGGTAAGTATTGTATGAAATTTCTGAAGTAACTGACAATGTTTTATTAGCTGATCTAAAAAATTTTGTCAATAAAGTAAGAAATTGTACTAATATAAAAATCGTTAACAATTTTGAAGTTGATTTAAATTACTTGAATATCAAAGAAAATAACACACAAACTGGATTTGCTTTTTAATCCTTTTTTTAACGGTATCACTAACTTCAACAATTTGCGAAAGATATTTTTCTACATTTTCTTTTATCAAAAGTAAAAAAGAACCGTATACAAGTTAAAAAGTGGGATTATCTACTGTTTTTAAATTACTATTTTAGAAGAAATCAATGACCTATTAAAATTTTTTGTAAATGTGTATAAAAACGTTTTTTTTAACTATTTTCCTTTCGGTTTTCAATGATATTTCTGAGTTTGTTTTTAAAACTATTTTTTTTCTTGTATAATGAATTATTTTTTGTTTGTTAATAAAAAAAATTAAACTCATATTGAAACTTATTAAAGTTTTCTGAAATTATTCGAACAATTTTTTTTATTCTTTGTTCGTTCGAATATTCGAAAAAAAGTTCAAAATTATTCGTCCGTTCGAACAAGAAAAAAATCATGAACTTTCATTCGAACAAATATAAAACACCAATAATTAACAACACTAGTATGTATGTATGTGTCTTTTTATTTTTAATGGTAGCGTATTTTATTTATTTATTTATTTATTTAATAAATACTTTACAAAGTAAATTTGCAAAGTATTGTTGCACAAATATGGGCGGAGTAACTATGCCCAAGATGGTATTAACAGTATTTTAAAAAAGTTTTTGTGACTGACTATATAGGATCTATGCCTTCACATAGGAAGTTGCAACTTAGTTGTTAAAGAAATTCCACAAAAGAACCGCAAGAATATACGGTTATCCGTGGCAGATCAGTCAAGCAGTGCGAGCGAGACGCAAAACTCTCGAAGGCCAATAAACAACAGTGGCCTGATTGCACTTAAGAAATAATTGCCAACGACGCTTGATGTTTACTCGCCCAGAGCTGCTTTACGACTGGTAGCGTATTTTAGTTTTTCCCATTAACGAAGTAGAGATGCTCTCTATATTGGAATCGGCTTTAGTCATAGTTGCTTGAGAGAAAATATATGAGCTTAAAAATTTTTAGCGCTACAATTAGGATTATGCGCAGTTACTAAAATTAAGACTTTGTACTTATGTATCTATATTTTTTTTTGAGTAATTATTGTCATTCTCTGGTACACACTATTGCAATGTCACAAAATGCCATAATGTGTACTAGTATAATAAGATACGAACATATTTTCATGATTATTCTGATCGACCCCACTTTGGCAAGTAATATTTCACATATTTTTACATTGAAGACCCTACGTAACGCTTGGAGCAAACGGATAGTAAACAATAATTTTTTTTTGTTATTTTCAGGATTTAAAACCTTCTAATATAGTGGTCAAAGCTGATTGCACATTAAAGATTCTAGATTTTGGACTAGCAAGGACAGCTGGTACTACATTTATGATGACTCCATACGTTGTTACGCGGTATTATCGCGCTCCGGAAGTAATTTTAGGAATGGGTTATAAGGAAAACGTTGATATTTGGTCCGTCGGATGTATAATGGGTGAAATGATTCGCGGAGGAGTATTATTTCCTGGTACCGATCACATTGACCAATGGAATAAAATTATTGGTTAGTCGTTTTTTATGTGTAAAAGTGTCCTTGATAAAATATACTATATAACAAATTTTAAAATTACAGAACAACTTGGAACACCATCAACTTCTTTTATGCAAAGACTACAGCCTACTGTAAGAAATTATGTTGAAAATAGGCCTCGTTACTCTGGCTATTCTTTCGATCGATTGTTTCCCGATGTATTATTTCCCAGTGACAACAATGAGCAAAGTAGAAGGAAAGCCGGAGAAGCCAGGGATTTGTTAAGCAAAATGTTAGTTATTGATCCAGAGCAACGTATATCAGTGGAACAAGCTTTGTTACACAGCTATATACATGTCTGGTATGACAATGAGGAAGTAAATGCTGTGAGTATCACAATCGTATTTAATTTCTGCAAAACAGTTGGAAGCTTATTAATTTATTAGTAAGCTTTCACCTGTTTCTTAACACTACATACTGCACAACAAATCTTTTGGGTTTCGGTGTCCTTTACATAATAATTGTAACTAGAGATGAGTAATATTTCCATACCTGTTACTTTTTCACTGTGATTGAAAAATATCAATATTCATTACTGCGACTGAATTTATCAAGTAACAGGTACTGGAAATATAGTTCTTTCATACAAACAGTGAATGCTCTTCTCTGCTTACTTTTAGCAAATAATTTAATTAATTTTTTCAATATCTTCAGGTTTTATCAAAAAAATTTTAAAATCGTGTCAAATCTTCTCTTCTGGTAACCATATATAGCTCCCACATTTTAGAGTTTGCAATTATATTCAGTGTAGCCAAAAAATGTTGGCTCTTGTCCCCAATTTAAAACGTCATGTCCCCAAAAAATTCCTATTTAAAAAAATCTTTGTTTTTGTCCCCAAAAATAGTTATCTATATATATCTAGGGACAGAATTTTCATGCATTCAAAATCGCGTTTTATGTACTTATGGTCTAATTCATAAAAAATATTTTAGGTTTATTACAGGTTTATTTGACAAATTTCCCATAGAAATATGTTAAATAAGAGCTTAATAAACCTGAAATATTTTTTATGAATAAGCCAGTAAAAAAAATAAATGAAAAAATAAGTACATATTTAATAGTGTTTTCACACTGACATGGTTTTAATAAAAGATGGTTTTAACGTTAAAACCATTTGTTAAAACCTGGTTTTACCATACAAAATGATTTTGTTAAAACCAACTTTAAGCCATTTTTGAATTGGTTTTAAGTTGGTCTTATGAAATGCAACCTTGTTTTCGCTGTCCTGAATTCAGTGCTGCCAAATTAAAATTACCGAAAGCAGCTGATAATGTTTATGTCAGTGAATAAGAATAGATACCGATTGAGAGATTTTTAACTTAAAAATGGATGCCGCCGCAACAGTAATGAAAAAATTACGAAAAAACAATCTTTTGGACGGAAAACAACGAAAATATTTTCATTGACCTCTGGATAGTGAAAATATACGATATGATTGACATCCATCTGCATATAAAAAAGGTTTAGCTTCTTGCATTTTTTATTTCACTTCGTATAAGTAGTTCCATAATTTTAAAATGTTTATTTACAAAATATAAAATAATTTCCATTTTATAGCACATTGTAAAATTTTCGAGTTTTTTGTACAAACAAAAACAGTTTGTACAATAAATAAGTGTTATAAAAAGCAGAAAAAATACAGCAACAAATACACGTGTTTCTACAGGAGATTTATTTTATTTTGAACAAAATTTATTATACGACCTGTTGTTTAAAACCTGACGTCAATTTAATTTTATTGGAAAAGATTTTGTTTGGCTACCAAAGCAGTGAAAAGTTAAGAACAAGTTGGCCACAAAACCTTTAATTAATGAGAGAATCTAATTATATTTTATAAGTGCTACGAAAGACATTGTACGCGGTTTGCAGACGGTAAAACTTTGTCTTGTGTGGGATCTTAGACTATAAGCAGTTTAATTTGATTGCAATATGATCTGAACGTATTTTATATACTTCCCTTCAGTTGCTCTACCCCCTCGACCCTTAAAGTTTAAGATACGTGACGTACAGAAAGTAATTACTGAACTCAACCCGAGGAACGCTTTAGGTATTGATGGAATTAAGCTATGTACAGACGATTGTAAGATTTTACAATATTGACAATTCACCTTGTAATGGCAATTTTTGATTGCCAGTACATTGTCAGCACATTGCTAGATCTGACAATATTGCAAAGTCTGACAACCGTCTAAACATAGCTTTAGTAACAAGTTGATGAATTTGCCTCGTATTGCAATTAGAATCCTTCTATTTACTTTTAATGCCATATTACAACTAGAGTATTATCCACACCACTGGAAGCTTGCCAAGATCAAAATGATAAAATTGTCCCCCATTCTAACTGATAATGCGTGCATCCCGGATCATAAATTTGGATTTAAAAGTCAGCATAGCAACATTGAACAAACGCATAGATTGGTTCAATTTATAAGAAGAACATTTGAAGAAAATAAATATTGTTTTGCCCTCTTTTTTGATATTTCTCAGGCATTTGATAAAGTGTGGCATGAAGGCCTTATTTTAAAATTGAAATCATATCTACATACTAATAAAATTTATAAAGCTATTGGAAAGTTACAATACTGCCCGGAAGTTCACGGTTGTGGAAGGAGACTTCATGTGTCCGGATCTATATCATCCGGTGTGCCACAGAGGATAATTTTGGGGCCAGTTTTTTATTTGATTTATACTTGTGATATGCCTTTGAGCAGCAATATCCATACATCTACATTTGTCGATGATACAGCCTGCCTTAGTCTGCACGAAAACCCTCACGAGGCTTCCCGATATCTACAAGAACATATTACACAGCTGGAACTATAGTTAAACTTATGGAGAATTAAAGTAAACGAACAAAAGTTTTTGCCCTGCGAAGAGATACTTGTTCCCCAATTCGAATCAACAAGCAAGTTGTTCCTCAACATTCACATGTAAAATACCTTGGTATACACCTTGATCGATGGCTTATATAGAAACACCATATTGACTCAAAGCTAACTTAAATTAACTCAGATACATTGGCTGATTGGTAAACATTGAACAGATTGCTAGATTGTAATTTTTTAATATACAAGTCGCTTTTGAAACCAATATGGTGCTACTGAATACAGCTATGAGGCACTGCTTCATCTTCCAATGTAGAGAGAATCTAAGAGAACGCAAAACAAGATTTTAAGCCTAATAACATCGACTCCATTGTACATCAAAAATTCAAATTTACATCGTGATTTAAATATGCCACTAGTGATTGAAAAATTGCAAAATACGCATCCCCTACCTAATCCCGTGGCTCGTAACATCTTGAATTTTACTGGATACATCCGCTTAAAAAAGAGGGATTCTACGGCTCTAACACTCAACACTCCAGATGAAACTGCTTGAAAATATTTTTGTGCTTATTAGGATATTCTACTACAATAATACTTACATGTATGTACCGACGGTACATCGAATAAGTAAAAAATAATTAATGTGATGATCGTAAAAGATAAGCAAGAATGGTTAAACATACTTAGGTAGAGTGATATAACTTCCTGCTAACAGTGATACACTTACAAATGTATTTAGCAAACGTAAATCAATAATTGTATACACAATATAATCATTTCTCATATTCCATTTCATTGAAAATTTGCGTTAAATAGCTGATGTTAATAACAATCTGTACCCAAGTAGATAGACATGAGTGCTGATGAAGTGCGTGGCTGCACAAAAAAATATCGGTATTTCCCCCAGCTAATAAAGTCTAATTTAATTTTTCTTCTCTTCTTTAGAAACTCACATTAATTAATAAAAATATTTCATTCAACAAAAATTTAAATTACTGAACTTAAGCCCAACTAAGAAATTATTTCTGATCAAAACGATTTTCTTAACAACTTTTTTTAATTTTTGTAAACCAATTTAAAATAAATAAAAATTAAAAAATCTGTAAAATATGTGCTACCACTCAATTGTGAATAAAATCAGAATTAATGGAATGATTTTAATAAATTTAACTCATTTTATTTGTAACGTATGAAGGTATCACAATTAAGAATAAAATTTTAAATTTTCTTTAGTTTAAAATTTTAATGAGTCTTTTAAAATACGATTTTTTAAATTTTTTGGAAAAAATTTATATATTTTTATAAAACTTTCTGAATGTGTCCGAAACTATAAGACTGTTAAAAAATTAATGTAGACGTAATTTAAAGGTCAATTCGTTTCCTATCCTTCGGTGTGATTTTTAATTTAGTCAAAGAACTGGTTCTCAAGTAAATGCAAATTATGTGATGCAGCATCCTCTTTTTTCTTTATAACGGAGATACAGAGTCAATTCAAAAAACTAATTTATATTCATTGGAGCTCAGTATCATATGTACGCAAATTGACTATCAAAGCACGGGCCCTAGAAATCGTGTTGACCTATATAATCTATCTAATATTAGGCTATAATTAAGAAAAACTTTTTAACACTAAATAAATTATTTATTTTTAAATTAGATGTTTTAGCTATGTTAATTACCATTATTTTACATATTATTTATTTCAATTATTTTTAAGAGAGCAATCCGAAATATCGAAGCTCTTAGGTTTTTTATTGGAGTTGCTTCGCTGTCGTCTTTCTCTATTTCTTTAGTTATCTTTGGTAACCATTTCAATCGCATTGCCTGTAATAACAGTAAGTGAAGGATTAGAACATAATTTTCTGCTAATTTTGAACACTTTCGACTATTAAATAATCTGTACTGCCTTACATCTTTGTTCCTTGCTTTTTGAGCTTCTTCTGTAAGTTCTCCCAGAAGTAGGATGTTGGTTTCAATGATTTTTTTTTTCATGAGATAATCACCCCTACTCAGCTTTTCAATTCAAATCGAAATTTTCTCCGTTTGGCATCTTTGGTATTCTGTATTCCGTTCTTCGATTTCTCTTTCGATTCTATGTATTCTGCATTTCGATCGTAACTACGTTTTTGTCAGTTCTTATTTTAGTGACAGACCGTCATTCGATTTTTGTTTGTTTGGCTTCAAAAAGTGATTAATTTAAAAGTTATGTAAGTATTAAATGTAATAGATGGTTTAATTAATGATCTACACAATTTGCTTTGTTTTTTTTTTTTGCACTGAAATGTGATTTTTTTATTATTTATTACATGTACTAGAAAGCATCAAGAATAGAACAGTATAAAAAGTAGGAGAGTGTGATGGCAACGAACGCCGTATTGTCTGCATTTTAAATTAAATTAAAACAAAGAAACTTTATTTTTGTGTTACAATTATGTATAAAAAATTAAAATATCTCCTCCTCTTCACACTGGAATATTTTTGCTACAAAATACCTCTTGCTTATTTCATTGGTTTTTTTGGCCTTTAAGTAGTTAACTTTTAATTTTTTTAATAAAAATGTTCACAATATTTAATTCTTATTTGTTTTAATTGTTAAATCACTGATTTTTTGCACTAAATTTCACTTTTTGCTAACATTTTTCAAAATTGCTTATTTTTTCTGTTCCCATTTCACACGTTTACCATTTTTCGATCGGTGCGTAACTGAACGTAATCGAAACGCAGAATAGGGCTGAATACCTTATGCGCAGTTGGCGTCATCGATCTGTAATGGATATACATTTTTTTTCAGTACTTTTGCGTCAATAGCAAAAGCATACAATTTTTCTGCATTGATTTGCTTTTTACAGTTTGCCAGTGTTATTTTGAAGTTGCTTATTAATTTTTTATCCAAGCCAGTTATTAAGGATGTAGTCTCAGGATTCTCAAAAAAGCGTCTAGCAGTGTTTCCATTAATTATAAACCCGTGCTTTCTTAATTCATCTTGTATCCTTTTCTTCTCAGTTCTTCGTGTCTCTACTAAGTTTTTGTTGTTTCGTGAGGAGACAGTTTCATTACCTTTGATATTTCCATATTTTATATCATATGATAGATGCAAGCAATACTCCATAAATCTAATGCGAGCATGAAGTGGGAAAATTCCAAATTTAAGGGCTACCTCTTTATAGTTCCATCAGATTTATCTTCAAACTCGGAGCTTGTTTCCCACATATATTGCATTTCCAGTATGAGTTGGTATCCGTTAGGGCATTGGCAACTTTTCCATCTATCATAGTCAATTGTAAATCAAATGAGACATTTATAAATGCTGTCAGAAATTTTTACTGCAGTGCTTGTTAAGTTCTTTATTTCTTCTGATATAGAAACCACAATATTTTGTGTTGCATCTCTATTTTCTTTCACATATTCAAATTTTATTGGTTGACATAATAAATTTGATGCAGGCGTCCTATTTATCCATACGTCTTCAAATGCAGGTACAGTGAATGATGATGAATTTGTATATAAACGCATTCTAAGAGGTACAAACGCAGACATAAATATTGTTGTCTATAATCAAAAAATCCAGTAGTCCCATCACAACCCCATTTACAAATTAATACTAGCTCAGACTTGTGGCATTTACTTATATCTTCTTTGCTAAATGTTGATATTATGCTAGAAGCAGTATTTTCGAGGAGACTGGATGATTCAATAGTGGCGCCCGTGCTATTAACGTTCGAAACCGATGGCATGCTTTCCACCATACGTTGTATTCTCTTTGGAGATGCTTTTGGAAGAGCATCTACAATTTGGCCAACTTCCTTCGGTTTGTTTTTGGTTAAAGCACTTCTAAAGGTATCTTTTATAAGGCCAAAACAGTGTTTTTCAATGAGGTCCTCTTGCTTTCTCTTCTGGCTTCTTGGTTGAAGTTCCTCGTATAATTCATTAGGCCTTCCCAATTGTTTCATATCAATCTGTGTAACTAACTCCGTTTTTTAGCCATTGTACATTTCGTTTTTGGAACTTAGTTTTGTTATGTTTTAATTCTTGAATTTTTCTTTCGTACGCTACCAAAAAGTTCTCTATTTTTTTTAGTAGCATCTTCATTTAGTTTTAATCCAAATGAGTTGTCAATTATATCTTGATTTTTGAAAATTTTTCTTGGCGCAATAAACTAACAGGAACGTATTCCCATAGAAGTTTACATACCGCGTTATATTTAATACTAATCTCCATAACCGTTCAATATAGAGTGATTATTCTTATAAAAAAATCCTGCGTTTTTATACCACACAACATACTTTATAAGCACCTTTGCTAATTTTGTCTAATTACCCGGTACTGTGAAGTGTTATTTATTTTAAGTAGAAGCATAATCAGGTAGCACCTCCCGATGCCGCTGTAAAGTAATGCGCGAAAACCTTTTTTAAATCCATTTTTCTATTTAGGTAGAATTTTAGAAATCACAACAGTTGTACATAGCTGATGGGTGAATAAAGGGGAAAAAGTGTAGCGCATTCTATATATTTTTTGAATTACACAATACAATCGGAATATCTCGAGATCAGTTAAATATGTAGTTTGCTTTACCAATTTAAAAAAACAAGAACAATATAGAATAATCTTATATTTTTTTAAAATTTTTTTGTGCTTTGAAATATATTCAGTACAGCCCAAAAACAGATAATGTATGTTTTTGGAAGAGCGAGAAATTGAAATTTTATTTAATAACGACGAATTTTAAATGTATGCACATACATATCGTCACCTTAAAGACGAAATAACCTATCTACAGTTTTCAAAAGTTTACAGGATTTCCCTCTCCTTACATTACATATTTTAATTAAAATGAAACCAGAAATATATATCGGTTGAGAAAATTTTGTTTTTCTAAACACAGCTTATGTTAGTCACTTAGGCTATTTGGAATTGTAAAAATCTGAAACCAAATAACCTATCAGCAGTACTAATTAGTATGAATAAATAAAAAAATAATGATATCGAACGTTGCCATTCGCAATCATTTTTAACGACAAACAGTTGATTTGGGACCCACTAAACTTTCTCAGCACGACAACTCGATCGACAATGAATGCGAACGATAACGTAACCATTTTCATACAAATTTGATACCCACCAAAGCATATTTATATAAAGTATATGCAGGTCTACAACAACTAAGAAAGTACAAAAACAACAGGCGATTTGTTTGTGTAAGAATAATGGATGAATGTCAAAAACAGATGGATACAACCAGACCTGGGCAACTTGCATTACTTTTGCATAAGCACTGATTGAAAAACAAAAATTTTAGTACAAATTTAAATTTGATGCTTGTAGTGCACTATTTTTTGCACTTAAATAAAATCTCTTAAAAGTAATGGATTAATATTGCATTAGCAGCTAATCGCATGACAAAACATACACTAATTTTGTGTTGTCACTAAGCACATCATGAAGTGATGCAATATTATTGCACTATCACATATTGTACATAGTAAAATTGAATAAAACGTGAAAATATTTTTAGGAGATAGCACAAATAAAAAATATAAAATACACTAAAGTTCATTGAGGGCACTTTTATAAGTAAGTAAATACAAATTAACGGAAAAAAACTGTCAAAATAAATACAAACTAGATTACAGAAACAATTTAAAAAAAATTAAAAAGTTTCATACTTCAAGTACGTTGCATCTCGAGCTTATTTGAAAAACCGTGCAATTGACAAAAGATCAGAACTTAAGTTTTCGTTTATTGTAAAGTTATATCTTAAAAAATGGTGATTTTATAAACGAAAAATTCTACCGCTTGAAACAATTTCATCAACTTTTGTCTTTCTCTCGAAAAATTATAAAAAACGTAGTGATATGATTTTTCGTCTTGGATGACGATATGTACATAGGAAAAAATTTACATATTTATGTATGTATGTACACATTTACGTTATATTTTGCACTATATGTTTCACTGATAATGCAATAATACTATTCATAATGTGCTTAGTGGTGCAAAAAATAGTGCACTAAAAATAACAATGCAATGTTGATGAATTACTTTGAAGGGATTTTAGTAAAATGCAAGAAAATTGCACTAATATTATTAAAGTTAGTGCTAATGTAATAAATTTGCATTTGCATTGATTTGGTTTATTGTGGGAAAATGGTCAATGCATTTGCTTATTTAATGCAATAGTCCCAGATGTGCATACAACAAAAAGAAAATGTATGGATAGACAAAACCAAAGTAAATTTATTAATTGATAAACCTTTAATATGTGAAATAAGTATAATAAAGAATACATATGTAATTTAATAATTGAATATAATTATTTTTAAATGTTTTCTAACACATTTTTTAAGTAAAAATTTATTTAAACTTTTTCACATACGTTTTCAGTATACACAATTGTGTATAACAAAGCAAAACAAAACAAAATGGTGTACAAAAATTGTAAACAACTTTTGACATTCAGGCATTCACACTACACGAGAAAAAAATTAATGACCTGAGTACTTGCATATACTTTATATAAATTTACTTTGGTATCCACATACATACATGTATGTATGCATGTTTTTTTTTTGTTTACATTTGTAGCAACTTTAAGGAGCATAGAGTTGCATTTTTTATGCTGCACTTTTCTCATTTCAGCGCTTTTTATTTGTAAAGTAGCGTTTTATCTGTGAAATTTTTGATATGGCAATATGTTAATTTGACAATGAAAAAATTTATTACTTTAACAACGTAAGGTCTAACGACCGACAAGACGATAGTTACTGGGTCGCTCAAACGAACTATAGTGAGTGACTTGTCGTCAGGCGCTCGAGTTGTCGATCGACATCGTGGGTTAGGCTGTAAATTACACTGTGCAATAAAATTAAACTTTTATCGTGATTTCCGATGATTTATTTGTCTCTTTTTTAGTGCGCAACAATCCTTTAGGTACAAATACTGTCGAAATTGAAATTCTATGGATAAAGATTTTTAAAAACAGTTCTAAGTGTTTTTATATAGAAATTAATTTTTATTTATTGTAATGTTAATGATTAAATAAAAAGTTATTTTACGAAATTAAAAAAAAAAATTATTTTTTCATTGAATAGTAAATGAAAAATACTAATACTACTATTCTAAAAATAAATAAAACTTAATAAAACACTAAGAATAACAAATCAAATGTAACTTCGTTTAAAAAAAAAAAAAAAAAAGTAAATTAAATAAATAGTTACTTAGGTTATTTGGTTTCAGCAAATTTTACACTTGCTGATAGGTTATTTGGTAATTTGGCAATAACTTGGTCATTTGTAATATAAGATGTTCAAAATTTTGCACACATATGTGTTATGGTGTAGGGAATAATAATCCATAAAAACTCAATATGTATATGTATGTATATACTATTTAATCAAGGCACGTACCTTATTGAAATGTAATATGAAATATAAATGAAATGTACCTTATTGAAGTGTAATATCTCAAGCTTTGTACATATGTATGTGTTGATCTCATGTTAGTGATTTATTTTCTAATAAATTACTGTACAAAAATCTGTTTCATGTTTTGATTTTGAAGAGAAACACTTTACAACTAGCCCCTTATTTGAAAAATTTTACTTTATTTTGCGCTAAACGTATATTTTTTTTCAATTTAGCCCTTTTTAGCCCTATTTTAAAAAATTTTTACGCTTTTGGAGTTTCAAAAGTTGGCATCACTGGTCTTTATAATTGTTTATCAAACGCTTTCGTCCCTTTTTAAAATGTATGATTAAGAGTTAACGCGAACTTTAACTGCAAAGTCTTCATACAAAACTTGCCGTTAAAGTAGCATAGAGGCTACATTGAAAATCTCTAAAGTATGACACTTTTATTAAACGTTTAAGCATTTATGTATAGCCTTTTTTCGATTTTTGCTTATTAAGCTGTTATAAAGCTGTTACGAAACGTTTATATGAATTAGACCGTTAGTATGAATTTGTTTATATTCAAAATAAAACTTAGTCCTACTGTAATTTAGAGCGATATAATAGCAAGTAAACTTGCAGCGAGAATCTGTTATATTGCACGTTTTCAAAAATGCATTTTAAATAAAATCGATAATATTTCCTATCGATATTTTCCATATTTTAAAACTATCGATTGTATCGATAGCAATATCAATAGTATCCCAGCACTACTGTGAATGCGTTATTTTTCATTCTTTGTTTCATGTGAAAATACCCGAACAACTTCGTAATCCAGGTAAACCAGCGCCCAGCAGGGCTGTATTTTAAATACATGTATTTGAAACACGCATTGAAAATACAAATACGTATTTTGTATTTGTATTTTGTATACATGACGTGGAAGTATTTTGTATTTTAAATACATGTCCCGCAAGTATTTTGTATTTTAAATACACACAATAAATGGAAGTAGTTTGTATTTTAAATACATAAAATAAATGACAGTATTTTGTATTTTAAATACTTAACTTAAACATACATGACGAAGGAAAAGATAAAAGTTTAGGATCATTAAACCGACTTTATGCACTAAAATGTTAAAAATAACAACAGTATTAAGAGGGCTTATATTCAATACCCGCCATACACCAAAAAAAAAATTACTTTTTGATCGCAAATTGTTCACTGATGCCAGCTTAATCTCTGACAAAAATTTCCGAAAAAAAAATTAATATACATAAGTCCTTTTTTTAAATAATTGTGATATCGCTATCAACCGCATGATTTTTTTTTTGATGCAATACCCGCCATACGCCATACATTGAGAATACCGAACGAACAAATTTCCAATTTGAATTACATTTTTTTAATTATGTTTATTTTTTTGTTATTGTTTTGTTATTGAATTCTTTTATGTTAGAAAAAAGTTAAACAAATGCTTAATTTAATAAAATTACATATTAGAGCAAAAAAAATATTTTTATTACTGTGTAATAACCGCTATACGCCATAAAAATATTTGAAGATTTCAGTTGCAATTCCCGACATCAACCATATCGCCACGAATAGAGTAAAATAATCTATTTTTTTATAAGGGTGACTCAGTAGTCATATTTAAAAAATATTATAGAAGAAAGATTAATTCATACCTTAGGAATTTTGGAATGAGACAGTTTTTTCTCTCTCCTGAAAAATTGTGTTTTGGCGTATGGCGGGTATTGAATATAAGCCGTCGATATGTAGTTGGAAAGCTTCCCCAAACAGTCAAGAGCATAAAGCGTTGGGCAACAACATTTTATAATATTTATAATATATACAGTTTTTTCTCTCTCCTGAAAAATTGTGTTTTGGCGTATGGCGGGTATTGAATATAAGCCGTCGATTATATTCAATAAGTTGAACACTGAAAGATGCAAAATAAAATTACCTTTAAATCAAATATAGTTTTTCCCGATTTTCAAAGGTTTCCAAGTTACTCAGAAATTAATGGCGAAAAAATATTTTTAATTCAACATAAATTTTTTTTGTCTTCAAAAAATTATAAAAAATCAAATTGGCAAATATTTTAAATTTTTATTATTTATCGAATAGCTAAGTATACTGGAAATAAAATTAGCCATAAGTAAGTAAATAAGGCCGGTAGCCAGCCCACTTTGACAAACATTGTTTAATACATTTATCCGTAACACACTTGCAATATACGGTTCGATTGCAAAACCATATGAAGTAAAGGAATTATTTTTTTATGGTTCTTGAAATTAAAAAATATAGAAATAATAAGAATATATCGCCGATTTACTCAAACAAGGTCATAACTAAAAAATGGAATTATTGAGTTAATGATGCAGAATTAATCCTCATCGTTATTCATATTGTGTAAAAATTTCATACAAATATCTTGAGAGAAAAATAAAATTTTCTTTTTCCATTAAGTTGTGTATAAATTGAAAACTTTAAACTCGTTTTCTTGCAAACTAGTTTTTTGAGTTATGAAGTTGCACAGTGGCGTATATAAAAAAAAAAGTGGTAAAGAGTCCACAACTTTTGAACCGATTTCGATGCAAGCAACTGTTTTTTTTAAGGAAGTATATTTATAGGCACCCTGTGGTAAGGCAAGGTAGCTCCGAAGTGCCTCAAAATGGGAAACTGCGGGTGTCGAAATTCTTTCGGAGCTGTAACTTTTGTAAATATCTACCGATCTTAATAATTTTTTCAGCGGTACAACAAACGTTAAGAAGCAAAAATAAAACATGCTTAGAGCACCATTTTATCTCTTACAGTTTCCAAGTTATTTGACTTGAAAATTTTGTTTTAATTTTCGACTCTGACTTGTTTTAATCGTTAGTACATAACTTCTTTAGTCCATATTTAGACTATGCAAGTCTTATTGCTAAGCTGATTAGTTTGACGGAGAGAGAGACGAGGGGAACAGTAACGTTTCTTTTCCCCTCGTCCCTCTTTCCTAACAAACTAATCAGCTTAGCAATAAGACTTGCATAGTGTAAATTAGGACTTATTATTTGGCAAAAATCATTTGGTTTTGTTGTTTAAAAAAATAATTACAATTCATATGAAAGAAATTTTCTTTTTTGTAAATTTGTTGATCTTTTATTATAAATAAACTTGTTGTAAGTAACTTGTAAGAAACTCTTGACATCCTACACATAAATGTGGGCAGGAGAGGAATGTTCAAATTTTTCTAACACTATTTTTTCCCCAATAAAAAAATTTTTATAAAATTATATATTGGGAAACAGTTTAATTTAGTTCAATAGTATACATTTAGCTCTTCAAACTGAAAAAAAATATTCTCATACCTGCAATACTTTTCGAAATATTAAAAATAAAATTTTGATTTGATTTTTTTCTTTTTGCCTAAATTGTTGATCACGTTTTCCTTACTTCAAATGTTTCGCAATTTTTCTATATAATCACAATAGAAGATGTAATTGTCTATATATATCTATATATATGTCTAGTATATAAAATGTATACCTTTGGCATTATATCAATCTTAAAATTTATACATAAATATAGTACCTAAGGTGAAAATTTACGTGTTTTTTCTGCTATTAAAAACTAACCCACATTTTGTATTGAAGGTGTTATTAAATATTTTTTTTTATTTAATCACTTTTATTTGGCTCAAACATATAAAAATTAATGTACACAGACAGTAGTATATATACCTACAATGACAAAGCCTACAATGCGCGCACACCCTTATTATGAATATGTTTTTACAGGATATTTGTATCGCTTTTGTATGCCTACACATATCAGTTGTGATGCGTTCAATGTTATTATTTAAACTTAAAATATTTTAAATCCCAAGAAGAAGAAAAATAAAAAAAATGTTTAAACTACTGTGAGCGTCGAAAGAAAGTAAACAGTTTTTTATTAGTTTTTATTATTTACATTAATAAATAAAAATTAAAAAGTTTAATTGTAGTTTAGGAGGCTTATATAATAACTGCCTTATTCATAAAAAATATTTCAATAATATTTCTATGGGAAATTTTTTGACGCGTAAAATCATCAGTGTTTTAAGCTTAAGTGAATTATTTTTGTTTTCATTTTCTTATCGTTTACTGTTAATACATAATAAGGAAGGCTCTTAAAGAAAAAAGTGGGCCTTTGCACTCGGCTGTCTATATTGTGAAAATCCAAATGATCCATCCATCACATCACCATTTGTATATTAGTGTTATTTCAGAATTACTACTTATATCTAAGTCTCCGTCATCAAAAGTAGCGATGAGTGTTGATGCTGTATTATGAAGAAGGTCTGACAAACCAATGACTGCAATTCGATTATCCACTATTATCGGAGATGGTAAAATTTCTGCTTTTTTTAACAACAACGTACTTGATGGCAAAGGCCCAGTTTTTTCTTTAAGCACCTGTTCTTTAAGCAAGATGCTGTCCACCATCCTCGTTAATCTTTTTGTAGATGCAATTGATAGCACATCTACAATTTTGGCAGCTTCTGTTGGTTGGGTCTCCGCTAAAATCAATTTGAATTAATCTTTGATTTAATTTTCCGAATACGTACTTATAAAGGCTTCTTCTTAGATCCTTTTGCTCCTGCATCGAAAGTTATCGTAATCCTTACTTGGCCGATCAAACATCTTTCTATATACATATAACCAATCCTTATTTCTATTCTTACATTTGGAAATTTATTTATTGCATTCACTTATCTTTTTTTTATATAATTAAAAAAAATTAAATTTAAATAATAACGTTGAACGCATCGCAACTGAAATGTATAGGCATGTATTTTACAAGCAACGGATACAAAAGTGATACAAATGACAGGTAGAAACATACCCATAATAGGGGTGTGCGCGCAGGTGGCTTTGCCATTGTGGGTATATATACTGTGTGTGTACATTAATTTTTATATTTTTGAGCCAAATAAAAGTAATTAATTACAAATAAATATATAATAACACCTTGAAGAGGTCATAAAAAATGTGGGTTTGTTTGAATAGCAGAAAAAACACGTAAATTTTCACCTGAGGTGTTATATTTATGTATAAATTTTAAGACTGATAGAATGGCAAAGGCATATACGAGGTGTGCAAAAAGTATTGCGAATTTTGAATTTTCGCGGGTTACGTATATTTGAATTTTGATTTTTTTAAGGCGTTATGTTAGTACTCATGACAGCTGCTTTGCTTGTATGTGTTTTGGCTCGTCTTCGATTTTTACCTATTAAAAAAAAATTAAACAAAGAACCTGTATCAAATTTTGTATGAAAAACGAAATTAAGTGCGCGGATGCATTCCAAATGTTGACTGTGGCATACAGAGAAGCTACCTGGGACCGAAGCAACGTTTATCGGTGGTACAAAATGTTCTCAGAAGGCCGAAAAGATGTGAACGAGGAAGAGCGTGCCGGACACCCGAGCACTTCAACACAAGACGAAAAAATTGATGAAGTGAAGAAAATGGTATTAGCCAATCGTCGAATCACCATTAGAGAAGTGGCTGAGGACCACGACATATCCAGCCTTATCACGAATTCCACATGTAAAAATTTCCGAATCAAATTTTTCGTTCACATGGACTTTAATTTCGTATCATCAATTTCAATAAAATTAAAAACTTATATATTTCCACCTTTTCCAACAGACAAATATATGTAAATAATTTTCTTCATAAATTGTCTAAGTATTTCGCAATCGTATGAAGATGCCAATTGTTCACACTTTCGGAAATTTCCATGTGAAGTTTTATTCATGATAAGCCTGATCGATTGGCTCGTGCCATTCGATTTTTATCAATGATTTGGGCATGAGACGGGTCGTTGCGAAATTTGTACCAAAACTACTCAGTTTCGACCAAAAACAGCATCGCATGAACATTGCTAATGAGCTGTTCTCCTCTGTCATCGACGACACAAATTTGCTCCAGAGGGTACTGGTAAAGAATAGTGGGTTTATGGTTATGACGGGGAAAACAAAGCTCAATCATCTCAATGGAAGCTGCCGCACGAACCAAGGTAAAAATCGAAGACGAGCCAAAACACGTGCAACCAAAGCAGCTGTCAACAATTAACTGAATATTCATAAGTGAGAGACATGAGTACCAACATAATACCACAAAAAAATTAAAATGCGAATGTACGTAACCCGCGAAAATTAAAAATTCTCGATACTTTTTGAACTAACCTCATATATTATATGCCGTTGAATAGACAATTACGTCTTCTATTGTGATTACATAGAAAAAACTAAGAAACATTTATTTTTATTATTTATTTTTATTTTATTTTAGTTAACGGATATGAAGTATCATTCAAGATTCAGTACACCGTTTGGAGCTTCAGCGTGGTAAAGAGCGCGCAACGTCCAAGTTAGGACACGTTTAACGTGGTACAGGGGGACCGAGAGATTGTCGGTATAAGCGATCAAACTTCACATCATTGTGTATAGGGTACATAACTTACCCAGGAATGGAGAAATGCGTTCCAAAAGCGGATGAACCAAATAACGATGGTCAACGGTATGTTTCCAGCAGCGTCTGTCCCCCATGTTAGAGGCGGCTGCAAGCGGGCGTCCGATTTGGAACAAACAGCTCGCTATACAAATTTGTTTAAAACTCTCATATTTTTTTTTTTGAGAACAAACGTGATACCCCTCCGTTATTGCGGGTTGCTTGCTGGCCTGATCAGCCGAAGTGTAGAAACTATACCATCAACGAAACAACACAAAATAATAATGAAAGAATCATTTGAAGTAAAGAAAATGGTATTAACAATTTAGGCAAAAAGAAAAAATTTGGAAAATTTAATTTTATAATCAAAATTAAATTTTCATTATTTCGAAAAGTATTGGAGGTATGAGAATAATTTTTTTTTTCATTTTGCAAAGCTAAATGTATACTATTGAACTAAATTATTAAGATCGGTCGATATTTAAAAAAGTAACAAGCTCCGAAAGAATTTCGACACCCGCAGTTTCCCACTTGAGGCTCTTTGGAGCTACCTTGGGTGCCTCCAAATATACTTTCTCAAAAATTCAACAATCTTCTTTCCAAAACAGTTGGTTTTAACGAAATCGGTTCACTAGTTCAAAAGTTCCGCTTTTATTACCACTTTTTTATTTCACGCCACTGTGCGTTGTTTGAGCAAATGAGCGATCTGTACCCAATGCAGCGTTGCCACTAGTGGAAAAATAAATTACACAGCTGCAAGTCTAAAATAGTGCAAACCCGAATGAAATAGTGCAAAAATCTAAGAAAGAATTATTATTTTTTTATTAGCTTTTTAGTAAATTGGAATTTTAAACGAGATATTTTTTTAACATATAAAAATCATACAAAAAAATTTAAAATGTAGCAAAAAATTCACTAATTCACAAATATTTACTTCAACGAAGAATAATTTACCACTTTCCTCTTAACATTTTGTCAAAATTTCATAAAATATTCTTTAAAACAGGCCAGGAGAAGGTTCTCAACCCTTTTCTTTTCTCAATTTAAACTCATTTAACTAGAAGTACTGAGCGATACTTATACATGCTTTAGTTTTTTTAAGCTAAAACTATTTTTTCCAATTTCTTTTTGTCATTTTAGACTCATAATTTGCACCATAATTTTAAAATCGATAACTGCTAACTCATTTTTGGGGTATCAGTTTTAATTAAGTTCAGTTTAAAAAAAAAACTCTCAACAGAAGCGTTTAAGAATGGTAATATCACAACTTTTAAATTTAGAAAGAGAATATCGCCAGCACAGCTTTTACTTTGAAAAATTTTAGACCAGTCAATTTCAAAACATCCAATTTATCACATATATTAAGGTCTTTATGGTCTAGCTTAAAAAAGGGAAATCGATTTTTATTTCAATGATTGTGCAAGTTTTGGTTCTACTACATCAATAAAAATTATAAAGGTCATCATGAAAGTTGCTTTTTTTATATAAAATTTACTAAAATATTTATACAATACATTTTGTTGTGCCTCGGAAGAGTATTTTAAGTAGCTAAATTAATATAACTTCCACTTTGCTGTATAACAAGCTGCTCGTTTTTATTGGTCAACCATAAATAACTCATTTTGTTTCACAAAAAAATGTGCTTTTATGTAATTAGACAAAAAAAAAATTTGCACAACTTTGATTACTTCAGCTTTTAATTTGCACAAAAACAGAGATTCGCTTTAAAACATTAAATTAAAATTAGTCAAAAGTCCAAGATTTATTCAGTTATTTTGGAATGATCTTCAAAAATTTACAATCTTCAATATAATCTCAAGACTTCATATTGTTCCAGAGCACTTTCAATGCCACAAGCTGTTAATTATAACAATTGCGATATAATATGTGATAAGTTTGTATGGCTCTCTAGTGGGAAATATCGTAGAAAGTTTGCATTACTTTTGTAATAGGATCCAAATATTCTAAATATGTTTAGTATAATTAGGGCCTTTTTAAAAATTTTATTTGACTTTTATTAAGACTTACAGCAATATGGGTTTCTTTATATCTTTATAATAAACTTTGTTGGAGACATGGAGATTTCCCGCAGGCATGAAGTTTCGCCTGTAGAATTTTGTAGCACATATACATAACTCGATTTTGTCTTAAGTCGACTTATGCTGTTATCGCTTTAAAACATATAAATATAAATGCCATTACATTAAAATAGTACAAAATTACACAAAAAATTTATGATGCAAAAATAGTGCAAAGAACTTAAAATAGTACAGATTTTGCACTATTGCACAGAAAGTGGCAACGCTGACCCAATGGCTTGGTAACCCTTCATTGACTCTTCGAAACTCAATCTGAACGCTACATAACGTAAAAAATATCAGTTCGTAGCTTATGCAGTAAATATGAAAGAGATATATGAAAATATAAAATGATTTCTCAGTAGAATTCAGTCCCGTCGTTATTTGTGGAATAATGTGCCGATTTAAAAGAAGTGGTTATGCTTAGATGATACACAAAGACCAATTGCTATAATCTAAGCTGGCCAATAAAGAAAGAAGAGCATGCATGGGTGGCGTTTGGAAATGTATGTCACAATTGGTTTGGAAATATAATTGCTGTAAATTACGAAGAACTGGTACAAGAACTTCTTCTTTCATATCAAGAACTAGGATGCAACGTGTCACTAAAAATACACTTATTACATTAGTATTTAAATTTTTTTCGTGGTGCCGTGTCTGATAAGCATGATGAAAGGTTCTACTAAGATTTTTCGCACATGGAAAAAAGAAAGTGGTGAACAGAAATGTTAACTGATTTCTGCAGGGAAATCAACCGTTTATTTGTAAGATTTTTTACTTTTATCATAATAAATACGTGTTTAATATTTTTATATCAGTATTTCATATTAAATAAAAAATTCTGAAAACTAGAAGTGATGGAAACAATCTGTGAACAGATTGAAGTTCTTGCTCCCGACATTTTTTTAATTTTTTACAGAACAGTGTAATTAATAACTACTTAGTGTTGGAGGTATCCGTAACCTCGTCACTACATCACCACTTTTCTGCTGGTTTACGCGCATTGATTGTAATGGTATTCACACTAATTTTGAAGACTCTCAAGATAAGCGATAATTAATATTTATATGGAAGGGAGTTTTCCCCTGCTCTTGCACCACTACTTTTCTACTTTTACACCACTACTTTTCCGCTGGATTACTCCCGTTAATAAAAAGTAATTCTCACCGTTGTTACGCGCCAGCTTGATTGTTTAATAAAAATACAAAAAAAAAATTTCAAACATACTAGTGCCAATCAAAACATTCGGGGCATGATTTAAAAGATCTTAAGGCTAACTATATCTAAAGCACTTGTGGTTCTCAACCTTGTTTTGACTCGTAGACATATAACACGCTCATCATACCTATGAAGTATGCAAAGTGATATTTGTTACATAAAAGAAAGAGAACAAAAAGACAAAATAATTGTGATAGACTATAATGTGTATAGACTATCATCTAGGATACATTTCTCCCTCCTAATTGAATAGTTAAACCCTTATGACGGATTAGTACCCTTTATTTACCACCTGTCCCTAAAAAAACTATTATTTTACTAACTTGAAGATACTCATTATGCCTGTTTTCCCTTTTAAAAAATTTAGTGATTCATTCTTAAAAGTTTACAAAAGAGCAAAATTATTTATTGTAAAGAAAAGAAAAAAAAATCATTATTGATTTCATACATATATTATAAACAAAAATCCATATTCAATACAAGAGAGAAATATGAAAGTATTGATAATGATAATAATTATATACGGCCTTATGTACGAGTATAATCAAAAATTGGCATGAATTTAGCATAAGTGGCAAAATTTAGCATGGTCTTAAAGTATTTTGCCATACAATTTTACATTAAAAATCATGGTAGGAAGCAATAATGTGTTAAAACTACATTATATAGAGGAACTCGTCAACACGTAGTTCAATTTTGTCACTTATGCCAACTTCATACCAGTTTTTTATTATAAATAAGGCCATTAATGTTTTACATCACTGGTGGGCGCTATTAATGTGTTGGTGAACTGTCAATGTATTGACGTTGTGAGCTACAGACCAAACACAAAGCCATACAGTTAAAATATTAATTGAAAATAAAACATTTTCTAAGCAAACAGTCATTTGTAAAAAACATTTTCAGACTTTATTTTGGTATGGTTCACTGATAGCAACTATTTTTTTATTTTTTCCAAATAAATATTTGTATTTTTATTTTAAATTTTTCTCTTTCCCTACTATTAAACTTATGAAAAGCATCATAAGTCTTTAAATTACATTTTCTTTTTTTTCCTTAAATCTTTGATAACATAAAAGCATTGTATGTTACCAATTGTGTTATTTATAATAAAATATTTTTCGCATATCATAAATTTGAAAGGCAACACGTGTCTTTGCTGGATAAATATTCTTGAAAGAAATATGTAAGCATCCGCCTTATGTGCATTCGTCTCTGTCTCATCGACGACTAAATTAAAGCGGTTAATAATACGTGTGAATCAGTGTTGCCAGTGAAATTTCGAGAAAGATACATTTTAATTCCCAAAAAGATACATTTTGTAAAAAAAAAATTTAAAATCCATTTTTAACGTTTAACATTTATTAACATAACATTTTTATTTCATATTTAATGAATATTGTAAAGAAAATGATATCATATAAATTCATTTTTATATTCATTTAAGTCATAAATATTAGGCATGTAATTTTAAAAAATAATAAGCAAACTTTAAAATTAATTATATGTAACTATCTTTGGATGTTATCGAAACAAATTCGTTTTTGTTAAAATTAATATACGAGTTAAGGCGCTTTTACTAAGGCCATTATATCAAAAATTTCATGTATGTAAATTTCTTGAAAATAAAAACATGTTCATATTTCCTCAGAACAACTTAGCACTACTAGTAATCCTCTATTTAGGTGGATCGTATGTTGAAACATCCTTAATGTTTTCTTTCACCATTATTAAAGCTGCTATTGTATTAGTATTGAGTCGGTTACAATGATCAGTCTTAATAAGTTTTAGTTGGCTAAAAATTCTCTTCACACATGCATTCGAAAATGGAAGTACAAATGTTAAACAAACTACTTTTTTAAAATTTTTAAAGATCGGCTCATTAATAACATTTTTTAAATTGAACACTTTTTCCCAATACTCATCAGCGGCCATGTCACTGTTTAACCCAAGCTCTTGGTGGTTGAGGAGAGCGTGCTCACGCCATTCCTTATGCAAAGCATTCTGGTCGATAAAATTTAACAAAGACGGAAATTTTTTTGATACAACAGCTAAATCCTTTTCTTTAAAAGATTGAGCTTCCTTTAAATTAAACATATTTATAATATTAAATATTTCATCGGTAAACACGAATTTTAAATTTATTTGTTTTAAAACTTCGATATAAAATTATTGGCAATTTTTTAGTAAATCATATTTCTTATGCTGATCTTCTATTAGGGTAGCAAGAGAAGTATGAGCTAAAACACCTAAGTAAATTTTTTCAATTGGTAAAATATAATTTGGATTTGAAAATTCTATTTTCAAAGCATCTGTTGCCTTTACATAGTTAAATTCTACATAGTTGCTAGCAATTGTTTTAATTAATTTTTCAACTTCAGATTGCAAAAGGTGTAAAAGCCTCGTCTTCCGCCTGGAATATTAGGTTAAAATCGTTTAAAAGTTCTAAATTGTATGACATAAATTCCAAATAAATTTTTGTAATGTCATTACTTAATAAATCAAAAACTTCTTGGTTGCCTTTAGTGGGATTTTCGAATAATTCCAACCGAAAATATTCTGTTAAAGCAGTATATTGCTCCAGAGTTCTATCAACGCACGACTTTAGTGAAAGCCATCGTGTTGCTACTGGACTTAAAATTTTATGGTTCTCTACTTGAAAGTAATTTTGAAATTCTTGAAGTTTGGATATCCTCTTTGAACTTCTACAGTGTCCTGCGATGCTTCTTAACATGTCTTCCACTGTTCCTGGTAATTTTGCACAAGCTTTTGACGCTACTAGATGTATAAGATGGCAACTACATTTAATGCATACAATGTTCTGTACAGACTTTTTTAAGTGACTAAAAACATAGTTATGATTTCCAGCCATAACATTTGTTGTGTCAGAGGAAAATCCAATCAAATTTTCAAAAGGCACAGAATTAGTACGTAGCCAGTTTAAAAGTGCCTCACTGAGGTGTTCAGCTTTGCCACTTTCTGTTTCAAAAAGATCCAAAAAATTAGTTTCAACTTTTTCATTGTCTGGATGGTATCTAATATATAACACAAAAAGCACATTGCTTCTTAACAGAAATGTCTGTGGTCTCATCCATTATAATGCTAAAAAATTTCCGGGTGTACTAATAATTTATATTATCTCTTGTCTAAATGCTGGTCCAATTAATCTTGTGACTATATTAGTTGCCTTTGTTCGGCCCAAATGAATTTTTCGCGCAATTTTGGAATCCGGAGGCGTATTTGCCAAAAATGGAATAAATGAGTCATATAGAGAAAACTGAAGATTATTGTTGGCAAGAAACGTGCAAATTTTAATTTCGGCTCTTTTGGCATGATCTTCATGGTTTGAAGTAACCAATTGTTCGATTGGTTTGCAGTTCTTTATTGCATTCCAATTTTGTATATGCTTACATGAATTCAGTTTGTTTAATACTGGCTTATGGTTTGCTACTGTTATTTCACAATCTTTGCAAAATGATACGGCGTTTCCCTTAGTAATTTTTTTCATTAACCACCCATTGTACTCTTTTATTAACAGCCATTTATCATTAAAATTGTACGTGTTCTTTTTTGGAGAATGACCTGTAAATTATAACGAAATGCCAATAATTCCATATAGAAACATACTTATGTACATACAATTTGCTTCAAATGTAAAATTCACTCTCATTTTGTTTATATCTACAATAAGTATATATAATATAATATTTCCAGTCAGCTTTTTTAGGTTTCTTTTTTTTAATTTCGGGATTAAAATTGTTTTATTTTATAAAATTATTACACAAAAACGGTCTGAAATTACTAACTGTAAAAAATTTTGTTTTCTTCCTAAAATGTCATCTTAACACGCATACACAAGAATAAGTAGACGACAGAACTTAGAAAACTTAGCAACAAAATACATGTTATTTTTGTATTTAGTTCTGACTGTAGTATTCATAACGAAATGATAACTTCAAAAAACTTTATCAGAGACGGATAGTTTAATATTTTATTTCTGTTCATTTTGCGTACAGATTCAAAAGATACGAAAAATTTCGCGATTACACATGGTACGTGAAGTCATCAAAAGATACGAAAAATTTATCTTTCGTATCCTAATGGCATCACTGGTGTGAATGCTCTCAGCACAATTGTGAAAAGAAACGCGCATCAATGTTTTAAGGTAGAGGTCCATAGCTCGCTTTTTGCGCGTTATGCTTTACACGCGTTTCATCCTCTTGTTTCATTCTATACTTTGTTCGCGTTGAGTTACATGCACTGCTTTTCATGCGCCATTTTATTTTTGTTTTGATCAGCTGTGTGCGTTTGTTTATAAATACTTATAAAGAAAAAATGGAGAGTGAAATCGAGTTTTTAAAAGAATTTGTGGAGTTAGTCGAGTTTGTATATTTAATTTTATGTGCAAAAAATGCCTATGAACAATTTCAAAAAAGAAAAGGTTTTGGGTACAGCCGTTGTATTTAGAACGGAATTTAAGTGGGTATTTTGAAACCACATTTAAAAAATTAAAACTTCTGAACCTGAGCAATTTCGAACCGCGACAAGAATGTCTGCAGATGTCTTTGACTATTTATTCAGCATTTTAAAAGATAGTCTTGAGAAGAACTCGGCCAGGGCTATTCCAGCAGATTGTCGGCTGTTGTTGACTTTAATGTAAGTAAATTGAAAATTACATATAAATGAAATGTAAGCACATTATTGGCTTAAGCAATAACTTTTCTAAGCAGCTATTTAATACAGATTTAGCGGAGATGACACTCAGTACGTAAAAGTAATCGATAAATAATATGCAAAATTTGTTACTGAGAAAAGTGTGGTGAAAAGTTAATTAAAATACATCGCATTAATGAAAATATTCACATATTTTATTAAACAAGTTTTTTTTTACTAAGTAATTTTTTTTATTGAAAAAAAAAGAAAAAAATTATCCACGGCAAAATAATATTTATCGAGAACGTAAGAAATAAAGTATTATTTAACATCTTTAGCATTCAAGAACAGCTGACTTTCTTTCATGGTGCTTGTAACGCGTACAAAAGTAGAAAGTAGACATACGTTTTGCTTTGAACGCGCCTACGCGTTCTGCGCTTTTTGCAGTGTAACTTGTCACATACTATTACATTGATTCTACTTTTTTGACAGATGCATAGAAAGCGTAACGCGCAAAAAGCGAGCTATGGACCTCTACCTTTACATTAACATATTCGGACAGGGAACGAACTTGAAACGGACTAACTTATGGTGAGAGTTAATATAATGCAAAAAAATAGAGTTTAAAGAATAATAATCACTTAGGCGAAGTTTACATCTGTGTGCCATGTGCCCAAAAAAAGCGTAACCACTAATTACTAATGAAAAACTGTTTGAACATGAACACGTGGAACATTTCCTTTAATTTATTTTATAGTTATGACTGTTCTTTAGCGATAAATTTTATTTTTATCTCCATTTACTAAAAATTAATAAGAACTCTTTACAAAGCCGTCAACGAAAGACCATCGATTTGAAACATAACTGTGCTGAGAGCATAATAAGCAACATGTCACAAACCTTAGTTACAACTAAATCTATGGATATCTAATCCATATAAAAATTTAAAAAATATAAAAAAATCCTGGGTAAAGATCTTCGTAAAACATGAAATATGTTTAACTGAAAAAAAAATATTTTTGATTATTTTTTTACAATTTTTTTTTTTAATTTTCCAACCCTGGTACCATAATTTTGATTTTTCTGGTTTTCAATAATTGATTTCTACCTAATCACTAAAGAAATAATTAGTTTTATATACCAGAAGAAGTTTAAGTTTTCCAGGTCTGGAGCTATATTTTTTGTTTTTCTTATTTTTTATGCCAAACTATTTCTTTCTAAAACATAAAGTATATTTAATTTGTAAACAAAAATTTGTTAAGTGAACAAAGAAACAAGGAAATAAGAAGAAAACTAGTTTTATTTAGTTACTTCAATATCCAAAAAAAAGTTAAAATTTTCCAGCTCTGGAGCTGTTTTTTTTTTATTTTTATAATTTTCTATACCAAACTTTTCTTTCCAAAACATAAAATATATTTAATTTATAAATAAAAAGAAAAAGATTAGTTATTTTTATATATCTTTTTCTGATTTTTTTCCACCAATCTATTTCTTTTAAGAATGTAAGATATGTTTGATGTATAGAGAAAAAGAATAAATTAGTAGTAATAGGTTGCTTTTGTATGTCAAAAAAAATTTTTTTTTCAAACCTGGAAAATTTTTTTTATTTTATTTTTTATTTATTTATACTAATTTTATTCGAACTGAAATATAAAATAAGTTTATTTAACAAAAAAAAAGCAAAACTTAGTTTTAGCTAGTTTCTTTTACATGGCAAAATAAAGTTTAAGTTTTCCAGCTCTAAAACGATCTGCTCGATAATCTGCTCGGTACCAATCTATTTTGGATAATTTTTGACTCACCGTTCACAGACCGAAGTCTCTAACTTTTCTGGTAGCTTCGGAAAACCGATTTCACGTACACCAGACGGGCATACGGACGAACGGACAGACGGACTTATCGCTTATTCGTCTTCCCTATTCATAAGGACCCAGAATATATATACTTTATAGGTCGCATATTCATATTGTGGAAATTACACACGGAATGACAACCCTATACATATTCTTTACCATTTTTAGTGAAGGGTATTAAAAAAAGCAAGAGTATGGGATAATAATAATAGCCCTTTTAAACAAAAAAATTTTTGTGTAATTTTTTCAGCGCTGTCTACTGGTTCCGCATTAATTTCATGTGCTATATTTCCATTAATAAATTTTCTATTAATAAAAAACTTAGGCACTGAATTGATATTTTTGCACACATAGTATGCCTTTCTTGTTGACACTATAGCCCAGAGGGGTTTGATTCTTTAACAGCTCAAGTTGAATTAATTGAAGATATGGTAAAAAAAAATTGTGTTCTGAGAGGCAGAATAAGAAGAGACTAAAAATAAATTAGAAATAGTAATACAAAAAATTGTGGTCTTAAAAAATGCAACAAATTGCATCAATAGTTTATAGTTCTAATAACGAAAATTTAGAAACTGAATAATCCACAAATGACTAGTTCATTCAGCATTTAAATGTGCTGACTGAAATTAAATTTTTATTTCATAAAAGCTTTCTCAGAAAAAATCGCCAAGGATTTACCTTTGACACTTTACAAAAACACATTTACGTACATAAATTTTACGTATGTACATAAATAAAAGTTCGGCTTAATTTTATTTTGTATTCAGTATGATTTGACAAACTATTTATTAAGAAAGCATTGTATCTGAGGTTTTGATGTTTTTTAAGTTTTTAATGGCAAAATGTTTGTTAAGAAAGCAATGAAGATGATTTTTTTTAAGTTTTTAATATTATTAAATGTTGAAAAAAGTTGGTAAATGCATATTTTATTAGTTTTAAATACATATTTTTTTATTTTTACTGCATATTATATGTACAAAAAACGTGATTTTAAATGCATGAAAATCCTATCCCTATTAATAACTAATAATTGAAATAGTCATATTAATAGTTAATATTTAACTTTGCTTAATTTAATTAATTATTTCATAATTTGAAAAAAAAATTTAAAGGTAGTTTTAGTTTATGAATTTTTATATTCCCCCTTATCGTGATTGACGTATTTCGACTTCGACTACGACGATTTTGTAATAGATTAAAAAATAGTTCAACATTTTGTCTTGAATCTAGTACCAAACTGTCGTAGTCGTATTTGACATACGCCAACCACGATAAAGCAGAATAATAGTTAAATTTCTTCAATTAAGTACTTAGCAAACTTTTTGTAAACGTTTTAGGAGAAAATGTTGACAGAAATGCATGTTGGCAAAAACGAGTTTTATATACATACATATAATTTAGTTGATGTATTTTAGATTAAGTATAAAGTTTAATTTAATGTTTAATTTTTTTGGTATTGAAGGTTGTTTTAAGAATTGATTTGGTGTTTCACATGAAATTTGTCTATACTTTTCGCATATGGCACGATTTATAATTAATGTGATCGATACAGATTTCGCAATATTATTTTTGATGTTTTGTTTTCCGTTGACTTTGAAGTCACCGCAAGGAACATATTCTAATTATAATGCAGTGACCAGGTTTAAAAATTAGCACTTAAAAATCTTTGAAGTAAAAGAATAAGTCGTCAACGTAAGGGGAATAATAAACAAATCTTATGACTCTTACCTTAATGTCAATTTTTGTTGCTTTGTTATTAACCAACTGATATTGATAAGTTTTAACAAATATTTGGGGTATTCACATCAGTGTCTGAAGTATCTTAAGTGTCATAATGTCTTAACATTTTAACATAGTTTAAAAAAATTTTTGTTGTGACTCAAAGAAAAGCGTCATAAAATATAAAGACTTTCTCAGCTATGTTTATTGTTTGTCATAACTACAGGTAGAAATGCGTGAGAGTTTACCAACGAAATTGAGAGAGAGGGAGAGAGTAAGCAATGTACAAAGCAGTGATGGGAAATGTGGCACAATCGTGCCATTTTTGGCACTATTGGATGTTAGCTGGCACTGTGGCACTCTCGCTCCTATTATGGCACTTTTTGGCCATTCGATCAATAACCGGTAAATAAGTTTTTTGTGTGTAAACAACTAATTTTGGAACGTGTGTTTTGTGATGTTCATGGAGTTTTCTAGCTATACACAATAATGTATCATTTAAGGAACATATTATACTAAACGAACATCAAGTGTTAACACTTAAATTATATAAAAAGTAATTTGGCACTATTCAAGTGATTTTGGCACTATTTAGAAACAGATTCGGCACGAAATCAAGAATTCCAATTCCCATCACTGGTACAAAGATGCTAAAACCAAAATACAAATAAGTACAATATTTATAATTGTAAATTATGAGGGGTTGCTCACAGCAGTCATAGTTTTTCGTGTTATTACTTTAAAACGTGTTAATTTATGAGTACCATTTGAATATCAAAATTAATTTAAACTATTGTCTATTGACATTTTTATATTGTTACAAATTTATTAATTTGAAGATTTGGCTTGTTTTTATGGTTAAGCAATTGTCTATATGCATTTCGTTCCCAAATGTGGCAGCTAATGGTAAAAAGGTGGTGGAAAACAAAATAGATGCTCAATTCTAATAAATATGCTTGTTTTGTAAAGATTTTTGTTTGAGGCTTTCAAACTTATTATGTTTGTATATTGTGATTCTCAATATAGTATTAAGATTCTTACTATAAACATACGAAGTTTGTTAACTAAGTCCAAAAATTTTTTGGGTTGAAGTCTACTGATGAGTTCCAAAAGCGGGAACGAAATGTATATAGACAATTGCTTAGCCATAAAAACAAGCCAAATCTTCAAATTAAATAAATAAAGACTATGAAGTCCACTCGAGCAATAATATTGGCAATTGTCAAATTCGATAGCCGACACAAGATATTCAGGCTTATTATTAACAGCAACCATCAACTGGGTGAAAAGTGAAAAAATTTGTCAACTATGGTTGAAATAGGTATTACGTAAACCAGTTGATAAAGTTGTGAAGGATTAAGTAGGTATTCGCAATTCTGAATATGCATTTGAAGGAAAAAATAATAATAGCTGAAAAAATAAGCTGCAGTGAGAGGCCTTTGCGATGTCCAACTTTCCTTCCATCAAACCTTTCAATTTGCTTTTTGTTGCTCATAATATGCGACCTGTGCATAAAATCAATTATTTTGTTTATTTCTAACGATATTTATTTATATATTTCTATTTATTTACTACTTACATTTCGATTGAATATATATGGCCCCTATTATGATTTACAACCAAATGTATTGTTTAGTTGTAGTTGTAAAATTTTTATTATGGATTACAACTTTTTTCACCATGAGACAAGACAACTGCTTTTTATCCGTTGTATTCTGGTTTTTATTTCGGGTGTTGTATTTGTTTTGCTTCATCATTCCAGACTCCAACCAATCCCATTTGTCAACCAATATTGTTGCCATATTCATAAAACATGAAATCTAAAAATAAAACACAAGGCCAAAACTTAAACTGCCTTATTCATAAAAATTATTTCAGGTTTATTAAGCGCTTATTTGACATATTTCTATGGGATCGATATTTTGATATGAAAAGTAGGCTGAGTTTACATCTGGCATTTCTTGTGTGCCATGTGCCCAAAAAATTACTAATGAAAAACTGTTTGATTCGGACATGCATTTACTGATTTAAACTGTTTCCAATCATGTTGGATTCTATAAAATGTCTATTAGTTATATATGAAACTGTTTAACTTAATAAATACGTGTCTGAATCAAACAGTTTTTCATTAGTAATTAGTGGTTATGCTTTTTTTACGCATGTGTGGCACATGGCACACAGATGTAAATCCGGCCTTAAGAACACAGAATTAATTTTAAACTTTATTTTTAGGAGACTTAGTTTTAAGTAGCTATTTAAGATTTTTTTCTGGTCAAGGAGAATTAAATGACAGTGGAAATGTTAGCAATTTATTTAATGAAAAAGAAAGACAAAAGATAATATCATTAATTTTACAGCTTTATTGAATGTTTGTTTTGCTCATCAGTTTTTTTTTCCTTAAAATTTCTTGAAAATTTAAATTAAATTTATGTATTCTCTACCATGAATAGAAATTTATTGACCCTGTTGTTACTATTCAATTAATATGTGTTATTGAAAATATTTTAGTTTATTATTTATGATTTTTTAACGTAAATTTAAATAATAATAAAAATTATAAATTATCAAATTCTATATTATTTTCGAAAAGCACAATACTAAACCTTTTCTGTAAGCTGCGTTTATAAATTTGATGTTTACTAATATTTGACTTAAGAATGACATTTTTTTTGTTGTCATAAAAAGGAAATTATATTTAACTAAAATTGCAACACCATGTTTGATGCCACTTAAAGATCTAGTATTCCATATATTTCATGATTAATAATATGTAGGGGAGCGGGTGTGATGGGTAATCCCCCTGCTCCTATCGCATGTTGGTCAAAATGAGACCACATATGGAGTATATTATTTCATATGGAAAAATAATTTTTAAAATCTCTTCACAAATGACGGAGAAATCGGTGAACATAGAAAGAAAAATATACATACAGCTGCAGTAAAAAAATAGCACTAAATTCTTGGTTGGTATATATTAATAAATTTTTCTTTCATTTAGTTCACGATCTATTCCAGCGGCTCATAATTAAAATAAAACACAAGACTTGCCTGAATTTCATTGACTTTTATTAGAAAAACTTACAAGTTACGTTCAAAAGTAAAAATTTTGGCGGTAAAAAAGAGCACTAATCATGAAAAGTAATACCAAACGAAACGACATTTCAAATAAACTATATACAAACTGAAGTTAATAAATCAATATTTTATTGTGTGGCCTTTGTTGGCAATAACTGCATCGCAGTGTTTCGGCATGGAGTTAACCAAGTCTTTTAACCTTTTTTTGGGTATTCTATCCCACGACTGCTTAACTACAGCCCAAAGTTGCTCGTTTTTATTAGGTTTTACTTCACATACCCTTTTCTTGACATCAGGCCAAAGATTCTCTATTGGGTTTAAGTCTGGCGATCGCGCAGGCCACACCATGACCTTAATATTGTTGCTAATGAACCACTGCGAGTATTTTTTCTGGTATATTTTGGGATGTGGTCTTGCTGGAAGGCCCAAAACAATTGCATTTCTTCTTCGGCGTAAGGAAACATTACATTTTCTAATATTTCAACGTAAACATGTTGATCCATTGTAGTTTTTATCCAGTGTATTGGTCCCACTCCACACCATTATGCTTAAACTTCCATGCTTTACTGTCTTGCATGTAAATCTTGGATTATATGCTGCATTCTGAGGACGTCTTACAAATAAGCGAGAGCCTTTTCCACCATACATTACTTTGATTTTGTCCGTTCACAAAATGTTTCTCCATTTACTAGCTGGCCACCTCAGGTACTCTTGTGCAAACTTAAGTCGTTTGTTCACATGCTGCGCAGTCAACAACGGAACTTTTCTTGGACTGCAGGCTTTTAAATTGTGTTCCCGCAGTCGATTGCGAACTGTTTCCACGCATGCCTCTATCTGGAACTCTTTTTGAGGTTCTGTGGCAGGCTTAAATGGGTTCTTTTTACTTTGGCGAATCAATCGCTTTACCAACCAATTGGACATTACGGGCTTTCACCACGCGTTTAAATTTGTTTACATGAGTGATTGCATTGCATATCATTTTATTGGAGCAATTAAGTAATTTTCCTATTTCACAATACGTTTTGCCTTCAAAATCGAAATAATTGTTTTTAATAATTTATCTCTTTACCTCTGTGCAATGCTCTCCACGTTCCATAACTGAAGATTTCAAAAACAATTTGTTACATCAATTTTTTGTGTATTTTAAGAAACACTTTATCTTCTATAGGTTTCGCGACAAACTAAAGAAGTTATGCAAAAAGCAATGTTTGCTGCTATTTTACCGTCAATTTTTTACTTCACTCCAAATATTCTTTCATATAAAAAAAATCATATCCAAAACTGTTTTCTCAGAAAGGATATGCATTACATCACATCACAGTGCAATCAAATATAAAAATGATTGGGTAATAAAAATTTTAAATAAAAAGGAAGTACTATAACGGTGCTATTATTTTTACCGACACTGTACCTGATAAACATATAACATTCTCCTTTTTTTCAAGTCGGTTAAAAAATAAATTACAAAAAAACACCTAAAAATTTCAAAAGTAGAAGCACCAGTAAAGAAGTATATGATTTGGTTGTTTTCGTGGATAGGGATTACAATGAATCTAGGACAGTGAACCGCACGGCATACCACAATTGTGGACAACAAAATCACACATGCTTATGCTCTTTCATTTAGTCGTCACTGAGAAAGCGACGAATGAAGTTGTGCACGCATGTACGAATTTTTTCCTGGTTTTTTTGTTTAGTTTTTTTGAGCACACCGAACGAAATTAAAGTTCCAATTTAATAAATTTGTACAGCAAAAAGTAATTATGGAAGCTAATAAATATTTAGTGACAAAAAGTACTTTTGGCAATATGCAATTCATTATATATTACTTTCGGTTTTATTAATATAAAAGTTGTGGTGTTTTAATATATTAATATGTAAGCAAGCTTACACGAAATCTTTTTTTTTTGTCATGCGTGGTCAGCTTATGCATATCTTTCGAATAATTAATACGCCCTCGCATGCTTATATTCCTATACCTTTGTCTGTAGAGATATGTAAATATGAATACATACATGCATATTTATGTATGTATGTATGTGCAATGTATATTAAAAAAAAAATTCCTATTACAATTTCTATATACATACATACATCAAAAAATTGTTTTAGTCAAGAATTAATAGAAGCGATAAAAGACTGATTGTATTAAAGTATTTATTTAGATCCAGTATTTATTAAATCAATTGAGGACACTAATCGCTCAATTAATTAATGGAGGTTCTGGCCTAATCGGTTAATTTCGGTATTAAACGGTTAACCGATTAATAAAGTTCTTTCAAGTAATTTCAACAAATAATAGTGCATAAATTATTTATTAATTTGAGTTTATTAGTAAAACAAACAAAAAATACACCTAAGAATTCTTAAACTAAATCAACCAAAATAATCATAAATATATTAGTACTTCAATAGTTTAAAGAGATCTTCTAACACAATTTTTCGGAAAAATAATTTGGTTAAGTGTTTAGAATTTAAGCGAATTAGTTTTGATAAAACTTGAATTGGAAAAATCATTTAACTTATCGTAGATGTTGAGGAAATCGAAAGTAATCTCTAAAACAGATCATCTAGTTTCTTAGTTTTTTCCTGGATTTCCAGGGACCGTAACGGTTATAAGTTTTATTTTAAAAATTACTTTTTAATCGTTATTTCTTGAGTTTTATTTATTCCTCACAAAATAATAGTTATTTTGTGACTTTTATTTATTCCTCACAAAATAAGAGTTATTTCTTGATTTTTATTTATTCCTCACAAAATAAGAATTATTTTTTTATTTTTATTTATTTCTCACAAAATAACAGTTATTTTGTGACTTTTATTTATTCCTCACAAAATAAGAGTTATTTTTTGATTTTTATGTATTCCTCAGAAAATAAAAGTCATTTTTAAACTAATAACTGCCAGTTCATAGAAGTCAAGTAAAAATTCTTGCTTGGCTATTTACATTGAAATCAAAAACAAATTTTGAGTGCTTTGTTTGTGTTTTCAATATAAATAGCCAAGCAAGAATTTTTACATGGCTTCTATGAACTGGCAGTAAATAAAATATAAAAAAATAACTCAGTGTTTTTGTAAATAAAATGAAAAATAGAGACTTTAGTATAGATTCTGCATATATTCGTACAATAATTTTTTCCTTTTGAAATTTGTATGAAAAACATATTGTTTGTAACGAATTGTCATTATTTTTCATACAATTTGGTAACGTGTAGAAATGAAATTTTTTACAAAATATGCCTGTTTAAATTGAAAAAAAAACAAATTTGATATTTTTTATTACAAATAATTTTATTTCATTTACAAAAACAACCAATTTATAAGAAAGTGAGTTTGTTTTTTGCTAAGCTTTCACGCCCAAGCCGCTCATCTGGTTTTAAAAATTCTTTCACCAATGGAAAGCTACATTACCAGCGTCAAATATAAGATATTTTTATCCGGTTTGGAACCGGATTTCTTATATTTGGTACGGATTTTGTCCGAAAAACACATTTTTGTGCTGGTTAGGGGTTTAAGACCGGTTCTTATGTATTTTATAATTAATTTGTTGCATAGCATAAAAATATTTTTTGATTTGTCAAAATTTTTTAATGTACTAAATATCTCAACACCTTCATAATTAACACATAAGAGTTACCAGCTTGATAAATGAAACTTGATAAATGAAAGAAAAATGAAATGTCATATGGGCTTTAGCGAATAAAATAAAAACTTCGGCCCATTGGGTGGTCTAATGTACATGAATTTAATAAATTTTACTCTTTGTGAAGAATGATGCAACGCAAAAGTCTTCTGACTTACCATCATCTTCAAACGCTGAAACACCAGATGCTTTACCGTCGTCTGAAGACACAAACACGTGTTCATTATTAAACGAGTTCTTAAACTCTATTGAAGTTAATTCAGAGGATGAAGACTCAGATGGTGATCTGGAGGAGGAAATGAAAAGGGCGATAAACGAAATAGACAATTACAATCCTAAGCCCATTGACGTGGATGCAGATATAATGAAATATTGGGAGGAAAAAAAATATATGTATCCATACCTGTACAGATTGACACAGGTTTTGCATAGCACGCCAGCAACACAAGTCTCTGTAGAAAGAGCATTTTCTGCGCTAAAATTAATATTGACAGATTTAAGATCGAATTTATCACCAGAGTCCATGCAAAAACTCTTATTTGTTAAATTAAATTAATTAATAAACACATTTTAAAAATGACTTTTATTTTCTGAGGAATAAATAAAAATCAAAAAATAACTCTTATTTTGTGAGGAATAAATAAAAGTCACAAAATAACTCTTATTTTGTGAGGAATAAATAAAAGTCACAAAATAACTGTTATTTTGTGAGAAATAAATAAAAATAAAAAAATAACTCTTATTTTCTGAGGAATAAATAAAAATCACAAAATAACTGTTATTTTGTGAGGAATAAATAAAAGTCACAAAATAACTCTTATTTTGTGAGGAATAAATAAAAATCAAGAAATAACTCTTATTTTGTGAGGAATAAATAAAAATTAAAAAAATAAAAATCATTGCATCTATAGGTAGTCCATGTAACATGGAGTATTGTGGTATATTCCTTGTGCCCGTAGCACTTCTCTATTATTGTGATTTTTTCAGTTTAAATTTGGAAAATAATCGTTATTTGCGATCCCTGTGGATTTCTCTAAACATATAAAATTTTTCATTATGCCTTATAGTCCTGTGTTATTTATTTGTTTTTTAATTAATTAATTTTGTTAAAATATTTCTTGTACTACTATCGATAGTTCCTTTTGTTGGCGGGTCTGAACCATACTGGCGGAGGTGAACGACGAACATTCTGCAAAAAAGTTTATTTCTGAATTTCTTAGTTTTCGTTTTTGCACTCTAAAACACTGTTGCTTGCAGAAAATATTTCAGAGTATGGTTGGTTGGTTGGTTGGTTTACGTGGCTGCCCACTACACGCAGGCATTCAAGTAGAATCCTAGTAGAATTCCTTTTTGAAAGGATCACCACACTCATCGGTGTCAACCTATGTAGAACCGTACCTGAGTATTCTGATACGGCGATCGTTACTAGATCCAACCCGTCGCGTTGAGATATCTGATAAGGTCATTCAACCCGATCTCAGATAGATCTGATAGATCATCTAGTACATGACTGCCTAAAAATTTGTGTCTCGAGAGATGCAAAGCTGGGCATTCGCAAAGAAAGTGAAAGACTGTTTCTTCTTTGCTTACTTCTTGACAACTTCGGCAGAACTCATTGTAGGATAGACCTATTATGACTGCAACGAGTCTCGAGATGTCTCTACGGTTTCTGTTTGTTAATTGTATTGAGCGCCTATCATTGTAGCAAGGCCACATTTTCTTAGTAACCTTGCACGTGACTATATTACGCCATCTACTTTCAGCCTTATAGAGATAGTGCTTGAAAATATAGATTTTAATAGCACCAAACGGCATGGCTACCGATTCGGCATTGGAAACATTCATAGCGGAGCCAGCCCTAGCCAGCTCGTCCGCCCGTTCGTTAGCTAAGAAATTGCTATGTGCTGGAACCCAGATGAGGGTGAGGTCAGTCTGACCACCCAGTCTAGATAGCAAACTCTTGCATTGCCCGACTAGAATAGACGAGGTGATATGTGATCTTAGGGATAGTAGTGCTAGTGTAGTCGACAAAGATACCAACTTTACCCTGTATCTGCCTATCAATCAGCATTCTAGCCGCTTCCCTAACTCAATTTCAATTTCAGAGTATAGGTATAAAATAATTGAATTCGTCTTTCATTAAATTTAATCCTTAAAACTTAACAATTCCCTCTAGTTTAACTAGAGTAGCAGAGTCTTTACTAAACTATATATAGCCACGTCCAAAGATTTTGAAGTTTTACTTAAGTTAGAATCACTGAACATAGTTCATCGTTTGTATGAAAAATTTGTATTTGAGACGAAACAAAACACACACAAAATACGCTATAATACTACAAAATATTTAAAAATTTGTTATTTCAGTTAATCAGTAAGTAAGTAATTTTTATTATAAGCACAGATTATATAAATTTCTTTTACATTTTGTGGCTTTATTTTATTATAAAAATAGTATATTTTTGTCTTTAAACATGCAAAACCTAATTTTTATTCTTGATGTTTTTAAAAATAAGCAGATTTGTTCTAATTTTTCTTATTTAAGGTTGCCCCCTTTTTTTGTTAAAATCCGTTTTTGGTGCCACTTTTTTTTTAAATCCCCTTTATGTGCCACTTTTTAAAATTTTACAACGGTAACGCTGTCTAGGACATTGATCGGCGTTTCTTTGCACAATTGTGCTGAGAACATTCATATGTATTCTTACCCTCTTTAATTTAGTCGTCGGTGAGACAGCGAGGAATGCACATCAGGCGGATGCTTACATATTTTTTTCAAGAATATTTATCCAGCAAACACACGTGTTTCGTTTCAAATTGATAATATGCGAATATTTTATTACCAATACAGCATTTCGTAACATGCAATCAGTGATGCCAACTATTTATAACCCAAACGCGCTATTACCCTTCGCAAAACGCGCTAGAACGCGCTAAGTTACAGCATTTTCAACTGTTTATAGCCAAAACGCGCTATTTCCTACGCGCTAAATTAAATTTTAATAAAAATCGTTGTATGTACATTATTATTATTATATTATATTAGTAAATACAATTGATTTTTTGTAGTAGATCTTTTCAGATTTTATAATATTTTTTTTTCCAAATTATATCCTAAATAACTAAAATCATTTAATACAGAATCAGAATTGCCTTCCAAATAATCGAAATCCTTATTTTTTATTTTTATTTTACTTGTCAGACTTTTTGACAACTTATATAAATTGTCGAATAGTTTTGCGATTCAAATGCTTTTTGTACTTCAGCTAGAATAGATGTTTATTAAATTGTATTAATTTTTTGGTCACGAGTACGAGTACATATTTTTAGTTGTGAAATTTCAAAATATTTGCCATTTACAGTATTGAAATGCGTTTTTAAGTCTCACCACAGTCAAGGGAATTTTATTTGCGACAGCAGAATCATTAATCAATTTAAAACATTTTATAAGTTTTGAATACTAGAAAATTGTTAAATTTATTCAAAAAAAGTTTAAAAAAATATTGAACTGAGATGATGATGACTTCATGAAAAACGCGCTAATTTAGCGCTTTTTTTACTAAACGCGCTAAGATGAAAAAAAGCGCGTTTGGCATAGTTAAAACGCGCTAAATCTAGCGCGAAACGCGCTAAATTGGCATCGCTACATGCAATGCCTTTTAAATTATCAAATATTTAAGGAAAAAGGGACTATGTCATTAAAAGACATTGGCGCATAACCATAGTCAAAACAAAGTGTACTTTTAAGTATTTAAAACCAGTATTTCCATACAAAATACTGGTTTTCAATTCTTAAAGTATAATTTGTTTTGACTATGGTTATGCGCCATTATTATTCCATAACGATATTCATAAGTTTAATTGTAGGGAAACGGAAAATAGTTTAAATAAAAATAAAAAAATTGTTACTATCAGTGGATCATACTAAAGTAAAGTTTGAAAAAGTTTTTTCAATTGACCGTTTACTTAGAAAATGTGTTATTTCCAATTAATATATAACACTGTGGCTTTGTTTTTGGTGTGTAGCTCGCAACTTCAATACATTGACAGTTCACCAATACATTTACAGCGCTTAGCACTCCCAGCGGGAACAAGAAGGAGTAATGATGCCTTCTAGAATGCCTCTATACTACTTCTTTTGGATGTACAAGGCATGCTCGCTATATTCGATACTCACATGCGTTGTCATTGCGGGTTAAGTCTTCTGTTCTTGCTTCGTTCGCTAGAGATTCTGGAAGGCCTACAACTTAATGGATTTTGCTTTTACTTTGGTAAAAAAAAAAATAAAACAAAACATGTTACTCCTTCTCTTCTCCCTTCTTTTAGAAGGGAGTTTGGAATGTGTGAATCAATAAAATTCCTAATCAGGCCTTTAATAAGGCCTTCACCAAGAAAGCCTTCTGAATTTTACCGCTGGCTATATTTATATACATCCATACATAAACAATTATTTAATTGGAATTTTATCATTATACATATTGCATATTAAACTTATTTATTTATTCTCTTGGGTATTTCTTATTTTCAGCCTGCTCCAGAACCATATGACCACAGTGTCGATGAAAGAGAGCATACAGTGGAACAGTGGAAAGAACTAATATATGAAGAAGTAATGGATTACGAAGCACATACAAGTAACATCAACTCAGGATCTACAAATGCACGGTAGAAAAGTACTTTTTGAGTTAATTTACTGTAAAAGCTTTTAATATACAACTTTTAATGTATATAAAATTTAATTACAATAAAGCTACGTATTAAATTCAAATTAAAAATTAATATACATATCGCTCATTTACTAAAATAACGTAATAACTCAAAAGAAATAGTTGGCCAGAAATCGAGTTTAAAGTTTCTTATTTAAATTTTTACACAATATAAACAAATAATAAAGATATGAGGATTAATTCCGCATTATTAACTAAAAAATCCCACTTTTGGGCTATGGCGTTGTTTTAGTTAATGGACGACACGTGATTATATTCAACTACAGAAATATTAAGCACACCATGAATAAGATATTTTTTACTCACATTTTCCACGTACTTTATAGAAGACTTGCATAATTCATAGCCAATACACAATGGCCAGTTTTTCTACCCAAATGAACTGATAAATTGTTGATAAATTATATTGTGCAACAGTAAAAAATCCCCACGGTCCTGACAGTAGAGTTCGATTTTGGTGACCAATTTTTTTATGGACCTCCAAAGATTTCGAAAATCAGTGCACCTTCAAAAAATGGTGTCATCAGTTTTTGGCCAACAGCTAATTCATACTTAGTGATAGCGCTTAGCTATATAAAGCAATAATGTAGCTAAGAGTCTACCGAACAAATCCTGCCAACGTTTTATGCCAAAAAATATTTCTCTTGCACTTTTTTTTCAAAAATTAAAATGTTTCCACTTGTAATATCTTTTCTTTATTCGTTAAGCTTAACACTTGCTTTACAGACTATAAATCCCTCCCAAGCTCCTCCTTCACTTGGATTAAAAGGTGTATTAAAAATCCACTTAATGCCCAGAGGTGCGAGGTTGCATGTTTTATATCGTGATCAATAAATTCTAGTTCTACTTTTATCTCTTTTCTAATTCCGATAAAGTTTTGTCCGTTATCACTTCTAAAATGACGAAAAGCAATTAAAAACGCATCAGTTGAGGAATTCGAAACAATCTCTAAACGAATTGCCCTTATTGAAAAACATGTAAACAAGGTTACCCAACGTTTCTCTTGTTTTCTTCTTATGGCTACAATATATGGACCAAACAAATCCACTCTGCTGTATGTGAAAGGTCGAAAAAAAAGTGAGGCGGTCAACTGGTAGCACTCACATTTGAGGTGGAACTGTGAACTATTTTTGCAGACCCCAAGCATTTTGCATGTACGTTTTCAATGTATTTTATGCCTGTACAAATACTTTTGTCCAATGACTTTTTATTGTTTTTGTTATTATTGTTGTTATGTTAATTATAAATAACTTTTTTATTTTCTGTAGAAACATATTTATTAGCACACTAAATATTGGCATAATTTATTTTTTAAATCTCTTCTCAATTTGCATCAAACCCCGAAAATTATGGGTGTACAAATAGTTTTGTCCTTATCTATAGCTATGTGCATACAAATACACTTATTGCATTTAGTGCTTTTTGCTCTGAAAAAGTTGGTATCACTGTTCGTGTGGCATTTTTTATGTACATATATTCACACATACATACGTATCATACGCACGTATGTATATACGTACATACATATAAGCATACATACTTAAATATATTCAACTCATTCTTATTTTTCCTTTTTATACTATTCGTAACTAAATTAAATTCATTTATTTTAAACTCACATCTTTGTTTTTTTGGTTTGTTCTTATTTGTTCACAAACACACACATGCACATATAGCTATTTTGTTTTGATAGCTAGTTCAGTTAAACTGGTGATAAGCTGCGATAAAAGTTAGAGAAGATACCAATTTTACGTGCTTCGCAAGTAGATTCATATTGAATCTCTCATAATTTTGTATGGCGAAGCAAGTAGATTCGTTCGTGATTAGGGTGTGAAGCATGAATAGAGAGCAAAGCAGGTACCGTGTGAACATACTATTATTAAGGCTAGTCTTGTGTAGTTCATGAACGAACTAGTTCAAATTAACGATTCAGTACTTTGAATTAAATGAACTAGTTCAATTGTTTTACGCTCACTACTTCAATTTTTTAAATAGTTCAGTTTTTCAACTAAGAACTAAGACACAAAATGAACTAACACAGCTTTTGTTTTACTTTTTTATTGTTTGTGTGATTTGCTTCTATACTCATCCCTATGTATGTGTGTATGCATATTTACCCTGCAGAAAACATGGGGTTAAGTATCCCCAAGTCACCACTTTTGTCGACTATATTGGTGACATTGTCCAACGAGTTTCTACATATTAACATTGTTTTTGATGCGTAGAAAATATTTTGTCAGATACACACAACTATGCTTCTCCTTAATGTTTTATTGGTTTGTTGAAAATACAAGTGGCTTCAAGCAAAATTCAAGTTTTTATGAAATCAATATAAAAGGCAAATAAAAAGATGTATTAAAAAATAGTTCAAAAAATCAAATAAAAAGAAATTGCAAAAGACAAATAAAAAGCAACCCATTTTGTAATTATAAAATAAAAATATTTTAAAATGAAATAATTGTGGAAATTTTTATGAGCCTGTAGAAGATTTTGTGGGATCAGTTAAAAAGTCCAGTCCAGTAAGTCCAGATTCATACTTGAATTTTTAATTTATATTTAATACAAACATCAAACTAAAGCCTTACTTGCTGAACGAATGTTCCCTTTTTTATGTATTTTTTTTTTATTAAAACAAAAATTTTTAATAAAATATTCAGTTTTATTATCATTAGAATTACTAAAATGTACTAGTGACTATCTCTTTCCAATGTCTCGATATGGTCCCAAAAGAAATACCTACTTAGTAGTACCAACGTCCGTAGTTGCTTTTCAATGACACGTACATGCTAAATGTCTATAGCAAAAAGCATTGTCTGGGGTACAATTCGTCAGTAGTACTGGTGACAAAGTCACTAGTAAATCACTACAATTTCACTATTCGCATTTTCTGCAGGGTACTTAGTTCTTGTTCATCGCTGAGTACTACCGCAAATGCAATAAACAAGAAAGCACAAGTAAACACTTACACTACCCTATTCACAAAAAATATTTTAGATTTATTTGATTTTTAAATAAGATTTTCACACTAAATTTGTTTTATAAACCCTTTATAAAACAAATTTATTAATTAATTAATTTTAGTTCACTTAAAGTTTTTTATTCACAGATCTGTGTTTTTAATACAGTAAAAGACCACAACATATCTACATACATACATACATGCATACATACATAGACATGTAGAATTGTAGATGTAAAATCATTGAACTAAAAAGAGCGATTGAACTAAATGAACGAACTAGTTCATTTATAAATATTGAACTAAAATGACCGGTCACTGAAATGAACTAAATGGCACAAGTCTAATTAAGGCCATGTCAGATACAACTTTTGCTTTTCGTTGCGTTGAAGATTCGCTTTGACATCTAAGATGAAATGTACATACTTATATGAAACATGTCACATCAAGTACTTTTAACGCAAAGCGAAGCGAAAAGTTAGGCAACTCGCAACTTTTGTGTGCTTTGACAATCAGTGTGTATAATTATCTTAATTTGTTTGGCTAAAGTCGGATTTAAATATAAAGTTTTATTAAACTTTTGGTAAATTTATAGAAAAAATGAGTTAGTCGCATTGGAGTAATCGAATTGTGCTGTATTTTATGCATTAAACAAAGTAGTAAAACAAAAAGTTAGTGTTGTCAAAGTTTTTATTGTGTCATACACATTTTGCTTTACGCTTTGCTGCCAACGCTAGAAACGTCACGCAAAGCGTTGAAGTTGTATCTGACACCGCCTTCATTAATAACTATTATAAAAATTTTTAAAAACAGTCCTTTTCCGTTAATTAAAAAATGCAATGTACAAAAAATTTACAGAATGGCCTTGTCCTTGTCCTTGTCTCTTGAGAATTCAATATTCAGATATTTACGAAAAGTTAAATAAATTTTTTCTAAAGTAAATAAGCTGAGTTGGGGTTTTTATTGTAAATAATGCCAAAAAAGCAATAAAAATATATCTATCTTCAGAAACTTCAAGTCATTTTTTTATTATAAGCACAGATTACATGAATGATTTTTACATTTTGTGACTTTATTTTATCATAAAAATAGTATATGTTAGTCTTTATGTATGCAGAACCTGATTTTTATTCCTGATGTTTTAAAAAATAAGCAGATTTGTTTTAATTTTTCTTGTTTTTAAGGTTGCCCCTTTTTTGCTTAAAATCCGCTTTTTGGTGCCACCTTTTTTTAAAAAATCCACCTTTTGTGCCACTTTTTGAAATTTTACAACGGTAACGCTGCTTATATACACATGTATGTACATAGTTGACCCATGAACTAATTGCGCGTTTAGTAAACAACATTGAAAATGCTGATGAGATTATTATTGAAGTAACAGAATAGCAAAAAAGGTAATAGTAAATAAATATATAGAAAATGTATGATAACTTCCAATCGACTAGACCGATTTTCTTCAAGTATAGACTAGAAGATATAGCATTAAGACACCAAACGAAAAAAAAGCAAATTAAAATCGGTCAAGCCATTTGGGAGCTAAGTCGTTAAAGACACATAGATTCAACAGAATATATCTCAAAAAGATGTGATATCTTCTAAACGGATGGACCGACTTTCTTCAAACATAGCTAAATACTCTCGATCAAGCCACCTTTCAAAATAAATCAAAATCTGTCCGGCCGTTTGGTCGCACAGACAAGCAGATACACAGACACGCACTACAAATTTATAACATCCCATTTTTTGGTCGGGGATTAAAAACAAACGAAATTAATTAAAAAGTATACGTATCTATACACATTTACAAAAATTGTTTAATATGTCATTGATTTCTTTAAACAAAATCATTTAAAAACCACAGATAATCTCACTTTTTAGCTTGCAGACGATTATTTTTTTAACCTCCGATCAAAAAAGGGGTATCATAAGTTTGTAGTGTGTAAGTTTTCTTAGCTATGTTTGAAGAAAATTGGTCTAAAGGCTGCAACAGAATAAAGTAGTTGTGGTAGTAGCTGAAGCTGACGACGTAAATAGTAGCGCAGCAAGAAAAATGTGAAATTGAATGCGGTTATCAAATACATAACTTCTTGAAAAACTTGTAAGATTATATAAGAATAATATGTGAATTTTTTCAATTCACAAGAGAGAATTAACTTCATATGTGTTGTCTAAAAATCAATAAAAATTTTTAAAAATCTTATAACTAACAGCATAAAACACACTCGGCAAAAATGTCAGGATTCTGAAAACATTCAAAAAGTCGCTTTTATTGCGAACTTTGCAAAAAATTGCGAAAAGTTGCAAAATTTTAAATAAGCCATAATATTGATTAAAAATCTTTAAAACTGTAAGGAAAGTATGCAAAAGCTTAGTAACAGCGGGATGATAACGAAGTTTAATATTGTTTAAAAATCGGCGAAACTGTCAGGAAGCTGAAAACATGCAAAAGTCACTAATATCGCGAACTTTGCAAATATTCGCGAGGAGTTGCAAAATCGGCAGCAAGCCCTAAAATTGATTAGAAATCGCCAAACCATTAAAAATAAAAAAGTTTGAAAAAAATGCGAAAACATGGCAAGTTAGCGAAAAATTGCTAAATGTATTAAAGAATTTACTAATAATAGTTGACTACATAATATTTTACTCAACAGCATGGTAATCGTTATTCACATATACAAACATTTGTTTTTTGTTGCGCAACAAAGTACAAAATTTCGAATCTTTCGCTTCAACTTCCACTGCAACTACTACCACAACTACGCCATCTGTTTACTTCCCTTTAAAACAACAGTTTTTAACTTTTGACAGCTTGAAGCGCTACTCGTTACGTTCTACTACAGCTACTATTCTGTTCCAGCCTTTACTGTTTAGAAGATATTACATCTTGTCTAGATATATCGGGGGTTTTTAAAATTTTTAATTTTTGTTATTTTTTTTTAATAAAACAAGAAGAAAAGTTTCTTTCGCAAATTGTTAATATTGGTGATATAATTAAAATAGCACTAAAAAGCATGTACAGTTTTTGTGAAATCGTTTCTTTGATGTTTCCAAATAATTTAAATCAATTTCATACTTTGTTCATACAATTTTTTAGATCAGTTAATAAAACATTATCATTTAATACTGTCTTTTAATACTTCATCGTAATTGAGATTATTTAAGATATTTTGATTACAAAATAATCATGAAAACAAAGTATTTACGTACTCTTTTTTTCGTTTTTTGTGTCATATTTTAAAAAGTTAGTATTGAATAGGAAAGCTCAGGAATAATATTAAAGCATTTAATGACTTTTTCGTCGTTCATTAATTCGATTCATAAGGCTTTTGATTAGATCTTTAGAAAAGCAGTTATTTTTTTTAAGTCTTTATCAGGAATTGTGACACACTTTCTAATTCTATTGCAGAAGCATTCAGGGGTGTCATAGAAACCATGTCGGTTTTGCTGATTGTTATTTTTGAAAACCGGTGTTGGTTTCATTTGGTGTCATGAAACCAAGTTGGTTTCGCTAATTTCGAATGTAATTGAAACCAATGTTCGAATCAGCTGTTGCTTACATTTGCTTATTTGTTTACAATTTTTAAGTTATTGCATAGCTCTTATCACGAAAATAAAAAAAACCTAAGATTATTTGTATTTGAATTGCCCAGTGTATGTTAATCCCTAAAGTATGCTATTGATTTCATTAACATACAGTATTGCTAGAACAGATTTTTATATGTAGAAAAACACAATGTAGCATACTTAAGAGCAATCGTGGTTGACAAAAAATGTTATACACAAACAAAGAGACAATTCGTAGGTTTTTAAGCTATTATTTTCCAGATATTTAGAGGATATCAATTCTCAAAATTATGTTTCTTATTTCAGTTACCATAAACCTATAGTTTCAATGATAAAAATTCCTGAATAACCTACATGTATTGTAATATAATAAAAATATTTTAAACGATATTAACTTCTCATTTATTCAATAAAAGAAAAAAATTTGTTTTCTTATTGGTCACCACGCTCTAAAAGTGTAACTTGAATTAATATCAAAGAAAAAACTTGAATTAATATCAAAGAAAAACAAAAATAACGCATAAATAAAAAATAAATAAATAATTATAATTGCATAAGTTGATTAAAAATGCTAAGCAATAGCTTCACCGCGGCAATCCCCGAGTGCCACACGTATTTTTGTTTTACTTTTTTGCAGAAAATATAAAAGAAATTAAAATTTTAATTGAAATACTAATGAAATTAATTTATTTATTATTTAATAAAAATTAAGAAATAAGTGCTTATAAATAACTAAAATGACATCTGCAGTTGTAGCTTTTTTGTTATTAGAAGAAGAGCGCTCAGAAGAAATGACGAGAAAAATTTTGAGAGATTACACCAATCCACTGGAGCTGCCGGAGACAGCATAAGTAGTTCATTAAAAGGTGCTTTGCAAGATTTGTCGCTAATTATCGTTTAAACAAGGAAGCATTTTGTATGGTACTTGATATAATTAAAGGGCAGTCGCGCTCTAAAATTATTCCGGTTTTGCAACTTGTGGCTTCGTTGTGGTTCTTAGCAGAAGGATCTTATCAAAGATCAGTCGGAAACGATCTAAGTATAAGTCGATGTAGAAGCACAGTGTCAACAATTTAAGGTGATGTGCTCAAGGCTACGGAGCGGTTCATTTGTCCACAGTGGGTCCAATTGGAAATGGACAGCAACGATAAATAGAGGTCGAGAAATATTTTTACAATAAATATAAAATTCCTTCTATAATTGGTTGCATTCACGGGACACATGTAAAAATCATAAAACCAAGAACTGACGAGCATTTATATTTTAATCGTAAAGGGTATTATAGTATAAATGCCCCATCTGGATAACTATCTTGTCGTGATATGGTGGCTTAAGTGCAAGATGTGGTTACTGTCCTTGCTTCAAGGGTCACTGTGGTTTTCTGAATTAAGGGCAGTAACTATAAAGGCATGCATACTAAAGGTTATGCAGTTACAACAAGTGTCTGGTACATAGTTATGCGTACTGTCGTATTGTGCTAGAACACAGAAACACTTTTTAACGTCAAGGTAAATAAAATAAATAAAATTAGTCGCTAGCATTAACTCTCCTCCAACGCCTATGGCACGGGTTGGCTGTAGACAATTTTGCTTAGTCCGCGCACGCCGTCACTGCGCGGATGGTCCATTTACTGGCATACTCGTGGGAACAAAATAGACCTTTCAAAAATAAATTTTCAAACGGACGATGACGTTGACTCTACGGACGATACGTTGGGCGAGACGAGTTGCTGACTCTAGTGCATGAGAATTTTCTCACGCAGGAGAGTCAGTTACTCAACGAACTGGAGGGAGTTGATGAACTCAATGCTCCATCGGTTAACTTAGCTGCAGGGGTCAGTGAGAAGCTGGGAGATCTGTCACTGGGGTCGGACGACGAGAGGGAAATCACACTTATTTCAACTAGCCGTCGGATTTCAGGCGCGGATCTCTTAGACTCTGGATCTAAGCAGATAAGTGACTCAGTGGGTAAGGGAAGGCATTCATCTTCCTCAAATAAAATTGCCCGACAGGACTCCTTGTCAGGAAATATGGGCAAGGATGGTCGGACAAAATAGGATAACGGACTTTCTGGAAAAGATTACCAAGAGATCTGAAGCTGTATACGGCAAAGAAGTAACATCTGGTCAGGAAGCACAGGCAGGACGTTAAGAAGGTCGAAAGAATTTACGGCCCTGTTAGTGTTCTGCTGGGTAGATCATCTCCTTTGGAGAAGGGTGTGCGTGTCGACTGAGTCCAGGCTATACCTCGCAAGAGTGAAGGGGCTGTATCGACGGTCACAACCAGCTCCAAAAATAAGATAGCAGCAAAGGAGTCTGGCAGTGCCTTGTTCGCCAAGGCGATCAGGTCCTCGATGGTTGAGGCTGACAAGGCAAAGTCAGGTAGTAAGGAGAAGGCTGGCTCTCTTAAGGACCCCCGAAAGGAGTCATCGAAGAGAGCGAGATCTGGGGATGACATACCCTCTACTACGTCAAAGAACGTGAATAAGTCGACGAGCCAGGAAGGTGACCTTCGGGCGGCTGTCATAGATAGGAATGATCCGGATGGGAGAATCAATCCTGAACTGTGACAGCTGGTTGAAGGAGGAATCACAATTCCATGGCGTGGACTGGGCGAGGGAAGTCAAACTTGTCAACTGCGGTAATAAAAAATCATTTAATTTTCTTAAAACCGTCGTTGACAGGTGTGGCAACCTTTGCCCGGAAGCGAAACTGGAGGTAATTTTAGCCTCAGATCTGCCTCATCGGGCAGTAGTGACAGCGTGGTTTCTACCACCCGTCAGATCGATGGAAACCATACTGTCGGTACTGACAGCGCAGAACTCGCCTCTCAGGGCAAACCAATGGAAGCCTTTGACCTCAATGGATTCTAGAGATTGCGGTTTGCCGTAGATCAGGGATCTCTAAAGAGGCTGCAGTTATTGAGGGGTGTTGTGAAGTCGGATTGGGGACTGTCAGATTTAGATTTACTAAGCCTCGGCCGAACTAGTAATACACCTCAATATGTCGCAAGTAGACGTGGCTCTTATCCAAGAACCCTGCATTAATAAAAATAGGGTTTGGGGATTAAGAGTCACGGGCTACACATTGTATGTTCCTGTCACAGAGGATAAGGTAAGAACTTGCATTTTAGCAAGGGATAAGCAAAGATTAACTTTGTTTAATTCTTTCAGTAACGGAGACCTTACAGTCACTTTGGAGGGGCCAGGGGTAAGCAGGAAATTGTTCTTACATCGATTTATTTGCCCTATGATGCTGTTGATCCACCTGTAGTGTTTTTCATACGGGATTTCCCGGGATCCCGCACAATTTTCGGGAAAGAAATCCCGGGATATAGTTGCGGGAATTCCCGGAATTTTTTTGTTTTGATTTTATTATGGCAACTTTAGTTCATATGTACACATTCCTTGATGAGTGTCGTTATTCACTTATGAAGGTAATGGTGCAATAATAAGGTGATGGTACTAGCACAATATTATATTGATTTTGTAGTAAAGAAAACGCTGTTTCGATTAAAAAAAAAATCATTTTCATTAAAAAAGGAATCGCAATTTTTTGAAGGAAGTGAAAAAAAACTGAAAGTATCCATAAATTATATAATGCTCTTCTGACTATAAGGCCAATATCCGTAGAAAGTGAACGTATTTTTTCATTAACAGGAGTTTTTTTTTAAATAAAATTAGAAATAGACTGTCGAACGATTCTATTAGTAATTATTCTGTACTAAAGTCCTATTTTGAAAGCAAGATTTTGTAATATTTTTTTAATAATGTAATTTGTTTTTTTTTCTTTGCGTTATATCAATGCACTTGACTTTCCATTTATATATAATATTGGTATTTATGCATTACTATTATATAAAGAACTGAAATTATATTAGTTTTTCGACTAATGTGTTTATAAAACGTTATTATTTAATCGATCTCATGAATAGTTATTTGTTTTTTGTCGAAATAAATTAAATTAAAAATATTTTGTATAGTTTTGCAATGGGCGGGAATTCCCGGGAAACTGAAAATTCAGACCCGCTTTCCCGGGAAATGAAAAAGTCTGGGAAAAGAAAAAATCTATCCACCTGGGGCAGGCGTGCAGAAGCTGACCGAGTATGCAATATTAACAAAAGAGGTGAGTTAGTGTTTGATTTTATTACTTCTAGCAATATGTTTATTTGTAACAAAGGTAATGTATCAACGTTCAGGAATAGGGATAGGGCAAAGGTTATAGACATAACACTAGCTAACAGAGATAGGAACCTGGTAGTAGGATATAATTCAGTCTTACTTTTGCAGGGGAAAGGCGTGACCTATATAAGAATCCAAGAAAGACTAACTGTGATACCTATTGGGCCACTGTTGATATTAGAGCAAGGGTCACTTCGCAGAGTATGGATACACAAAGAAGAGTGGAAGAGGAGGTGAAATATTTTACTAACACTTGTAGGGAATGCTTTGAACAATCCTGTCCATTGGTTTTCACGGGCAAAAGAGAGCAGCCTTCGTGGTGGATCAACGATCTAAAAGATCTGAGGTCCTCGGTTAGAAGACTGTTCAATAGGACGAAACACACAGGGAGGAAGGAAGACTGGAACAATCATAAAGTGTTTTTTAATAAGCACAAGGGTGATCTCAAAAGGGTGAAAAGAGCCTCATGGAGGAAATACTGTGAGGAGATTGATTCCGTAAATGAGTTGTCAAGTTTACGGCGAATATTGTCAAAAGACCCTAGGGTTCCTGGGAATATTCAAAGAATGGATGGCTAATGGACGAAATCTAGCTCTGAGAAACTTTCAGTTCTGATGGACGATCTTTTTCTTGGATGTAGGGAAGTGAGTGAAGAGGTAACGACGGAGATTAGTTTTAACTACTTGTCGGAACCAAAATATGTGGGAGCAGTGTACGACATATTGACGTTGGAAAAATCAACATGGGCAATAAATACATTTGAACCGTAGAAATCACCCGTCCCAGCTTGTATTTTTCCGGGCATGTTGCAGAATGCCCCAAAGCGCGTGCTACTAACTCTGGTGGATATCTTTAAGATATGCTTAAGCAGGAGGTTTATACCGAAAGGCTGAAAAGAGGTTAGGGTCATCTTCATACCTAAAGCGGGTACGGCAAGCCACTCAAAGCCGAAAGATTTCAGGCCGTTCAGTCTTTCGTCGTTTCTTTTGAAAATATTAGTACGACTGATTGATCTGCATACGAGGAACTCAATTGATACCCGCGTCATTAGTAGCGCTCAGCAAGCCTATCGAAAAGTCTGTTGAGAGTGCGCTTCATGACGTGGTTGGTGTTATAAAGGGAGGACTGCAGCACAAAGATTACACACTGGCTGCATTCTTAGACATTGAGGGAGCCTTTAACAGCATAAGTATAGAGGCTATTAGAAAGTCGCTGGAGACACTTGGCGTTCACGTGGGAATAGTTATCATGCTTAATAGCAGAATCATGAACTGGAGTATGGGAAGGGGAAAACTGCGGAAATTAGTGACAAGAGGTACACCACAGGGAGGAGTTTTATCATCTCTATTGTGGTTGTTGGCAATGAACGCAATTCTTAGGCGTTTTGACAGGAGCGGAAGGAAGATAGTTGCATATGCGGATGACGTGGTTTTACTGATAACGGGAAAGTTTCTTCTCACTATCAGTGAAGTGTCATACAACACCTGGGTGTTTTCCTAGATAGCAAGCTTTCTTTGAAATGAAATACGCAGGAAAGGCTAAATAAAGGGCTCAATGCCTACTAAGCATGCAGGAACTCCATAGGAAGGGTCTGCAACCGAAGATAGCAAACTGGATTTACACATCGGTTGTCAGGCCGGTTATTTCCTATAGTTATGTGGTATGGTGGGAGGCAAGGAAAGTCACAGGAAATTACTAGCTAAGGTTCAGAGATGTGCCCCGATGGGCATAGCAGGTGCTCAGAGGAGTACACCTCAGGCTGCCTTGGACGTCATTCTTCATCTACTTCCTATAGAGGACTATGTGGTGGGAACGGCGACTAGAAGTCTCCTTAGACTCGTAGAAACAGGTTTGGTGAGGACAGGAATAACAAGTCACACATCAATTTTAAATGAGATCAGTTTTAGTGATCATGGATCCGTTACACCTGGGTTTACGGACTATAAGGTTGCTAAAATCGATTTTAGTAGAACACCCTCAATGGTGCAGTCTTTACAGATGGATCAAAAATGGGTAAAGGCTCAGGTGCTGATGTTTATATCTTAAGAAAGAACATTCGTAGTTCTTTCAGACTGCCGAATGAATGCAGCGTTTTCCATGCTGAGATCTTGGCGATCCTCAGGGCCACGGAGCTGGTGGCCAGGAATGTAGCTGAAGGTGAGAAGGTAACTTTCTACTTCGACAGCCACATTTACGGAGGATGTATGAATTGGGAGACCGAACATCAAAACTTCTAGGAGATTGTAGATATGGACTCGAACCCTTTTTTTGACACCATACAGAGATCCGAAATACAACTCCAAAGAATATTAATTCAATATGGCTCATTTTTCAGTTCGAAATATTATTGATAGAACTATTGGAGTTTTAAAGAGCCGATTTCGTTGCTTAATGAGTACTTTGATATAAACTACCATCATATATATACTAAGATATAAGATATTTTTTCCAGAAAATCAAAAAAACACAAACAAATGAAAAAAACAAAAAACATCACAATAAAGTGAAGCTCATAGAATCAGGGAAGAAATAGCTAACAGCTACGTGAATAAGTTTCAAATTTGTATTTGTTTTTCAATTATTTTAGAACAAATTTGTTTCTTTTCCTTATTATATTTTTTATATTTCATCTTCTTGTGTGCTTGCTGAAAGTGAAGAGAATCGATCGGAATTCCTCACCTATTTTTTAAAACCATAGTTTTCCATCACATGCTAAATTATAAAACTTTTAACAATTTAAATGACAAATATGTACATATGCATCATAAAAATTTTATTTATAACAACAAATACAAAAATATTGAAAATCTGTCTTGAACATCAAATTCTTACTTGTTTTTATATCACAAAATAAAAAGGTACAAATGCATTGATGTTTAAAACATTAAAACTAAACCAAAGGCAAGTAAGTATTTTTGTTGTTGGTGCACGGTTTCATTAAAATTATTTAAAAATCTGTCTTTATGTTTTTTCATAGTCAAACTGTTGTAAGTCCAGCTCCAATTGTCTTTTCTTTAATTAATTTTTTTCTTGCATGGATTTTAAAATTCCTGTACTAACGCGGGCAACTTCGTTCTTAAAATCACTGATTGCGTTTGCAAAAGACTCGTGTCCTTTTTCAATTACCCTATAAATACGCCTTCGGCTCCTTGCGTTTTCTTTTTCAATTTTAATAAATCCGTCAAGTTTTTCATTTATTTCTATCTTCCTTTTATTGTCTTCATTTAAAATTTTTTTTAAGCGGTCGTTAATATTTTCTGCTCTGAACCTTTTTGGAGTACTGGTAGGAACAACTGAAGATAATGTCCGTTTTGAAGATGTTGAGAGCATTTCTTCATCGCTTGTAACATCTGCATCTTCGCTTAGACCAATTGCAACTCCGGCCACACCTTCTACCGACTTCAAATGCCACATAAGCGCACTATAGTCTCTTCACTTATTGATAGCTGATGTTTCGTAAATGGTCCACCGCCACTTGCCCGAGACTCTGCTTTATTTTGAGCTAGCTTTCTTTTCACTTCACTTTTCCATTCAGTCCATTTGTATGCAAGCAAAAGGATTGCAAATTTGAAATACAATCTTTGTTTACCTTTTTCCATCCATTTACATCGTATTGTGGGGGACCTGTACTGTTCAGTGATTCAGCTAACTGTTGCCATTAGTGTTGGGCAAAATCTTTCATTTGTGTGAATCTTTCATTCTCTTTCAGAAAGGTTAAGAGAATTAATTCATTCTTTTCTTTCATCTTTCTGAGTGTCAAACACCTTTCAGTATGATTTGTCTTTCTATTGTTGTGAATGTTTCAATTTGTGTGAATTGTTATTTTAAGTACAAAAACGTTTTCAATAGGTAGTATGAATAAAAAAATATTTGCTTTTTAATTAAAAATTTGTTTTAAACCCAAAATTGTTATTTTATATTCAATAATTTCCAGAATTTAGTGTTTTAAAACAAATTTTTAAGTAAAAAGTAAATATTTTATTATTCATACCTCCTAATATTAATTTGAAAAGAAAATATGTTTAGAATATAGGGAATATCCATATGTGTGCAATTAATGACATAGGTGTTTTTCAAAAGAGTCATTTGTATTTTGATTTCAAAAATAGACAAACATAAGAAGCATAACAAATAAACTAAACAAAACATTTAAAAATCATTAAAGAGTGAAACGAGGTTATTTACTCATACCAAATGCTAGTGACCAATAAAAATAAATTTTAAAATAACAATTTTTTAAGTCGGCTAAAAAAACAAACAAGAAATTATTTTGCCTACATATTTACATACATACATATGTATGTATTTAAGCATTTTTATTAAAACAGGTTTAAAAAATAAGATTGAGTTCACTTCCATGTAATGATTAAAATGAAATTAAAAGGTAAAAATAATTTAATAGCTTTACAAATTACATATTGCTATGTAAAAACGCCAGTTCTTGGACTTTTTTTGGCTTCAAAAGGGTACGTCTGTCACTAATAATCTGCCCCGTTGCGGAAAATATTCGTTCGCACGGAACAGACGTTGCCATTATGCATAAACGCTTCAGAGCATATGAGTATATCCTTGGATAAACGTGCTTTCTTTCTTTCCACCATAGTAATGGATCATGTGTTCGCTCCAAATACTCCTCATTCATTTACTTGTCGAATTCGCGGGTACAAGCGGCTACGTTGCTTTCTGGTCTTACGGTTTTGTTAAAATCTAAATCATATGATTTCCATATAACTGACCCATGTTCTCTTACTACGGTGCTGGTTGGTATTGCCGCTATCACTTCCGTATTTTGAACTCTTACCGTAAAAATCTTGCTCCTTAAAGCCCTTAGAGCATACTCATATGTGGTATCACTTTTAAATCCATTACGCTTAAAGCGTGGGTCTAAAATGGTGCTTTCTGCATATAAATAATTTTTTTCCAAACCTCCATACCGTGAAGATATACCACTTTGAAGTTTGGTTATCATATTTGCCACTTTTTCATTTGCGCATTGACATGTGGCAATACAACCTTCCAAAAGATTACATAAAAATGTAACCTTTGATAAAGTAACATACTTTTCTCCTGAGACCTCCATTGTTACTTCATAAAAAGGCAATAAAATGGGTATTACTGCGGAAACAATTTCCCAGTCTTCAACAGACAACATCAGTTCCGGGCGGTTTAGCGAAAGTGTTGAAATCACTGCATTTTTTACTTCAAAATTTCTTTGCAACATTTCATATGTTGAATTCTACCTGGTCTGAACATCTTGCTTTAACTTAAACTCGGGAAGGTTCATTTGTTTTTGTGCTGTAAGTAATTTGTTTGACGCAAGAGAGCTTTTATGAAAGTATTCAACAACTTTTTTTTCTTTATTAGTTGTACCAGAAATTTTTGCAGTTCCGGTTTGAACAATCAAGTTCAACCTATGCGCAAAACAACCGATTCCACGCCATTCACCCTGGCGGATTGCAGCAACTATGTTAGGGGCATTGTCATTTACAATTGCAGACACTTTGTTGGTTATTTCAAAGTCAGACATAACTTTTTTCAAAAATTTGTTTAAATTTTCGGCCGTGTGTCTATCTTCAAATTCCCCGCACGATAACAAATGCGACATTAGTTGTGTTTCGGCATTTATATAATGAGCTGTTACAGCTACGTAGCTAATATTTGCTCTAGACTGAACTTTTTTTGCACATCTTCTAAAATTTTCATATATACACTCGGAAGTAAACTATTAGATGATGTCTTTCTTGACGGCAGACTATATCCCGGACAAGTGGATACTTCATTAATTATTTTTTTAAAGTCTGGCTCTTCCACAAGTCGAAATGAGTGGTGTCCTTTCGCAATAATTTTTAAAACTAAATGGTCTATATGTTGTTGCTTGCGAATTGGAGGAGGTCTATTGAAAAACTGGGTTATTCTGTGTTGTTGATTTGTTGTTCGTACTTGAGTACTAGTTGAAGGTTGTTCTTCGGTAAGTTCCTCTACATTTATTTCTATAGGAATAGGTGTTTGTCTTTCGAAACTAAAAGGTGTTTTGTTTTCAACTGCCGTCTTAAATTGCCATGACTTCCGCCAGAAAAACATAAAAGAGCTTTGCTGTATTTGCACTTAGCTTTTTGGCCATCTTCATCAAAATGCAACCAAACTTCACTGAACTTTCTATTTGCCATTTCTTATATATTAACTTTTTTAACTCAAATCACTGTTTAATGCTTTTCTTCTTGCTGAAAATTACTCTGCTTTAATTCTTAGAATATAAAATTTTGTAACGACTTTTTCTTTTCTAACATGCCATATAATACATATGTAGTTTTAACCAAGGTATATTTCGTCGGTTGGTTATTGGTTTGCGGCACAGTATATTCGAAATACATTATGTCTGCAGCAAACCAATAACTAACCGACGATTTATCAACTTAAAATAAATATGGCAACACAAGAAACCATACACAAACATGAACTGAATTGTATGGTAGAACTGTCATTAAATTTTAAGATATATATAGGGTGTTTTTTATTGAGGTATAGAACTTTAAGTTGGCATCACTTTTTTAACTGGCGGCCATTTTGTCAGCTGTCAAGTGATTAATATTTAGTTTGGTTTGCCATTTCATCATGAACAGGTTGACAAAAGAACAACGCTTGCAAATCGTGCAAATTTATTTCGAAAATAATGGTTCAGTTCGCGAAGTTTACCGCAAGCTCCGTCCATTTTATGGTCGACATAATCGTCCATCAGAGCAATTAATTCGGTTAACCTGTCAATTGGCCACCAAGATCGTGTGATTTGACACCATTGGATTATTTTCTTTGGGGATATGTGAAGTCGCTCGTCTACGCCAACAAACCAGAAACGTTAGAGGACTTGGAAGCCAACATTCGTGGCGTTATTGCCAACATACGGCCCCATATGCTCGAAAAAGTGGTTGAAAATTGGACCTGTAGAATTGGCTTTATTCGAGCCAGCCGCGGCGGCCACATGCCCGAAATCATATTTAAACGTTAATGGCATAAAATTATCCTTCCAATAAAGCCAAATTGATGGACATTAAAACGATTTTCTTGTGTTTTATTTCAATTCGAAGTTCTATACCTCTAAAAAAACACCCTGTAGTTTGACATATAGCAATCCTATCAGCTCAACAACAGAAAAATTAAAGCAAACAGAAATATGAAAGTAAACAGAATAATGAAGCTGAAAGATGAAAGATATTAAGAGAAATATAGAAGTATTTCATTCTTTCACTTGAAATAATCATTCAGTTGAAGTAATTCATTCACGAATGACACAAGCCTAGTTGCCATAGTGCATCAACTGCTGCCTTATCACGTTTTGTGAAGCCCTTTGCTAAATCGGAATGTTTTTCCATGAACTCCATGATCACGGTGTCTTGTGTTCTATTTTTATCTTTTCCCCTAAAAAATTACAACACAAAAATTTTAATATTTCTTTTTATGAAGCAAATATTTTAACAAATAAATCAATTTACTTACATTTTTACAAAATACTAGGCTGCAAACAAATAAAAATCAAAATCAAAAAGCGTGCAAATAAAAAATGACAGCTGTCAGCTGCTTGGTTTATTTCCATTAATAAAACCGATAACATTGGTTTGTATGACACCTAAAACTGACATTTTTTTCTAGTTCGAACACAAAACCGATAACATGGTTTTCATGACACCAAAGCATGTTTTCTTGTAGTTTTGAAAACCAATTGAGAGTTAACTTCAGTTGATATGGCATTATGATGTTGACCTAAATATAGTTCCACTTAATAATTGCTTAAATCAACAGAAGCGATTTTATTATTTTAACTTCCGCTTTCAAAGCACTTTTGTTAATCCAGACAACAAAGTATAAAACAATTAATATTGCAAAACAATTAAAGAAAATAATAAATTGCAATTTCACACTATTTATTGACCTAAATAAATGAAATGTTAAACTATGTAATTTAACTTTAAAACAATAAAATAATAATTGAATTAAATCTAGAAAATAATTGTAAGTTCAGTTTATAACAAGAACTCATAGAAAAAATACACATATGGGTATGTTCTGTATTCCACGTGAAATTAAAACGTGCGGAATTGCTATAGAATTGTTGTGGGAAATGGGAATTTATAAAAACAATTGGCAATTCCGAACAATTTAATTTCACGTGGAATACAGAACATACCCGATAGTATCCAAATAAAAATTTAATAAACAAAAAAATTTTTTTTTTATTAATTAAAACAAACATAAAATTACTGCCGCCCAAGCAAAGTGTTAAATTTAAAAAAAGGACTCGTTCAAATTACAGTGAAAAGTAAAAAAAACGCGACCTAAGTAAAACCAGAAGCAGTGTTTAAAAAAAGAACTCGTTCAAATTACCGTGAAAAGTAAAAAAACACCACCTAAGTAAAACCAAAATCACTGTTTTTAAAAAAGTAGAACTCGTTAAAATTACAATGAAAAGTAAAAGCAACGAGGCCTAACAAACCCTAAATAAAGTAGAACTAAGTGGGAAGTAACCAAAAAGTTGTGCGAAACCCAACGACTAATCAACAAGTCTGCAGTGTCGTAGTAGTGGAAGCAAAAAGTACTTTGCTGCCCCACTTGACCGATGCTGTACTTAATGTAAGAGTAAATTTAAGACGTTTTATTTTATATTTCAAATTTTTTTTGATTAGCTAATACTGGGTAAAAAATAATTTGTTTGTGCTTGATTAATTTAAATCTAAGATATTTCTCTCTCGTTGTTAAATTTTAAAAAAATTAAAGTGTACCCAATTTGTTTTCGAATAATAAAAAAAAATATACGAAAACATGTCAAATCCAAACAACCTCGTAAAGCCCTTAATACTAAATACTTCTAATCCTCCTCCTAATCCTTCATATTCCTCCTGCCAATTAGGGATCAATTGAACTAGAAAGTCTGGTGACAAGAATCGGGTCAGATATGTTGACACGAGGTAGTCAAAGAACCGGCAATGATGTCATCGATATGTCAGAACAAACAATTGGATTAGAGAATGCAGGACACTTGTCAGATCCAGATGAATTTAATTCGAGGAAGAAAGGCGTAGATAGGATTATAAAAATTTATGAGCCGATTAAGGGCTCACCAAAATATTACGGCATCCTAAGTGCCATTAGGAATAAAAGTACAGGTCAAGCAGATATAGCGCTAGAATCATATAGTACCCCTTGAACTGGGCTGCAATATTCAGATGTCTTTCTATCCACTATGCTGATAAGCGGGATTTGATCACTCTCGAATATCAGATGACGACCATGCACTATATTTCAAACACCTGCTTTTTCCATGCGAAATTCAAATTTGGAAACTATCCATATTGCTTTGTTTTTTTTTGCCAACCAGTTACTAATACTCCAATTCAAATAAATTGATACTTTTTGTTTGAAAAGTACAAAATACTGTTTGACAGCGCGCATTCAAAGTCATTGTTCCCATACGTGTTGAAACAATTTTGTAAAATATCACTTTTTTTATCGAAAGTTTGAGCATTTATTGTGAAAAGTGTGTTAAAAGTTTATGAAATGTTTGTAATGGAGAATAATCAGTCATGTAAGTAATTAAGATTTGTTTCATAAATTCTTGAAACTTTAAAAAACTATTTTTAGAAAAATTAAATTTTTAACATAACCTTTAAAATGGGTTTTTTTCAAAAGTTTAATTTCATTTAAGCTTTTAAAAAAATGTTAACGTTTGGCAAACCAAATGTAAACATATTTGAATACACTAAAGTGTGGTTTACTAGGATTTATCTCATATTGCGTAAAGTTGCGTAATCTGAATAATATAATTTTTTACAGATTCCTATACTTTGAAAAAAATATCGAACTTTTTGAAATTTGGTTAAAACAACCCTCAAAAAACTCTAAAAATTATATCCTTGCCCAATATGTGCTAAATAAAGTTGATGCGTCTGAGATTGACGATGATTGCGAGAAATTATTGGTGGAGAAGGTACGCCTTTTCTGCAAGTATCTAGAAACAAAATGGATAAAAAGTGAAAGAAGAGAAATATTAAAATCTAGAAATATTAAATATTTTGACGGGGACTAAATAGACTTAAGCTTGTCCTATCTGTGGTGCGACGCCAACGGACTTCCTTAATATAACTGATTATTCATCTGAAAGATTTCGTGCAAAAGAGTCCAACATAAAATTTTGACTAAGTTCCTTACATTGTTGGATCCGTTTTTTTGAGTTCATTTTACATTTAGGCTATAAATGTAAAGTAGAAAAATTAAAAATACGGTCAAAGAATTACAAACTTAAAGTTTCAAAGAGAAAAGAAGAAATTCAAAATGCTTTTTGGAGGGAGCTGGGTCTTCGTGTGGATATGCCTAAAGTTGGTGGCTTCGGAAGCTCCAACGACGGAAATACAGCCCGTCGAGCTTTCTCTAGTGATGTAATCATAATCAAAATCATAATTTAATTTTTCACTTAAAAATTATATTGATCTGTTTATCGAGTAACTTTCCCATAAATCCAAACAAGTTTGAAATATACTGCTTCTATACACTACTGCTTATATCCACTGTTCACAAGGTGTTAATTCATTCGAAGCAGGTCATAGAGAACACTATACTGCCAATTGGTGTTTTTGGCGAATCGGCAGCTGAATCGCGCCACAAGATTTATAAATCCGACAGATTGCATCATGCTCGCAAAAACAGCAGAACTAACAACCTTCTGGATGTTTTCAATAGAGCTTTAGATACATCCGATCCAATAATTTCGACAAAATACTTAAGCAGGCGCATGCAACAACATAAGCCTTTAAACCTTCCAAATGAAGTTATAGAGCTTCTAAGTTCCAATGATATAAATGAAAATGTGGATGAAGAAAACCACTACGAACAAAACGAATTTTTATCCGCTAGTTCAATAAATATTTTGAGTCAAAATGAATTGCAGTTAACTGATACAATCAATTTGACTGAAAACTAAAGTAAAATAATTTTTTTTAATAAAAAAATAATAATGAAATAAATTGACTTTTTTGTATCTACTTGGTCACCAATGGGTTAATTTTTTCTTATATTTTAAAAAAAAATTCTGTCTTTAGCTTCCCTTTCAATGTGGTTTCAAAAAGTTTAATATTTTAAAAGTTATTAATTTCACACGGAAAAAGTAGGTGTTTGAAACATAGTGCAAGAGTTTTACCATAATGTTTACTCCCACTTATTCCTGATATTAGACAAATTATCATGCATGGATGTAGGAGCAGCACCTATGGAATTACTCACCGGAACATATAGAGATAAGGCTTTAGATTTTTTCATCAGAAGTCTCAAAGGCGATCTCCCAAGAGATCGAGCTGCCGAGCTACTGAGCTGCCGCAAGCCCTTCATTTATGCTTGAAGTTGGACAATCAACATTTCCGTTCGCACCATGCAAATTACAGTCAACAAACCAGAAATCACAGCTAACGTACCTATGCAACATGAAGGACAAACTTATAATGGCAGAAATCATAAACAACCCTTTTACCCTCAACACTCTTTTACCCATCAAGTTAGACCAAATGGGCTCTATGTTAATACACCAAATTTTCATTATCAGACACAGCAGTTACAAGGACCAAATAATTTCAGAACATTCCCACGACCCTTACCACCCAAACCACAACCGGAGCCTATGGACATAGATCAAAGCGTTCGCACCAGAAACATCAATTACATGAATCGATCAGCTCAAAATAATTTCTTTGGGAAAAGACCGCCACAACAGGAAAATTCACCCTTTTAAATATCAAAGAAATTTTAACATTGAGGAATTCGACCGAACCGATTATAACCAGAACTTATATGAAACTGATTACCAAGATATATATCCAATAGAATACTACAAAGATTAACAACTACAAGTAGATTATGAGCATGTTGTTCGTTACCATATATCGAATGAAAAACGAGGAGTGCAAATCTTTTAAAATTGTTAATCGACACTGGCTCCGGAAAAAACTATGTTCGTCCAGAAATTATAAAAAAATCTATACCTAATATAAATTTTTTTAGCAAAATCAGTAGGTGGAGATATCCACATAACAAATCATACCTTTATCAATCTTTTCAATATAGACATTCCAATAAAAGTATTTCTACTACCCGCATTAAAAACGTTTAATGCTATCATAGGTCATAGCACTCTAAAAGACCTTTCTGCCGTTAATAACACTGCAGAAAACTATATGACTATTCAAAACAAGCTTAAGATTCCACTTAAACAGCATCACTGCCTGATGCTAACATGCTAAATATAAAAAGTGAGCACATGAGCAAAAATCAAGCAAACGGAACAAATTCTTTGGTAAAAAAGTTTCCGAAGCTATTTGCAGACCCGGATGAAAAATGAACATACGCGACTAAAGTTGTTGGTAGTGTTATAAAAAGCGGCTACTTTTGAATACTCAATACTACTTGATACTTTTTCAATTGGTTACTCGATACTACTCAATACTTCAACCGCTTTTTGAATTTAAAATTAAAAACATATGCATACATACGTACATATATATGTGCATATATGAGAGGTTAAAAATTATTATTTATTAATGCAAATTAACCTGCGATGCATGTTATATAATGCAATATTTTAAAAAAAATTAAATTTATTTACATTAGTTTATAACAAATAAAAATGAATTAGTTTGAAGATTAGTTTTTGTGCGTTAATTTTAATTGATATTGGCAGAATTAAGGAGATTTTTCATATCTGTAAGAACTGGACTTGCTGGTGTCATGTACCTTCCGCCACTGTAAAGGGTCATTTTTTTTTGTCCAATATATGTATGTTCATGAGGGAAGTTGATTAGTTCAGTGATGCGTTTTGAAGTCCTTGTTTCAGTGGGCGTTTTTGTATCAAAATAATTCCAAACAGAACTATTGCTTTCTGAATTTGTATTTGTTACACTAATTCCAGGAGGTCCAGAGATATATTTACATCAAGCTTAAATTCACACACAGAGTTGTATAAATTTATGTAAAGCAAGACTTTCGTTTGAATACTAGAAAATGCAACCCTGAAAGTATTGAGTAGTTACTTTTGTGTATTGAGTACCGGGAAAAATACTCGGTATTGAGAACTCCGTACTTTTTTTTTAATTGACGACTGATACCTCAAATTTCGCCTTGGGAGCAGTGTTGTCACAATACAATCGACCTATTGCATTCATTTCAAGAACACTGAGTAAGACGGAGGAACACTACGCGACCAATGAAAAGGAGATGTTGGCAATAATATGATCTTTGGATTCTTTTACAAATTACCTATACGGAAAATCAAAAGTAATCCGAACTGATCACCAACCTCTTACATATGCCCTAAACAATAATGGGAAAACGGTGGAAGGCTGCATTGGAAGAGCATGATTATGTAATGGAATATAAGCCAGGAAAAGCGAATATCGTTGCCGACGCACTTTCCAGACACCTCTATGAGACTGAAATAAATTCTTTAACGGTAAGCTAGCATAGCGATGAAAGTTCTGGGCAAAACTTAATTCCGAACATGGAATATCCCATAAACGTTTTTAAGAATCAATTATTCCTAATGACCAATCTAACTCCATCTTACCAGTTTAAAATAATATTTCCATTCCATTCCATTCTAAAAAGGTATCTCAATCCAGCCGACATTAATGGTATTAAAACTTCTGAACGAATAATGGCTGAGACACAAAATGAGCATTTCGCTAATTACAAAGTGAGGTTTATACAAAATCAGGTCAATGATGTCACCAGCGAACAAGAGCAAGAACGAATCATCATTGAAACGCATAAGCGTGCGCACAGAAACCACAAGGAAAACAATCCTCAGTTACTCGAAAAAAATTACTTCCCAAAGATGACTAAGAAGATTAAAGATCTGGTTTCCCAGTGCTCGGTTTGCAAAGAAAATAAATATGACCGCCATCCCATTAAACCCGAATTACAGAAAACTTCAATCCCGCAATATCCTGGTCATATTGTTCATCTCGATATCTACCACACGGAAGGAAAATATATACTTACTGCTATCGATAAATTCTCAAAGTACGAGCAGAAAAACATTATTGGATCAAGAGCTGCCGAAGACATAAAAGAGCCTTTAAGAAAACTCTTGCTTATGTTTGGAATGCCGAAAGAAGCGGTTATGGATAACGAAAAAGCCTTCAATTCTGCCTCAACTTTGTTTATCCTGGAAGACCAACTAGCTATTCACGTTTATAAGACGCCAACCTGTAAAAGTTCCGTAAATGGCCGGAGAGATTCCACTCTACTTTAGCGGAAATAATGAGATGTATAAAAGCTGATGGAATAGAAAGATGGTTTTCGACCCTATTAGATAGATCCGTGAATGAGTACAATCATTCCATACGTTCAACAAGAAATAAAAAACCCGTTGAAACTTTCGTTGGTAGAACAGTGAGCTCAGATCCAGAAAAGCTTGAAAACGCTAGACAGGAAATTATTGCGAAGATTAGACAAAAACTGGAATCCGATATAGACACTCATAATAGGAAGAGAACACAAATAAAACGCTATAACATTGGTGACATTATATACGTATGAATAGATAAAAGTTTAGGAAGTAAAATCACACCTAAGTATAAGAAAGAAATAGTAAAAGAGGACGAATCGACTACAGTACTGACAGAATCAGGTAGAGTCGTTCACAAAAGGAACATAAAGAGTTAAATCTTTTATAATACATTTTCTTTACAGACTGTTCACTGCTGCGTCAGTGCAGGCTGACGTACAATTTTACAACTATACATCATCGAGAATAGCAACGGCAGACAATGGAATTGCGAAAATCCAAAATGGAATTTTCCGATTTATTCACAAATTTGACAAAAACAAATACGAACATTGCTTAGAAGACATCACAACTTTTATAAACTCCTTTGAATCATCCCGAAATCCTCTACTTCTCATCCTTAAAGAAGAATTAATAGTATGTTTCCACCGACTTTAAATCAAGTAGGTTTAAATAAATCACTTCAAAGTGCTGCCACCGAGCTTGTGAAGGTGGGTTCAGCCATTGTTTCGGAACAAAATTTTGGTCCGCACAATTTTTTTTTATATGGAGTTTGACGCTTCTCTTTTTGGGAGAGAGAGAAGAGAAAAAATTTTGTTCGGAACATTCTCTGCTTGAATTGGTTTAATTTTAATTTTTGTCCGGACAAAATCGAACTGAGCTGCCAACTATTTTAATTTTTCAGCCAAAGTTGAACTGTGCTGCCACATCATGGTATATGAATAATAAAAGCACAGAGTACACATGTATTTATTAGGATAGAAATAAAGGAAAATTAATAGAAATATATTTACAAATGGAGTTGAACGAAACAATTGCATTAAACAATTAAAAAGATGTGTGTGACACAGCAAATTGTAATCACTTGCCGCTGTGCTGACACTTGTAAAATTAATACGCATCGTTTACACGCGTATTTCATAAGGTAGCTTTGATTTTCCAGACAAAATATTCAAAATGGAATCGTCTTGCAAAAAACTCTCAGTAAAAAAATTTTCTCCAGACAAAAATTTTGTTCCGAAACAATGGGTGAATTCACCTTAAGAGCACCACAATACTGCATTTAAGAGTATACACAAAAGGAGAGTATAAACGACTTACTTGATCGACATATTAATCCAGAGGGACGATTGTTGGTTTTTTTCGACGCTTTTTTACTAGTTATAAGAGAATCCACCGAATGTTTTCTACTAAATGATTAAACCGAATACCGGCGTAAACACATTTTCCATACAAACTGGCACAAAAAAGCAACCGCAGAAAGGAGTCGTGAGCAGGGCTGCCATATAAAATTATCGAAAAATCGTCGAAATACCGATAAAATATAAAATTATCGTCATATCATGCTCGAGAAATCGTCATAAAAATCGGACAAATCAAAATGTACTTTATTTACATGTGTACATATGTTTTATTTAATAAATGTATTTATTAGCAAACAAAAACATAACAATTAATTGTAATACATGAATTTTACACCAAGCCATTCACATTGTCTTGACTCCCTAATGGATTTGTTCCCCTCAAGTGGTAAAATTATGAAAAATATTCCCAAGTCAGCAGTTCCAAGTTTTGGTCTCAGTACTTTTGATGGCCGAAATTTTTGATAGGAACTTGGACTTTTTCACATTTATGTTTTTTGAGAATAACAGTTTACTAATAGCAATAAATTTTGTGTGATGAGGTGTATTTGTGTGAAATGTATTGGAATCACTGAAAAACTTAATTTGGTAAAAAAATACGAGGTAAGGTCTTTCTACTTGACACCATCGATATGTCGTAAGACCATTATTGGCTTGGAGCATATGCCAAAAAGTCGGTATGGGGAAAAACGACAAAGAAGGTTTACATGAAGTTTTCTATAGAATAGAATTTTTTTTTTATATTTTCACACCATTGCTTCCGACACATGTCTGGAAGAAATGTGTAAGTTTTAGTGGATTATTGTAAAAGTAAAAATACTTATTTATTTTCAAAAAGAAGCTTTTTGTGCTCCATATGTATACTTTACTGCTGTGAATTGAGAATTTTGTTGTTTTGTTTATTTTTCTTGCTGTCTGAGAAATAAGTCGATCGCTTAACGCCGACTAAGAAGCTGCCGCCGTAATATTTTTAACTATCGATACGCTTACACACTTACACAAGCAAAACAAGTAATTGAAGTGTATTTAATATAAAGAATGAAATTAAATGATTCCTGTTATACTCAAACATGCATAATTAAGGTTTCTTTCATTTTATTTTAGTGTTTCATAAGTTTATATTAAAACATTTAAGCGGCGACTGTGACGCAGTTGAATTTTTCTAACGGCACCTTCTTTTTTTTATTACTCATTTCTTATAGAAATGAAGCAAAACAAGATTTAACTTTATTACTTCGCATGTTTTTGTATGAAAAATTTAACGCAAACTCCAAACTGTGGCATGTACAGCAAAACAATACTTATTAAACCTTAAAATAGTTGAAATGAAGCAAAATGAATGCTAAATATCTCAGTCAACATAATTAATTTTGCGAAACATGTTTTGGAACTAGAAAGAAGATATTCGAAATATATATACCCCATAACTAACTCATTTTTTTTTTAAATGGTCGGTGGGTCAAACCAATAATGGGATGACGATGTATGCATGTATCTATACATACAATTTCTTTTAATTGAACCCTAAAACATCAACAATTTTTTTTTTTAATTTAAAAATAAATTATTAAGAGTCTGCAAAACTACACCAAAATCTTTTATTGGCTATGCATATATGAATTTTAAGAGTAGATTTTTCATAAAAAGCTGTCCTATTTGAGCTATTGAAAAATCGTCAATTTCGAGGAAAAAATCGTCATTTCGTATTTTCGGCACTAAAAATCAAAATGACGATAAATCGTCACATCTGGCAGCCGTGGTCGTGAGATAGAATCTATTTTCTTATGCTCTCACATATAAGTACTCATTCTCTCAAAAATGTTACCATACTTTCAATTAATTTCATATATTTTGTAAACAAAACTACAAAGAAAAATAAGCACAAAAGTAAATAAAACAATAATTAGAGAGCAGTTGAAGTTACTGCCGACGATGTTATTATGCGCTTTATTAGTTTGGGAGCGATTTTCCTGAAGTTGCAGACTTTATTCTGTTTCATGATTAATGGCAAATTTTAAATATTTCTTAAGGCCGTGATACACTATCATACAAAGTCGAAAAAAAAATACAACCCTTGTATGATGGAGTTTATGAAAATTTTCAAAAGACAATAACAATTCATCACACCAGGGTTGTACTTTTTCGTAGATCGCACGACTTTGTATGATAGTGAGTTATGGCCTTTAGTGTTTTTTGTGGGAATTGTTACAATCCCAAGTTATTTGGGATTACTAGTGCGTTAAAAAATTTTTAAACTTAAATTGTAACAATTTCCACAAAAAACACTAATTATTAACTTGACAGCACCCGGTAAAAAAAAGAAAAGATTAACATATTAAGGGCTAATAAATCAGTAAATGATTATATGTATTTTATTTTTAAATCATCTTTAAACACAAAATTTTGTTTTCCACCCCAAAATTTAATGAATCTTAAATAGCCAACATTGTGCATTTAAGTGTTGTTTAAGTTTTGCATATATGTATATATATATATATATATGTATATATATATATATATGTATATATATATATATATATATATATACCGTCAAAGCCCGGTATAGCGATTACTCAGGTTAACGAATATCCGATATAACGAATAGCCAAATAGCCGATTTAACGAATGACAAAGCAAAATAAAAAAAATCGTTAAAGAACCGTTAGATTTTTGTGTGTGTTTTTGGCTTCTTTGCCTTGTATTGGAAGAACACGTGTGATGCGTTGCTTTTTTTTGTTAAAGTTTCAGTAGTTTTGTTTGGTTCATTGTGAAAACGAGATGTCTAATCGAAAAAGAATCTCTTTTGGTAAAAAATTAAAGATTTTAGAAGAATGTAAGAAAGGTTTAAACTTTCAGTAATATCTAAAAAGTATGGAATACCAAAATCTTCAATATGTACCTTAAAAAAGAACGAACATAAAATTGTGGAAAATTTAAAAATTACAAACAATGGGACAAAAAATCGGCGATCTCTTAAAAAAGGTGAATTTCCAAGAATGGAAAAGGTTCTCTTCGAATGGGTTTTAAGCCAAAGAAAAAAACATATACTCGTCAATGGTATGGTTTTAAAAGTAAAGGCATTAGAAATCCATAATCAAATGTATGGCTCCGATTTTCACGCAAGTGATGGCTGGCTATCATGTTTTAAGAAAAGATATGGAATCAGAAAAACTGCTGAGTCTATGTTTCCACCGACTTTAAATCAAGTAGGTTTAAGTAAATCACTTCAAAGTGTTTCCACCGAGCTTGTGAGTCATTTGTTGTTCGAATTTTCGTATTCAATTTATGCACGTTCTTTATAAGGCGGGTGCAGCAGCTGTAATGTGAATTTTATTCATATGTACATAGTTGGCATTTAAAATTGGTTATATATTCCTTAATGTAGTTTTCTTTTCGAAATTGTCAATCACTATTGATGGATGACCCAGGGACGGAGATTGAAATTTCAAAAGCAACGCAGGGTTGCATATATAAATACAATTTTGTCGTCGGCAGCAGGGTTGCCGTTAAGAATTTCGAAAAAGTGTCATAAAAAAGGTATTTAAAAAAAGGTAAAATAAGGGTATTTTAATGTAAAATAGGGTAAAGTTTTTTATGAATAAAAAATAGCATTTATTTCAATTAAAAAAAAACAAACAAACACGAATTTTAAGAATTAATTAAATAGATTATCATTATGGAAAAGATTTTCATGCATTTAAAATCGCATTTTATGTACATAAAATATATATTTTAATTATAAAAATATGTATTAAAACTAATAAAATATGCATTTATTAATTTTAATTAATTTAATTTAATTTATTCAACATTTAATAACATTAAAAAATTAAAAAAATCAGCTTCATTGCTTTCTGAACAAACATTTGTATTCCATATACAAAATACAGTTAAGGAGAACTTTTATTTACGTAAATGAATGCTTGACCTCCAGCAAATAAATTTCAAATTAAAATAAACTTATGACAATATGTCGAATAATAAATTTCTTAAATGTTAAATTTAGATTTTATTTTTCATTTTGCCTTATAAATACTTTTATTGTTATCCAATGGATTCCTAATTGTATAAAGGTGTAGAAAAATAAAATAGATTCATATCGAATATAAATTATTTGCTGGGATTTTGTTATAGTTTCTATGCCTATTGCTTGTGTTTCGCTTGTGATTTTCAGAAATATTATTATTTGTGATTATTATTTGTGAATTCTCAAATAGTTTTTGAAAGTCTGTGCATAAGATAAGAGGTTTGTGACTGTTCAAAATGTGGTTAAAGTCTACTGATGATTTGGCTAAGCACCAATGAAATATATAGACAATGCTTGACATCCAGCAAATAAATTTCAAATTAAAATAAACTTATGACAATATGTCGAATAATAAATTTCTTAAATGTTAAATTTAGATTTTATTTTTCATTTTGCCTTATAAATACTTTTATTGTTATCCAATGGATTCCTAATTGTATAAAGGTGTAGAAAAATAAAATAGATTCATATCGAATATAAATTATTTGCTGGGATTTTGTTATAGTTTCTATGCCTATTGCTTGTGTTTCGCTTGTGATTTTCAGAAATATTATTATTTGTGATTATTATTTGTGAATTCTCAAATAGTTTTTGAAAGTCTGTGCATAAGATAAGAGGTTTGCGACTGTTCAAAATGTGGTTAAAGTCTACTGATGATTTGGCTAAGCACCAATGAAATATATAGACAATGCTTGACCTCCAGCAAATAAATTTCAAATTAAAATAAACTTATGACAATATGTCGAATAATAAATTTCTTAAATGTTAAATTTAAATTTTATTATTCATTTTGCCTTATAAATACTTTTATTGTTATCCAATGGATTCCTAATTGTATAAAGGTGTAGAAAAATAAAATAGATTCATATCGAATATAAATTATTTGCTGGGATTTTGTTATAGTTTCTATGCCTATTGCTTGTGTTTCGCTTGTGATTTTCAGAAATATTATTATTTGTGATTATTATTTGTGAATTCTCAAATAGTTTTTGAAAGTCTGTGCATAAGATAAGAGGTTTGTGACTGTTCAAAATGTGGTTAAAGTCTACTGATGATTTGGCTAAGCACCAATGAAATATATAGACAATGCTTGACCTCCAGCAAATAAATTTCAAATTGTTAAACTTTATATGAAAAAAATAGGTATGCATAGAATATGACAGTTGCATAAAAGTCAGTTGTTGTAATAATAATATCGCATGCAATTTTTATATGTACGTTCACAAAACTCATGTATGGAAATATGTACACAACACACATGGATAAAAGTGTACTAAAAACTTTCGTAAGGAATATTGGAACTTTAACTCTTTTTCAAAAAGTGGCATTCAATTTTTTAAAATGATACAAAGGCATAAAATAAAAAAAGGATCATAAAAAGTGTCATTGGCATGAAAAAGGGTCAAAAGTGATACTTTAGTGTCACAACGGCAACGCTGGTCGGCAGAACATTTGTAATCACCTAGCCGCCGCAACTAATTTTAGTTGCGCCTCAGCAGCGTTAAGTGGCAATTTTACACTTTTTTGAAGCCTTGCCACTTTTTCAAAAATCCCCTTTTTTGCCACTTTTTTTTATAAATAAATACTTTATAATTAAACAATAGTTTCGGCTTGAGGTCATCCGTGCGAAATGAAAATCCAAACATTCCAAAGGTCAACTATACGTTAAATTATCTAAGTATTTAATATTTACATATGTATATGAATTTGCTTCTATATATCTTCTAAAGAATTGTTGTTTAGTTTTAATGTTAATTATTATTATATTTTATTTCATTATTTTACGGGTTTTATAAATGAACTGATTGTTTTCAGTTATGTTTTTGTAAATTTTTACTAAATTTCAATGTTATGTTAAAATAAATGCTTTATGAAAACGTTGCTACTTTTTTTTCAAAATCCCCTTTTTTGTGCCACTTTATTTTTTAAATCCCCTTTTTGTGCCACTTTTTGAAATTTCTCAACGGTAACGCTGCACCTCAGCACCGATTAAAAGCAATCGTCTTGAATCTTTGGGTAGTGTAAATATGAGATTATACGCCATGGAGAAATTCCTGCAATTTACAAAAAATCATTGGAAAAAATTTGGAATAGCTTCAGTTCCGGTTGTATTCGGCGTGAGATACATTAAGGATGAATACTTGTAAGGAATTATTAAAGTGTAATGTACATATATAATGCCTTATCAAATTCTAAACTTTTTGCAGAAACTACAAACATATGAGAAATGTTTGCCACATTGTTAAACAATATCATACGCTTCACCATAATAAAGTTTTAGTGGTCTTAAATCCCGCGGCCAACAAGAAGAAATGTGAAAAGATGGTATTTATGTTTACATAGTATACATGTATGTATATGTAAGTAAGTAAGTTGGATCAATAATAACACTGCTAGTTCAAAAATGGGAACAAATAAGGTTTAGGTGCTCCTCACAGAAATAAATAAAAACTAGCCAATCCGATAGAAAATTGAAGAATAAGAAGAAAAGTTTAAATAAAAAAATCGGCGGCGAGCATTCGTTTCCAAGTTGTGGGCATCCAAAGTTCCAGTACACAATTGTGATTATTTGACGTGTCCAATGCAGTCAATATTGGTGTGATTTAAAAGCTTTTAAGAAGATCTTTTGAGATTTATTGAAAGGTTTGAAAAATTCATTCATCCATGGTTTTCCCAACACGTCGCTGCGTACTAAAAGAATTTTGTATTGCCGGCCTTCGACCGGGCTTAAGGATTTTATCTACCATGGTTTTTCCCAACACGGCGCTGCGTACTAAGATTTTGTACAACCGGCCTTTGGATGGGCTTAAGGATTTTTGCTAAGGTTTTTCCGAATGTGGCCGGGCTTAAGGATTTTCTCTACCATAGTTTTTCCCAACATGGCGCTGCGTACTAAAGGTTTTTTTATAGTTGGCCTTCGGCCGGCCTTAAGAATTTTCTCTATCATAGTTTTTCCCAACACCGCGCTGTGTACTAGGTTTTTTGGAATAGGTGGTCTTTGGCCGGGCTTAAGGATTTTCTCCACCATGTTTTTTCCCAACAAGGCGCCGCGTACTAAAGTTTTTTTGTGTATCCGGCCTTCGGCCGGGCTTAAAAATTTCCTCCACCATGGTTTTTCCCAAAACGGCGGTACTTACTAAATATTCTTTGCATATCTGTTATTTGATACCAATATTGGCCCGTTAAATTCAGAAATGCAATGATCAATCACAGTTTTATATGAAAACTTTAAAGGCCCTTAACTCGGAAACAAAGGCTCGCCGCCAATTTTTTATTTAATTTTTCTTCTTATTTTTAAATTTCCGATCGGATAGGATAGTTTTTATATATTTCTGCGTGGAGGACCTAAACCCTATTTAAGCCCAAAAAATGTAACAAGCCGGGGACTTGGTGGGTAAACCTAATTCGAGTACGCTGAATCCAATGGTGCTAACCATTTTTTTTAGGTTAGCTCTTGTTTGAAAAATAATTCGATTGAAAATTTGGTTAAAAGCACGTAAAATACGCAATGTTTCCCAGTTTTCTACTATTCATTCATTTTTATATCAATTAAAAGAACATATTATGGATGAACATACGTACTAAAGTAGTTTTTGAAAAGAAAATTTAAAGATTGCCCCAATCAAAAAAACGAAAAAAATTTAAATTTTTTTTCCAAAAAGTTTTGTCAGGACGCAAGTTCATCAATACATGACTTCAGGCGATATATATTAAATGGCAGAAAACTAGGAAAAATTTTGATTTTTAGGTGCTTTTAACCAAGTTTTCAGTTTTAATTATATTTAAAACAAGCTAACCTAAAAAATGGTTAGTACCATTGGATTCAGCGTACTTGAATTAGGTTTACCCACTGGGTCCCCGGGTTGTTACAAATTCGAGCACAGTGTAATTATTGCCCTTATCGTGGCTGGCGTATTTCGACTCAGAGAAACCAGTCGAGGAAAAATCGGCGAGTTCACATGTAAAAATCTCATCGAGTTAACATGTATATAATTGTTGACAACTGCTTTGCTTGCACGTGTTTTGGCTCGTCTTCGATTTTTACCTTGGTTCGTGCAGCAGCTTCCATTGAGATGATTGAGCTTTGGTTTGCAGCAAAGCAGCTGTCAGCAATTAACTGAACATTCAAAATGGCCGAATTGTCGGCATAAGTGAGAGACATGAGTACCAACATAACGCCACAAAAAATCAAAATTCGAATATACGTAACCCGCGAAAATTCAAAATTCGCGATACGTTTTCAACGAACCTCGAATATCTGAAATTTGTTGAAACAAGAAAGGCCATAGTTTCCTCTTTCGATTTTTTGTAAGAAAAAAACTTACCATACTAGAGAGAATTAAAAACTGCATAAAAAGATGTCAAAACGTTCACCTCTAGTGACGTGCTGATTTTGAGTCCATAATTGAATAGGAATCTTCGCTGTCCTTGACCGATTTGCATATTGGATAGTTTGACATAATTCAACATATCGTGTAGACACAAAAATTGTATGCTAACTCATATGTTAACATATCATTTGCTGACATTTGTTGACATTAAAAATTTAGTACTTTCAGCATACGGGTTTATATCTGTGTGCCATGTGCCACACATGCGTAAAAAAGGCGTAACCACTAATTATTCATGAAAAGTTGTGATTCGGACACGTATTTATTAAGTTAAACAGTTTCATGCATAACTAATAGACAATTTTATAGAATCTAACATGATTGGAAACAATCTAAATCAATAAATACATGTCTGAATCAAACGCTTTTTCATTAGTAATTAGTGGTTACGTTTTTTTGGGCACATGGCACACAAGAAATGCCAGATGTAAACTAAGCCTAAAGGCTCAGTTAGCCGGATGTAATGTAAAGTAAGTGCAACAGTAGGATACAGCTGATCGATATTTTTATATGAAAAGTAGGTTACGTTACATTACAACTCTATAACTATTTCCATTACTTTTCACATAACAAAATCGATCAGCTGTTTCATACATTACAGTTACATTGCATTACAGTCGGCTAACTGAGTCTTAACACAAACATATGCTGATAGCGGGATGTTATATTAAAGCATATGAATATAAGCATATATTTGCTGATTCAACATATCGTCTAGACTAATACCCGAGGCGAATCCATACTAGGTGGTTACAAGGAATAGGGTGACTATTTTCGCCGCTTGTAATTTGAATATACGTTGGGTGTCAACACACATTTTTCAGTACATCTTTTTGACATTTAAAGTATAAATTTCTCAAAGTGATTTGAGCTGAGTATACCTTATACCAATTTGCCTTGACTAATACTCCTTTTCCACACAAAGTTTACTTTGCAAAGTCTTAATTCAGCTGTGTGTGGTGGTTGATACATAATGAGGTGACTTATTCCTTTAATACGAATGCGTTTGAGAAAATGCGGTCTCTCCAAGTAAAGCATAAACGAGCCATCCTTTCCTTTTTCGTGTATTCACAAATTTGAACAAAACTAAGATTTTCAGCTTTAAAATAGTTACATATTTGTACGTAATCAAAGTAGTTGTACTAGTATATGTAAATCATTGTATGAGCAAATATGATGCTTTTAAATTGTGGTAATATCTTATTAATAAAATAATTAAAACTTGTTTAAAACACTTGATCAATATCGGAACACTCGGTACGATGGAAAACTTGTGATAAAAGTACGATAAGATTGCGTATTTCGCCATTTATAATAGCATTTGAAATACGTACACTTCTTTCGTAGTTGAAACATTTATTATTAAAAACACTTCGAAACTCGGGCAATTCATGAGAAGCAAATATTAGTGTTTGACGGTATAATTTAGATAAACCATTCAAACACTACGAAAATCGTCCAAAACATGGAAAAGATTGATGATAGAAAGTCGCATTCTACATTATTGTTGCTGCTACCAGCCATGCTCACTCGAAGACCCCATGATCATGTAATTAATATATCAGATGAGTCGGTGAATAACTTTAGAGTCTTCTTAGTTAAAGACATTCCAATGCGAAAGTTGTCATCAGTATTACGAATAAAAGTTTTCTTATAGTTTTGGTTTTGGATTCGTTTTCGGAAAATATATAGTATCGCCTGAGGATTCATTTTGGAATCTGTCAAAATTCATTACTGATTTTTTATCGTTATCTTTGTTCTTTTCCTTTATAATTTCTGTCATTGTATTAACAAATCTATAGGCTGAATAACGGAAGGGTGTCAAAATTAATACTTTTGGGCTTGCCAAGAATTTAACTCAGTACGCGTCTTTAATAACAATGCCGCTATTTTTACTTGCTTCCTCTTTGATTTTCTTAGATTTCTAGTTTTGAAAATATAATTCAAGGCATGAAAAGTATAAACCTGGCGTATTTCTTCAGCATTATCAAAATTTCTACAAGAATAATAAACATTTTTGTACGTATTGATAAGAGTAAAATGTTCACTTTGTAATTCTGTGAAAGGCAGCGTAATTCTGCTCGCCAAAAAAGGTTGCAATCCGACGGATTTTAAATCACTTGACGGTTCGAATCCTGGCAGTGGTTGAGCTTGAATAAGATACTTTTCATTGATTGCAATATCTGGAATATTAACGTATAAGCTTCCGACCTCCGGCCAATCGAAATTTGCTTTTAGTTTTTCATTAAAGCCACTAATAAGTTATTTTCTGCAGCTTCGGCACTAATTTCGTTTTGCAAAGGGTCTTTGATGTGATTAAATATTGGTAAATTATGTTCAACAGTTGGTTTCTTCACTTTAGTTTCAGATTTTACGTAGATTTTCTAGAACTCAACAACTGTAGCGGTTTCTCCTTGAACATTGGTTTCTTCTTGACACTCAAGTGCAAATCTTCAAGACTGTACTACAGTCTTTTTCTAGTAGTCGAAGTCGAAATACGCCAAACACAATAAGCGGGATTACAGTTTACTAGAAAAGTTAAACACATTGCAAGGTTAAGTGTATTAAGTTCTCAATATTATTTTAACTTTCGTTAATAAACTTCATATTTTTAAGAATGTGGGTTGACGGATTTTCTTTAACTATGTACATACGTCCGTCCTATGCTCCAGTGGGAGTTAGAGGAATATATATATATGTATATTTACGTACATACGTTATAATCCATGAAAAACACGATTTGGAAATTTTTGTAAGCTAAGCCTGTATAATTTCATACTGTGCGAGTTCTCATTTCATTGTTGAATGTTATGTATTATATACATATGTACAGTTTGTCAAGAAAATGTTTTGATATAGTTAAAATTGTTTTAAATTTTGACTTTTATCGTAAATATTTTTTTCCTTTTTTGCATTATGAAATTTTTTGTTATAGATTTCATTTTATTTACATTTAAGTGAACAAATAGTCTTACGTTAAAAGCAAAATTAAAAATGAGAGCATAAAAATTGCATGAAAACCAAAAAAACTCAAAAATTTCTTTGTCAAGAAAATGTTTTTACATCCTTGTATTATATAGTAAAAAATAGGAAATATTTTAAGGTGTACAAAAATAAATACTTTTGTGGCCGTAATTGTCATCAAATCGGCTTGTAAGACGACGAACGAGATTAAAAAATTATTCGAATCATTTTTGTAGAATATTCGAATTTTCGAACAATTTCCTTAATTACTTTGTATAAAAAGTATTTTACATATCATAACTTTTTAATTTGTTAACAATATGATGTTAAGTAATCAAATTACTCCAAATTATAAATGCTCGTGTGAGCATGTTTGTATATGTTCGCTAAACACATCTTTTGTTTTCTTGCTTTGAAAAGATAATGCCTCCTTAATGGAATCAGAAGGTGTCTTACAATTCATGGTTAAGAGTTTAAAAAATAACTGTTTTTCTACAGATCTAATCAAAAGCCCTATGGGCTCGGTTTTACACTATGCAAGTTTTATTGCTAAGCTGATTAGTTTGTTAGGAAAGAGAGACGAGGGGAAAATAAACTTTACTGTTCTCCTCGTCTCTCTCTCCATCAAACTAATCAGCTTAGCAATAAGACTTGCATAGTGTAAATATGGACTTATTGTTATAAATAAATAAATAAATAATATTATTCCTAAGCTTTCCAATAATAACTTTTTAAAATATGCCACAAAAAGCTAAAAAAGAGTACGTAAATTCTTTGATTTCACGATTATTTTGTAATAAAAATTCGCAAATAATCTCAAGTACGAAGTAACTGACAATGTTTTATTAGCTGATCTAAAAAATTGTATCAATAAAGTAAGAAATTGTACTAATATAAAAATCGTCAAAAATTTTTAGGTTGATTTAAATTATTTGAACATCAAAGAAAAGACTTGATATGCTTTTTAATCCTTTTTTAACGGTTTCGCTAACATCAACAATTTGCGAAAGATATATTTAAACTTGTTCTTTTATCAAAAGTAAAAAAGAACCGTCTACAAGCTAAAAAGTGGGAGTATCTACTGTTTTTTAATGACTATTTTAAAAGAAATCAATGACGTATTAAACATTTTTGTAAATGTGTATAAAAACGTAACTTTTTTAACTAATGTCCTTTGGTTTTTTTTTTAGTAATATTTCTAAGTTGTTAAACTATTTGTTTTTCTTGTGTAATGAATTAAATTAAAAAATTAAACTCATTTTAAGCTTAGTTAAACTTTTTTTAAATTATTCGAATACATGTTTTTATGCTTTGTACGTTCGAATATTCGAACAAATGTTCAAAATTATTCGTCCGTTCGAACAAGAAACAAAATGAGGAAATTTCATTCGAACAAATATAAAAGACGAATAATTAACAACACTAATCAGGACCTTCAGATGGAGTACCCACAACTTTACCGCAATTGAAAAGACACTATGTTCTTACCAAAAGTGCTTTATGTTTGGTGTCATTAGATTGATAACAATTGGAAACTTGCATGTTTACCAGCAATACACCCAAACTTACTCGACTGTTATCCAAAATAATACTTCAATATATTGATGTACTGCCCCGCATTCATGGTATTCTCAATAAAGCAAATTTATACCACCTTTTACAGCATATTCACCTCCAATCCATCAACCAAATTTCTTTTAAATTTACAGTTGGGTTTATGGTTTCACTTTCCAACATTTTTAAAGATTTTTTCATCCATACTTTGTTAGATCCGTTATTATAATAAAGAAGAAGTTTGGTTTCGTAGCAGAAAATCACATTATCGTAGTAGCCATCAAGCTTGGAGTATGCGTTATCGCAAAAGACAATTGTTTTTCTTTGTGCTATACTCTAAGAATCGGGGATTTCCGTGCAGTTCTTGAAGTACAGTCGATTCTTTTGAGCAATTGCCTTTGTCTCATGGGAAACTGTTACTGAGCGGTACATCAATACGTTGAAATGGTTTTTGGTTGACAGCGCGAGTAAGGAAGGGTTGGCTTTATTGATGGTAATTATGGACGTTTTAAATTTTTATTAATGTATTGACCTCAAATATGAAACACTTTGGGTAAGAACATGGTGTCTTTTCAATTGCGGTAAAGTTGTGGATACTCCATCTCAAGGTTCAGATCTATGCCCTATTGAAAATTTATGGGTTTATTTGAAAAAAAGTATTTCCAAATGTTATTTCAAGAACTAAATGCAGTTAGAACAGTAACTCGAAGGGAATGTGATAGAATTTCAGCGGAATATTTGGAAAATGTAATTTTTTCCATGAGAAGTCGTGTTACAAGCCGATGTGATGCCAATTACGGTAAAAAAAAATATTTATTTTTGTACACCTTAAAATATTTCCTATTTTTTACTATATAATACAAGGATGTAAAAACATTTTATTGACAAAGAAATTTTTGAGTTTTTTTGGTTTTCATGTAATTTTTACAGGGACCGTAACGGTTATAATTTTTATTTTAAAAATTACTTTTTAATCGTTATATCTTGAGTTTTATTTATTCCTCACAAAATAATAGTTATTTTGTGACTTTTATTTATTCCTCACAAAATAAGAGTTATTTCTTGATTTTTATTTATTCCTCACAAAATAAGAATTATTTTTTTATTTTTATTTATTTCTCACAAAATAACAGTTATTTTGTGACTTTTATTTATTCCTCACAAAATAAGAGTTATTTTTTTATTTTTATTTATTCCTCAGAAAATAAAAGTCATTTTTAAACTAATAACTGCCAGTTCATAGAAGTCAAGTAAAAATTCTTGCTTGGCTATTTACATTGAAATCAAAAACAAATTTTGAGTGCTTTGTTTGTGTTTTCAATATAAATAGCCAAGCAAGAATTTTTACATGGCTTCTATGAACTGGCAGTAAATAAAATATAAAAAAATAACTCAGTGTTTTTGTAAATAAAATGAAAAATAGAGACTTTAGTATAGATTCTGCATATATTCGTACAATAATTTTTTCCTTTTGAAATTTGTATGAAAAACATATTGTTTGTAACGAATTGTCATTATTTTTCATACAATTTGGAAACGTGTAGAAATGAATTTTTTTACAAAATATGCCTATTTAAATTGAAAAAAAAAACAAATTTGATATTTTTTATTACAAATAATTTTATTTCATTTACAAAAACAACCAATTTATAAGAAAGTGAGTTTGTTTTTTCCTAAGCTTTCACGCCCAAGCCGCTCATCTGGTTTTAAAAATTCTTTCACCAATGGAAAGCTACATTACCAGCGTCAAATATAAGATATTTTTATCCGGTTTGGAACCGGATTTCTTATATTTGGTACGGATTTTGTCCGAAAAACACATTTTTGTGCTGGTTAGGGTTTTAAGACCGGTCCTTATGTATTTTATAATTAATTTGTTGCATAACATAAAAATATTTTTTGATTTGTCAAAATTTTTTAATGTACTAAATATCTCAACACCTTCATAATTAACACATAAGAGTTACCAGCTTGATAAATGAAACTTGAAAATGAAAGAAAAATGAAATGTCATATGGGCTTTAGCGAATAAAGTAAAAACTTCGGCCCATTGGGTGGTCTAATGTACATGAATTTAATAAATTTTACTCTTTGTGAAGAATGATGCAACGCAAAAGTCTTCTGACTTACCATCATCTTCAAACGCTGAAACACCAGATGCTTTACCGTCGTCTGAAGACGCAAACACGTGTTCATTATTAAACGAGTTCTTAAACTCTATTGAAGTAAATTCAGAGGATGAAGACTCAGATGGTGATCTGGAGGAGGAAATGAAAAGGGCGATAAACGAAATAGACAATTACAATCCTAAGCCCATTGACGTGGATGCAGATGTAATGAAATATTGGGAGGAAAAAAAATATATATATCCATACCTGTACAGATTGGCACAGGTTTTGCATAGCACGCCAGCAACACAAGTCTCTGTAGAAAGAGCATTTTCTGCGCTAAAATTAATATTGAGAGATTTCAGATCGAATTTATCACCAGTGTCCATGCAAAAACTCTTATTTGTTAAATTAAATTAATTAATAAACACATTTTAAAAATGACTTTTATTTTCTGAGGAATAAATAAAAATCAAAAAATAACTGTTATTTTGTGAGGAATAAATAAAAGTCACAAAATAACTCTTATTTTGTGAGGAATAAATAAAAGTCACAAAATAACTGTTATTTTGTGAGAAATAAATAAAAATAAAAAAATAACTCTTATTTTCTGAGGAATAAATAAAAATTACAAAATAACTGTTATTTTGTGAGGAATAAATAAAAGTCACAAAATAACTCTTATTTTGTGAGGAATAAATAAAAATCAAGAAATAACTCTTATTTTGTGAGGAATAAATAAAAATTAAAAAAATAAAAATCATTGCATCTATAGGTAGTCCATGTAACATGGAGTATTGTGGTATATTCCTTGTGCCCGTAGCACTTCTCTATTATTGTGATTTTTTCAGTTTAAATTTGGAAAATAATCGTTATTTGCGATCCCTGAATTTTTATGCTCTCATTTTTAATTTTGCTTATAACTTACGACTATTTGTTCACTTAAATGTAAATAAAATGAAATCTATAACAAAAAATTTCATAATGAAAAAAAGGAAAAAAATTTTTACGATAAAAGTCAAAATTTCAAACAATTTTAACTATGTCAAAACATTTTAAAAACATGACAAACACCACAAATTAGTTGACCGAGCCTGCAGAAAACTTCTAAAAGCAAGAACGTTTACTTCTTCGACTGTGACTGTTTTGTACTTACAGAACCATATAGTCTGCTTATGCTTTTACCACCGAAACTAACCGAAAGCAACAGCAAATCAAATTCAAACTTTTGAAATCGTCGACTGTTGAAAGTACGGCGCAATTGCTCATAAATCGTTTGCTGCTTCTGCTTCGACTGCGGCTGTTGTTGATTTTCACAAGCACAAGCAAAAGCATTGGTTGATTTTAAACAGTTGAAAAAAAGCCAAAGCAGCGAAAAGTAAAAAATTTACAACTTTTGCTACTCCGACTTATGTTTTTTTTTAACACTGAAATCAACTATACACCAAATTACAACGCAGAAATATCTCTTTTTTTGTACATTTGAATATATACGAGTATGTTTCTTTTTTATATGAAAAAAAACAAGTGGTTGAAGATGTTTTCTATACGAATAAATTAATGCCCTTTCGCACACGAGAACAATTGTGCTGGCATAACATGCCAGTTTGTATGTAGGTAAGAGAGGCAAAGAGAGTAGTTTTGTGGTTCGCATAATTTTTCAACCAGGTACAACCCCGCATCAGCAGCAAATGTTAAAGCCGTGATACACTATCATAGAAAGTCGTCCGATCTACGAAGAAGGACAACCCTGGTGTGGTGAATTGTTGTTGTCTTTTGAAAATTTTCATAAACTCCATCATATCAGGGTTGTATTTTTTCATAGATCGCACGACTTTGTGTGATAGTGTATCACGGCCTTAAATGAATAAAAAAACACTAATACACACACAGATGTGTGCACGTATACATTTTGATGCCAGATGAATTAGTCTTGTGTGTTCTAAAAAGAACAAAAATTGTGCGGCATAAAAATTAGACTCGTGTGTGAAAGGCCAACCAGGCACAACCACGCATCAGTAGCACAAAACTAATACACACACAACTTAAAAAACATCAAATGTTAAACCCAGCAGTCGGCGTAGCTAGCGAATATCTAGCTATTTTGTTAACTACCAATCGTTACCACTAACTACCAGCCTAACTACTAGCAATGCAAAGGCTGACGATTTTAACATGGGGATGAGATTGACGGTAGTCAATTGCCACCATATGCATAACCCTTCGTTAGTGATTTCGCTAATGAATACAATTAATTTTTCTATTGATAAAACAAATAATTATTCACCCTTATCGGGAATAAAACGCGAACATTTTGTTCACGTGAAATATTTCCGTGAACAAAAATGGTGAACAAAATGAAAGAATAATAACGCAAACATTGGCGATCACAATTTTAGTGAAAGGGAACACATTCCACGTGAACTTTTATTTTTAATACATTTTTCAATTAATTGTTATTTTTCTTTTTTTTATACATCTTTTTAATTGACTTCTGCTGCTCATTTTAACTTTCTAAAAGAAAAGCACTTGTTTCACTAAAAATTACATGTTCACTGACCACGAACTTTCAATTGTAACTGACGCCATCACAAAACCAAAATAATTGTGTACTTAAAATAATTTTTTTTCTTTTTGATTTTCTTTTTAATAACGGCACAGTTTTTTTCACTCGCAATAAAATGTCTCTGAGGTTAAAGGCATTAACATATCCATGAGTGAGAGAGTCAAAAAACACAGTTCCAATAAAATGTAAATTTATACTGTTTATTTCTTTAGCATCTCCTTAATTTTTATACATACTCGTATGTACATATCGCTCATTTAATCAAAGAACGTCATAACTCAAAAAATGGAATTTTTGAGTTAATGATGCAGAATTAATCCCCATGTTGTTCTTGATATTGTGTAAAAATTTCATACAAATATTTGAGTATAGTTGTTGCTGAAGGATCTTAAGGCAGGATCACACGATTGCCGCAAACACACCAATCTGATCCAATTTTTATTGCGGTGAATTGGTGCACAATAATAAAATTGCACCAATCAAATACGTTGCAGTAACATGATTGCCCCATTTCATAAAAATTTGATTGCCGCATCCGAGTCATACGATTGTTCTAACTTGCGGACACAAACAAACAGCTGTCGTGGTAATTTTTAGTTTATTTCGTTTTACTTGCAAATAGTTTTCTTTTAAAAAGAAGTAATTTTTTTTCTGTTTTATTTTGTACGGGAAAATGTTTTATTCATTTAAAAGAAATAAAATTGCCTCTGCTTTGTATATTTTGTGCTCATTAAATATACAAAGCAGAGGCGATTTTCGTTCTTTTAAACTAATAAAAGCTAAATATATGGGTTAAAGATTGGATCACAGTTCTATGTTAACGTTTAAAATAAGTTATAATTACATATATAGTAAGTTGAAGTTTACAGTACTTACTTTACTTATTTGATTGCCGCTCGAGAACACAATAAATATTGGTAAATTTTTATCATTTTTATTGGGGCATGGCTGTCTATCAACCGTTCACACGATTGCCGCACCAGAGCTGCATTTGATTGCGGCAAATCACCACAATATTGTTCTCGATTGTCGTATGGGACAATAAATTATGAAATCACACAATTGGCAATAATTGGTGCATTACGGCAATCGTGTGATCCTACCTTTAAAGCCTTAGTAATTGGTGTGACAATAATTTTCTAAAATTCAATATGTAGAAGTGTGCCTATGTGTCTTATTCAAGACCCCATACATTAATTCCGTCGTCTTATAACATAAGATCTTTTATTATAAAATCTGGCAATGAAATTGATGATTTGGGAATAATTTTTGATTCAAAGTTAACATTTAAGCCGCATCTACAAACGTTAATCCCAAAGTGTTTATTAGCAGAAATTGCTCTGATTTTTCAGATCCTTATACAATTAAAATTTTATATACATCTTTTGTGAGATCTAAACTGGAATATGGGGCTTTAATTTGGAATCCTTATTGAAAAAATTCTATTCCACGTATCGAAAGAATATAGCGGAAATTTATTAAGTTTGCATTGCATTTGAATTTTGTACACCCACAACCTTCATATGAATCGCGCTGTCTTTTAGGTCTTGAAACCTTAGAATATCGTCGAAAAATGCAATCCTTATTATTTTTATTTGACATTGATAATGCTAATATAGATTGTGCTGTCCTACTGGAGACAGTTCCTTTTAATGTCTTTGACATGTTAACTTGTTTCATAATTGCAGATAAATTGAATAATAGTTTTTTTAATGCGGTTTTCTTCGGAACTCATTTACCTCATAAAAAGTATTGTGTGTGCATATATGTAAGTATATATTTGTTGTACAAAAATGCGGCAACCATTGTGTGTATAGAAACGAAGAACGTCAAAAGTACAAAAATAAATGGATCATAATTAAACCAAAAAGAAGTTTTGCAGTCGGCAGATACAAAGTACCAATTCACATATTTGAAGTCAGACAAAGTTTGTTAAGAGGGAACGAAGATGCAGGGTGTGTACTACACGACTCTTTTTATCTGACATTTTTTGTTTCTCTTTTATTTATTTATTCTTGTTGCTTTATAAATATGATTTTTCTGGTTTCAGCGGATGTATATATGTATGTATACTTGGTGTGTGTATGTATCAAGCGCAAAGAAGAATTAAACAAATAGGCAATTTCAAAAGAGAATTGAAAAAATGTCTGCCCATCAATTGCCAATATGTGAATTGGAACAAAAGAAATGGAACAAAAAATTATCATATGAAATAGGGGTACCACCCAGTAGCGGATTTAGGCCTGCTGCCGCCCTAAGCACTCTTTGATATGCCGCCCTTTTTGATTATGTAGAAATTAAAAAAAAGAACCTTTATAAAAGGCCTGTCTCACGATGTCGACAGAAAACGATCGTTCGACAACTTCTATTGAAAACAATTTATGCCAATTTTGCCATTTCTTCACCTATTGACATAAAAGGCCAGTTTCAGTCCACTTTGCCATAAAATACATTTTTTGCAACCTAGAAGAAATTCGTATACGTCAAAGCTTTTTGCCAGCCGTTTTGAACCATTACTCGTGCCACAAAAAACTTGTTTACCATTAGTTAAACCACCAAATGTCATTGGTTAACAAATAGACCACAGTTGATTCGTTGTAAACTTTATTAGTATCCCAGTCAAAAAAGACAATCCAAAGAAGTCATTGAAAATGTAGAGTTTGCGATCTGGAAGTAGTGCAAATTTCGATCCGTTTTCTTACATAGTAAGATACCTAGTCACCGAATTGCAAACGATTTTAAGAAAAATTTCCTTTTGTGTTTTATGATAATATTTTCATCTAGGAAAAATAGTAAAAAGTTACCTATTTTAACAATTCGTTTCGTTTTGTACTAATTTAAACGCGAAACAGTGTTTTCATGTAAATTTAAGTAAATAAGTTTGGAATTTTAGACCAAAATTAATTCATAAATTTCTTTAAAAAAATAATTTTTTTTTTAAATTCTGGTCAGTATTTTCTTAAACTATGGAAGAATTACAAGGTTTTGTATGACTAAAATAAACTTCTACTTGGTTTCCTGCTAATTATCGGCAAATTAAAAATATCGATTTTTTGGAAGTAATGAAAATGTAGTTCCTTCAGAATGACTTCCAATTTTTTTTTACTGGGTATTGTTGTTTTGTGACAAATTTTAGCCATATTTTACACATCCTTTGTCAAGCATATTCTTTGCATTTAGCTGTAGGAGCATTCCATGAGAAAATGGAAGTCTAAACGATTTCACTAACGTTAATTTTTTAAATATTTTTGCGACTACATAGTGGGATTATGTTCTCATCTAAAATAATTTATATAAATTATAACGAATATATTAAATTTTTTCGAAAAAACGTTTTTAATTTACTTTTACACCATATTTTGCTTCGTGTTTCTCACTATTTTTTGTGACATAAAAACAAAATTTCTTTTGTCCTTTCAAATGCGTAGTGGAGCAGTTCTAAACTGCATAATAATTGTTTTTTTTATTTTTTTTAATGGGCTTTGTTGAGGTGAAATTAATAAAATCGCGAGTTTTAGTTTATATGTTCCACACGTGACGCCTAATCCCTTTTTATAATGATAATTATAAACGCAGTCAAGCGTACAAATTGAATTTTGTTTTTTACAGCCAACTTTTAACGAAAAAATTTTGTATATAAATAGTTTAATACTAATTGATCCTAGCTGATTAAAAAGTGTCTTTATGTGACGCCGAGAAATAAGAAATATAATCAGGTATATTCGGGAAGCCACTTTCACCACAAATACGCGCATCTTTCACTTTGTTATTCTAAAATACTATATTGGAGATGAGTGCTAAAAAACATATGTCTTCTTTCACATTTGAGGTATTCTAAAATACTTGGTCACCATGATTCAGTGTCATATTCGTTCGACGCCAATTTTAACGCGTTAAGTTTAAATAAATAAAAAAAAAGAAATACGAAGTGTTTATATGCTGTCTACCAGTGTTAATTAAGCTTAAATGGCATTCGGCCAGCCTCTACAACACAATTAAGTTTTTTTAGGTTCTTCAAAGATGTAGACAGGTTTTTAAAACAAATAAAACAACTAAATAATTTCACTTTCACTGTTTATTGTTTCTTTTTAAGTTACTTAGCACTTTTACTGATAAATTTCTTATTAATTATTTCTTTAAATCCCTTTTTGCTTTCAACTTTTTCTGAATACAAGTCAGCTGTTTTCAATGTTATTGATGTTTTATAAGAGATTATAAAGAAACGATTACTGAAAACGATATTTCTTCACACCTATTTTAGAATCTGTCGACGTCGAAAGTGTACGTTCGACGACGAAGAAGTGAAGCGCGTATTCTCGAATAGCCCTGAAGATCTTTCGATTCTACTATAACTATAAGTTTAACCTGATTATATACGAGGTTTGCTCAAAACGTATCGCGAATTTTGAATTTTCGCAGGTTACGTATATTCGATTTTTGATTTTTTTGTGGCGTCATGTTGGTACTCTGTCTCACTTATGCCGACAATTTCGGCCATTTTGAATGTTCAGGTAATTGTTCACAGCTGCTTTGCTTGCACGTGTTTTGGCTCGTCTTCGATTTTTACCTTGGTTCGTGCGGCAGCTTCCATTTAAATAATTGACCTTTGGTTTCCACGTCATAACCATAAACCCATGATTCGTCACCAGTTATGACCCTCAGGAGCAAATTTGGGTCGTCGTGGACAGAGTCCAACAGCTCATTAGCAATGTTCATGCGATGCGTTTTGCTCGAAATTGAGCAATTTTGGTACGAATTTCGCGGCGACCAGTCTCATGCCCAAATCATTGATAAAAATCGAATGGCACGAGCCAATCGATATATCTAGGTCCTCAGCAACTTCTCTATTGGTGATTCGACGATTGGCCAATACCATTTTCTTCACTTCATAAATTTTTTCGTCTGTTGTTGAAGCGCTCGGGCGTCCGGCACGCTCTTCCTCGTTCATATCTTCTCGGCCTTTTGAGAACATTTTGTACCACCCGATAAACATTGCTTCGGTCCAAGGTAGCTTCTCCGTATGACACAGTCAACATTCAGAATGCATCCGCGCACTTAATTTCGGTTTTCACACAAAATTTGATACATGTTCTTTGTTCCATTTTTTTTTAAAGGTAAAAATCGAAGACGAGCTAAAACACGTGCAGGCAAAGCAGCTGTCAATAATTAACTGAACATTCAAAATGGCCGAAATTGTCGGCATAAAAGAGAGACATGAGTACCAACATAACGTCACAGAAAAATTCAAATTCGAATACCCGTAACCCGCGAAAATTAAAAATTCGCGATACGTTTTGAACAAACCTCGTATTATAAAAAATATTCTTAAAGATTCCTTTTTCGAAGATAAGTTCAGAACTTAGCTTGTAATTTACAAAGTCCATTACAGCAGATAACAGCAAAAGAGGATATTTATTACAGCGGTCATAGTGTTGAAGCAGAGAAAAAAATTTAACTTACTTCATTTGAGAACGAGAACAATTTTAGATAAATCGGAAGGTTATTCCAAGCTCTAGTAATTCTCACGTGCAGCGATCTTTCATATATTGCGGAAGCTAAGCGGTGACACACTATTTGCGGATTTCGACTTGTTCTTGAAAATGTAAAAATATCCACCAAGAACAGAATCCATCACTATATTTTACTTTCAATTAAAAACTGTTACACCACTTTTTCTTAATATTCCTTTTTTAGATGATATTTTTTGCATATTTTGAAGTTTCATCATTGTAAATTCTTGCCATATTTTATTTTGCAGTGTCAGTGTTAGTAGATTAGTAATGGCTTAGGACGACATGTTTTGGGAATTCAAAACCGGGAAAAATTAAAAACGATGGCAACCCTGTTACAAATTGGGGATTTTGGGTATTTTTATACTGAGATTTCGTTAGGCTGGTTGTGTGTGTGTGTGAGTTTGATTCTTTCTATGTATGTGTGTATGTATATATGCACTTGTGTGTACAGCTTTTGTCATTGTTGAGAAACTTTGTGCTTACAGTAGATGGATGTATCTGTGAGTGTTTGTATATGTGTATGTGAGTGTGTGTATGAGTATGTGTGTGTGTGTGTATTTACTTGTTTGTTTGATGGTGTCCGATATTTTTGTTGTAGTGGAAGACAATCATTATACCCTGTAGGAAATGTTGATGTTGAAAATGTACTGACTCCCTTTTGACTTTGTAACCAGTACTACTCTTTAATTATTCCTCATGCAATGCTTCGTGCTATAGAAATAAACTAGACATAGTGATTACTTAGTTCTTATGGGAAAATGGAGACATACCAACAAGACAGTTAGTTACTGGTAGATTTCTATAATTTACTTATATACAGTCTGACTGCAGGGTAGTAACAAGCGATCTGTGTGTTTGTGTAGGTAGTGATCGTTATTTGATTGACTTTGGTTTGCTCCTCTGAGTTTTCGTTGCTTTGCGTATGTATGATTATTATTATATGTATACATTTATTTTTGAGGTCTCTGGGGAAATAATATAAAAGCTGTAGCTGGTGGCAACCCTGATAGATGTTTGGAATGGAGGGGGATAGGGAATGCATTTGGTAATGTATGTATGCATGTTAAGTTGTTGGATTAATGTATGTGATCGTATCTAATTTTGCTTTGAAGAATATCATTACTTGTGTGAATTACATCAACACTTCTTCATACATATTTACATATATGTTTTCTACGCTATTGGCATTGCTATTCTTATGGAGATAGAAAACTATTGTGTTGGCATAGGTTTTATATGTACAAGTGCATTTCAGATATTAAATATTTTAAGTGCCATCAGGTTGACAAGCAGAGTTTTATAAATAGGGGTAATTATATTTTTATGTTAGTATATTTTACTTGAACAAAAACTTATAGAGGGACCTGCACTCACGTTCCTCGATTCTCATATGAATTGTGGGAATGTGTGTATGTGTATGTGTGTGTGTGTGTGTGTGTGTGTGTATACGAATTTCATCATATGTCGTAATACCATCAGAGAAATTAGATTTGATGACTACTACGCGATTCTCATGTAACGTATATAAGTAGAAAAAATAATGTAGATTGTCATCAGTATACTTTGATATCTCAACAATTCACCACCTATTTTCCGAACCAAATTTTTAAAGTGTTTGAAAACAAACAAAAAAAAAACTATAAAAGTGCTAAAACTAATTATTGTTTGTTAAACAAGTTTATAGTGCATAAAAAAATAATATTAGATAAATTGTTTATAAATAAAATAATTAAATAAATTGTTTATAAATAAAATAATTAAATAAATTGTTTATAAATAAAATAATTAAATAAATTATAAACAAATAATAAAAATAATTAAATAAAATGAATACCGAAAGTTGTCCCATCTGCAATAAAGTCTTTATGACTCAAACAAAAGTAAATGAGCATATAGAAACACACACCTATGCTAGCCAGTCGAAGGCTATGTTGGGAATTAATAAGCTAAATATTAACAACAAATATTGTGAGGATTGTGATGAGATGATTCAATCAAATGGTTGTATGGCTCACGTCAGAACCATAAAACACAAAAACAGCTGTCAGCAAGAAAGGATCAGCGATTTTCTCACTAGAAGAATAAGTAGCTTCAATGGGAGGATCGAGACATATATTCTCCTCAACAAAAATGTGGGCGTCTTGTTTCCGGAGGAGTTTCTCGCATCTGCAAAGAGCTCCATAGTAAAACAACTTAATGAACGTAGTAGGATACATACTACGTTTAAATTTAATATGGAGCTCACATGTGATTATATGAAAATGGTAAATGATGAGATGAATGTTAGCCAACTTGTGCACATCTCAAAGATGATGTTGGTGACCCTCTCTGATGACATAGATGAGATGTACAAGAAACAGACCGATGAGTTAAGAGCCAAAATGGAAGAGTTTCAAGAGAGGGATAGCGGATGGACATTGATTTCAATAAATTCCCTTGAAGTTAATATAAACAAGGCGTCCATAATAAGAGGATCTAGCTTTATCTCTCTCCCAAAAAATATTGCAGTGAAATGTGCATGCATAAATGTCGAGAACAATGATATTTATTGCTTTAAATGGTGTCTCATTGCGGCTTTGTACACAAATAGTACTTTAGATCGAAGACAACGGAAAAACTATAGAAACTATAATATGACAAACATTTCTGATGAGAATATTAATTTAGGAGCAATTGTGTTAAATTTTGAAGGCCTAGAGTTTCCACTCCCATTGAAGCAGATAAAACAATTTGAAAAACAAAATGATCTGAGCATCAATGTATTTTGCCATAATGGCACATCGCTTATAGGACCATACTACATAACAAAAGGAGAAAAACACATTCATATTAATCTCTTATTGCTCCAGTCTAATGAAAACTTCCACTATGTACTCATCAAGGATATATCAAAGTAAGTTTCATTTGTGTATTTATGAAAAATCTGCTTTCATCTCTATTTAAAAAGTTACTTCTCATTGTTATATTTATTTATATCGTATTGGTATTTTCTATATTTTCTTCAGACTCCTTCGTTCCAGCATAACATCACACAGAAGTAAGATCATGATATATAACACCTGCCTATATCATACACATGATGATTATGTGTATAATCATCATAAAAACGTTTGTGTGAAAAAAGTCATCAGAATGCCAGAAGATGAATCTATTATCAAGTTTAAGAACTACTACAAACAGTTAGATGTACCATTCGTAATCTACGCGGACTTTGAGTCTATTTTAGAAAAAGTTGATAATGCTGTAAGTAACAGTACCACAAATGTACAGAAACATCATGCTTGTGCATTCGGTTATTTTATCAATTGTAGTTTAAAGAGAGAAAATAATTTATATAGACATTATTTTGGTGAAGATTCGGCGAATATATTTATCAAAAAAATTGTTGAAGATTGTACAGATATTTATTTAAATTATTTACTTAAAGTTAAGAAAATGTTCATAACCCCAATAGAAATAGCTCAATATAATAATGCAAAAAATTGTCATATATGTAAGAAAATATTAAATAACGATAAAGTTAGAGATCATTGTCATCTTACGGGCAATTATCGTGGGGCAGCTCATAGCGAATGTAATTTAAATTATAAAACACCTCAGTTTATACCGGTTATCTTGCATAATCTTTCCGCATATGATATACACCTATTTTTCAAAGAACTTTCTTCTATAAAATATTCTACAATAAAAGTGATTCCCCAGAACACAGAGAGTTATATTTCTCTTTCAATTTTCATCAGATTAGATGAAAAATATGGATTCGAAATAAGATTTATAGACTCGTTTAGATTTATGGCTTCGAGTTTAGATACGTTAGCGAAAAATCTTGATAGCAATGATTTTAATACTATTCGGTCATGTTTCGTTGATGAAGATCATTTCAACCTGATTAGAAGAAAGGGTGTATTTCTATACTCTTACATGGATTCCATGACTAAGTTTAAGGAAATTAAACTCCATAGTAGAGAAGAGTTCTTCAATATTCTAACGAATGAAGAATGTGATGTAGTCGAGTATGAACATGCTCAAAAAATATGGAGAGAGTTTAACTGTAAAACCCTCCTTGACTATACTGAACTCTACTTAAAGACAGATGTTCTTCTTCTAACCGACGTGTTTGAAAATTTTAGAAAAATTTGTAGAGATATATACGATTTGGACCCCTGCCACTATTATACAGCACCAGGCTTATCTTGGGATGCAATGTTGAAAACCACAGAAGTTTCACTGGAACAGTTTACTGATTCTGAAATGTATATGTTTATGCAAAACGGAATTAGAGGTGGACTAGTTCAATGCTCGCAAAGATATTCGAAGGCGAATAACAAATATTTTGAAGATTTTGATGCATCAAAACGATCAGAATTTCTTATATATTTAGACGCTAACAACTTGTATGGTTGGGCGATGTCGGAATATCTTCCTTGCGGTGAATTTGAGTGGGTATGTGATACTGATTTTGATGTTAAAAAATTTCTGATACTGCGGAGTATGGGTACATTTTGGAAGTGGATATAGATTATCCCGATTCAGTGCATGATCTACATAATGATTTGCCATTTTGTCCCCAAAATAAGGCCCTGGGGGGATCCAAAATCAAAAAATTAGTTGCAGACTTACACTCAAAAACAAATTACACCATACACTATAGAGTTTTAAAACAAGCCATTTCAAATGGCCTCATCTTAAAACAAATCCATACAATACTCAGATTTAAGCAGTCCCCTTGGCTTAAAAAATATATTGACTTAAACACATTTCATAGGACAAATGCTAAAAATAATTTTGAAAAAGATTTCTTCAAACTTTTAAACAATGCTGTTTACGGGAAGACAATGGAAAACATTGAAAAACGTAGGGACATTAGAATTACGTCATCTTGGGAAACGACAAACAGGAATCATTTAGGTCTCAGAGCATTAATTGCGAAACCAAATTTTAAGCAGTTGACAAAATTTTCTGATGATATGTATGCGGTAGAGTTAGAAAAAATGGAACCACTATATGATAAACCCATATATGTTGGTTTCACAGTACTGGAGTTATCGAAGTGGAGAATGTATGACTTCCATTATGGCTTCATGAAGCCTAAATTTGGAGAGAACATTTCTCTCAACTATATGGATACTGACTCATTTATTTATTCAATTAAAACTGTTGATTTTTACGATGACATCCGTAATGATATTAGTTTGAATTTTGATACGTCAGAATATCCTATAGATAATCAATTTCGTTTGCCGCTACTCAATAAGAAGGTTTTGGAAATGATGAAAGATGAAAACAATGGGGATATAATGACAGAATTTGTTGGTTTAAGAGCAAAAATGTATTCTCTGTCGACTCTTCGCTCGGAATCTGTTAAAAAATCAAAAGGGGTCAAAAAGTCTGTAATTAAAAAGTTGTCCATTAATGATTACAAAAGTTGCTTATTCGAATCCAAAATTATCTCGGATGAAATGTTTTTGTTTAGATCTAAAACACATCAACTATATACCCAAAAACTATATAAAATAGCACTTAGCTTTTCTGATGATAAAAGAAATATAATGAAAGATAAAATAAAAACGCGCGCTTGGGGACATTACATAGACCGAAACAATGAAACAATGGATGTAGAATAGAATGATTCCTACTAAATTGCATGTAAGATGACAACGAGAATTTAATTTTGTATTATTTGTATTTATTTATTAATATATTTATTTAATTATTTATTAATTTAATTTTGTACTAATTGTATTTATTTATTAATATATTTATTTAATTATTTATTAATTTATTTATTATTTACTTATTTGTTTATGAATGTATCTTATTAATTTTAGTATTTTATTCACCCAAAAGCATGTTAAAATTTAATGGTTTAAAACTTTTATCTTTTTACCTATACCTAAATTATTTGTAAATAAAAATAAAATATTAGATTAATGATGTTTTTTTTTTTTCTTTTTATATCTGTATATTTTTATTTATACATAGAGTTGAATTTGTATTAGTACTAAGATTTTTAAGAAAAACTGTTAAATAAAATATTGAAAAAATAATAAAATATGTAAATAGTTTTTTATTTCAGCTTAAATTTAGTACATAGAAATTTTAACTACAAATGTCTACATTTTTATATTTTGCTTATGTATTGGCTTTACTTCACTAGATCAAAAAATTTTTCTTTTTGTTTATTTGCAAATTTTTGTTGTTTGTTTTCATATCGCTTAAACATGCACAGTTTTGTTATCTTTGAAAGGTTCTACACAAGAGGAATTGAATTTCACAATATTATGAAATTCCATTAAATTTCATTAGATACTTTCTTATCGATACCAACTGCTTTAACACCATCACATCCATGTTTGCTAATAGCAAATAGCAGAACAGGTATCAGCTATTAGATCAGGTATCAGATCAGCTTATCAGTACCTGGTCTGATTTTCAGATCAGCTTATCAGGACCTGGTCTGGTTTTCAGATCAGCTTATCAGGACCTGGTCTGGTTTTCAGATCGCTTATCAGGACCTGGTCTGGTTTTCAGATCAGCTTATCAAGTATCAAATGAGGTTATAGCAAATAGATGTATCAAGTTTAAAGTTAGATTAATAACTAAAGGTAATCTTTTATGAGTAGTTGCTTATATAGTTATGAAATAGTCAAATTGCTTTCTATAGCGACCATCATTTAATTCATTATCTGTGCTTATATTCAAAATTCCATATTTATCCTTCCAACACTTTACAAATTTCTTAAACCTTTTTAAAATTCATATTACTGACTACATGATCCCTATAGACGTGCTTAATATTTTTTCTCATCTTACTTAAACATTATAATAACATTTGCATTGGCTCTTATTAAATGCTTACAGCCGAATTCATAAAAATTTTAAACAACATTTCGAATGTTGTTTAAGCAAAATTCACAAAAAAATTTTATTCGTAATAAAATTTTAGCTTAAAAACGTTTTTTAAACCTTGTGTAAACCACCAGATTTTAAAATTGACTATATCCATATTTAAAATAATTTTGAGTTGACCTTGTTATAATTTTGCTTCATGTTTATTTGCATTTTTAACTTTGCCTTTATGTATGTATGTATGTATGTGTGTATTAGGAATTATGCTATAAGTTTGACACAAGTAGAATGAGTCATCATTCTTCTGGCGCCCCATACAAAAATATACACGTACGAGTACATATGTATGAGTATTATTCTACTTTTCACATGCAACATCAGCAAATATCATAATGAAAATGCTTTAAGTTTCATTAGGAAAAAAAAACGGTTTGATTAACGATAAATGTATAATATCCCATTCTTTTAATTATGAAATTAACTTCTTCAGGTATTCATATTTGGCTTGATATAGATAACTTGAGTATAAATATATGTTTTCAAACTTGAGATAGTAGTAGTGAACTAGCGGTTCGGCCTAGATTAAAATTTTAAAGTTGAATTACCCATAACTCGGTCAAAGGACACCCCGCAAATTATTACACACCCCAAATCACTGACAGGCTCAAATTCCCACAGACAGACAGACAACAAAACATTTTTCGTAGGCTTTAGAAACAATTAATTTTCACGTTTTTCCCGTCGACATTACAAAAATATTTATTTGCACGTTTTTCCCATCGGCATGACATAAATGTTTTTTTTTCACGTCTTTCCTGTCCACACTACGAAAAATCATTTTTACGATTTTCCGTTGGCATTAGGAAAAATCATTTTCATGATTTTCCCGTCGGCATTACAAAAATATTTATTTTCACGTTTTTCCCATCGGCATGACAAAAATATTTAACGGACTTATTGAACCCGCTCTCGTATGTAGTAATAAAAAAAAAATTCCTTATGTAAACAAAAAACTCCTTATGTAAACAAAAGATTGAACGGACTTATTGAACCACCCTCGTAGGTATCAAATTTCCAAGAATTTTAAAATTTTCAAATTTTAATTACCCAAATTTCACAATTTCAGCCACAATTTAACAATTTCAGCCCACAATTTAACAATTTTAATTGCGGCAGTACTGGGAGTTCCCTACTACTATCTCAAGTTTGAAAACATATATTTATACTCAAGTTATCTATATCAAGCCAAATATGAATACCTGAAGAAGTTAATTTCATAATTAAAAGAATGGGATATTATACATTTATCGTTAATCAAACCGTTTTTTTTCCTAATGAAACTTAAAGCATTTTCATTATGATATTTGCTGATGTTGCATGTGAAAAGTAGAATAATACTCATACATATGTACTCGTACGTGTATATTTTTGTATGGGGCGACAGAAGAATGATGACTCATTCTACTTGTGTCAAACTTATAGCATAATTCCTAATACACACATACATACATACATACATAAAGGCAAAGTTAAAAATGCAAATAAACATGAAGCAAAATTATAACAAGGTCAACTCAAAATTATTTTAAATATGGATATAGTCAATTTTAAAATCTGGTGGTTTACACAAGGTTTAAAAAACGTTTTTAAGCTAAAATTTTATTACGAATAAAATTTTTTGTGAATTTTGCTTAAACAACATTCGAAATGTTGTTTAAAATTTTTATGAATTCGGCTGTAAGCATTTAATAAGAGCCAATGCAAATGTTATTATAATGTTTAAGTAAGATGAGAAAAAATATTAAGCACGTCTATAGGGATCATGTAGTCAGTAATATGAATTTTAAAAAGGTTTAAGAAATTTGTAAAGTGTTGGAAGGATAAATATGGAATTTTGAATATAAGCACAGATAATGAATTAAATGATGGTCGCTATAGAAAGCAATTTGACTATTTCATAACTATATAAGCAACTACTCATAAAAGATTACCTTTAGTTATTAATCTAACTTTAAACTTGATACATCTATTTGCTATAACCTCATTTGATACTTGATAAGCTGATCTGAAAACCAGACCAGGTCCTGATAAGCTGATCTGAAAACCAGACCAGGTCCTGATAAGCTGATCTGAAAACCAGACCAGGTCCTGATAAGCTGATCTGAAAATCAGACCAGGTACTGATAAGCTGATCTGATACCTGATCTAATAGCTGATACCTGTTCTGCTATTTGCTATTAGCAAACATGGATGTGATGGTGTTAAAGCAGTTGGTATCGATAAGAAAGTATCTAATGAAATTTAATGGAATTTCATAATATTGTGAAATTCAATTCCTCTTGTGTAGAACCTTTCAAAGATAACAAAACTGTGCATGTTTAAGCGATATGAAAACAAACAACAAAAATTTGCAAATAAACAAAAAGAAAAATTTTTTGATCTAGTGAAGTAAAGCCAATACATAAGCAAAATATAAAAATGTAGACATTTGTAGTTAAAATTTCTATGTACTAAATTTAAGCTGAAATAAAAAACTATTTACATATTTTATTATTTTTTCAATATTTTATTTAACAGTTTTTCTTAAAAATCTTAGTACTAATACAAATTCAACTCTATGTATAAATAAAAATATACAGATATAAAAAGAAAAAAAAAAACATCATTAATCTAATATTTTATTTTTATTTACAAATAATTTAGGTATAGGTAAAAAGATAAAAGTTTTAAACCATTAAATTTTAACATGCTTTTGGGTGAATAAAATACTAAAATTAATAAGATACATTCATAAACAAATAAGTAAATAATAAATAAATTAATAAATAATTAAATAAATATATTAATAAATAAATACAATTAGTACAAAATTAAATTAATAAATAATTAAATAAATATATTAATAAATAAATACAAATAATACAAAATTAAATTCTCGTTGTCATCTTACATGCAATTTAGTAGGAATCATTCTATTCTACATCCATTGTTTCATTGTTTCGGTCTATGTAATGTCCCCAAGCGCGCGTTTTTATTTTATCTTTCATTATATTTCTTTTATCATCAGAAAAGCTAAGTGCTATTTTATATAGTTTTTGGGTATATAGTTGATGTGTTTTAGATCTAAACAAAAACATTTCATCCGAGATAATTTTGGATTCGAATAAGCAACTTTTGTAATCATTAATGGACAACTTTTTAATTACAGACTTTTTGACCCCTTTTGATTTTTTAACAGATTCCGAGCGAAGAGTCGACAGAGAATACATTTTTGCTCTTAAACCAACAAATTCTGTCATTATATCCCCATTGTTTTCATCTTTCATCATTTCCAAAACCTTCTTATTGAGTAGCGGCAAACGAAATTGATTATCTATAGGATATTCTGACGTATCAAAATTCAAACTAATATCATTACGGATGTCATCGTAAAAATCAACAGTTTTAATTGAATAAATAAATGAGTCAGTATCCATATAGTTGAGAGAAATGTTCTCTCCAAATTTAGGCTTCATGAAGCCATAATGGAAGTCATACATTCTCCACTTCGATAACTCCAGTACTGTGAAACCAACATATATGGGTTTATCATATAATGGTTCCATTTTTTCTAACTCTACCGCATACGTATTATCAGAAAATTTTGTCAACTGCTTAAAATTTGGTTTCGCAATTAATGCTCTGAGACCTAAATGATTCCTGTTTGTCGTTTTCCAAGATGACGTAATTCTAATGTCCCTACGTTTTTCAATGTTTTCCATTGTCTTCCCGTAAACAGCATTGTTTAAAAGTTTGAAGAAATCTTTTTCAAAATTATTTTTAGCATTTGTCCTATGAAATGTGTTTAAGTCAATATATTTTTTAAGCCAAGGGGATTGCTTAAATCTGAGTATTCTATGGATTTGTTTTAAGATGAGGCCATTTGAAATGGCTTGTTTTAAAATTCTATAGTGTATGGTGTAATTTGTTTTTGAGTGTAAGTCTGCAACTAATTTTTTGATTTTGGATCCCCCCAGGGCCTTATTTTGGGGACAAAATGGCAAATCATTATGTAGATCATGCACTGAATCGGGATAATCTATATCCACTTCCAAAATGTACCCATACTCTGCAGTATCAGAAATTTTTTTAACATCAAAATCAGTGTCACATACCCACTCAAATTCACCGCAAGGAAGATATTCCGACATCGCCCAACCATACAAGTTGTTAGCGTCTAAGTATACAAGAAATTCTGATGGTTTTGATGCATCAAAATCTTCCAAATATTTATTATTCGCCTTCGAATATCTTTGCGAGCATTGAACTAGTCCACCTCTAATTCCGTTTTGCATAAACATATACATTTCGGAATCAGTGAACTGTTCCAGTGAAACTTCTGTGGTTTTCAACATTGCATCCCAAGATAAGCCTGGTGCTGTATAATAGTGGCAGGGGTCCAAATCGTATATATCTCTACAAATTTTTCTAAAATTTTCAAACACGTCGGTTAGAAGAAGAACATCTGTAAGTAGAGTTCAGTATAGTCAAGGAGGGTTTTACAGTTAAACTCTCTCCATATTTTTTGAGCATGTTCATACTCGACTACATCACATTCTTCATTCGTTAGAATATTGAAGAACTCTTCTCTACTAGGGAGTTTAATTTCCTTAAACTTAGTCATGGAATCCATGTAAGAGTATGGAAATACACCCTTTCTTCTAATCAGGTTGAAATGAGCATCATCAACGAAACATGACCGAAAAGTATTAAAATCATTGCTATCAAGATTTTTCGCTAACGTATCTAAACTCGAAGCCATAAATCTAAACGAGTCTATAAATCTTATTTCGAATCCATATTTTTCATCTAATCTGATGAAAATTGAAAGAGAAATATAACTCTCTGTGTTCTGGGGAATCACTTTTATTGTAGAATATTTTATAGAAGAAAGTTCTTTGAAAAATAGGTGTATATCATATGCGGAAAGATTATGCAATATAACCGGTATAAACTGAGGTGTTTTATAATTTAAATTACATTCGCTATGAGCTGCCCCACGATAATTGCCCGTAAGATGACAATGATCTCTAACTTTATCGTTATTTAATATTTTCTTACATATATGACAATTTTTTTTTTTTTTTTGCATTATTATATTGAGCTATTTCTATTGGGGTTATGAACATTTTCTTAACTTTAAGTAAATAATTTAAATAAATATCTGTACAATCTTCAACAATTTTTTTGATAAATATATTCGCCGAATCTTCACCAAAATAATGTCTATATAAATTATTTTCTCTCTTTAAACTACAATTGATAAAATAACCGAATGCACAAGCATGATGTTTCTGTACATTTGTGGTACTGTTACTTACAGCATTATCAACTTTTTCTAAAATAGACTCAAAGTCCGCGTAGATTACGAATGGTACATCTAACTGTTTGTAGTAGTTCTTAAACTTGATAATAGATTCATCTTCTGGCATTCTGATGACTTTTTTCACACAAACGTTTTTATGATGATTATACACATAATCATCATGTGTATGATATAGGCAGGTGTTATATATCATGATCTTACTTCTGTGTGATGTTATGCTGGAACGAAGGAGTCTGAAGAAAATATAGAAAATACCAATACGATATAAATAAATATAACAATGAGAAGTAACTTTTTAAATAGAGATGAAAGCAGATTTTTCATAAATACACAAATGAAACTTACTTTGATATATCCTTGATGAGTACATAGTGGAAGTTTTCATTAGACTGGAGCAATAAGAGATTAATATGAATGTGTTTTTCTCCTTTTGTTATGTAGTATGGTCCTATAAGCGATGTGCCATTATGGCAAAATACATTGATGCTCAGATCATTTTGTTTTTCAAATTGTTTTATCTGCTTCAATGGGAGTGGAAACTCTAGGCCTTCAAAATTTAACACAATTGCTCCTAAATTAATATTCTCATCAGAAATGTTTGTCATATTATAGTTTCTATAGTTTTTCCGTTGTCTTCGATCTAAAGTACTATTTGTGTACAAAGCCGCAATGAGACACCATTTAAAGCAATAAATATCATTGTTCTCGACATTTATGCATGCACATTTCACTGCAATATTTTTTGGGAGAGAGATAAAGCTAGATCCTCTTATTATGGACGCCTTGTTTATATTAACTTCAAGGGAATTTATTGAAATCAATGTCCATCCGCTATCCCTCTCTTGAAACTCTTCCATTTTGGCTCTTAACTCATCGGTCTGTTTCTTGTACATCTCATCTATGTCATCAGAGAGGGTCACCAACATCATCTTTGAGATGTGCACAAGTTGGCTAACATTCATCTCATCATTTACCATTTTCATATAATCACATGTGAGCTCCATATTAAATTTAAACGTAGTATGTATCCTACTACGTTCATTAAGTTGTTTTACTATGGAGCTCTTTGCAGATGCGAGAAACTCCTCCGGAAACAAGACGCCCACATTTTTGTTGAGGAGAATATATGTCTCGATCCTCCCATTGAAGCTACTTATTCTTCTAGTGAGAAAATCGCTGATCCTTTCTTGCTGACAGCTGTTTTTGTGTTTTATGGTTCTGACGTGAGCCATACAACCATTTGATTGAATCATCTCATCACAATCCTCACAATATTTGTTGTTAATATTTAGCTTATTAATTCCCAACATAGCCTTCGACTGGCTAGCATAGGTGTGTGTTTCTATATGCTCATTTACTTTTGTTTGAGTCATAAAGACTTTATTGCAGATGGGACAACTTTCGGTATTCATTTTATTTAATTATTTTTATTATTTGTTTATAATTTATTTAATTATTTTATTTATAAACAATTTATTTAATTATTTTATTTATAAACAATTTATTTAATTATTTTATTTATAAACAATTTATCTAATATTATTTTTTTATGCACTATAAACTTGTTTAACAAACAATAATTAGTTTTAGCACTTTTATAGTTTTTTTTTTGTTTGTTTTCAAACACTTTAAAAATTTGGTTCGGAAAATAGGTGGTGAATTGTTGAGATATCAAAGTATACTGATGACAATCTACATTATTTTTTCTACTTATATACGTTACATGAGAATCGCGTAGTAGTCATCAAATCTAATTTCTCTGATGGTATTACGACATATGATGAAATTCGTATACACACACACACACACACACACACACATACACATACACACATTCCCACAATTCATATGAGAATCGAGGAACGTGAGTGCAGGTCCCTCTATAAGTTTTTGTTAAAGTAAAATATACTAACATAAAAATATAATTACCCCTATTTATAAAACTCTGCTTGTCAACCTGATGGCACTTAAAATATTTAATATCTGAAATGCACTTGTACATATAAAACCTATGCCAACACAATAGTTTTCTATCTCCATAAGAATAGCAATGCCAATAGCGTAGAAAACATATATGTAAATATGTATGAAGAAGTGTTGATGTAATTCACACAAGTAATGATATTCTTCAAAGCAAAATTAGATACGATCACATACATTAATCCAACAACTTAACATGCATACATACATTACCAAATGCATTCCCTATCCCCCTACATTCCAAACATCTATCAGGGTTGCCACCAGCTACAGCTTTTATATTATTTCCCCAGAGACCTCAAAAATAAATGTATACATATAATAATAATCATACATACGCAAAGCAACGAAAACTCAGAGGAGCAAACCAAAGTCAATCAAATAACGATCACTACCTACACAAACACACAGATCGCTTGTTACTACCCTGCAGTCAGACTGTATATAAGTAAATTATAGAAATCTACCGGTAACTAACTGTCTTGTTGGTATGTCTCCATTTTCCCATAAGAACTAAGTAATCACTATGTCTAGTTTATGTCTATAGCACGAAGCATTGCATGAGGAATAATTAAAGAGTAGTACTGGTTACAAAGTCAAAAGGGAGTCAGTACATTTTCAACATCAACATTTCCTACAGGGTATAATGATTGTCTTCCACTACAACAAAAATATCGGACACCATCAAACAAACAAGTAAATACACACACACACACATACTCATACACACACTCACATACACATATACAAACACTCACAGATACATCCATCTACTGTAAGCACAAAGTTTCTCAACAATGACAAAAGCTGTACACACAAGTGCATATATACATACACACATACATAGAAAGAATCAAACTCACACACACACACAACCAGCCTAACGAAATCTCAGTATAAAAATACCCAAAATCCCCAATTTGTAACAGGGTTGCCATCGTTTTTAATTTTTCCCGGTTTTGAATTTCCAAAACATGTCGTCCTCCGCCATTACTAATCTACTAGTGTTACCACTTTTTCAAAAATTTTGCGAAAGGTTTTGCGAAAGTAATAGAGAGTACCAAATTTACATCTTATCGCACTTAGGTTTCGTGTCGTAATTTCTTTAGCATGGCAATAAAAAGTAACCCCCTGATCCTCTTGGCAAATAATGAACTGTTAGATTCCTTACCTGCTACTTTATTTTTGGGGTTGAGTGCGCCTTCCGATACAGCCCCAACATTCTTGCGAGATATAACCTGGAGTGTGTCGACACTCACATCTTTCTCCAAAGGAAATGGTCTACCCAGGAGAACACTTACAGGGTCATACATTCTTACGAATTTTTCCACGTCCTGCTGGTGCTTCCTGACCAGATGTCTGTCCTTTGCCGTATACAGCTTCGGATCTCTCTTGGTAATCTTTTCCAGAAAGTCAGATATTCCCTAGTACCGTTCTTGGCCTTATCGAATTTTGCTCGACCTTCCTTGCTCATGTTCCCTAGCGAGGCGTTCTGCCGGATAATTTCATTAGATGAAGATGAATGCCCTCCCTTGCCCACCGAGTCACCTCTCTGCTTAGGTACACATTCTAAGAGACAAGCCCCTGAATCCGATGAAATCATTGTGATTTCCCTCTCGTCGTCCGACCCCAGGGCTAAGTAACCCGATGTAGCATTGAGCTCATCAACTCCCTCCAGTTCTTCGAGTAACTGACTCTCCTGCGTGACCGAATTCTCATGCAGGAAAGTCAGCAACTTGTCTTCCTCAAACGTATCGTCCTTGGAGTCAACTTCGTCGTTCTTGGAAATTATTTTATTTTTTTTAAAAGTCTATTTTGTTCCCACGAGTATGCCAGTAAATGAGAGGACCATACGCGCAGTGACGGCGTGAGCGGACTTAGCAAATTTTTCTACAACCAACCTGTGTCATAGGCGTTGGAGGAGGGTTACTGCTAGCGACTAATTTTCTTTGTAAACTAAATTAGCCATTCAGATCATCGGCACAGTTCCCTCGATATTGACATTAAGAAGTGTGTCTATGTTCTAGTACCATAATACAGTAGGCATAACTATGTACCAGACTTACTCTCCTTGCAATTGCCACCACATCACGATACGATAGCTATCCAGGAGGAGAAATCCTAGCTAATTTTTTTTTCATTTTCAGTTTTTTTTTAATAACTTCAATACCATTAAAAGTGAACTGAAATAAAAATCACTATATTTAAATGGAAAAGGAGCAAGGAAATGTGAGTGCGTATTATTATTAGGTTGTGTCAAATGAAACAAAACGTAAGTTTGAAAGCGAAAGTTTTTAACCGTCTCTTAAGCGCCAATTATGATAGGCATGGGCAATAACAGATGGATCACACAACTGGAAAAGTCGTTGTACATACATAGTGCGTAAAAGCATAATAATCTGCTTTTTCCAAAAGCATACTTAGTTATTTGTTTTTTCATTTTACTGTTTTCAGTTTAAAAAATATTGTGAGCCAGTGCTGCATATGGCCGGATATGAAGTGGATGTTATTAAGACGAAGCATATTGGACATGCAAAATCTCTTATGGAATCGCTTCAACAGTTGCCTGATTTAATAGTTGTCGCTGGAGGAGACGGAACATCATCTGAAGTGGTTACGGGACTAGTTCGAAAAAACAAAGATATGTGTCCCATTTTATTTTTACCACTGGGCGAAAACAATGATATTGCGTTCAGTTTGATGCAACGTAAAATGGAAAACAACAATGATTTTATTAAAAATGTATCTCAGTGTATGCTGGCTTCAGTTCAAGGTCGTATAAATCATCGTCCGCTTATTAAATACGAACTTATAGAAAATAATAATCCTGTAGCCAGTAAACCAATTTTCGGCATACATTCATTTTCGTGGGGTATAGTAACGGATATTGAAATAAATAAAGAAAAGTACTGGTACTTCGGTATGTTAAAGCATTATGCTTCTGTCATAATTGCGTCACTAAGCGAAAAGTTAAATCAAAACATATCAGCAGATATTGTGTCTACACCTCCATGTCCTGGATGCAATAAATGTGAAATTATTGCAAAGAAAAAACCTGGGTTAAATATTTCTAAGCTATTAAATTCATATTCCCATAGTCAACCTACACATCAATTCAAGGAATATAAACAATGTTCAACAAACAAACATTTACAAATGAATGCTAAACAGATTTATATTACATGTACACAAGACAGTGATTCATTTTTCTTTCTAAACACTCATATAATTGAAAATATTACTTCTCGGTTTGACTTTTCAATCAATATGATGAAGAAGAATAAACTACAGCCTTATATTTCACTTGAAAGTCGCAGTATGGAGATTATACCCATTAAATCAGATCAACAAAGTTATTATATTGATGGAGAAGGCTACGATGCTCGACATATTAAAATATCTTTATTGCCAAATGCTTTAAAATATATTTCTTAAAATTCTGATATATATATAGAAAAACTTTGTAAATACACGTTCAAAGTTAACAGAAATAAAATAAAATCCAAATAGTTAATTTACTCATCGCTTTTTAAAAGTATTAGCAGTAAGTATTTCAAATAACATGTTTTATTTTTATTTATTTTTAGGAACATTTATCAAAGAATCAACATTTGGTAATTCAAGTGTTTTTATTATGAATAGCATATTTATGTTTTATTAGCTGCCCATGTAGCGTCGCATACCTCCAATATCCAATTAAAAAGAAGTATTAAACTTATAACAGGATATGGATGACGTCCTTTAGTTTTTTTTTTAATACGGATAAATAAACTTTAATTGGTGATTTCGAGCATATCAGATTTTCTCTTTTACCTTTTCTCATCTCTCCTTCCTTAAAGCTTTTGAAAAATTCAATCACATTTAACACAAGCCCAAAAAATTGAGGTCTTGTTTACTACTGACAATCTATTTCCGTTCCGTAAGGTCTAAAAAGTAGCAAAAACCTGCCAACAGGAGTCAGTTGTTTTCGACAACGGGTAAAAAAGTCACAATTATTTGGTATTGTGTTAAAGTGACGTCGATTTCGACCACTGAAATAAGGGTTAATATCTAAAAACTACTTTAATTGTTTGATTGTATGGAAAACTTCCGCTTTAATAGAAACTATTCCTATTTTAGTTAGTTTAATTCAGCCTTATTCTCGTTGGCGTTTTTGTTTTAGAGCGAAATTGAAACCACAATTTGCCATCCATTTGAAAACGAAGATAGTAACGACAAAGAAACATTATTTTTCTGTCGTCGCCATTTTTAGTAAAGAATTTGAAACGACTTGAAGAAAATAAATTAAAAATTAAAATAACCACATTAAGGGAATTTAAAATTTTAATATCTGAAATGGAAAAAATTCCACTTATACAGAGTGATTTCCAAAAGTTATAAAACCCCGAATTTCGCTAGATTTCAGAAAGAAGTTTCAGAAAAATAAATCTGTAAAATAAATGTAAATTAAGTAAAATATAATTAAATGATTAAATTGTTCAAGAGAAATATAGGAATTAGAGAATGGCAAAAGTACGCATTTATAAAACCATAATTGCAATTACTTTTTGAGTATTGGCTGTCAAACAACTATGAATGTGTACAGCTAAAAACAAGGCATAGTTAATGTGCCTTGGCTAAAAATAAAAAAACGCTCATATACACACACGTTAATTTTAAACCGAATACGTACACTGCGGTTCATCAGGACTATCAGTTTCTGCAGATATATTTAATAAACTTTTGGACCCTGACTTCTGGCCTATAAATACTTTAGTTAGAGAATATAATTACAGAGATAGACTGAGAGCTAATAATATTGGCGTTATTCCCGAACGTGAAAGGAATATCCCAAAAAAACTAAATAGCATTATTTCGACCACATTGTCATTACTTTACCAAAATGTTCGTGGCTTGAGAACTAAACTGTCCAATTTGTATATAGAAAGTTTTTACTTTCACTACCAGATAATTGTAATTACTGAAACTTGGCTTAATGATACTTAACACCGAAATCCTTTGTAATAAATATAATATTTATCGTGGAGATCGTGGTACTTATGGTGGTGGTGTTCTCATTGCTATCTCCAGCTCATTGCATTCTGAACAACTAGTTAATCAATCGTTGCTTGATATAGAATTTGTATCATTTGTCCGTAAAATGAATAATAAAAATATTATAATAACTTGCTCCTATATTCATCCATCGTCTACGCATTCTTTATATATTCAACATGCCGAGGCTATAAGATCTGTTGCTGATAGTTACAATAGAACTGATTCTTTTATAATCATGGGTGACTTTAATATGCTTTAAATAGTTTGGAATTATTTACCTGATGACAATTATTATGTTCAAACTAAACTAAATGATTGCTGGGAGGACTTTTTCAACATTTTATACGACATGGGCCTTTATCAAATAAATGGTATAATGAATGTGTTTCTTTACTCTACATTGGCACCCCGTCAAGTTTGTGAAAATAATGTTCTTGCACGAAAGTTATGTGCTATACCCATGAAGGGTGGTGTTATACCGCACCTCCACTCGGAGACCAAATTGGGTCCATTGATTCCCTTCTGTTGCCCAAAAAAAGTAATATTTACTCCCCATTTGTAGCCAGAAGTAACCCTATTACCCGTCCTTGAGCCACCGAATTCCCATGATGAAGCCCCTGATGTCCTCTAGCTTACACTTCCCGATATCAGTAATGCTTTCATGGAAACGTCTGCTCAGCTATCTAAGCCTATGACGTTGCAGCTTCGGCCAGTGACATAACATGTTCAATGGTTTCTGTTTCTTCATCCCCGCACATCCTACAAAAATCTGCAGTGCCAGTTTCTCAAATACTAGTTCTTGCTCTGAACGATCAGTGACCTGTCAACGCGCCTATCACAATTCGCATCGCCTTTCTATTCATGTCCAGTAGCAGCTTGTATCTTCCTGAGTCAAGTTTTGGCCTCAAACCTCTCGAGACTACAATCCTCTATACTTCGCCATGAACTGTTGGTCCTGCTTTCTACGCAATTACTGAGTTCCCTATAGTAATGACCTATCGGTAATTTCACCGACCTGTGTCATTCCTTCATCTAATGCCGACCCTATTTTTGCCAGCTAATCGGCAATTTAATTTCCCTCAACACTGCTGTGGAGAGGAACCCAACATAGTCTGACACTATATTTATCCATAAGCAAGTTGCGGGCTCTCCTACAGTCACTTACAAGTTTCGATTTGACAATGTGTCCCTTCAAAGCTTTTAGCGCTGCCTGGTTTGATTCCCAATCCTTTACTGCTGGCCCAGGAGGATAGATCACCCAACGCCGACTGCATGACTTTACTGATAGTGGGAAGAAACTTTCCCGTTACCACTAAAACCACGTCATCTGCATATGCAACTATCTTCCTTCCGCTCCTGTCAAAACGCTTAATAATTGCGTTCATTGCCAACAACCACAATAGACGTGATAAAACTCCTCCCTGTGGTGTACCTCTTGTCACTAATTTTTTCAGTTTTCCCCTTCCCATACTCGAGTTGATTATTCTGCTATTAAGCATGATCACTATCCACTCCACTAGAATGTTGTCAACCCCAACTGTCTCCAGCGACTCCCTAATAGACTATATACTTATGTTGTTAAAAGCTCCCTCAATGTCTAAGAATGCAGCCAGTGTGTAATCTTTGTGCTGCAGTCCACTCCCTATATCACCAACCACGTAATGAAGCGCACTCTCAACAGGCCTGCATTTTCGATAGGATTGCTGAGCGCTACTAATGACGCGGGTATCAATTGAGTTCCTCATATGCAGATCAATCAGTCGTACTAATATTTTCAAAAGAAACGACGAAAGACTGAACGGCCTGAAATCTTTCGGCTTTGAGTGGCTTGCCTTACCCGCTTTAGGTATGAAGATGACCCTAACCTCTTTTCAGCCTTTCGGTATAAACCTCCTGCTTAAGCATATCTTAAAGATATCCACCAGAGTTAGCAGCACGCGCTCTGGGAAATTCTGCAACATGCCCGGAAAAATACAATCTGGGACGGGTGATTTATACGGTTCAAATGTATTTATTGCCCATGTTGCTTTTTCCAACGTCACTATGTCGTACACTGCTCCCACATATTTTGGTTCCGACAAGTAGTTAAAACTAACCTCCGTCGTTACCTCTTCACTCACTTCCCTACATCCAAGAAAAAGATAGTCCATCAGAACTGAAAGTGTCTCAGAGCTAGATTCCGTCCATGAGCCATCCATTCTTTGAATATTCCCAGGAGCCCTAGGGTCTTTTGACACCACGAAGGCTGCTCTCTTTTGCCCGTGAAAACCAATGGACAGGATTGTTCAAAGCATTCCCTACAAGTGTTAGTAAAATATTTCACCTCCTCTTCCACTCTTCTTTGTGTATCCATACTCTGCGAAGTGACCCTTGCTCTAATATCAACAGTGGCCCAATAGGTATCCCAGTTAGTCTTTCTTGGATTCTTATATAGGTCACGCCTTTCCCCTGCAAAAGTAAGACTGAATTATATCCTACTACCAGGTTCCTATCTCTGTTAGTTAGCTAGTGTTATGTCTATAACCTTTGCCCTATCCCTATTCCTGAACGTTGATACATTACCTTTGTTACAAATAAACATATTGCTAGAAGTAATAAAATCAAACACTAACTCACCTCTTTTGTTAATATTGCTGCTCCCCTACTGACTATGATGTGCATTAGCGTCGCAGCCGAGTACCAATGCAACTCTTCTCAACATTGCATATTCGGTCAGCTTCTGCACGCCTGCCCCAGGTGGATAGAGTTTTTCTTTTTCCAGACTTTATTTCCCGGGAAAGCGGGACTGAATTTTCAGTTTCCCGGGAATTCCCGCCCATTGCAAAACTATACAAAATATTTTTAATTTAATTTATTTCGACAAAAAACAAATAACTATTCATGAGATCGATTAAATAATAACGTTTTATAAACACATTAGTCGAAAAACTAATATAATTTCAGTTCTTTATATAATAGTAATGCATAAATACCAATATTATATATAAATGGAAAGTCAATTGCATTGATATAACGCAAAGAAAAAAAAACAAATTACATTATTAAAAAAATATTACAAAATCTTGCTTTGAAAATAGGACTTTAGTACAGAATAAGCATTAATAGAATCGTTCGACAGTCTATTTCTAATTTTATTTAAAAAAAACTCCTGTTAATGAAAAAATACGTTCACTTTCTACGGATATTGGCCTTATAGTCAGAAGAGCATTATATAATTTATGGATACTTTCAGTTTTTTCCACTTGCTTCAAAAAATTGCAATTCCTTTTTTAATGAAAAGGTTTTGTTTTAATCGAAACAGCGTTTTCTTTACTACAAAATCAATACAATATAAGTTGTTGTAAAATTTTAGCTATTGTGCTAGTACCATCACCTTATTATTGCACCATTACCTTCATAAGTGAATAACGACACTCATCAAGGAATGTGTACATATGAACTAAAGTTGCCATAATAAAATCAAAACAAAAAAATTCCGGGAATTCCCGCAAATATATCCCGGGATTTTTTTCCCGGAAATTGTGCGGGATCCCGGGAAATTTTTCCCGGGAAATCCCGTATGAAAAACACTACAGGTGGATCAACAGCATCATAGGGCAAATAAATCGATGTAAGAACAATTTCCTGCTTACCCCTGGCCCCTCCAAAGTGACTGTAAGGTCTCCGTTACTGAAAGAATTAAACAAAGTTAATCTTTGCTTATCCCTTGCTAAAATGCAAGTTCTTACCTTATCCTCTGTGACAGGAACATACAATGTGTAGCCCGTGACTCTTAATCCCCAAACCCTATTTTTATTAATGCAGGGTTCTTGGATAAGAGCCATGTCTACTTGCGACATATTGAGGTGTATTACTAGTTCGGCCGAGGCTTAGTAAATCTAAATCTGACAGTCCCCAATCCGAACTTCACAACACCCCTCAATAACTGCAGCCTCTTTAGAGAGGCAGATCTGAGCCTAAAATTACCTCCAGTTTCGCCTCCGGGCAAAGGTTGCCACACCTGTCAACGACGATTTTAAGAAAATTAAATGATTTTTTATTACCGCAGTTGACAAGTTTGACTTCCCTCGCCCAGTCCACGCCATGGAATTGTGATTCCTCCTTCAACCAGCTGCCACAGTTCAGGATTGATTCTCCCATCCGAATCATTCCTATCTATGACAGCCGCCCGAAGGTTACCTTCCTGGCTCGTCGACTTCTTCACCTTCTTTGACGTAGAGGGCATGTCATCGCTAGATATCGCTCTCTTCGATGACTCCTTTCGGGGGTCCCTAAGAGATACAGCTGGTTTGACAGCCTTCTCCTTACTACCTGACTTTGACTTGTCAGCCTCAACCATAGAGGACCTGTTTGCCTCGGCGAACAAGGCACTGCCAGACTCCTTTGCTATCTTATTTTTGGAGCTGGATGTGCCCGTCGATAAAGCCCCTTCACTGTTTCGAGGTATAGCCTGGACACCGTCGACTCTCACATTCTTCTCCAAAGGAGATGATCTACCCAGGAGAACACTACCAGGACCGTAAATTATTTCGAACTTAACGTCCTGCCTGTGCTTCCTGACCAGATGTTACTTCTTTGCCGTATACAGCTGCGGATCTCTCTTGGCCATCTTTTCCAGAAAGTCCTGAGATTTCTTAGTGCCGCTCTTTGCTTTGTCCAGTTTTGTCCGACCATACTTACGAATATTTCCTGACAAGGCGTCCTAACGTACAATTTTATTTGAGGAAGATGAATGTCCTCCCTTACCCACTGAGTCACTTATCTGCTTAGGTCCACAGTCTAAGAGATTCGCCCTTGAAATCCGACGGCTAGTTGAAATCAGTGTAATTTCAATCTCGTCGTCCCCAGTGACAGATCTCCCAGCTTCTCACTGGCCCCTGCAGCTAAGATACCCGATGGAGCATTGAGTTCATCAACTCCCTCCATTTCGTTGAGTAACTGATTCTCCTGCGAGAGCAAATTCTCATGCACTAGAGTCAGCAACTAGTCTCCCCCAACGTATTGTCCGTCGAGTCAACGTCGTCGTCCGTTTTAAAATTTATTTTTGAAATGTCTACTTTGTGAGAGGACCATCCGCGCAGTGACGGCATTCGCGGACTAGGCAAAATTTTCTACAACCAACCCGTGCCATAGGCGTTGGAGAAGGGTTACTGCTAGCGACTTATTTTCTTTATCCACTAAATTAGCCATTCAGATCATCGGCACAGCCCCCTACTACCTTGACCTTAAGAAGTGTGTCTGTGTTCTCGCACAATACGACAGTAGGCATAACTGAAGCAAGGACAGCAACCACAGCTTGCACTTAAGCCACCACATCACGACAAGGTAGTTATCCAGGTGGGGTTCTTGCACGAAACAGCCCGTACTTTTTCTTCGTGCTACTTTGGGCACATAGAAAATCACTTAGCTGTTTCAAAAATAAACAATAACAAAGAAAAATTACATATTGGGTGTTTTTTATTGAGGTATAGAACTTTAATTTGGCATCACTTTTTTAACTGGCGGCCATTTTGTCAGATGTCAAGTGATTAATATTTAGTTTGGTTTGCCATTTCATCATGAACAGGTTGACAAAAGAACAACGCTTGCAAATCATGCAAATTTATTTCGAAAATAATGGTTCAGTTCGCGAAGTTTACCGCAAGCTCCGTCCATTTTATGGTCGACATAATCGTCCATCAGAGCAATTAATTCGGTTAACCATGGATCGTTTTCGCACTACGTTTACTCTATGTGATAATACGCATCCGCAGAGACGTCGAACAGTGCGCACCGAAGAAACAATTGCCGCTGTAGAGCAAAGTGTTGAAGAGGACCCGAATGAATCGATTCGCCACCGTGCACAGCAATAACCGACTATTTTGTTCCCGAATTGGATGGCATGAATGTGGATGAGTTGTGGTTCCAACAAGACGGCGCTACATGCCACACAGCGCACGTCACAATCGATTTATTGAAGGAAACATTCGATGAGCGCATAATTTCGCGGAATGGACCTGTCAATTGGCCACCAAGATCGTGTGATTTGACACCATTGGATTATTTTCTTTGGGGATATGTGAAGTCGCTCGTCTACGCCAACAAACCAGAAACGTTAGGGGACTTGGAAGCCAACATTCGTGGCGTTATTGCCAACATACGGCCCCATATGCTCGAAAAAGTGGTTGAAAATTGGACCTGTAGAATTGGCTTTATTCGAGCCAGCCGCGGCGGCCACATGCCCGAAATCATATTTAAACGTTAATGGCATAAAATTATTCTTCCAATAAAGCCAAATTGATGGACATTAAAACGATTTTCTTGTGTTTTATTTCAATTCGAAGTTCTATACCTCTAAAAAAACACCCTGTATTTCTAAACGCTAGAAAAATGGAAAAAATATAGGAAAATATATTTTAAAACTAGTGGCGAACAAACTTTTAAAGTTTTTATATGAAATTAAGACAAAAAACCTTCTATATATGCTGAATCATGTAAGGAAATAAGTACGTGTATACACATATGTACATAAGGATGTGTTTAGTTATGTGTATACGTATGTATATATATAATTTTGGTTTTTCGATTCCCGTACTTTTGTGCATTTTTGTATATTATTGAGATATAGTTTGCTCTCATTTTACCGAACTATACCCAAAAAGTAAAAAAACAGACCTATGGATGACTGATATGTTAAACGAACAGCACCTATTTCAGTTTCTGAAGATCGATACCTTCCTGCTATTGAGTTATTTGTATTCATTCCAGATTATTGCCCCTATCACGGTTTTCAACTAAATTCAGTTTGGTCGTCTAATAGTAGACTGTTAAGAAAATTTTGTTATTAAGCATAATAAATATTTCAAGTTAAGATTTTTCCATTGTTTATGCTTTTTACATCGCACCCATCTGTAACTAGAAAAACCCAACCACAGACCCAACTACTAAAAAGCAGTTGTGTATACTCAACTTTTTTCTCAACAAAACTTACGCAGAGTTGTAAATGACAGTTCGAAAACACACCTGAAAAGTCAACTGACAATTTAGTGGAGAATGGCAATGCAAATTTGTCAATCCCAAACAGCTCATGTATACCTAACTAGTTCATTGAACTAAAAAGGGCGTTGAACTAAATGAACGAACTAGTTTTTTTTTTATAAATAATGAACTAAAATACCGGTCACTGAAATGAACTAAATGGCACAAGTCTACATGCTGGAAAAGTACTCAAACGCACCTATTATATGAATTTTTCTTGATATGTTTACATCAAGGCAATTTCATATAAGTCATACTCAGCTCAATTCGCTATTAGAAAATTCTACTTCAAATGTCAAAAAAAATGTACTGAAAAATTTGTGTTGGCATCCAACGTATATTCAAATTGCCAGGGGCGAAAATAGTCACCTAATCTCTTGCGAACACCTAGTATGAATTCGCCTTGGTTTACATTTATTTATATATTTTTTTAAATGTCTTATTTGTTATCAAATAAAATCGACGCATGAAGTTTTCAATAAAAACGTCCACTGCGTTTTAAAGCTCTATAATACCACAACTTTTCGGTTGTATTCGGCCTTTCCACGGGTTGTAGTGAGTTTTTCTAACTGTGTAACAATAATGAAAAATCAATTCTGTTGCAGTTATTAGAAAGAACATACAAAAAATCAGATTTATCAGGAAAATTATTTCGGATTCACGAATAAGTATCAAAAAAGAGAACTTCTTCCATTGTAATATTTATCTTCATTAGAAATTATCCAAATTTGCACTACAAGTTTGGGATCTTATTGACTTCGTGGGAAGCTCTTTTATACTGGGATTAGTTTCCAAGTAAACTTTCCCTATTTGAGAATAGCAACGCTCACTTGTCCAATCCCGTTTATTTGCTATCATCGTCAGAATCAGCGGTATTTCAAGTTTGTGTAGTCAATTTATAAGGAAGACATTTGAAGAAAAGAAGTATTGTTCTACCATCTTCATTGATGTTTCTCAGGTATTTGACGAAGTATGGCACGAAGGCCTAGTTTTAAATTTGAAGAATATCTGCCAATAAATATACAAACACTTTTAGAAAGTTATATTACTGATAGAAAGTTCACTGTTGTCGAAGGAGACTTCATGAGTGTGCCCGAATCTGTAGCTTCCGGTGTCCAACAGGGTAGTATTCTGGAGCCAGTCTTGTATTTAATATATACTTGTGATTTGCATGTGAGCAATAATATCCATACCTCTACATTTGCCGATGATACAGCCTGTATGACTATACATCAAAACCCTTATAAGGCATCCAGCAATCTCCGGGAACATATTACCCAGCTGGAAATATTGTTAAACTTATGGAGAATTCAAGTAAATGAGCAAAAGTGAGTCCATATATCCTTTACCTTAAGAAGAGATACTTGTTCCCCCATTCGAATTAACAATCAAAATATTCCACAAAATTCTCAAGGGAAATACCTTGGTATACACCTTGCTCGAAGGCTTAAATGGAAACATCATATTGACTCTAAGCTAACCCAAATGAAACTTAAGTTAACTCAAATACATTGGCTGATTGGCAGAAATTCAACACTCAGCCTAGACTGCAAACTGTTAATATACAAGTCGCTTTTGAAACCAATATGGTGCTACGGAATTCAGCTATGGGGCACTGCTTCAGCTTCCAATGTAGAGACAATCCAACGAAGACAAAACAAAATTTTACGTTTGATAACATCGGCTACATGGTACATTAAAAATTCAAATTTATATCGTGAATTAAATATGCAACTAGTGACTGAAGAAATTGCAAAATATGCAGGCAAGTACTTAACAAAACTCGAATCCCATCCTAATCCTAATTTTACTGGACACAGCCGCTTAAAAAAGAGGGACACTACGGCGCTAATACTCAACACTCCAGATGTAAGTGCTTGAATATTCATTTATTTATTTTTATTTTTTGCTAAGCACAACTCTTATGTATCATTAATTTACTATCAGTAAGTTTATGTTCGACATTGGTCTGGCCTAATAATTATATTTAGATTTAAGATGTGAACACTTATTGTTAGTTCATATTTGAAGATACAATAAATAAATATATGTAAAAAAAAGCAGTAGATACCAAGATATTAAAAAATTTATATTTAATTTACTTAGAAGGTGACACACTTTTTGCTTCATTATTGACCACTTTTTATAATACTTTTTGCGTTATAGGCGTTACTGCTCCTGAAAAAAATTAAACATTTTGGCTGTTTTGGCTTCCAAGATATCTTGAAATAAATTCTGCTTCTATGTGGGAAGCGCCATGCCAACTCAGCAAGATCAGTACACTGATATTATATTTTTTAGAAGACAAACGAAAATTTGGACTATATGAGAGGCACCACGTCTAATTTTTCTATTCTGAAATTGTTTCCAGATCATTTACCAAGAAAGTTATTCCTACAATAGTAGTAGGGGATTGGCAGTTCTGGGCCAATTAAAATTGTGAAATTTGGGTAACTAATACCGTTATTCTAATAAATTGTGACAAATTTTTTTGTCATTCAATTTTGTCAAGTTTCTTGTTATACATTTTTAAATAAAATTGTCATGGTATTCTGTTGCTTGTATGACAAAAAAAACTCAAAAAGCTTTCAACATACTATGGTGAGATATATTTCAAATTGACAACTATATTTATTTATTTAAAAAATTAAAAAAATTTATTATGAACGTAAAGAAAGGTAATTTTTTTTATTACATGAGCCGGAGTATCTTGCATTTACATGAGTAAATAGCAAACGATAGTCGCCCCACATAAAAATGTACTAATAATAACTCTATGCAACAAATTAAGACTTTTTGAAAAACACACGGACTAGACAGTATAGGTTCGTAGTTTCTCCATAAAAAGTGTTATACATTTCTTGATTGTGAAATCTGTGAAAGAAAAATTGTAATGTTATGAGGGTAGTATTAGTTTGGTAGAGCCAAACAAATCTTGTGCAAAAAATAATAATTTCTTGCACTTTTTTTTTTTGCAAAAATTAAGGAAAACATTTGTTTTCACCTATTTACCTCATGAAGACCACTTTGTACCTTAAAAAAGTTAAGAGTTTTACTTTTATAGCATTTTTTCCCTTTCTTTGTTATTGTTGCATTTCTTGTGTTTCAGATTTTAGTATTTAATATTTAAAGGATTTGTTGTTGCTTTGCCAAATATTGGTAGTGAAAAGTTCTAACTTCTTGTAAGTTATGATGAAAAAAGTTTAAACAAAATATTCTTTCTTCTATTAAAAAAAAGTGCAAGCACAAATTGGGTTTGTTTGCATAAAGTGTTACTGAAGCTCAGTAGAGATGCGTGCAATTGATTATACGATTTTGAAAAAAATATTAGCGTCGGAAAATTCAGAAAAATAAAATTGTTAAGGTAAAAAGTGGTCTGTATGAGCTATTGGGGTGCTTAGACACCTTCAAATTGTATTAATATATTTGCAAAAGTTGTCCAGTTTCACCGTAGCTACAAATGTGCAAATATTGTTGACAAAAAATCAGGAGTCCCTGGACGTTGTTTGCAAAAAGTGAAAAAAAAATTTCCTTCACTTTTGCAAAAAAACTGCACGAAGAAATACTTTTTTTTTTGGCTAAGATGTTAACAATTTTTCAATAATCACGCTTTTTTCTCTTTAATTCTCACAAATAAAAAGTAAATTAAATGGAAAATTAATAAATTTTTATTTTGTTATATGCTTTTCATGAGGTGACAAATTTTATATTTTATTCATGACAATATTTTTCAGAATACCAAAAATATACAAATAGTCATTCATCTCAGTTTTGTTATAATTTTGTCACTGCCACAGAGGTTAGAATAGGGGTATAAAGTTTGAAATTTGAGAATTTCAGTGGAAACTTTTCTGAAATTTTAAAATTTGGGTAATTTAAATTTAAATTTTAATAAATTGTGGTTTGTTTACGTTTAGTGCTTTTGTTTGCATTAACTGTTTTTTGTTCATATTAAGTGTATGTATGTATGTGTGACCGTGGGAATTTGTGGGCGGAATATTTTGTGGGAATACATTAAGGGGTTTTATAGGTTAGTTGTAATATGTATCCGTGGGAATCTGTGTGCATGTATGCATGCCTTTGCGAACTTAGGCGATCGTCATTTATGAGGGGCGATGTGTTCATGTAATATATAACCGTGGGAATTTGTGTGTATGTATGTCCGTAGGATTTTAAGGCTGATCGTGATTTCATGTGGTTGAGGGTGTTGTTGCGATATGTATCTGTAGGAATTTGTATGGCTGTAATAATTTAAAGCTCATCGTGATTTGGGTTGCTAAGATTGATCGATTGTATGTGTATGTATGACCATGGGAATTGGTGTATGCATATCTGTAGGAATTTAAGGACGACTGTGATTTGTGAGGGGAGGGGTGTTGTTGAAATAGTTTGAATTTTTTGTAGATGAATTCTAGTATGTGTGTGTATGTGATTTTCTCACGCTGGTATTTGTATGTACGTAGAAATAAATTGTTGCTATAAAATATTATCATACATCTGAACTTCCCTAATCCTAAGATGTTTTTCATATTGGAGGATGAGATTGCTTTATATTTTGTCAAGCTTAAAGTTATCCAGTGTTAAAGTCTGTCTCTCAAAAATTTGTTTATATGTGGAGAAATATTAATTTCAGTTTTTGTGAAATTCTTGTGTACGATCGTCTGGAATTTGTGTGTTTGTATATCTGTGTGCGTGTGTGTGGGATAGAGATTGGCTGTCTGTGATAAGTTTGTTTATTTAAGTATACTCGTCTTCTTTGACTGATCGGCTTTTCAACCGTCAGTGGCTTGGTGGACGGTTTTTATATTTTCATGATGTAGACATGTAAATGGGATTGTTAAGATCTAATAAATAGTTGAGCATGGGTAAGAAATTTGATAATATGTGTATATACATATCTACAAATTGGTTTCATGTTTCATGTTGTTGTTCTATATATACGCTTGATCATTTCTGTATAGATGTGAAATATTTCCAGTTTTTTTATTTGAAATTAAAAAACGTTGTTTAAATTTTTATGTCTATTTACTTAATAGTTTATCAGGAGTTTCTGTTTTAAGTAAAACAGAATATATCTCTCTAGTTGTAGTAACTCTAATAGAAATATTTAATATATTTAATTTCCATTTGTTTAAAATTGATGTAGCCTATATAGGCAACATTAGAAATATTTTGATATAAATTTTTTTCCAACCATTATCTTTAATTTTAGAACATCTTGCATTGACTTTCAAAAGTTGCCAAACATTTGAAATGAAACTGATCTAGATGTCTAGCTTAGGTGATGATACTTTTTTTGTTAACCAGTTTGCTTCTTTCAATTTTTTATTGATAAACATTTAAAATCAATGGGGAGTTTTATGATGAAATTGTTAAAGTCATTATTGTTGAAAACATCCGCTACTTCTTTTGCGATGAAACCATTCGAATTAGTTTTGAAACCTTGCACGTCTATTAAAACCATTTTTTCATCCACATTACTTAATTTATAAGACTTTCCGGACTTTCTATTACTCGATCATGAATAAAAATGCAGTAGCTGAGGTCTTTGCTTGCTCTTTCAAATCTACATCAATTGGCCCGCTATTGAATAATAGGAGCTTTTATCTTAAACTCTCATGGAGTTAGAAGCGCTTGAAATTCTTTATATAGTAGTTTTGTTGGAATATTAGATACATATCATATAGAACTACATAATGTTCATTTTTAAATTTTATGTTAGGATCATCATATGGATATGATGATGATATGATTGCGTATGCCTTTTAGTTGATGCTTTAGATCAGAGATAAGCAAAAGGTCGCTCGTGGGCACATCGTTATGCTCTTATTTTCACGTACATTCGTACAAGCATGCATGTTTTTGCCTGACTGCTCTAGATGTTATGATTTTTTTCTCATTTTATTAAATTTCAACGTACTGTATACATATTTATGCTATGTTTAGGTGTGCTATGTGTGCATGTCAGACAGTTAGTCAGTCTCATGTTTTATTTATTTTTCTCTTCTGATGTGTCTCTACTTTTTTTGATTTTACTACTTGAAATAGAGAACATTAAATGCATTATTTTTATTGCAAATATGTACATATGTGCCCTTAATTATGAAAGTGGTCTAAGTCATATATTTCATTGGTCGACTTATTTAGTAGATTACATTTAAACAAATCACAAAATATTTTTATATTATGCAACATTTTAATTTAGAACTGTAGTAGCCTTGATTAGTATAAATTTATTTAATATTTATGAAGTATTTAATGAAGTTTTTTTAAGATTTATTTAAAATTTCGAAGCAAAAATGCATATGACTTAGACCACTTTCATAATTAAGGGCACATATGTGTGTGTACATATGTAAATGTATAAATATCTACATACATATATGTGAATATATGTATGTATGTATGTAGAAATTAGTTTACATTCAAAGAACTACATCCCTGCAGAAAATGCGAATAGTGAAAATGTAGTGATTTACTAGTAACATTGTCAGTAGCACTACTGATCAGGTGTACCCCATCCAATGTAATCGCCTATTGACATTTAACATTACCTTGTCATAGAAAATCCACCACTAGACTGTAACACTACTGACTAAGTAGTTTTTTTGGGACCACATGGAGACATTGGCACCAAAGATTCACTAGTAAATTTTAGGGGCTCTAGTCTACAATATCGATATTTCCTCGCTCGATGTCCGTAGTAAAACTATACTGATTGACTATAGACACTGTCACCACCTGCAGGAAATTGTTTTTCATTTCTATTAAATGCATACATATGTATATTAAAATTTAAAATTGTATTTTTCGCTGAATTAGTAAAGTCAAACACTTACGTATAGATCTTAAAATGTGACAAATCTTTACCTGATGGCACAAAATCTTCCAAAGGGTCAAAATTTCCATAATTGGCACCTTTCACTTAAAACTCTTCAATTTTCACATTTGATATTTTTATACAATATTGATTGTTATTTTATTTGTTTTCGTGTATTATGTTTTTAATTATTGTTAAATACATTTATATATATTAACCTTATAATTCTATTTCTTAAGATAATTATTATAAACACTTAAGTTTTGCTTGACGTCACGTTTATTTTCAACAAACCAATAAAACATTAAGAAGAAGCATAGTTGTATGTATCTGAAAAAATGTTTTCTACGCATTAAAACCATTATTAATAGACGCTCTGTTGACAACGTCACCAAAACAAAAATGTTGACTTGGGGACACTTAACCCCATGTTTTCTGTAGGGATGTTTAATAAACTATTGCACCAAATCGATCTCAAATAACTCAGTTACCTCCACAATCAATTCACCATCGGTGTTTTTATAAGGAGTCAGAAACATTGGAATATCTATGTATGTTTGAGAGAATTTTTGCCTCAAGTATTTATACATGAAGTTTGCTGATTGACCCCCTTGATTGTTGGTGACGTAGGCTGGGTTGTATCGGATTCAGATGTTATGATTTTATATTTTGCTAGCATGTATGCCCTATCATGCTTCTCTTGATAGTGACGCGAGACTCCGAGATGTAGTGATGTTTCAGTTAAAAACATATGTATGTATACTACTAGAATTTACGAATTCACTCTTTTGAATCTGTTACAAAGTAGATACAAACATATGTATTTCATTTAGCACAGAGTCATAAAATTTCTTTGCTTGCAAAATTGTGTGACATGAGGAATTCTTTTAAATTTCCATGCTTAAGCATGCAATCAATATTTTTTCTGTAAATTTATTTGATACTCATACAGATACAGATATAAAGTAAGATCTGCTTACATTGCATTTTACAATTTATGTATGCTTCACCATGATTCTAGTTGAAGTCCATATTTATTCAGTAAGTTTGTTTGATACTCATTCACACACATCTACATTCTTAAAGATTGGATATCCAACCCAACTTTCATACTTTATCTATATAGCTCTGATAGCTATAGAAATAAATAGAGTGAAGATCTATTGTAATAAACTAATTTACATATTTTTAAATTTTGCGTGCTAAAGCTTTCGAAATGGAAAATGTACAACTATCACTATAAAAAGTGATAATATGATGTGTTGCTGAATATTACACTGTGTTGTAATTTATTTTGAACGCTTAAGTTTTCACGATATTTCATACAGACCAACAAGTTTAGAAAATTTTCAATATATTAAGTTAATTATCTTTCCTAAAACCTAACATTTCTAATCAATCCTTCAAAAAAACCAGACAAACTAGATTTTTCCTTTTTAATTTTATTTTTACTTTCATTACATTTCAACATTTTGTTCATCTTTAAATTACTATATTTAGCAGCCTTTTCTCATTTGTTATGTTAACTTTAATCGGAAACATTTTAATGATGAGATGAACTTTTCTATTGTATACATTAAGTAAATCTTTGTATATTTCAATACACTTATATGAACCATCAATGCTAAATTCTTTCCAATCATTCCTTTTTAATGATCTATTAAATCGTTCTACTATAGGTGCTTTCATATTGAGTAGTATTTATTCTTCTATTTAGACATGAATTTAAGTGTTTATTAAAAATTTCTCTAAGATCACCTGTTTATCGGTTTTTTGATACTCGTCCCAGTTCAAAAATATTTTTCATTGCCTTGGTTTTTTCGAATGCACCTTTTATTTTCAGCGGTACTGGCCATATAAACTTTGAGAATGTGTCAGTTAGTCTACATAAATCAATCATTTCAATTTTCTGTAGAATAGTTCCCCATTTCAACTAAATCAGCTCCATAAAAGATCATATATTCCTTTAATTACATCTCTATAATGCGCAATGAATTTTCGAGATTTATTATGGAGTTCGTTCACTAAATTTCTTTTTAAGAACATTGAGTTGTTTTAAAGCTATTTATACTAACATGTAGTTCATTTTCCAATTTATAAATTTTATCGTTCAGCTGTGCAATTTGTTTTTCAAAAGATGATTTAATTTTTTTAATATCTTTTCAATTTTATAATTGTCTTCTATTTCTAATTTTGTTTCACATTGTAGTCAATCAAATTACATTTTAATATATTCTTGAACTATATTATTGTCTCCCTAAAACTATATTATTGACTTATCCTTTAGTTTTTCGATTTCAGTAGAAAAATTTACAGAACGATTGTGATTCTGTATACATTAGCGGAAATTATAACTTTTTTGTAGATTTCAAATTAAAATTTGTCATAGTTTTTTTTATGTTTTATCAAACATTAAAGAGAATAAACCCAGTGTTAGAGCCCGTCTTGGGGCTGCCAACTTGAATTTTAACCTCATTTAGCTCATTATTACTGCTATCAAATTTCAAATTGTTATTATGATTCTGTGTAGACCATAGATAATATCTACTTCATTTCTCGCTTCCAAGAGCGATAAATCAGTATAAAGGTATTCCCTATTAGAAGTCTGTAAGTAAAAATCATCTTCAGCATCATTATCATTATTAGCATCATTAAAGAAGATGGTGTAATCAACTATTGTTCCTTCTACAAATTTCGTTATGACTTATCTCTATCTTGGCTGATGGTTTCTGAGACTAAACTTTTATTTTATTTTCAACTTCTGTCATCATTTTACTTTATTCTTCCATAGGAATTGTTTCAATATATTTATAACCATTATCAATTCTTTGAAAGGTTCTGTAATAGATTTAAATATATCTCTCAGTTGTTTTTATACTATTAAGCTTTTTCTTAAAGACATTTCTTTTCGACACCAACTGCCTTAGGACTGTCTTATCCACGTTTGTTAACAGCAAATAGTAGATCAGCTATCAGATCAGGTAGCTGGTCTGGTTTTCAGATCAGCTTATCAGGTATCAGATCAGGTTATCAGGTAGTTGGTCTGGTTTTCAGATCAGGTTATATGATCAGAAAACATGTTTCTGATATCATAAAGCCATACTATTTTATTTTTCTTATAATAAGAGATAATGATAATGACCCATACTCATACTCAAAACAAAGGATGTTTTGACTTTGAGCATTCGTCAATATTTGTGAAATAGATTTAGTTACAAAAATGCTGTTAGTAAAACAAAGTGTATTTTAAGAGTATAAAACGACCATTTTTATGGTAATACTCGGTTTCAGCTCTTAAAATATACTTTGTTCTGACTATGAGTCAATATTTATGAAATGCACTTTATAAATATTGATTGACCCATCCTCATAGTCAAAACAACATAAAAATACCTTGGTACTAAGTATTGATGAATCATCGAACGTTAGTTCAAAAATAAAGTACAGTTCCTTCCTACCAAATTTTATTTGTGCAACAATAGTTGGTTTGTTAAATTGTGAAAAAAATAATGTTATTGGCTTGGTAAAAAGTAATAATGTAGTAAAGTTTGAAAACATCTATTTATATTGGGTGTTTTTTATTGAGGTATAGAACTTTAAGTTGGCATCACTTTTTTAACTGGCGGCCATTTTGTCAGCTGTCAAGTGATTAATATTTAGTTTGGTTTGCCATTTCATTATGAACAGGTTGACAAAAGAACAACGCTTGCAAATCGTGCAAATTTATTTCGAAAATAATGGTTCAGTTCGCGAAGTTTACCGCAAGCTCCGTCCATTTTATGGTCGACATAATCGTCCATCAGAGCAGTTAATTCGGTTAACCATGGATCGTTTTCGCACTACGTTTACTCTATGTGATAATACGCATCCGCAGAGACGTCGAACCGCAGAGACGTCGCGCACCGAAGAAACAATTGCCGCTGTAGAGCAAAGTGTTGAAGAGGACCCGAATGAATCGATTCGCCACCGTGCACAGCAATTGGAGCTTTGTCCATCAACTTTATGGAAGATTTGGCGCAAAGATCTTGGCTTGCGACCTTACAAGATCCAGCTTGTGCAAGAATTAAAGCCGCGAGACCATGCAATGCGTCGTGATTTTGGTGTATGGGCCGAAAATGAGATTGATCTCGATGCTGATTTTCATCGCAAAATTTTGTTCAGTGATGAGGCTCATTTTTGGTTGAATGGCTACGTCAACAAGCAAAATTGCCGCATTTGGAGTGAAGAGAATCCACATGAGACCCTTGAGACGCCATTACATCCACAAAAACTGACTGTTTGGTGTGCTCTATGGGCTGGTGGAGTCATTGGGCCATACTTCTTCCGAAATAATGCTGGAGAGTCAGTTACCGTTAATGGAGACCGGTATAGAGCCATGATAACCGACTATTTTGTTCCCGAATTGGATGGCATGAATGTGGATGAGTTGTGGTTCCAACAAGACGGCGCTACATGCCACACAGCGCACGTCACAATCGATTTATTGAAGGAAACATTCGATGAGCGCATAATTTCGCGGAATGGACCTGTCAATTGGCCACCAAGATCGTGTGATTTGACACCATTGGATTATTTTCTTTGGGGATATGTGAAGTCGCTCGTCTACGCCAACAAACCAGAAACGTTAGGGGACTTGGAAGCCAACATTCGTGGCGTTATTGCCAACATACGGCCCCATATGCTCGAAAAAGTGGTTGAAAATTGGACCTGTAGAATTGGCTTTATTCGAGCCAGCCGCGGCGGCCACATGCCCGAAATCATATTTAAACGTTAATGGCATAAAATTATCCTTCCAATAAAGCCAAATTGATGGACATTAAAACGATTTTCTTGTGTTTTATTTCAATTCGAAGTTCTATACCTCTAAAAAAACACCCTATACTAAAAATCTCTATATCAACCCACATATGAATACCTGAAGAAATTAATTTCATCAATTAAAGGAATGGGATAATACACATTTACAGATAATGAATCTGTTATTTCTCCTAACGAAGCTAAAAGTGATTCAAATATGAAATTTAACGATGTTGTGTGTGATAAGCATATTTTTGTATGGGGTGACATACTCGTAAGAATGTTGATTTATTCAACTTATGCTAAACTTATACCACAATCTCTAAACATTTAATACGAGACAATTCTAATGTAATTATAATTTTTAAGTAAGATGAGAAAAATGGAAAGCATGTTGGAAGGATAAATATGGATTTTTGATTATAAGCAAAGTAGTAGGGTTATGTATGAGCCCGAGCCATTAAAATTGTCAAATTTGTATGTAAACATGTTGACTTTTGGCCAACGAAATGAAATTTCCGACCACAGTGCATTGCCAAGAAAGTTCTTGAAAGCGAAAGTCACAGCCTGACCACCATAAAAGCAAGATATAGAAATTTTATAATTTAAATAATAAAAGTACTCTCAGGGTAGAATTCAAGAAAGTACCGTGTGAAGTGTTGAAAATATTGTGCAAAAGGGTAATGTAAGTATTAAATTCTTGGCAAGAGCGCCAGTTTACCAAAGATATAAGACCTTAGGTCAGAAAAAACCGGAAGTAAAAAGTAAAGGTAGTTAAAGGTGAACAAGTGCCCAGATCAAAGTAAATTCAAAACATTTTTGCACAAAGAAATAAAATTGCCGCTAAAACCAATATACATATACTCGTACATATATGCTCATGATACATATATACATACTTACCTATTCATATATATGTATATGCAAGTGTCGGCCATACTGAAGAATAAAAAAATCCCCAAATTAAGTACATAAAAGGCTAAATACATCCGCTATCTCTCTATATACATATATATTTTTTGTGTGAAATAACTACGGTAAACGGATATAGAAGAACGATAAGAAAAAAACATATATTTATTAGTGTAGTGCAATATAGCACACATATTGTGTTTTATTCAATATAAGTTTTTTTTTGTTCTTAGTGTTAAATGTAGAGATAGAAAAAACGTTAATTTTTTTTTGTAACGCTATTTTATTTCTTGGAAAATATAAGTACAGGTTAGGAAAAATTAGTTTGAGTTAATACTGCCTAAATTTGTGATAATTTGTGATAAGTAAAACTGTAAATAGGTCAGAAACTACATACAAAGTTCGGTAAAAAAATTTCATTAGCATATTAAAGAGTTTATAGAAGATTTAAACAAGTGCATGATTGCCCCCCAAAAAAAAGTTCATTTAGGCAAAAGTTTTATTGTGAGAGTTTATGATTCACGAGGTTTAAATGAAACCAACACTCCTTTCTAAGTGGTAGAAGATCTATAAGTAGATAAAAAGAAAAATAAGGTACATACAAATTCAGGCAACAGTATATATAATAGCATTAGTTTTTTTTTTGGTAATAAATTATTATAAGGCAGTAGGCTAATGTTATTGCAATAAGGTTGTAAACTATGTCAAGTATCTGACATTATAGTTCAGTGTAAAACTTTTTGTAATATCAGAATTTAATAGAAACGATTTAAAAAAAAAATATTCCAATTTGGTTAATAAACCACTCGCATAGTCTAAAAAAAAGACAATCCTTTTTTATAGCATAACGGAAAACAAAAGAAAAAAAAAGACCAATTTAAATTAAAATTTAGCAAATATTTTTTTGCCTAAACCTTAAAAATATTAGCTTTTGATTTTAAATTTAAAACTTACTTATAAATAAATGATGTTGTAATATATTATAGTGGAATTTAACTATGTGCTGGTAATTATTTTTGTGGGTAAGTAAAGAGTGTGTGTACATAATGGGGATCACAGAAAATATATTAAGGCCAATAGTGAGTGATGTGGAGGTAAAAACACCTGAGAGGTTCAGAGGTTAATGTCTGTCCTTGATAGTATTGATTTAACGTAAATATCTTATTGTTTTGATTAGTTGTTCATTAAATAAGGACATGTAACAAAGTGTGAGATATTGAGGTTTGTCAAAGGGAATTGGAGATGCGCTATCATTGGAGGCAACGTTATATTCATGCGTCCGCCACAGGTTTGTAAGTATGAATAAAAAGCAAGTATTTCTTGTGTTCTAATAACTTTTTTAAAAGGTGTGCAACGCCTTTCACGTTATGTGTTTATATGAAAAGCAATACCACACAACAATAAAATATCGGAAACGACAAACGTTGCCACTATTACACACTGTTGCGATGTCACAAAATAATGCCATAGTGTGTACCTCGGCATTAGTTTTTTTTTTGTTATTTTTACTGCTTACTCACATTTATCTCTGTCTATTGAACAAACCATACATATGTACATATTTACTTACTATGTATATAAAACTAAATTACTAAAAAGCATTTTTGTATATTTCTAATTCACATATTTATTTTTAAAAAATATCGTAAATATATGTTGTAACAACGTAAGAATAGAATATTAAAATCTTCTGTAAAAACTCTTACATTATGCATATAACTTGAACGTAATTCATATAAATTGTGAAGTTTTCTAATCTAGCAGCAAGTACAGCATTGTATCTAAAAGCGTGATAACAAGTTCTTAGCAATTTGATTTTATAAGTTTTATATGAACTCGAGCACTTCCTTACGGAAAAAAAATATTGATATAATGTTGGTTTCTGAGACTCATTTGACTTCGAGAAGCCTTTTCAAAATGAATGGCTACACCTTATATGATACAAAGTACCCGAGAGGAAGAGCATGCGGTGGATCAGCAGTTCCAATTAAGTCAAGACTCAAGCACTATATTCTTGATAACATTTGTGCAAAACATCTACAAGCAACTAATATTTGTGTTTAAAATTTTTGTACAAATTTCGTTATATCATCTATTTACTCCTCTCCCAGATTCTCAATTACACAGGATCAATACGAGAATTTCTACAAATCTCGGACCTTGTTTTGTGGCAGCTGGCGACTACAATGCAAAATATACGTTCTGAGGTTCGCGCCTTATTATATCTAGAGGTAAAAGCGTTGTTCAACACAATTTCAAAAATGGAATTGGACGTCATTTCGAGTGGGGAGCCAACTTACTGACATACAAAAAGTTCCGGATGTTATAGATTTTGGCGTCATAAAAAATATTTCTAGGGATTTAGTTCATGTTGAAGCTTCTTTAGATCTCTCCTCCGATCACTCTCCCACTATAGTTACAATTTGTAACCCACTAACAAGTGTTTCACCTCACCCATATGTGAAGATGATCAATCGTGTTAATTGGCTTGGATTCAAGATATCTTAGTAGTCATTGCACGGAACACATTACGCTAAGAACACACGATGATATTGAATCTAACATTGTCAATCTTAACGATAATATTAAGCAGGCTGCTGAACATGCCACCACCTCCCATCCGCAGATTGGGTTTAATAAAATTTATTCTACGGATATTGAACGTCTCGCATGTGAAAAAAGAAGAGCTAGAAGGGAATGGCAACAGCATAAAATCAGATTTAAAGAGTGCACTAAACGACTCCAAGAATTGCTTGCATATGAAAAAACTGCATCTCTTAAAAACTATCTGGAAAATCTCGATGTCACTCCAGCATCTAATTACTCCTTGTGACGCGCTGCGAGAAAGCTTAAAACAACCGTTGAGTTTAAATCACCTCTGCGAACTTCTACCGGAGGTTGGGCAAGAAGTGATACTGAAAAAGGTAAGAAAAAAGCTCCAGGTATTGATGGAATTAGTAACAAGATGCTGATGAATTTGCCACGTATTGCAATTAGAATCCTTCTAATTATTTTTAATGCCATATTACGACTGGAAGCTTGCCAAGGTTAAAATTATTCCAAAGCCGGACAAAGTTCTTACCAAGGCTGAATCATACGGGCCAATAAGTCTTCTATCAACAATGTCAAAACTTTTCGAAAAACTGCTCATGAAAAAATTTTCCCCAATTCTAATTGGTAGTGGGTTCATCCCAGACCATCAATTTGGTTTTAGAAGTCAGCGTAACACCATTGAACAAACGCATAGATTGGTTCAATGTATAAGAAGAACATTTGAAGAAAAGAAGTATTGTTCTGCCCTGTTTATTGACGTTTCTCAGGCATTTGATAAAACGTGGCATGAAGGCCTTATTTTAAAATTGAAATCATATCTACCAATAAATTTTCTGAAGCTATTGGAAAGTTACATTACTAGCCGGAAGTTCACGGTGGTTGAAGGAGACTTCATGAGTGTGAACGAATCTATATCATCCGGTGTGCCACAGAGGAGCATTTTGGGGCCAGTTTTGTATTTGATTTATACTTGTGATATGCCTTTGAGCAGCAATATCCATACATCTACATTTGCCGATGATACAGCCTGCCTTAGTATGCACTAAAACCCTCACGAAGCTTCCCGATATCTACAAGAACATATTACACAACTGGAACTATGGTTAAACTTATGGGGAATAAAAGTAAACGAACAAAAGTGTGTTCAGGTAACATTTGCCCTGCGAATCAAGTTATTCCTCAACATTCACATGTAAAAACCTTGGTATACACCTTGAGTGACGGCTTACATGGAAACACCATATTGACTCAAAGCTAACACAAATTAAACTTAAATTAACTCAGATACATTGCCTGATTGGTAGAAATTCAACACTCTGTCTAGATTGTAAACTGTAAATATAATACAGCTATGAAGCACTACTTCAGCTTCCAATGTAGAGAGAAGCCAACGAATGCAAAACAAGATTTTAAGACTAATAACATCGGCTCCATGGTACATCAAAAATGTGACTAAGGAATTTAAAAAATACGCAAATGTTTCTGAATTACAATTGATACTTTCTGAATTACAATTGACGCTTTCTGAATTTAAATTGATAAATCTAAATTACAATTGACGCTTTCTGAATTACAACTGGCAAAGGAGTATAATTGATTTTTCAAATTTAACATTTCCGATGTCACTAAAAAATATTAACGAATTTGAGAGGCTCAATGATGTTAGTGTGAATGTGTTTGGTTATGACGACGAGACTGATGAACTAATTGGACCATTTTACATAACCAAAAAATGAGAAGACGAAGCATGTAACATGAATGGACATGACTATATCCTTATAAAAGATATTTCAAAGTAAGTAATATATTGGAAAGTATTTAAAATTAAATAATAAAATACGGGTGTTTGATCTCTTACAGACTATTAAAAAGGCAAACAACGACACATTAGTTGTGTTCATTTACTAAAAATTTTTACAAATTTGTAAGAATTGTTACTAGAAAGCGTTCATTAACGTCGAAAGAGCGTAAAAAATTGAGAGACAGAAAAATTCTTGCAAGTTTTAACAAGTAAAATTTTTACTTGCAATAATTATTCAAACAGCTGGTTTGCGTTTTGTTTTCAAATTAATTATTTCAAAAATATCTGAAAAGGAAAATTCAAAAATGTGAATTTCTTTAGTGAAAAAATATGTATACGTATGTAAAAAGAAAGCGCATTTTCTTAATTTATTGTTTTTCTTTCATTAAGCCACATAAATGCAATTTTATTTATTTATTTATTTAAGAAATACTTTAAAAAGTAAATTTGCAAAGTATTGTTGCACAAATATGGGCGGGGTAGCTAGATCATATGCCCAAGATGTTATTAACAGTTTTTTTTAAAAGGCTTTGTGACTGACTGTACACGACCTATGCCTTCACATAGGAAGTAGCAACGTGGTTGTTAAAGAAATTCCACAAAAGAACCGCAAGAATATACGGTTATCCGTGGCAGATCAGTCAACCAGTGCTACTGAGACGCAAAACTCTCGAAGGCCAATAAACAACAGTGGTCTGGTTGCACTTAAGAGATAATTGCCAACGACGCTTGATGCTGACTCGCATAGAGCTGCTTTACGACTGATAAATGCAATTTTATTGTGAAAGAATTTTGTTTGTTTATCATATTTGATCAGAGATGGAAAATGGGTTTTTTGTATTTGTTAATAGAATAGAATTAAAAAATAATGAAAAATGCATAAAAATAGTAAATAATACATGAAGCTGTGTAAAGTATTTCATATTAAATGTCGATTTGTAAAAATTTTGTAATTTAAAATATTAGCAAACAAGATTATCTAAAATACATTAGAAAAAGTACAATTGTATCATGATGGAAATGGTTCCGACATGAATAAAATTTTCTTGCAAGTTTTTACAACTAAAGCGTTCATTTACTTTTTCGTATCTGGGAGAGTAATTTTGTAAATTTCTGCCTTGCTCTCTCGTTCCAAGTTTCTGCTAGGAAAGTAAATGAACACACCTATTGTGAACGACTTTTATTTTGCAACAGCTGTCTGCAATACACTCATCATGAAAACCTTATAGAGAACAATAAAATGAAATGTGGTAAAATAGTTACTACAATGCAAAAGGCAGAAGACTCCATACTGCGGTTTAAGAGCCACCAAAGAAAAATGTATAACCCTTTTGTTATATATGTACGCAGATTTTGAATGTTTTTTTGGTAACAGATAGTAAGTAGTAAAACTAAACTAAATCAGACATGTACCCTGCGCATTCAGCTATTTCATTAAGTGTAAGCACTAAAATAAATTGGATAAGCTAAGAATTTATACCGGTAAAGATGCTTCTGAAAAATTTGTTTCATTTTTGAATCAAGACTGCCAAGATATATACAACAATTATCTCACAGAAATAATTCAAATGGAGAACTTGACAGATGAAACAAATTTAACATTTTACAGTGCAGAAACTTGTCACATATGTAGACAATACTTAAACAATGATCGTGTTAGAGATCATTGTCATATAAGCGGTAAATTTCGAGGTGCAGCGCATAAGAGCTGCAAACTAAATTATCAAGTACCCAAGTTTATCCCAATTTATTTTCATAACTATTCATCCTATGATTCTCATCTTTTTGTAAAAGACTTAAGTAAAGTTGCGACAAATTTAAAAGTTCTTCCGTTAAATAAAAAATTAAATACATATATCTCTACTTCAGTTGATTAAAATGAGTGATGGTACAGATCTTGAACTTAGGTTTCTTAATACAATGCGTTTTTTGACCGATAATCTTACTGTCAACGATTTTCATACTATTAGAGCACAATTTCAAACAAGTCAAGAGTTTAATCTAATAAGGAGAAAGGGAATTTTTCCCTATGATTATCTTGACTTTTGAAAAACTTAATGAAACGCAACTTCCACCATAAAGTATACCAGAGGTGTCACGAGACGGAAGATAATTGTGTTTTCGGAGGTCTTGCTCACACAGTCATCAAATGCTCTACTTTTTCTTTCGCATGGTATTATTTTAACGTAATTCCATTTTATACTTTGTGGTCTCATTCGCTGCCTAATTTTTGTAAATAAATGGTAAAAATTAATATTTTTGAACGAAAATGCTTAAACCAAAGTCTCTAATCATTTGAAAAGAAATTTTAATCACTTTTTTAATACTAATAATCTTTTTCGCATTGTTCTCTTTAATTCAACACCTCAAGTTCCTGCATTTAATTTTATACAATTGTTCATGTGCTCAAATGTATTTTCATTTTAAGCTTTCTGGTCTCATTCCTTGTCGGCTTTTTGTAAGTTGAAGTTAAAAATTAATATTTTGTAGGAAAATGTTTAAAATTGAGTTTGTAAGCATTTGGAAACTAACTCTAATCACTTTTTTTTTTTTTGTTTGCGGCACAGTATATTCAAAATACATTATGACTGCAGCAAACCAATAAGCAACAGACGAAATAAAATGATAATAAAATGATGCTGGTACTAAATGACATTTGAGTTAGTTTCGCAAACATCTGATTCATTGCTCATTCATGGGAACATCATTTTCAGTTGAATAAAGGCATTTAATAATATTTATATAAAAAAGCTTTTCACATGACAATATTTTTCAATATAATGGGCCTTATTACAAGTGTCGTATTTCGACTACGACTACGACTATTTTGTACTAGATTGAAGAAAAAATGTTGCAATGTTCTTTAGTTTAGTAAAAAATCATCGTAGTCGAAGTCGTAATACAACACTGGTAATAAACCCGAATGCTTTTTACTCATATTTTTGTTTTATATTGAATTAAAAATTAACAATATCTAACCAAATTGACGCATTACATTTTTTTGTTGCTTCTCGTGGTTGTAAATATCTTCATGGTTGAAAAAAAGGAGTTTTTCATACAAAAATAGCGTTGTCCATTGTAATTTCATATTAATTTCGTTGAAATTAAGTAAAATGACTTAATTTGGGATATTCCAAAATGTATGGGAAATTATTTAATTTCAACTTGATTTCGGTCGAAATCATGAAATTACTTGATTTCGTGGCACGCTGAACGGGCTATAAGTCACTTTCTACAACTCTGATCTACTTTGTGCTTCCATATAGAAAAGATTTTTTTAATAAACTTAATAACAAAGAATGTTCTATTGAGGTCTATGCGCATGCGAGTGAAGTCTGGGCAATTTTTAACTGCAAAACTTTGAAAGATTATATGGAATTGTATTTGAAAACAGATGTGCCTCTCCTAACGGATATTTTTGAAAATTTTAGAAATGTCTGGATCCATGTCAATATTATACTCTAATAACCGGTATCGACATGTACAATTTCTTTAAAAGAGGAATACGAGGAGGAGTTGTCCAATGTAGTAAAAGATACTCCAAGGCAAACAATAAGTATTTAGACACTTTTGATAAAAATAAACCTTCCGAATTTCTCATGTATTTAGATGTGGAGGATTCAGATAACTGATTTTTCGTCAAAAAGTTCTTATATAATTCATTACAGAGTACTAAAACAATATCTATAAAACGGTTTGATTTTGAAAAAAATACATAGAGTTCTTCTCACTTTTAAGCAGTCTCCATAGTTGAAATGTTATATAGACCTTAATACTAAATACAGAGCCGAATGTAAAAATAACTTTGAAAAATTTTTTTCAAATTGCTCAACGCAGTATATCGCGAAACCATGGAAAATGTGGACAAAAGGAAAGATGTGAGGATTGTCACCAGTTGGACTACATTAAATCGAAACCGTTTGGGTGCCCCTGTGGCTGTGTGATAGCGTTGCTAGCCGCTCAGTCCAGAGGTCGTGGGTTCCATTCCCACCATAGACCCTGGGTGTTTTCTGCAAACAAGTTAATTGCTTTGCGGGTTGTGTTTGTTTACTTAAAAAAAAAAAAATATCCAAAACAAATTTCCATACCTTAGCAATATTTTCAGAAGATATGGTAGCGATTCAAATGAATCGAGTTAATACATGTTACAATAAGCCCATATATTTACTACCTTATTCATAAAAAATATTTCAGGTTTATTAAGCGCTTATTTGACATATTTCTATGGGAAATTTGTCAAATAAACCTGTAATAAACCTAAAATATTTTTTATGAATAAGGTAGTAAATATATGGGCTTATTGTAACACCGTTAGGATTTTGTGTGCTAGAACTTTCCAAATCGAAGATGTATAAGTTTCATTATGGATACATGCAACCTAAGTTCAAGTCAAATTTGACATTAAATTACATGGATACTGACTCAATTATATACAACATACAAACTGAAGACTTTTACGCAGACATTAAAAATAAGTGTGTTCGTTTACTTTTGCAGTGAAATGCAGTAAATGAGTAGTTACTGCAAACATTTTAAAATTTACTCTCAAAAATAGTTGTTGACGATAAAAGTACGCGAACAGAAAAATAGTAAAATTTAGTAAGATTTAGGAATTAGCTGACTACAAACATACATAGTGTTGAAAAATATATACACTTTTGACTATTCAACTCTATTTGTTAAGGCCATGATTCACTATCCTACACAATCGCGCGACCTACGAAAAAATACAACCCTGACCTGATGAATTGTATCACGGCCTTTATGGGTATTCGATACAATATTTTTCATAGCACGAATATTATAATAATAACATTCAGGCTGAAGCCAAATTAAGTAGTTTCGTGATTTCGGTCGAAATCAAGTTGAAATTAAGTAATTTCCCATATATTTTGACATTTTCCAAATTATTTTACTTAATTTCGATGAAATTAACAAGAAATTACAATATACAACGCTGTTTTTGTACTAAAACTACTATTTTGTTCAAACATGAATAAATTTACAACTATGAGAAACAACAAATAAAAGAAATAAAAAATTTTTAATTCAATATGAAATTAAAAAAATATTGAAAGTTATTATATTTATGACGATTTTTACAAGAAAAATTTGTATAAATGTAACAAAGAGCTTATTCAACTGAAAAAAGTACTTCAATGTCTGCAGCAATGAATAAGATGATTATGAAATCAACTCAAATGCCATTCAGTGAACAGCATGAACACTTAATTTCGTTCGAAATTTGAGCTTAAAATTATTTAATTTCGTGTCAGCCTGAACACACTATCAATTTATAATTTATTTTATGTTATATTTGCAATTCATTTCTTTTTAACCAGATAACTTACAGTTTTACAACTGTAACTAAATTGATATACATATGTAAATAAAATTGTGAAACAAAGAAAGCGAGGCGGCTACATCACAACAACTTACAATATCACCAGACAACTTATTACAACATAATTAACAATAAATTAATAAAAGATATTAAAAAATATGCTTATTAACATTATTACCATTCTTTATGGATTATTTACTTTTTAAGTTCCCACAAATTTTACCCTTTTCGTTTGCTTATTTTTGTTTGTTTACTTTTTGAGTCATATGTTTTTATCTTACTAAACTTTACTACGACAAATTTCTGCAGTAAAAATTTGCGAAACACTCAGCCAAGAACTGTCACTTTACTCTCTCAATTTGTGTTCTCATTTACTGTGTTTTGGGTAAACGAACGCAATTCAGTCCTAGTTTACACTATGCAAGTCTTATTGCTAAGCTGATTAGTTTGTTAGGTGAGAGAGACGATGGGAAAAGAAACGTTACTATTCCCCTAGTCTCTCTCTCCTTCAAACTAATCAGCTTAGCAATAAGACTTGCATAATGTAAATATGGACTTAGTAAAATGCAGTCAAGTTCAGTAAAAATTTGTAAAAACGTTTGAGTACGCGAATGCAATTAATGATATAGAACATGAATTTGAAACTTCTCGTAAACAAAAAAGTTATGAGTATGACGAAAGATGAGAATTGTGGGAATATTATGGAAGAATTCGTGGGACAACGGTGTAAAATGTACTCCTTTAATTTACAAAATGGAAATGAAATTAAAAAATTTAAATGAGTAAAAAAATTTGTTTTAGATAAGTATAGAGTTCTCGTTGAACCTTCATAGTGAACAGACGTCTTAGCGGAGTTTTTTTATATACATACTAAACAAACAAAAAATCATGCATAAAATATTCGTAATACATATTCCTAATATTTTTTACATAGTCAGAAACAACAAAAACAAACAAAAAACCGCAAACAGAGTGACGTTGAGGAATACTCTATATGAGTACCTCAAAAACAAATAATTGTGGAGTGAGTTCTAACCTCAGAAATGCCTATCTTACTGTGAGTTCTGAAGCTCTTAATGAAAACAATACAAATAAAAAATCTGATGATAGTAATTTTATAACGGCGAAGCCTGTTTTTCGTCAGCGATCAACTTCGCTTTGTCCAATGCCAACTAGTGATTCGTTAACCCTACCGTTGCCTAGTAATTCTTCATATAAGTCAGCATATCATCCCCTACGGGATCGTGTACATCACTTAACAAAGTTATCACTACATATAACCGTAGCTCAAAACCCAAAGTCCAAGTCGGAATGGACTGATATATCACTGTGGTAAAGCGTGGGCGAAGTCCTAATTCTTCTAAAATTTCATCTGCTCCAAAGATGTCTAGGGATAACAGCGCATCATCTACTACTCGTCAAAACCGTTTTAAAATTTTGCAAGACAGTAACGACAAGCCCGCTGCATCATCGCAAAAGTCTTTTAAGCCACTACCTACTGCTGTCGGCCATTGGTGAAAATACTTTTCACATCATTCCAGTTAAACGAGGTAATATTGATGAAACTAAAATCCAAATATATGATGAAAAAGATTTCTGAAATTTTTTTTAGTGAATTTGAAAAAAAATAAAACAAATTTTTACACATACCAACATGAGAGTGTTAGAGGCCTACAAATAGTATTAAAGGGCATAGATTTCTTGGGCAAAATTGCGGTCATAACATTGGTATCCTGTTTCCCCTTGTATATTATTAACTTTTTACGCAAACCCCGAAGAAGTAAAATGTGCACTTATCGACAAAGGATTTAAGGTAAAAAATGTTACTAATATAATTATCAGAGAAAAGGTCCCTCAACACCTATTTCGAGTAGAACTGGAGCCAAATGACATACAATTGAAAAAAAAAATGAAACCCATCCAATTTATATCGTAAAGTTTCTATTACACCGAAAAATCACAGTTGAAGAGCCACGTAAGCGTTCAGGTCCCGTACAGTGCCATAATTGCCAAGAATATGGCCATACAAAATCCTATTGCAATTTACCTACAGTTTGTGTTATCTGCGGTGAATTGCATGGTACTGCTAGCTGTACTAAGCCAAAAGAACAAGCAGAAAAAAATGTAGTAATTGTGGAGGCAATCACACCGCTAACTACAGAGGATGCCCTGTGTATTCTTTCGTTAAACAGGCTATGGGTCAAAAACCTAAATTAGTTCCAGCTCAATCAACTAACGCTTACTCTGTCACTTTTTCTCCAATGAGCCAACCAAGTACTTTACGTGTATCGTATGCCGATGCTGTTAAGACAAATTCTATTCCCACGCAAAAAGTGACCCCACCAAGTAATTGAACAAATGCTAATACAAGCTTTAATTTCAGTCGCCTTAAAGCTACTATTATATGGTGCAAACCATAAACAACTTTACTACAAATATGACTAACATGATGCAAGAAATGCTACAAATGCAGAATACTCTGCTTCAAGCATTAATTAACAAGCCATGAACACGCTTAAAATATGTTTCTGGAACGCAAACGGCATTCGCCAACACAAAAATGAACTTGAGCACTTCCTCGTGGACAAAAATATTGATATAATGTTGGTTTCTGAGACTCATTTGACTTCGAGAAGCCTTTTCAAAATCAATGGCTACACGCTATATGATACAAAGGACCCGAGAGGAAGAGCATGCGGTGGATCAGCAATTTTATTAAAGTCGAGACTCAAGCACTATATTCTTGATAGCATTTGTGAAGAACAACTACAAACAACTAATATTTGTGTTGAAAGTTTTTTATAAATTTCGAGATATCATCAATTTACTCCCCTCCCAGATTCTCAATCACTGAGGATCAATACGAGAATGTCTAAAAACCTCTTGGGCCTTTCGTAGCAGCTGGCGAATACAATGCAAATCAAACGTTGTGGGGTTCGCGTATTATTACGCTTAGATGTCGGGCGTTGTTCAACATTATTTCAAAAATGGGCTTGGACGTCATTTCGAGTGGGGAGCCCACTCACTGGCCTACGGACATACAAAAAATTCCGGATGTTATAGATTTTGGCGTCATGAAAAACATCTGTAGGGATTTAATTCATGTTGAAGCTTCCATAGATCTCTCCTCCGATCAATCTCTCAAAACCGTTACAATTTGTAGCCCACTAAGAAGTGACTTACTTCACCCATATGTGCAGATGATCAATCGTGTTAATTGACTGGGGCTCAAAAAATATCTCAGTAGTCATTGTACGGAAACATTAAGCTAAGAACATTTGAAGATATTGAATGTAACGTTACCAATCTTAACGAAAATATTACACAGACTGCTGAACATGCCACTACCTCCCAACCGCAGACTGGCTTTAATAGAATTTATTCTACGGATATTGAACGTCTTGTATTTGAAAAAAGGAGAGCTAGAAGAGCAACTACACAGATCACCCCTAAATAAAATCATCGGAAAAAACTGCTTTACTGGAAAAATATCTAGAAGGTTTCGATGTCACGTCAGCATCTAATTACTCGTTATCGCACGCTGCTAGAAATCTTAAAAGACCCGTTGAGCTTAAAACACCACTGCGCACTTCGACAGTAGTATGGGCAAGAAGCGATAGTGAGAAAGGTAACTTATTTGCTGAGCATTTAAAATCTGTGTTTACTCCCTATTCATGTACGGGTGCTGTTGATTTGCCGAGTGTAGTTTCTCTACCCCCTCGTCCCTTAATGAGTGAAGTACAAAAAACAATTGCAAGAAAGCTAATAATAATTAATAAAATTTAATTGTAAATATTCTGATAAACACTAGCAGAATGGACCAATATGCTGTTTTCGAAGGCCGCCACACTTTCATAATCAGCATTCTTGTGTTTGGTGTTATTTAGTGTAAACTTCAGACTTTTATACATATTTTTTCAGTGCAAATGGATATATACAGTTAAGGACTGAACTGTTCTTACACCCATAATTTTTCGAGTTTGAGGAAACTTGGAAAGAAATTTTAAATAGATTTTGCCGACACTTACGGTGGTATTAAATATGTTTATACAAAAAATAAAAAAATATTTCATAATAACAACAATAGTAACGAACATTTTAAAAATGCAAAATACTTGAGGTCATCATCTTGTTTCAAAATTCAGTGATTTCCGGTACCAAACCGTGAGAATTGGCATCATAGAAACAATTATATTAAAATAATATAAAACATTATGACACTATTACTACGTTTATAGGCGCACTATTTGCAAATCAAAATATTTGCAAATAAATTAACTCACTGTTTATACGGCATTGTAAATGTATAAAAGCTTTGTAGCACTTCTATAGAAATGTTACTTATGTTTCCAAAAAAAATTGTGTAAATGTATAAAATAACAAATAATAATTTGTTTTTATTGCTATTATTTTCTTCTATCAATATTTTTTGTGCAATATTTATAAATTTATTTTTTTTTTTATAAGCAAACATTTGTAAGTGTGGCAACCTCAAGCATTTTATTTGCGAATAGTGATCGTGAATAGTTTTCTGAATTAATAAGTCGCAATAAAAACAATAGTATGGGAACAATTTACAGTTTTATTTGCAAATAAGCCGTGCGTATAAACGTGGTATATGACACTTAATACTGTTTGAATCTCCCAAATATCTTCTTATATATAAATACGGCACACATTTTTTTTGTCGTGTATACTTAAGTATCTTATCGTCCACCAATATTGGTGAAACATATACATATGTACATATTAAATGGCTGCATCAAGACATTCATTTATGCGTCTCCGCCTTTGTTTTATTTTATTGCACTCTATTACGTAGTACTTTTTGCAATGACTAATAAAAGAATGAGTATTCTAACAAGAAAACCAATCACAATACTCCACTTGATATATAGCAAACCAACACAATATTCTACCTGCTATTTCGCAATGAATTATAAACTCTGTTTGCTTTCTGGAAATGATTTGAAGTACACCAAGTACACCAAGCCAAATATACTTTTTTTTTATTTCATTGCATCGTCACTGCAATGTCATTGTTCAAACGGCAACCATAATAACATCAATAATTCACACATTTATATTCTGTAGCTTTCAATCAATTCAGTAGCTAACCAGTTTTTAACGAAGAAGGAACATGGCAATTTTTTCCGTTTGTTAATACAACAACAATTTGAGGTTCGCTATGACTGAATACACCGTAAAGGTAGAGGTCCATAGCTCGCTTTTTGCGCGTTATGCTTTACACGCGTTTCATCCTCTTGTTTCATTCTATACTTTGTTCGCGTTGAGTTACATGCACTGCTTTTCATGCGCCATTTTATTTTTGTTTTGATCAGCTTTGTGCGTTTGTTTATAAATACTTATTAAGAAAAAATGGAGAGTGAAATCGAGTTTTTAAAAGAATTTGTGGAGTTAGTCGAGTTTGTATATTTAATTTTATGTGCAAAAAATGCCTATGAACAATTTCAAAAAAGAAAAGGTTTTGGGTACGGCCGTTGTATTTAGAACGGAATTTAAGTGGGTTTTTTGAAACCACATTTAAAAAATTAAAACTTCTGACCCTGATCAATTTCGAACCGCGACAAGAATGTCTGCAGATGTTTTTGACTATTTATTCAGCATTTTAAAAGATAGTCTTGAGAAGAACTCGGCCGGGGCTATTCCAGCAGATTGTCGGCTGTTGTTGACTTTAATGTAAGTAAATTGAAAATTACATATAAATGAAATATATGCACATTATTGGCTTAAGCAATAACTTTTCTAAGCAGCTATTTAATACAGATTTAGCGGAGATAACACTCAGTGCGTAAAAGTAATCGATAACTAATATGCAAAATTTGTTACTGAGAAAAGTGTGGTGAAAAGTTAAATAAAATATGTACATCGCATTAATGAAAATATTCACATATTTTATTAAACAAGTTTTTTTTACTAAGAAATTTTTTTTATTGAAAAAAAAGAAAAAAATTATCCACGGCAAAATAATATTTATCGATAACGTAAGAAATAAAGTATTATTTAACATCTTTAGCATTCAAGAACAGCTGAATTTCTTTCATGGTGCTTGTAACGCGTACAAAAGTAGAAAGTAGACCTACTTTTTGCTTTGAACGCGCCTACGCGTTCTGCGCTTTTTGCAATGTAACTTGTCACATACTATTACATTGATTCTACTTTTTTGACAGATGCATAGAAAGCGTAACGCGCAAAAAGCGAGCTATGGACCTCTACCTTAAGTTTTTTTTCTTTTGAGATAAAAAAAACATTTATTAGGGCGTGCACAAAAATTTTGTTACCTTGCATATGTATAATATTTATTTATTTGAACAGGTATCAATAAACGGTTCTACTGACGTGGATGAATCAAATGTATGCTTGTTTAGTAATTCCACTATTAAATCTAGGCTTTTGACTGGGGAGTATAAATTTAATAATAAAAGAGAGAGGAGCAATGTGTGGAAAATTTTTGGGAAAATTTAAAACGAATTGGGACAGGAGATTGATAATATTGTTGGTTGTCGGAAATGTTTAAATGTTTATAAATTCAATAAAAAGTCAACATCGAATTTAGTCAAACATAAGTGCTACATTTTATTGACAGAAGAAAGTAGTAGTAGTTGCAAAATTGAAGTAGACGCCGAAACTAAAAATAAAGCAGTACATATTTTCACTGAATGGACCATTGTAAATTGCAGACCTTTCAGAATAGTTGAAGACTCCGGATTAAAAAAAGTAGGTGAATTTTTCATATCCTTAGGTGCAAAACATGGGAAAAATGTTGATATTAACAGCGCGCTTCCGCACCCAACGACTGTGTCAAGAAACATTAATAAATTGTACCAAACATATTTTCAAAAAGTTTCATCCGAAATATCATCAATCAAAAATATTGGATTTGGCCTCACTTCTGACATTTGCACGGATAATTATATTCGCAAAAGCTTTTTGTCCTTGACAATTCACTATATAAAGGATGATAATTTAGTTGTAAGACTGCTTGGAATGAAGTCTATGGAGGGTCAGTAATGTACACGTAGGTATTTTAACTTATTAATATATACAATATATAACCCATATATATGAGGGTTATCTTAATTTTCAGATGATAAAATTACTTTAAAAATTATTAAATTATTAAAGGAGTTTAACTGTGACCTCAATGATAATGTTATTATTGTCACAGATAGAGGTTCAAACATGATTGCTGCCTTTCGAGAGTATAATCATATAAATTGTGTTAATCACTTAATCCATAATTCATTGCAAAAATCAATTGAGGAAGTAAATGAAGCTGAAAATTTATGCCAAGCATGCTGTAAACTAGTGAAATATTTTAAGATATCGGGACTAAATTCTACACTCGGTATTACATTGAAGAGTTTTTCTCCAAAAAAATTGGGCCGCAATAGTACAAATTTTGCAAGAAAAACAGCAAATGAACAGAATACATAACATTAATTTAAATGAAGTAAGCGCCATTATTAAACTTTTGGAACCATTTCAAGAAATTTTCAAGAAATTCGAAGGAGAGAATTATGCAACGCTACATCTGGTTATTGTTCATATTCATAACTTGAGGAAAGCGTGTGCGGAAAGTTCGGAAGATTTGTTAATAATTAAAAATTTGAAAGTTAAATTGAGCGGTTATTTGGATACAGTTGTAATGGCCAACTTAACAATTTACCATAAAATTGCAATTTTTCTTTTCCCTCCAGCTAATAAGCTACTTCATTTCAATGAAAATGAAAAACAATTCATTAAATCCGAGTGCAAACGGATAATAGAGAGTTATATAGAAGATGCATCTGAGATAGAAGAACAAAATGATTCCACATCACGATTTTCCAATTCCGACATTAAAATGTTTTATGATTTTGTGTTACAGGATGATAATATAAATGCTCGTGACAAAATCAACAGTGAAATACATATGTACGAAAGTCGTAAAGTAATGCTACGTGATGATTTTAACATTTTGCAGTGGTGGGAACAACATAAAAATGAGTTTCCTTTTTTATATAAAACCAGTTGCAAAATACTAGAAGCTCCCGCAACTAGTGCATCCTCTGAAAGGACATTTTCCATTGCCCGCAATTAATTTCAGATAAAAGATGTAGCATTGCTACAAATGATACTTCCATAAATCAAATTATGTTTTTACATTCAAACATAGATAAAAATTAATTACAAAAAGAGTTAATTTATATAGATTAGATCGTATTTTAGTTCTGTTTTTCTTCATGGATTTATTTTATGTTTATATAGATGATGTATTGAAAAATAAATATTTTTTTTGTTGCAAAAAGTTTAATTAATTTCTTTTGCTTCTGGCCTGTAAATATATTTCATATCAAAAAAAATTTAAAGGTTTTCTAAAATTTGTGATGCAGATCCATGTAGACCTAAGTACTTTCAATATGTGTGAGGTGCCCTAATGTATGTACGCAAATAGCCTATTCACACACAAACATAACCAAAGAGTTTTTTTTCATTTGAAACAGCAAAGAGTGCTCATTTCAGTGTAATCTGAAAGGTAGTACTTTTGTTTTGCTTATAAAATGTTTTGATGTCTTGATGTTTTGTTTCGAAATGAATGATCGTAGAAGTACTAGTTTGTTTTATTGGTAGCGAATGTAATATTTTACGCATTCACTATTAAAGTGAATGTCTTGGTATGCCATTTAAGACATTCATTAAAGATATTTAATACATATGTATGGTAGTACTTCTTCATTTAAGTCAGCGATACCATCCCCTTCGGGCTCGTGTACATCACTTAACAAAGTTATCACTACAGATAATGGTAGCTCAAAACCCAGGATCCAAGTCGGAATGGACAGATATATAACTGTGGTAAAGCGTGGGCGAAGCCCAAATTCATTTCATCTGCTCCAAAGATGTCTAGGGATAAGAGCGCATCATCTACTAATCGTCAAAATCGGTTTTCATTATTGCAAGACAATAACGACAAGCCCGCTGCATCATCGCAAAAGTCTTTTAAGCCACCACCTACATATCTAACTGATAGAAAAAAATTCTAACGCGCTTCTAAAAAAAACTATTGTCGGCCATTGGTGAAAATACTTTTCACCAGGGACCGTAACGGTTATAATTTTTATTTTAAAAATTACTTTTTAATCGTTATTTCTTGAGTTTTATTTATTCCTCACAGAATAATAGTTATTTTGTGACTTTTATTTATTCCTCACAAAATAAGAGTTATTTCTTGATTTTTATTTATTCCTCACAAAATAATAGTTATTTTGTGACTTTTATTTATTCCTCACAAAATAACAGTTATTTTGTGACTTTTATTTATTCCTCAGAAAATAAGAGTTATTTTTTTATTTATATTTATTTCTCACAAAATAACAGTTATTTTGTGACTTTTATTTATTCCTCACAAAATAAGAGTTATTTTTTGATTTTTATGTATTCCTCAGAAAATAAAAGTCATTTTTAAACTAATAACTGCCAGTTCATAGAAGTCAAGTAAAAATTCTTGCTTGGCTATTTACATTGAAATCAAAAACAAATTTTGAGTGCTTTGTTTGTGTTTTCAATATAAATAGCCAAGCAAGAATTTTTACATGGCTTCTATGAACTGGCAGTAAATAAAATATAAAAAAATAACTCAGTGTTTTTGTAAATAAAATGAAAAATAGAGACTTTAGTATAGATTCTGCATATATTCGTACAATAATTTTTTCCTTTTGAAATTTGTATGAAAAACATATTGTTTGTAACGAATTGTCATTATTTTTCATACAATTTGGAAACGTGTAGAAATGAATTTTTTTACAAAATATGCCTATTTAAATTGAAAAAAAAAACAAATTTGATATTTTTTATTACAAATAATTTTATTTCATTTACAAAAACAACCAATTTATAAGAAAGTGAGTTTGTTTTTTCCTAAGCTTTCACGCCCAAGCCGCTCATCTGGTTTTAAAAATTCTTTCACCAATGGAAAGCTACATTACCAGCGTCAAATATAAGATATTTTTATCCGGTTTGGAACCGGATTTCTTATATTTGGTACGGATTTTGTCCGAAAAACACATTTTTGTGCTGGTTAGGGTTTTAAGACCGGTCCTTATGTATTTTATAATTAATTTGTTGCATAACATAAAAATATTTTTTGATTTGTCAAAATTTTTTAATGTACTAAATATCTCAACACCTTCATAATTAACACATAAGAGTTACCAGCTTGATAAATGAAACTTGAAAATAAAAGAAAAATGAAATGTCATATGGGCTTTAGCGAATAAAGTAAAAACTTCGGCCCATTGGGTGGTCTAATGTACATGAATTTAATAAATTTTACTCTTTGTGAAGAATGATGCAACGCAAAAGTCTTCTGACTTACCATCATCTTCAAACGCTGAAACACCAGATGCTTTACCGTCGTCTGAAGACGCAAACACGTGTTCATTATTAAACGAGTTCTTAAACTCTATTGAAGTAAATTCAGAGGATGAAGACTCAGATGGTGATCTGGAGGAGGAAATGAAAAGGGCGATAAACGAAATAGACAATTACAATCCTAAGCCCATTGACGTGGATGCAGATGTAATGAAATATTGGGAGGAAAAAAAATATATATATCCATACCTGTACAGATTGGCACAGGTTTTGCATAGCACGCCAGCAACACAAGTCTCTGTAGAAAGAGCATTTTCTGCGCTAAAATTAATATTGAGAGATTTCAGATCGAATTTATCACCAGTGTCCATGCAAAAACTCTTATTTGTTAAATTAAATTAATTAATAAACACATTTTAAAAATGACTTTTATTTTCTGAGGAATAAATAAAAATCAAAAAATAACTGTTATTTTGTGAGGAATAAATAAAAGTCACAAAATAACTCTTATTTTGTGAGGAATAAATAAAAGTCACAAAATAACTGTTATTTTGTGAGAAATAAATAAAAATAAAAAAATAACTCTTATTTTCTGAGGAATAAATAAAAATTACAAAATAACTGTTATTTTGTGAGGAATAAATAAAAGTCACAAAATAACTCTTATTTTGTGAGGAATAAATAAAAATCAAGAAATAACTCTTATTTTGTGAGGAATAAATAAAAATTAAAAAAATAAAAATCATTGCATCTATAGGTAGTCCATGTAACATGGAGTATTGTGGTATATTCCTTGTGCCCGTAGCACTTCTCTATTATTGTGATTTTTTCAGTTTAAATTTGGAAAATAATCGTTATTTGCGATCCCTGCTTTTCACATCTTTCCAATTAAACGAGATAATATTGATGATACTAAAATTCAAATATATGGTGATTTACCAAGTGCATCAGTAATTCTGCCATAATAAAAAGCGTTGTAGTTTTATTGCACTAGAAAGAAGAATCAAAACAAAAACGCCGACAAAATTTGAGGGAAAACGAGACAAACACAAAAATTCCCTTATCTTCCGTCTCGTGACACTTCTGTATGTTTTGTGCGTATATGGGTGTAGTGAAGCACACAGGACCTTGGCTAGTTGACAATAACACTTTTGGCATGAATTTTTATCAATTAGATTTAAAAAAAATTTAATGGAGATTGAAAATTTCAAAACTCTAATATACATACATACATAAGTAAATTCACTTTTCATGGGCTAATTTTACTACGCGGAAATACGGAAACCCGTTAATAAATTGTTTCCTTGTCGACAGTTAAAGTTCAGACGCCGCCATATAAAAGAATTTGCACATACCTGCCGCCCGGGCGGTTTTAAGTTTGCTGCCGCCTACTATTGATTGCAACCGGCTTCGAGATCTGCAAAACAATTTTAAAAACTTTATATTAATTTTATAAAGGATTCCTGTCTCTTTTATGAAAGCAGAAGTATGTATAAGCTGCAAGTAAGCAGGACATCTCAAAATATTTGTTTTCTGAACAAAATTTACCAAAACGCGCTACGTGTAAGTACTACTTTCAAATTATGTAAACGTTTTTATAAAATATGCACATACAGAACCTCGCAGGTGGTGTTAAGGTGGTAAAAACAGATAGCACTAATGCCAAAGAGAGCACAACATCTAAAAGCATCATCTGCCAGAACATAAACAGTAATGAAAATTCCCGTTCCTTAAATAAAGATGGTTCGACTATAAACAGCCTTGAGGTAACTAAACAAGTCTGGGAACCCAGCTCTTTCCCAGAGATGAACAATCTTTTCAAATGTTATAAAAAGCTATCAAAAATCAGGCTGACATGTGAGTATAAGGTTACTGTTGAACAGAAGCTGGCTTAAATCAAGTTTAGGGGCACCTCTCAAGAATTAAAAAAAATATCCTATCCCATAGAAAGTTTAAAAATGAGAAACAAACCCACTTGCAATATAATTGCACAATTTTTCGTATTGTACAATAATATCGCCAATGTTTATGTCATATTCAAAGGTGACATAATATATTGGCAAATATCAAAAGACTTGATTGTTTTGTACAATCAAGACAATTGTGGAATGTGGTGGAAACATTGTTCAATGTTGTTTACTTTTTCACTGCCAGGAAAATTGGGCAATATTTTCTTTAAAAATATTATTGTGCCATTTATTGCATAGTATAGGTCAAAATTACAATAACATGTACAACAACACATGCAATAATATTGTATAATCGATGGGGCGCTTAAAGCTTTTGAGAATACCTTTTATGAAATGGTAAAATGCATGTTCGGCCATGTAGGAAATCTTTTATTAGGCAAGAACATTTTATGAGGTAGAAAATCTTTATTAGGTTGCGCCGTGTTGGGAAACACCATAGTGGATAAAATTCTTAAGCCCGGCCGGAGGCCAGCAATGCTGGAAAACGTTATTAGCAGGGACGAGGACTTCATCAATTTAAAAAAGATGTTTTAGGCGCCTAAAATATGACATCAAAAACACAAAATATGCACTAAAAACTAAAATGTCTATTCAAAAGAATAGTTTTAAATTTACATACAACTAAATAAAGATATAAAAATATTTTCTTTTCTCAAGAGGTGCGTGACAAGCCTTTTACATTAAATTTTTACACAAGATTACATATGATATAACGATTGTTTCTGCATTATTAACTCCAAACACGCATTTTTCGAGATATGTTTTTGTTGCAGAAAAGGGGAGATACGTAAATAGAAAAATAAAAGTGTTGTTATATATTTATTTTTATTTAAAATGTGAACTTCTGTCAATTTGTTCTTAGAAAGCCTTTGTGCATTGAAAAAGGCATCGTAACGTCTGTTGATGTAATCGGCTCAAGTATAAATGATTATTTTTATATCTTTATACATATAATTCTACTGTACGTCTGTATACCACTGAACTGGGCCGGCTGGACCGATTTGAATGATTTTTTTTGTATGCGTTTGGGTGGCGCCCAAAAATCAGCCGGACAGATGGCGCCGCATCGATATCTAGGTTATTTATCTATACTGCAACTAAACGGCTGGATCGACTTGAGTGAACTTTTGTGTATGCATTCAAGTGGGGGCCTGAAAAATTTACATTCTTAAATCAGCACGGTAAGATGCGTTGCATTTTTGTGTGCATACGAGTGGATCGGTTTTTGAATAAAACTATATTAATTGGGGGTAAGACAAGGTTTGCCGTGCTTCAGCTAGTAATCTCAATCATTACAATGAATTGAGTACTAGCTATTAGATTTGCTTTTTAAACCCGTTATCATTTTTAAAAACAACATAGAGTTTCCGCAGAATTGCTTCTCTGCTTTCGGCTTTAAAGCAATTTCCTCTTGAAATCATCAAAATTACAATTTCCATTAAATTTGGTATGTGTGTGCTTGTACAATCGTTTTACAATTGAGGAGCTGGCGAACAAAACTATGTCTAGTTCTCAGTAAATGTTTTTGTATTTTTGTCGGGCTCCAAGTTCACATCTATGAAGTCACGAAATTTTTCCTTTCAAAACCAGTTTCATCCTACCTTATTTGCCTCTCCTGTAAAACACTGTTAATGGTACTAGTACGGTTTTCTTCGCCACCTCCTCAGTTCTGCAACAATGCAAGCATTAATAATTTTTCAACAATAATATATTTTGAATTTTTGACGAAGATATGAAACTAAACCATACATTTATAGCAAAATATGAGACAAAAAGTACACTAACAATTCGATGCCATTTTTACGCATCATTTTCATTACAGAAAAAATATATTTCGTGCAGTTAAGTCAATGTGCAGCTAAATTGATTTTTTGCATGAAAATAATTTAAAATTACCAAAATTTTAGGGCACTTATCTTAAAAGTGCAGGTATACAAAGTGTACTTAAAAAACGAATTTGTATGGGGTTTTAAGGAATAGTGACAGAAATTTAGCATTTTAGGCAGTTAAGTCCAAAGTGGTCTTAAACAAAAGGCAGCTAAATCAAAACTACTGTAATCGTTTTTCTTATGTTTAATAATAGTTTGTTTTCTATTTCTATTTAAGCTCTTGTTGTAATAACGACAATGGGAGGATACGCTATGGCTCCGGCACCATTCGATCCTGCAACATTTGTATTGTGTTCCCTGGGTACTGGTCTTCTTTCGGCAGCTGCAAATTCTATTAACCAATACCACGAAGTTCCATTTGATTCGCAAATGTCAAGAACTAAAAATCGCGTGCTTGTAACTTGCAAATTAACACCCTTGCATGCAATAGGATTTGCGATAGTTTCTGCCACTTCTGGTCTTAGTATGCTATATTTTGGTGTAAATGGTCTAACAGCAGCTTTGGGACTGGGGAATCTTTTTCTTTACACGTCAATTTATACACCAATGAAACGAATTTCAATACTAAACACATGGGTCGGGTCTCTTGTAGGAGCTATACCACCCTTAATGGGATGGGCAGGTTGTTGTGGAAGTTTAGATGCGGGAGCTTGGATATTAGCAGGATTGTTATACGCCTGGCAATTCCCTCATTTCAATGCACTGTCATGGAACTTAAGACCAGATTATTCTCGAGCTGGATATCGGATGATGGCTGTTACAAATCCTGGCTTGTGCAGACGAACAGCATTGAGGTATACATTTTTTATTGGCGCTCTTTCATACATTTCCACAGTATTAGACGTGACTAATTACTGGTTTGCTCTGGAAACTCTGCCTCTGAATGGATACTTTTGTTATTTAGGTAAGTTGTTCTAGTTAAGCTAAGAATTCGGATTTAGTATCCAAAAATATCTATACCGACAAGAGATAATTTAACAAATATGAGAGCTATATTCGGCTGTGCCGAATCTTATATACCCTTTACCGACTTACATATGTATGTATATGGAGTGTATACATACATATACGAGTACATATAAGTACATACATACATATTTGTCTTGTGAAAAAATTTATCATTTATTTTTTGCTCTAGTGGAAAGTAAGGCTGAGTTTACATCTGGCATTTCTTGTGTGCCATGTGCCCAAAAAAGCGAACCACTAATTACTAACGAAAAACTGTTTGATTCAGATATGTATTGATTGGTTTAAACTGTTTCCAATCATGTTGGATTCTATAAAATTGTCTATTAGTTATGTATGAAACTGTTTAACTTAAATACTTGTACAGATGTAAACCCGGCCTAAGTGACCTGTGAATATTTTTCGAATAAGCAATAATTAAATATTTCATTCTGCACTGCATTTAAGAATTTTATACTTACTTTATACTTTCTAATGGCAATTTATTCACGCACATATAAAGCAACTGGACTCTATATATTTATGTATGTATAAGTTAAAACTTTTACTAGCCTTTACCATATTGGTACTGACACCGAAAATTTAATCAAATAAGTATCCATAATGCTACAAATAAAATGTCAGTTTTAAAACATTTGCAAGCTACATGAAATAATTACTAGAAGTGTGCGCAACCTATGAAAAAGTGCATAGTATTGTATTTTTTTCAAGAGCGAATATTGTTTGTAGTGGTAAAACTAATTGAGTGTGAAGCAAAAATAGAGAACAAAGAAACAAAAAACACACAAAACCATTGTACAACAGTTGAATGGACAGTTCTGTCAAGTGTGCAATATTTTTATTGAACACTTCATAGTGCACCTACTTCATTTCACAAACTCAAAATTTCATAAAATATTAAGTGATAATAAAACTTTTTACTTTTATATCCATCGTCAAAGACATAATTTTTATACACATTTAATTTTTTAGAGCCTTAAATTAATAAATTATAAAACTTAGAACAGTATCTCATGCGAACTAACACGCTCAAACAATCTACGTTGTTTGTTTTTTCTTTTACACATACACATATTTTTACACTTGTGTGCTCATTTTACAATTGTCATTCGGTGTGCACTAGTGAAATATGCTTCGACACTACAATAACAAATGCCCTCGCTTGGCTATAAACAAATGCTGTTGCATACTTTTGATAAAATTGAGCACCAGTTTCAGTGTTCTCATAAAATCAAGAGCACTAAAAAGAGAGAACAATTCAATAATGTACAACATGAAGATTAAGCAAGCAAGCAAAGTAAATTTATATAAAGTATATGCAAGTACTCAGCTGATTAATTTTTTTCTCGGGTAGTGTGAATGCCTGAATGTCAAAAGTTGTTTACAATTATTGTACGCCATTTTGTTTTGTTTTGCTTTGTTATACACAATTGTGTATACTGAAAACGTATTTGAAAAAGTTTAAATAAATTTTTACTTAAAAAATGTATTACAAAACATTTAAAAATAATTATATTTAATTATTAAAGTACATATGTATTCTTTATTATACTTATTCATATCACTACGTTTTTTATAATTTTTCGAGAGAAAGACAAAATTTGATGAAATTGTTCCAAGCGGTAGTATTTTTCGTTTATAAAATCACCATTTTTTAAGATATAACCTTACAATAAACGAAAACCTAAGTTCTGATCTTTTTTCAATTGCACGGTTTTTCATATAAGCTCGAGATGGAACGTACTTGAAGTATGAAACTTTTTAATTTTTGTCAATTGGTTCTGAAATCTAGTTTGTATTTATATTGACAGTTTTTTTTTCGTTAATTTGTATGTACGTACTTATAAAAGTGCCCTCAATGAACTTTAGTGTATTTTATATTTTTTATTTGTGCTGTCTCCTAAAAATATTTTCACGTTTTATTCAATTTTACTGTGTACAATATGTGATAGTGCAATAATATTGCATCACTTCATGATGTGCTTAGTGGCAACACAAAATTAGTGTATTTTTTGTCATGCGATTAGCTGATAATGCAATATTAATCCATTACTTTTAAGAGATTTTATTTAAGTGCAAAAAATAGTGCACTACAAGCATCAAATTTAAATTTGCACTAAAATTTTTGTTTTTCAATCAGTGCTTATGCACAAGTAATGCAAGTCGCCCAGGTCTGGTTGTATCCATCTGTTTTTGAAATTCATCCATTATTCTTACACAAACAAATCGCCTGTTGTTTTTGTACTTTCTTAGTTGTTGTAGACCTGCATATACTTTATATAAATATGCTTTGCAAGCAAGCATCTTGTGCTCACCACTAATAATTACACACTTGCTTGATTGCTATCCATGTTTTGGCAGCACAATTTTCGAAAACAGCTCATAGTGCGCCATTTTACATGCATTTCATTTTGATGTTCAACAAAAAAAAAAAAAATGATGCATGTAAAATCTGACTAAATTCAACTAAACTTTTTTCCAAAATCAACACAAACTATATTTGATTTTAAGTTTAAAATTTGTTATCACTAATAATCCCAAATTAATATTTTACTTATTCAGAAAAATGTTTTTTTATTTTAAAAATACATTTAAATTGATTATTGAGTTGTTTAGCTGGATCCTATGCGCATTTCACTGTTGGTAATGCAGATCATCAGGTAACCTTTACCCAAAAATTTTCTAAGAACAATTAGAGTTATTATGTTAAACTTTCATTTAAACAAATTAGAAGCTCAACAAATATCAAAGTTGAAACAAGAACTCAGTAATCAACATGTTTTGTATTTTCTTACTTTACTTTTGCTAAATTGGCTGACTTTTTTCAGCTCGAATTGTAGGTGTAAGAAGTATGAAAAGAAAATAAATGTAAATAACCAAAAACAGCATTCATTTATTTATATATTTATTATTTATTTATTTTCTTTCCATAATTCTTACACCTTAGCGATATATTTTATGCTATCTCCATTTACTAAAAACTAATAAGAAATCGTAGCAAGCTGCTTATGACCATCGATTTGAAACATCATTTCGCTATTTATGGTCAAATTAGACTCCCATATCAAAATTTAAAAAATATAAAAAATAACTCTTGAGTAAAAGATCTTCCTAAAATATAAAATTTGTTTAATTAAAAATAAAACAAATATTTTTATTTAGTTACTTTTAGTTACTTATCAAACAATTTAAAATTTTTCAACACCGGTACCATATTTTCGATTTTTCGGATTTTTAATACAAATTTATTTCTTTCTAAAAAAATTATATTTTATTGAGTTACTTTTATATAGAGATGTGCACGTGAGCGGTTTTTGACTCACGACACGATCAATAACCGGTAAATAAATAAAATATTTTACTCACGGACTTTCACGCACGAATCATTTTGAAAATTTTCACGATCACGCACGCTCACGTATAAAATATTCTTAATCACGCACGAGGTGTGTACAACTTATCACGATCACTCACGCTTACCAAAAATATATAATTAATTTTTTATGTTTGTTGGTTGAAAAATAGGTGCTTATGTATGTATCAGTGATGGGAATTGGAATTCTTGATTTGGTGCCGAATCTGTTTCTAAATAGTGCCAAAATCACTTGAATAGTGCCAAATTACTTTTTATATAATTTAAATGTTAACACTTGATGTTCGTTTAGTATACTATGTTCCTTAAATGATACATTATTGTGTATAGCTAGAAAACTCCATGAACATCACAAAAAACACGTTCCAAAATTAGTTCTTTACACACATAAAACTTATTTACCGGTTATTGATCGAATGGACAAAAAGTGCCAAAACAGGAGCGAGAGTGCCACATTGCCAGCTAACATCCAATAGTGCCAAAAATGGCACGATTGTGCCACATTTCCCATCACTAGTATGTATGTACATAGATACGTATGTATGCATGCATTGTTTGCACGGTCATTCTACCTATATGTATGTTTGTTTTTTTTTATTCATGGGATGAATGGGGTGAAATCATCGAAAGACCCTGGCAGTGATGGTGTTTGCCAGGAGTGCGAGACTTTAACACGCTAAAACACCCCTTTACACTGACCCAAACCTTCCCCGTGGTACTGCCGCAAGGCTTTACATCACGGGGTGGGAATAGGTCCTAGACCTAATCTAACCTAAAGAGATTCTTCTGCGAATCTCTTCTAACCTACGAAGTTCTAATAGAACGAATTTTGCAAAATTACATACACACGTCCAGTTATACAAAGATTCCAACATGGTTGGAACTATGTTGTCCGGCCTAATTCTACGCCCTAAATCTATTTCTAAGCACTCTCTTCTACTATCAAATCGTGGACAGATGAAGAACACATGTTCGGCATCTTCCACGACATTACCATCACAGCTCGGACAAAATGGAATACTGTCATGTCCGAAACGGTACAAGTACGACCTGAAGCAACCATGTCCAGTCAAAAACTGTGTAATATAGTAGTTCAAGTCACCGTGCTTTCTTGATAACCATGTACTGATGTCAGGTATCAGTGAGTAAGTCCATCTTCCCTTATCAGTCGCTGTCCATCGTGCCTGCCACTTACGTAGGCACAAATCTGTCACACCATCCGTACTGTCCGATATCGCCTCTAATTCGATGGGCATCAAACCGGCAATGACAAAAGCTGCCTCGTCGGACACAGTTCGGAATGCGCTACATACTCGCAGGGCGGCCAGCCTATACACAGGGGATATCAGATTCACATACGTAGAATATCTCAGTGAACCTGACCATATAGGGGATGCATATAGGATAATGCTTTTAACTACACTAGAGATCAATTTCCTCTGCAGGTCTTCGATGCTCTGGCACCTATATACTTAAAGTGCTCATGAAAAGATAGACGTGTGTCAATCATGACTCCAAGGTATTTTAGACATTCCCTGGATTCTATGCTACACGTACCAATATTAAGCCTATTGGTTTCCCTACTTTTCCGACTACTAATCAGAACCGCCTCTGTTTTATGGTCAGCTAGAGCTAGACCCATTGACCTGAGCCAAGACCTAACGATCTGAATACTGGCATTTGCAATGGTTTCCGCCTCTAGTAACTCTTGTGCTTCACATACTAACGCTATGTCGTCTGCGAATCCAACTATCTTTGCCTTCTCAGGTAGATTTAACCTCAATACTCCATCGTACATGACGTTCCACAGTAGTGGGCCAAGTACTGATCCTTGAGGCACCCCGCCAATTATCTGGCGTCTCCTAGTACCTTTATCGGTATCATAAACTAGCTCTCTATTTCGGAAATAATCCTGTATAATTGCCAGTAAATATCCTGGGATGTCTAATCTTGCTAAGGCTTCAACAATACGTTCCCAGTTTGCCGTGTTGAAGGCGTTCTTTACGTCTAGGGTTACGACTACACAATACTCCTTAGTTCCATTTCTCCACCTCTCTCCTTGGATAGCCCTAGCAGCAGTTTCTACTACAACCTTGATAGCATCCACTGTTGATCTTGCTTTCCTGAAGCCATATTGGTTATTTGATAAACCATTCTTAGCTTCAACACAGCCTTCCAATCTTCTACAGATTATACTTTCTAGCAGTTTCCCACTCGTATCTATCATACACAGTGGACGATAAGAGGAGGGGTCGTCTAGCGGCTTATTATCCTTAGGTAACAGTACCAGCTTTTGTCTTTTCCACATTGTTGGAAAAATTCCCTGGCTCAAGCATGCGCTTATTACCTTCAAAAAGTACTCAGGGTGGAGTTTGACAGCTTCTTTTAGCACCATATTTGGAATACAATCTAAGCCTGGTGCCTTCTTGTCTTTAAATTTTGAGACAGCGCCTTCTATCTCGGAAATCGTAACCGGAGGAATATCGGAAAATCCAGCGGAATAGCTGTATTGCCACGTAGGAATTTCCTGTTGGGGAAAGAGATGATCTACAATTCCCCTGAGGATAGGCTCCTCTCTTGGCGGCGATGGACCAAGACATTTAAGTCTCTTGGTTACCAGTTTATATGCAAGGCCCCAAGGATTACCATCTACTTCCTCACATATATTAAGGAAACAGCTGCGCTTACTCCTACGTATTGCAATCTTCAACGCTTTCCTTTTATCCTTATATATTTGATGGTGTACACTGTTCTCTAGACTACCTCGCGTTCTTGTATACTGCCTTCGGGAGCTTATGCACTCCGAACGCAACCTAGCAATTTCATCATTCCACCAGTAAACTGGAGGCTTATTTGGTGACCTTTTATGCTTCGTCATGCTTACATTACACGCACTCGTGATATGGCTTACTAATTGTTCTGCCATATCTTCAGCCGAACCATTCAGTTGCATGTTCTCCATACAAGCTGCAAAGATATCCTTATCAAAGGTATTTACCTTCCAGCCTGTCAAGCCTTGTGCTTGTACAGCCACATGGTGCTGTTCTACTTGTACATCTATGATTATAGCGCTATGATCGCTATGAGTATAAATGTCAGATAATCTCCAGTTCACCTGGCTTGTGATGCTGCTACTGGCAAACGTAATGTCAATTACCGAACCAGTATCACCTCGTCTGAAAGTTTGTTCAACCCCATTATTCATGAGTACAACACTCAATGCAGAAAAGGCTTCCAAGAGCACTCTACCTCTTGTATTCGTCAAGGGGCAGCCCCATTCAACAGCCCACGCATTAAAGTCACCTGCTATTATGACTGGGTTTTTGGTAGCTGCATCTGTTACTATATTATCAACTATGCTTCGAACGTCCTCTATAGAATACCTAGGGGGAATATAGCAGCTGTATAATGTGATACCAGAGATAGTGGCTCGGGCATACCCACATTGTGATGTTATTCTATCCCGTAGTGTTAAGGTGCTGGTGTTCCATATCGCCGATGTATCCGTGTTATCAGAAACCCAATTTACAGATCCCATGGTCCTATAAGGCTCACTCAGCACAGCGACGTCTACATTTAAATCTCGAACGCTTTTCTTAAGAAGCTCTTGAGCTGCCTGGCAATGGTTGAGATTTAACTGTAATATACGCATTTTGATGAGTAGATAGGTAATGGGGGAGGGAAATAACTGTCTCTTTCTAACACTATATCTATCTCTTTCTATCTCTGTCAGTTGTGTGAGGTCATGGTTTGTGACGTCATAAATGAGTATGTATGTGTGTAATTGAGAGAGAGGGGGCGTTGACTTTTATATTTTGTTGTATTTGAGAGCTGGAGGAGTTGGCTTGTAATTTCTGATATCCCATCGTTATGTATTTAAAGGTTCGATATTTGGTATTAATAAATATTATGATCATAGAAATTTGGTTCTCCAGTTTAATATGTGTCGCATCATAAGGGATTTTGAGGTTCGTCATTGCCTGCCTATCATCAATGTAATCATAGAAATTTGTTTTCTGCAGTTACATACTGACTTAATAAGAATTTATGTGTTGTGTATGTGTGTAGTTTTTTTATTGTTGGATAAATGTATGTGTGCTCGTATCAGAGGAGTTGGTTCTTCAGTTGGGATACATGCTCGCTCTCCTACTACAAAAAATAATGTAGTGGGTGTGTACATTTTTAGTGTTGGATCTATGTGTGCCCGTATCAGAGAGGTATAGATATAGTGTTAGAAAGAGATAGATTTTGCGGGACACTTATCAATAATTGATAGCGCTTAGTTGTATGTGTGCATATTTTCGTATCAGAGAGGTATAGATATAGTGTTAGAAAGAGATAGATTTTGCGGGACACTTATCAATAATTGATAGCGCTTAGTTGTATGTGTGCATATTTTCGTATCAGAGAGGTATAGATATAGTGTTAGAAAGAGATAGATTTTGCGGGACACTTATCAATAATTGATAGCGCTTAGTTGTATGTGTGCATATTTCTTATTTTTAATATTCTATGTATGGATAAATTTTTTCTAGTGCTAAAATAGATGCTCGCCCAGTAAAAAATTTGTGTGCTGCTGTATTAATCGATCTACATACTTAGTCCTCGTTCACACTACAGAAGTCTTATTGCTAAATTTATCACTTTTTCTTTGAACTTTCATCGGCGCTCTCACAAAACAAGTTTTATATATGAGCTCATATTTTTTCTGCATAGTTTTGTGTATGCATGTGCGCGTTTTTCTAACATTATGAATGAGTAAGCAAAATGTATTGACAGTACATGTATAGTGTGAACTGGGACTTCTATTATTTGTTCTTTATTTTTTATATTTTGTGTGTGTGTGTGGTTCCTTTTTTGCGTTTGATCTAGTTGAATTGCTTGGATGGTAATTGTATACATGTATGTATGTATGCATGCGTGCATGTGTATCGATTTGCAAATGCGTGTGCGTAGTTCAATAATTTTTGGGGATCATAGAAATGGTTTAACGTGCTGGGATAGCTGTTCTCCTAGCTCAAATTTGTTGGCTGATGCTGGTTGCTTCTACGTTGTTATTTTTTGGTTGGTTTACGAGTACATATATATGTACAATACATTAATATGCGTACTTGACAATTTTTGATTTTATGAATATACAAACACACATATGTACATATGTATGTACATACATATATACATAATTATACAAATTTGCTGATATTGCTTTTTTGTCATTTTAAAATATTCAAGGGAACTTTTTAGCCGTTATGTAGCTTTATTTTTTATTTTTATCGTTCCTGGTATGTTTATTGAATACTTTTTTTATGTTGCTTTTTTTCTTTCTTCTAATACGCATGAACATGCATGTGTATATATCGATCTGCAAATTAAAGCTGGCTGGATCTTGTTAGAATTTGATGTTTTGCAAATTCAGCGATTTGTTTATACATATGTACATACATACATATTTATAAGGAATAAAGCATAAAGCATAAAGTAAGAAATCTGTTTGACTTTTTCAATAGTTTTGGCTTGAAGAAATGTCGTCATAGCTTTTGCGATTGTTTGGCACTTTTGTTGTGGAAGGTTATGGTTTTCAGTTGCTGTGCAAAGTGAAGCTACATACATATGTATACATATACATACATACATACATATGTATATATCTGCTAATTCTTATTTGTTCGTTCATAGGTTTCGCGATTGTTTGACTCTTTTTGTTGGGGAAGGTTAGGGTTTTCAGTTTGCTGTGCAAATTGAAACAATATCCGTGTTAGGAAGGGGGGAGGTCTGTAGAGCATTGCTTCCTATTGCTTTCTAATAAATTTAACTTTTATATAGATTTATACAAATTTCATTTCTTCTTCTTCTTCTTATAATTTTTATCCCATTACTTCACAGTGAACAGTTCTGATCGCACTTAATGAAAAGTAATATTTCAACTTTTATTAGTTTGCTGTAGTACTCCTCTTACGTACAATCCGTTTAAAGCTGTGTCCATTAATCAGTTAATACATTTATTTATTAAAAATTTCTAAAACTTTTATAGTGAATTAAAATAAAAAAGTAGTGTAAAAGTTATATATTATTGAAATTGTGTTTAAAACTAATAGCAACAATAATTAAACAGAAATGAATTCCTCAATTTGTTCAGTTTGCTCCATGACTCTTAGCAGTTCCAAAATGTTGGATGTGCATATGAAGCTACATTGCAGTGTTTGCAAAAAGTTATTCATGTCGCATGGTAAGCTGAAGGATCATATAAAAACACATTCTTCCGCCAGCCTGGAAAACACAGTTGCTGCTTGTAACTCTAGGAATATTTTATTCAGACATTGCAAAGCTTGCAATGATGTAATAGCTTTATCATCATGGACGGCTCATATTAGAACCATAAAGCATAAAAGAAATTCTGAGCAAGTAAAAATTAGCAATGATCTGACAAAGATAAGCAGCGACTTTAATGGGAGGATTGAAATATATTCCTTCATTAATAAAAATGAGGAGATATTGTTTCCAGAGGAATTTTTTTCAAATGCAAGAAATAGTGTCACTAGTCAATTAAATGAATGTAGCAGGAAGCATGTTACATTTAAATTTAATTTTGAACTAACATGTGAATATATGAAACTGACGAACGATGATATGATTGTTTCTCCACTGGTGCACATATAAAAAATGACCTTGGTAACCATTTCGGATGATGTAGACGAATTATACAACAAGCATGTGAATGAAATAGCTATAAAAATGGATGAATTTCAAGAGAGGGACAGTGGATGGACGTTAATCTGTATAAAATTGCTTGAAATTAACATTAACAAGTCATCAATTATAAGAGGTTCATATTTCATCCCCTTGCCAAAACCTATAGCTAATAAAGGTGCATGCATCAATATCGAGAATGATGATATTTATTGTTTCAAATGGTGCTTAGTTGCTGCTTTATATCAAGATGATATGCTAAGTGCTACAGAAAGAAAACTCCACTACTCGTATAACATAGAAAATATAAGAAGTGAGAGGATTGTTTTAGGGGGCAAGGAAATCAACTTTGAAGGATTAGATTTTCCACTTCCTTTAAAACAACTAAAAAAGTTTGAAGAGCAGAATGATATTAGCGTAAACGTTTTTGGACATAATGAATCATCACTAATAGGACCATATTATGTCACCAGTGGAGAAAAAGAAAATCATATTAACTTACTTTTGCTCAGTTCAAATGAAAATTATCACTATGTGTACATCAAAGATATTTCAAAGTAAGTCTTTTCTAATAATCACAAATATTTTTATTTTCATAGTATATAAATTTTTCTTTGATATCATCTATATATTTAAATTTTAGACTTTTACGATCCAGCATTACATCACACGCATGTAAAATATTTATTTGTAACAACTGTTTATATCATACTCACGATGATTATACATATAAACATCACAAGAACGTTTGTTTGAAGAAAGTCGTTAAAATGCCTAGGCCCGAAGATGTCTTCAAGAACTTCAAAAATTTTCAGAAACAGATGGATGTGCCATTTGTAGTTTATGCTGACTTCGAGTCAATTTTAGAAAGAGTTGACGAAAAAGTAAGTAGTAATACTACAAATGTTCAAAAGCATATTCCTTGTGCTTTCAGTTACTATGTTAAGTGTAGCTTTAAGAAAGAATATAATATGCATAGGTATTACTTTGGGGAAGATGCTGCAATTGTGTTTGTTAAAAAAATAGTAGAAGATGCATCAAACATATTTGAGGAGCATTTATATTTCCTTAAAAAAGAATCGTGGATTCGAAATACGCTTTATAGACTCTTTCAGGTTTATGGCCTCAAGTTTAGATTCGTTGGCAAAAAATCTTGACGTTTCTGATTTTCAAACAGTTCGTGAAATATTTCCAAATGATAACCAATTTCAATTATTAAGAAGAAAAGGAGTGTATCCATACTCTTATATGGACTCTATATTAAAGTTTGATGAAATTGAACTTCCAAGTAGAGACAACTTTTTTAATATTTTAAGCAATGACGAATGTTCTGTTGATGACTATGAACATGCACAAAAAGTGTGGAGTGAGTTTGATTGTAGAACCCTTCTCGATTATACTGAGCTTTACCTCAAAACTGATGTCTTACTTCTTACAGATATTTTTGAAAATTTTCGAAAAATATGTAAGAGTATTTATAATCTAGATCCAGCTCATTATTATACTGCACCAGGACTATCATGGGATGCCATGTTGAGAACTACAGAAGTAACCTTAGAGCTAATTACAGACAGCGAAATGCATTCATTTGTTCAAAATGGAATAAGGGGTGGGCTAGTGCAGTGCTCAAGAAGATATTCAAAATCTAATAACAAATACATGAATGACTTTGATAATAATAAGCCTTCAGAATATTTGATGTACTTAGATGCAAATAATTTATATGGTTGGGCAATGTCTCAACCTTTACCTTATGGAGGATTCGAATGGTTAAGTTCTGAAGAAATTGAAGTCTTTAATATCAATGAAGTTACTAATACACCAGAAGTTGGTTACTTTTTAGAAGTAGATATTGAGTATCCAGACTCACTTCATGACGAACATAATGACCTCCCTTTTTGTCCCCAAAACAAAAGAACATCACAGTATAATAGTAAGAAGTTAATAGCAGACTTTACATTCAAAAGGAATTATGTTATTCACCATAAAATCTTACTTCAATGTATTTCAAACGGGCTTGTATTGCATAAAATACATAGAATATTAAGATTTAAGCAGTCCCCTTGGCTTAAAAAATACATTGACCTAAATACTTTATATCGTGCGAATGCCAAAAATGCATTTGAGAAGGACTTTTTTAAGCTTCTTAATAATGCGGTTTATGGGAAGACTATGGAAAATGTAGATAAAAGAAAAGTTATCCATATTGCGACAGAGTGGGAAACTACAAACAGAAATCATTTAGGATTGAGGGCATTGATTTCTAAACCGAATTTTTTAAGTTTAAAAAAATTTGGTGATAATATGTATGCAGTTGAGTTAAAAGAACTGGAACCATATTACGATAAACCCACATACATAGGTCTAGCAGTTTTAGAATTATCTAAGTGGAAGATGTACGACTTCCACTATGGCTACATGAAACAAAAGTTTAAAGATAATATTTCTCTTAACTATATGGATACAGATTCTTTCATCTACACGATTCAAACTGATGATTTTTATGATGATATTCGTAATGATATTGATTCCAATTTCGATACATCGGATTATTCTGAAGAGAATCAGTTCAATTTACCTCTAGCAAATAAAAAAGTTTTGGGAATGATGAAGGATGAGAACAAGGGTGATATAATGACAGAGTTTGTAGGTTTAAGATCTAAAATGTACTCATTTTCAACTCATAGCTCTGAAGAAGTCAAAAAATCTAAAGGAGTTAAAAAATCTGCTGTCAAGAAGTTAACTCTAAGCGATTACAAAAATTGTTTATTTGATCAGAAAGTGATATCAGATGAAATGTATTTGATTAGATCAAAAACTCACAAACTGTACACACAAAAGCTATTTAAAGTAGTCCTTAACTACAATGATGATAAAAGAAATATTTTGGAAGATCATGTAAAAACACGAGCTTGGGGTCATTATAGAGATCGAGTTAGTGACTATATGGTAGTTGACTAATCTATTGAAAGTTATATATATGAGATGACAGTGATGTATATCACAAAAATTAATTAAATATGTATGTTTAATTGTGAATGTATATTTAATCCAAATGTTTTTTAAATGTTTATGTATTACATTACTACATTCATTTATTTACTTTTAAGAAAAAATCACATATCCACTTTTAATTATTTATTAAAATATTATTTTCATGTATACATAACTATATAAATTTGTAACATAAATATAATTATTTAGATTTTATTTTTACACTTTAATTAAATTTAAAATTTTAACATATTAATGTATATATATATATATATATATATATATATATATATATATATATATATATTAAAATTTATGTTTAAAATAAAACAAATAATATACTAAAAAAATAACTCATATCAATTTGGTTTCATTCTGATGTTTCTTTTTCAAGTAAGATTGCATTTCGTAAAGCACAAATACCATTGGAGTGATAGCTGCAATAAAATAGTCCTGGATACTTCATCCCTATTTGACTAAAGTTGATACAACCAATATCTTCAATATTAAAAACACTTTTTTGCACCATTTTTTCTAACCATTGCCTCTTTTCCTCACCTTTAACGTAGATATATGAATCACCTACATTAGCTTTTAGAAATTCGCAAATGCTTTTAAACGAAACAGTCCCATCGTACCAGCTTAGATGATGATAATGTTTTGTTAACCAGTTTGCTTCTCTTTGTTTTTTTGTTGATAAACATTTAAAATCAAAAGGAGGTTTTATGATAAAATTAATGTGTTGGTTTTTGTTGAAAACAATTGCTACTTCTTTTGCGATAAAATCATTTGTATTACTTTTGAAACCTTGTAAGTCTATGAAAACTTTATTATTTTGCATCTTTTTTAATTTATAAGATTTTGCGAACTTGACCTCTTATAGGTATGTACTCAATTAGACGATCATGAATAAGAATGCAGTAAGCTGATGTTTTGGCTGGAATATTTGTTGCTGTTTCAAATTCAATTTTTATGTCAATTGGTCCGTTGTTAAGTGTTTCGTTTTGATAACTAACATCTACTACAACAATGGGCGCATTATTCTTAAACTCTTGAGAAGATAGAAGAGGTTGTGACTCCTTCATATAATAGTTTTGCTGAAATCTTACATACATATCATACAGAATTGCGTAGCGTTCGTTTTTAAATTTTATGTTAAGATCATCATATGGATATGACACTGAATTCAAATGCACTTTTAGATTAGTGAGATCACAATGAACAAACTTCTTTTCTTGTTGAAATGCAATCAATACAAAACGGGGTCGCTCTCTACTTGCAGCCATCTTAACATTCCAGATGTGGCTAGTTCCAGTGTTTAATTGTGGATTGACATGACAATCCCAACTGCGGAATGCTATTGGTATAGAAGCAGCATTGTTCATAATTTTAATCATATTCAATTTACTATGATCAGATAAATGCACATGGGGAATTCTCCATGAGATTAACGAAATTGTAAGTTTTGGTTTGTTAGTAGAAGTGCTCGATTGTACAAGATCTTCATCATTCTTGTTACGCAAGAGTATTAATTCATGTTTACCATTTAGTATTATTTTATTATAGTCTTCGGCAAATCCTAAGAGCATTTTAAGTGGAACATAGAAATTAAAATATCCATTTTCAATATTCAAATTATCAATTTTGTTCCATCCAGCATTTTGCATGACAGTGCTTTCCGTTGGTGATAAAGAAATCAGATTTTTTATGGTGCTTGTCTGTCCTAAATACCTTGTATGATCAATTTCAATACCATTAAGTTCATAACGGATTTCATCAAAGAGATACGCTACAAAGTTGTTTTTTAATTTAAAGCTTAAATTAGAAGATTTTGAGCTTTTATCATCTTCAACAAATCCTTCCACATATATATAACTTTCACTGGGCAATACGTACAAATCTTGATTTTGTATTGAAATACGAATTTCATCATTATTGTTGTATGATTGTAGATATGGTACATATGTGTGATAATCTTTTTTTATTATACTCTCATCAGATAATGGCTTATCTAGTACATCCATTATTGAATTCATTTTATCGTTTTCAATTTTAAATTTAAGGACTTGAGAAAGTTTTGGTTTGATTTAGTTAGATTTTTTCGTTTGACTGATCTCTTCAACTGTCTCTTAGGTTCTGATATAGTTTTAGAATTATATACGGCTTTATTCCTTGAAATGTTAGTGTTATATATGATCATTATTTAGTTGGTCTCAAATGTATGCGAATGGTTATTTCCTCTCCTCGGAAATTTATTAGGTCACCGTGCTGATCAACCACGCGTAAAGCAAGTGAACTAATCTCTTGGGAGTTGACTGGTAAATAAATTAGATTTCTAGGGATTTCATCTATTTTATAGCCTGGAGGAACATTAATCGGAAATTCATGTAGTGTATGTGCCTTGGAATTATTCATGTATGCATTAACAGCGATACTGCTTTCAACTCGCAAAAGATTTACCTTAAATATATTGACTGGAAGATCTGAATAATGATCATGGTTTGGAGTCAGGATTTTAGTATTGAATCCCAAAAGTTTTCCAATTGTATTTTCTTTATTAAAATCTATTAGATCTTTAGAGCTGTTAATTTTAACTTGCATTGTATTGTTATTAGCTTCTATTCGAATTTTATTTGTCGGACTGCAGTCTTTATATTGTTTATCTAAGTAATCAACTATATCATTTAATTCATAAGATCCAATTGGTATTTTAATTACATGTTCTCCTATGTGAAACATATTGTTATAGACATCTACATTCGGTATGCTATTATATGAATGAAAAGCAGTTAGAGCGCACTCATAAGATCCATTTAACTCGATAGGAGGGAAGTAACTTGCAGATAACTCTGATGAGTTAGAGCTCAAAGTAAGTGTTATTGACATTATGACAATCTGATTGCAAATAAATAAAACTTACTAAGGTATTGTTTATAAAAAAGATTTATTTCTTATTATAAATATATATTATTACATTATGTGTTAAATATAAGTAATGTTGTTGTTGTTGTTGTTTTACTACAACTACGATATATCATCTTTACTTATCCAAGAATTGTGTTGACTAGAAAACCCCAACCATTTAACATATGCCTGTTTTCCTTTAGTTTTAAGAACCTTTTCAACTAGGTATGTATTTGGATATATAGTTTTTGAAAGTTCTTCTTCATAGAATCCACCTTTAATAGGATTTCCGAGATAATCTTCTAATATGTATGTCGTAGGATATGTATTTTGAACTCTTTTAATTGTGAAAATTTCTGTTGTCCAATTTGGTGTATAGCCCTTTTCAAAAGTATGCTTATATTTGCTTATGCGTACATGATCGCCAACATTAAATTTTGACATTTTATACATCTTCAAATGACTGTATACTGTATTTAGTAGCTTTTGCTCATTTGTTGAGTTGACTTTAATCGGAGACATTTTAATGGTGCGATGAACTTTTCTATTGTATGCATTAAGTAAATCTTTGTATATATCAATCCACTTATATGAACCATTAAAGCTAAATTCTTTCCACATCATCCCTTTTAATGTTCTGTTAAATCGTTCTACTATTGATGCTTTCATACTGCTATATGTTGAGTAGTGATTAATGCTGTATTTATACATTAATTTTCCGAAGTGAGTATTGAAAAATTCTTTACCATCATCCGTTTGCAAGTTTTTTGGAACACGTCCTAATTGAAAAATATTTTCCATTGCCTTGCTTGTTTCGAGTGCAGTTTTTGTTTGCAGCGGTACTGCCCATGCAAATTTAGAGAATGTGTCAATTACAGTCAACAAAAATCGATAATTTCTATTTTTCGATGAATAACTACCCATTTCAACTAAATCAGCTTGCCAAAGATCATCTAATCCTTTCATCACAACTCTACGGCGTACAAAAGTTTTTCGGGCTTGCTTATGGAGTTCGTCAACTAAGTTTCTTTTTGAAGACATTGAGTAGTTTTACGGATTTGTTTGGGAGTGTTGTGATCTATTTGATGCACTTTCAGCTATTGATACGAACATGTAATTTTCCAATCTATAAATTTTCTCATTAAGCTGATCAATTTGTTCTTCGAAAGATGATTTAATTTTTAGAAATTCTTTTTCAATTTTATAATTGTCTTCTATCTGTAATTTTATTTCGCTTTGTAATTCCTCAATTTGCATTTGAATATCTTCTCGAATTATAGTATTGACTTCCTTAATGCAATTTAATAATTTGGCTTCTAGTTTTTCGATTTGAGTTTGCAGAAACAATTTATTGATAACATCGTTTTCCTCCAGAGCTTTTGCAACATTTTTGATTCTTTTGTTTTGGACATCAATGTTGTTGTTCGTATCCATAAAAAACCCCAGCAGTTTAGGTGCATTTTTAATAGAAATTATATCACTAGTATCGTTTAGATAATGTCCAAACTTGTCAACAGACATACTTCATAAATATGTACTTTATTAAAGTTAATGTATTATATTCGCTTCACGTAATTCTTCGATAATTGATACAATCTCGTTATTGTGATTAGTATGACCTGCAGCTTGTGATGCAAGCAGTAGTCGGAGACGATCTACTAACTCATTGGGATCATCCCAATATATATAGTTTTGTTTTTGGGGGTTAAAGCGCATCATTCCATCACCTTTATAATTAGAAATTGCTGCATTTGCTACTGCGTTAGATATATTCTTCTGACTATTTTCTTTAAATATTTTTTGAATTATATGTTTATATTTATATCCTCTCGTCCCCTTGATCTGACCATCAGGTTTATAGTCTCTCCTGCATGCATTAGTTGTAATTAAAATTTTTTTGTATATTTCAAGTTCAAATTTGTCATAGTTTTTTGGTGTTTTATGAAACATTAAAGAAAACAAACCAGGCGTTAGAGCCCATCTTTGACCGCCAACTTGAATTTTATCTTCATTTAGCTCAATATTACTATTACCAAATTTCCATTTGTTATTGCAATCTCTATGTGGACCATAGTAAGTATCTAATTCATTTCTCGCATCCAAGAGTGACAAGTCTGTACAACTCTCTTCAGTATTGGAAGTCTGTGAGTAAAACTCATCTTCATCCTTATCACTCACGTCATTAGCATCATTAAATAATATGGTGTTATCAAATAGTGTGCCTTCTACAAGTTTCTTTGGTGTACTTGTCTCTACCTTGACTAATGCTTTCAAGGGCTTTAAACTTTTGTTATTCTCAATTTTCGTTTGGAATTTACTTTCTTCTTTCTTGGGGATTCTTCCAATATTTTTAGAACTATTTATAAATTCTGTGAGAGGGTCTGCTATAGGTTTAAATGTATCTCTAAGTTGTTCAAGTGTGTCTATTTCACCAGTTTTTATACTACGGAGCTTTTTCTTCAAGACATTTCTTCTTGTAATCAGCTCTTTTAAAACTTTCTCATCCATGTTTAGTAGCGTCAAATATCAGATCAGCTTATTAGCTATCAGATCAACTTAGCAGGTATGAGATCAGGTCATCAGATCAGTTATCAAGTATCAGAACAGGTTATCAGACCGGTTATCAGGTATCAGAACAGGTTATCAAACCGGTTATCAGGTTTTCAGACCGGTTATAAGGTATTAAAACAGGTTATCAGACCGGTTATCAGGTATCGGAACAGGTTTTCAGACCAGTTATCAGGTATCAGAACAGGTTATCAGATCGGTATTTTTAAATGCTGATCAGATTATCAAATCAGGTTTTATACATCTGATTAATTATAAAAAATAGATGTATGAAGTTTAAAGCCAGATTAAGAACTAAAGAATACGTTTTATGTAAAGTAATTTATATTGTTATGAAATAGTCAAATTGTTTTCTGTAACGACCATTGTTTAATTCGTTATCTTTGCTGATCATCAAAAATCCATATTTTTCCTTCCAACACTCTCGACAAATTTCCTGAAACTTTACAAAACTCATATCGCTTGCCACATGATCACTATAAACATGCTTCATATTTTTTTCATCTTGTTTAAACATTATAATTACATTGGCGTTGTCTCTTATCAAATGTTTTGGAATTCTGGTATAAGTTTGACATAAGTAAAATGAATCAATATTCTTATGTCGCCCCATACAAAAATATGCACGTATATTATTTTGTTTCTCACATGCAACATCATCAAATATCATAATTGAATTGCTTTTAGCTTCGTTAGGGGAAATAACGGATTCATTATCTGTAAATGTGTAATATCCCATTCCTTTTATTGGTAAAATTAAGTTTCTCAGGTATTCATATTTCGGCTGATATAAGGATTTTGAGTATAAATATATGTTTTTAAACCTTAGACCATTAGGACTTTCTATCAAACTAATCATAATATTAGTCTTTCCGCAATTTGATGGGCCAACTATTAAAGCACGAATAGAATTTGGTAAGAGGGAACTATGCTTTATTTTTGAGCTGATGTTTGATGAATCATCAATATTACGGATTAAAATATTTTTATGTTGTTTTACTAACTGCATTTTTGTAACTAAATGCAATTTATAAATACTACCTTTAATTATAGAAAAAATAAAATAATATGGTTATACGATATCGGAAATCGTTTAGTCATAAAAAAACTGTCATTGGAGGAGGTTTAGTTAACAATATAATAAACTCTCTACGTGTTGAACTTCATCTTCCTGGATATCAGTACTGTGGACCTGGAACAAAACTACAAAAGCGTTTAGGTAGAGGTGATAAAGGAATTAATTTATTGGATTCTGCTTGTAAAGAGCACGATATTGCTTATTCTAAAAATAAGGATTTAAGTACTAGACATAAAGCTGATAAAATACTTGAGAACAAAGCTTGGGACCGAGTTCTTTCAAAAGATAGCACTTTCACAGAAAAATCAGTTGCATATATGGTTACTAACGCAATGAAAGCCAAAACAAAGTTTGGTATGGGTGTGGAGAAAAAGAAAAATAAAAAAAATAATTTAAATGCTAAAAAGCTGTTTAGTACATCAATTAGAGCTGCATCAAAAATGTTGAAGGAGAAAAAACCGCTGGATATTAACTCAGCCATTAAAATTGCACGAAAAACTATTAACAGTTCTTTAAAGGGAAAAAATCACAAATTATTGCACCACGTATAATACGTGTTCCAAAAATTGGTGGTTTTCTACCATTGATTCCAATATTAACTGCTTTGGGTGCAATTGGCAGTTTAGCGACTGGAGGTGCTGCTATAGCAAAGACCGTAAATGCAACAAAAAATGCAAAAAGACAACTTGAGGAAGCAGCAAGACATAATAGAGCGATAGAATCTATAGCGGTAGGAGAAGGTCTTTTCCTCAAACCTTATAAGAAAGGTTATGGTTTGATTTGTAAAGAAAACACAAAAAACTAATAGAAATGCTGCCCACTAGACCATTGACCGATCTTGATCTACAAAAATTTGCATCAAAAATTCCATACTTTAGAGGAGTTTATATGTTGAACACTCTACCAAAACGTGCGAGGAAAAAAGAATGTGGAATAATCAATTTAGATATATCAACAGGACTCGGCACACATTGGGTAGCATATTTTAAAAACAACAAAGAAATAGAATACTTCGATAGCTTTGGAAACTTACAACCTCCTGCAGAAGTAATCAAATATCTGGGTAAAGATATAAGATACAACTATAATCAATATCAGAAGTTTAATACATTTAATTGTGGTCATTTATGCCTTCAATTTCTTTATGAAATAAATAAATAAAAATATTAAAATTTAAAAAATTTTGTTTTATTAATTAGAAAATATATACACAGAATTTTTTAATTTTTTATTCCCAAATAGGATATTGACCGTTTGGCAAAATAAACTCATCTACCTCATCCTTATCCAGGACTAAATTCCGTTCCCCTTGCCTTTGAACTCGGAAAGTTCCATCGGAGAGGTGGTTGAGCTCCGCATCCGATAGGGAGTTATACCTGTTTGGCAAAAACATGAAGTTGTCCTCCAACTCGATCTTCACAGTTGCACCGTATTTAGTCGTTGTTCTTTGGGCGCTAACAACTCTATACTTCCTTGTAATATCCAACTCCTTGATATGGATCAAGGACTTGTTGTTCAACGAACTAAACTTTTTTATTAAATTTTGCGAGTCCATTTTAATATCTTTTCTCTTCGAGTATTTTACTAAAATTGATATTAAATGTCGATTTGATGACTCTAAGAAGCCTACATGAAAACATTTATTGTAAAATAGTGAATATGTCTATGTGGGAAAAGTTATAGAGAGAGAGAGAGAGAGAGAGAGAGAGAGAGAAAGATATAGTGTATGCTCAAAGGGGAGTAACAATAGTTTCATTATATATGTACACTGTTTTTAAAACATCAGAACTTTCAAAATTTGTAAATACCATTAGTAACAAAGAAACCCTCAGAGAACTATCATCTTCATAAAATAAATAAAAATATGTGTGGAATAAGGTGCAAACTAAACCAGTTTTTGAAAGATTTTGAGTGGTTCCAGCTCTATGATCACTTGGAACTTATAAAATTTTTTATAAGCATGCTGGAGCAAAATGAGGAGTTTGGAGTTATGGAGGACGAAGATAAAGATGACGGTCACTTCAAATGCTGTCCCTGGTACTATGCAGATAGTACGGAAGGTCCCGACACCTGTAGGTGCAACATATTCTTTTTACGAAAGATGATACTGAATAATTTAATTGATACTTATTATAAAATATTATTAAAATAAATAAATAATAAATGTTAACAAAAAAATTAATTTTTGAATGTTTTATTTTGCTTATTGATAAATTTTCGCATATTGAAGAAATTGTTTTATAGATATTATTAAACTTTGCACAGCAAACTGAAAACCCTAACCTTCCCCAACAAAAAGAGTCAAACAATCGCGAAACCTATGAACGAACAAATAAGAATTAGCAGATATATACATATGTATGTATGTATGTATATGTATACATATGTATGTAGCTTCACTTTGCACAGCAACTGAAAACCATAACCTTCCACAACAAAAGTGCCAAACAATCGCAAAAGCTATGACGACATTTCTTCAAGCCAAAACTATTGAAAAAGTCAAACAGATTTCTTACTTTATGCTTTATGCTTTATTCCTTATAAATATGTATGTATGTACATATGTATAAACAAATCGCTGAATTTGCAAAACATCAAATTCTAACAAGATCCAGCCAGCTTTAATTTGCAGATCGAAATATACACATGCATGTTCATGCGTATTAGAAGAAAAAAAAAAAAAGCAACATAAAAAAAGTATTCAATAAACATACCAGGAACGATAAAAATAAAAAATAAAGCTACATAACGGCTAAAAAGTTCCCTTGAATATTTTAAAATGACAAAAAAGCAATATCAGCAAATTTGTATAATTATGTATATATGTATGTACATACATATGTACATATGTGTGTTTGTATATTCATAAAATCAAAAATTGTCAAGTACGCATATTAATGTATTGTACATATATATGTACTCGTAAACCAACCAAAAAATAACAACGTAGAAGCAACCAGCATCAGCCAACAAATTTGAGCTAGGAGAACAGCTATCCCAGCACGTTAAACCATTTCTATGATCCCCAAAAATTATTGAACTACGCACACGCATTTGCAAATCGATACACATGCACGCATGCATACATACATACATGTATACAATTACCATCCAAGCAATTCAACTAGATCAAACGCAAAAAAGGAACCACACACACACACAAAATATAAAAAATAAAGAACAAATAATAGAAGTCCCAGTTCACACTATACATGTACTGTCAATACATTTTGCTTACTCATTCATAATGTTAGAAAAACGCGCACATGCATACACAAAACTATGCAGAAAAAATATGAGCTCATATATAAAACTTGTTTTGTGAGAGCGCCGATGAAAGTTCAAAGAAAAAGTGATAAATTTAGCAATAAGACTTCTGTAGTGTGAACGAGGACTAAGTATGTAGATCGATTAATACAGCAGCACACAAATTTTTTACTGGGCGAGCATCTATTTTAGCACTAGAAAAAATTTATCCATACATAGAATATTAAAAATAAGAAATATGCACACATACAACTAAGCGCTATCAATTATTGATAAGTGTCCCGCAAAATCTATCTCTTTCTAACACTATATCTATACCTCTCTGATACGAAAATATGCACACATACAACTAAGCGCTATCAATTATTGATAAGTGTCCCGCAAAATCTATCTCTTTCTAACACTATATCTATACCTCTCTGATACGAAAATATGCACACATACAACTAAGCGCTATCAATTATTGATAAGTGTCCCGCAAAATCTATCTCTTTCTAACACTATATCTATACCTCTCTGATACGGGCACACATAGATCCAACACTAAAAATGTACACACCCACTACATTATTTTTTGTAGTAGGAGAGCGAGCATGTATCCCAACTGAAGAACCAACTCCTCTGATACGAGCACACATACATTTATCCAACAATAAAAAAACTACACACATACACAACACATAAATTCTTATTAAGTCAGTATGTAACTGCAGAAAACAAATTTCTATGATTACATTGATGATAGGCAGGCAATGACGAACCTCAAAATCCCTTATGATGCGACACATATTAAACTGGAGAACCAAATTTCTATGATCATAATATTTATTAATACCAAATATCGAACCTTTAAATACATAACGATGGGATATCAGAAATTACAAGCCAACTCCTCCAGCTCTCAAATACAACAAAATATAAAAGTCAACGCCCCCTCTCTCTCAATTACACACATACATACTCATTTATGACGTCACAAACCATGACCTCACACAACTGACAGAGATAGAAAGAGATAGATATAGTGTTAGAAAGAGACAGTTATTTCCCTCCCCCATTACCTATCTACTTTGATGCCTTAAGTTTTGTTTTAAACCTTAAGTTTCTGTAGCGCTTTTTTGTAGTACGGACAAACTACACATCCGGTGACATGGTCACTAGCGGTGTCTGTTCCATTCCTACAAAGCAAACACGACGGTTTATTGGAGCACGTTCCAATTTTGTGGCCGGTTTCGCCACACCGTAAGCAATTATTAGAAAGGTCGTTCCCCTTACAATTTGCGGCTCTATGTCCATAATCTAGGCATTTATAGCAACTTATCGGCGTTGCCTTTTCGCGTATTCGGCAGACGACCCAACCAATGCGTATCTTCGCCATCTGCACAAGACGGCTAGCTATGGCAGCACTTACGCCAATGGTGGCAGTTTGTGTTCCTCCTTAACGATTTAATTGCAGCAGGCTGCAGAGATTTCAAATCGTCGGATGCTTTTATGAGGGCTTCATAAACGTCCTCCTTAGAGGTTACCTCATCTATATCCCTAATCTCGACTCTAACCTCATGGGATAATGCCCTTACTTCGGCGACCTCACCTAGTACCGATTCTACTGTCGACCTGAACTCACTTGTATCCTGGTGCGCGGGTTTATTCAACTCCAACAACAATTTACCCTTACCAGTCTTCCTAATGTTCTTCACATTTTGGCCCAGATTATTCAACTTTGGGTCTTTCTTCACTTGTCTGAGGATATCAGCATAGGAAGCATCCCTGCACGTTTTAATTACCAAAGCATCTGGTCTTACTGTCTTGTTTTTATTTCTAACTCTGGTATGGACTTTAACCCAGCCAGGATCTTTAACATTCACTCCTGGTTTACCAGCCGTACTACTGCCTGCCTCACTGGGTATATTATTTCCGCTATTCTTAGCCGACTTATTGGGGGTTACACCTTTCTTCTTCTTAGATTTGTTCCCCTTTGGGCTAAGAGTGCTTGGATCTCTTTTGCGCTTTGGGGTTGCGTTTAGCACAAAGGTTGGCCTTGACGGTTCTTCCGTCTGCGTTTCCTTATGAATTTGTGACTTCTTGTCACTAACAGGTCTGCTGCTCAGCTCATCCGCCACTTGCATATACAACGCCTGTATCTCTCGGGACATCGTCACAATATCTTTATGCACGTTCGAACGCGACTTTAAGAAGTCTAACAACTTCGAAATTTTATCTCCTAATTTCCCCAAACTGCTGTATGTATATACATATGTATTAGGGTGATCGATTATTCGACTTTCCAGAAACCGGTTTTCGAATAGTTCGAATATTTGAAATTATGAAAAATCCGGTTTTGGTTTTTACAATTCAGGAAAACCCGGTCAACCGGTTGTTTTTAAGTAAGAAAATTATACAAAAGTTTTGATTTTAAATTGCTTTATTAAAAAAAGAATTAACAGTTCATGTAAATACTATATGCCTTATTCATAAAAAATAATTCAGGTTTATTAAAGGCCATGATACACTAGCAGAAAATACAGCCCTGGTATGATGGAGTCTATGAACATTTTCAAAAGACAAAAACAATTCATCAGATCAGGGTTGTATTTTTTCGTAGATCGCGCGATTGTGTAGGATAGTGAATCATGGCCTTAAGGGCTTATTTGACATATTTCTATGGGAAATTTGTCAAATAAACCTGTAATAAGCCTAAAATATTTTTCATGAATTAGACCGTATAAAACAATACAAAAATTAAAGATAAAACATAAAAACTAATTTCATATACTTATGTATAGATAATATATATACATATGAATCTATGGACAAGGTGGATTCTACTTCTATATAAAATATGAAGCAGAATGTCAACAAAACTAAAAGACACTTTTTGCAAATGGATTTTGACATCCATTGCACACCATAAGGCCAATTTAATTCGCCTCTGCTACGACCTCATGAAATAATTTCGCTTTAATTTCATGTTTCAGTAAGTGTCAAAAAACGCTTAGAACTTTTACAGTGAAAAAAAATACTTAGGAACATCAACAGTTGGTCTAAGTTTTAACATAGTAAAAACTAATTTTATTGCAAAATATACATATCGACAACCGTATTGTAAAAAACCGGTTGCAATCCCGAGTCGATCACCCTAATATGTATGTACATAGATCAGAGCTGGCCAGCGAGAGAAACACGAGAGTAATGTATTGGCGTATGTGTATTCATTTGTATAATAAGCCGATTGATGTTCAGCACTTTGGTGCTACTTTGGGCAGCTCAGACATAGATTGTAGTATTTATTATAAGAAAATTTAAAATTTTCAATACAGTTATATACCCACGCAGGAGTGCTATCTCGTGAGAGCGTGAGAATTCGTGCGTGATTCTGAAAAAACACGCACGAGTAATTTTTTTAAAGTCACGATCACGCACTCACGCGTGATTAATTATAAATTTGATCACGATCACGCGTGACTCACGATAAAATCACGACATTCATTCCACCTGACCTTACTTAAGCCGATTACATCTATACATAGCCATGCATTCCTTTACCAAAATTGCTAGTTTACCGGGTTGATACATAGTCCTTACATTCCATTGAGCAAAGCGTGTCCTTTTTAAATTGCCTAGGTCGTCAACAAAGCTTCGCGATTGTTTAGTTTTTCTATTTGTGAAAACGAGAATCAAGAGAGAATTCAGTAACCGCGGGAGATTAAACTACGGTCCCTAGTTTGGTGGTAAAGCTGCTATCTTAATTTGCTCAGGTTGGTTGATCCGTTGGTATCCAAACATTCCACGGATGTTTAATATTTGCTGTCGACATTTCGTCCAGACGCAAAGATGTTGGACCCAGTTATTCCGCTGAGCGATAAGATATACAACTGATTCTACTTATTTAGATGAAACTCACCTACTCCACCGATATAATAACATGAGTAGTCGGACTAGAAATCAGAAGTAGGGTTAACATTTAACATAGATCGGAACCCACCTTTACCTCCAACACTCGCCAATTTATCCGGGCTTGTGACCGGCTGAGGAAATAAGCGTTAATAAATAAGCGTTAAGTGCACAGTAACACATAAAATGACATTTGATACCAAGATGAATTTATCAGGCCGTGAGCCCTGATTATTATATCATAACGCTGCTATACTATTAATAAATTGAGTCTATACGTGATGAATTTTCATCATGATATCAATTTGACATCCACTATGATATAAATTCATCGGTTGTGGACACTATGTTACTCCCAAAAACAGTCGTAAAGCAGCTCTGGGCAAGGGACCAGCTCTCACGTCATCGTAATTATTTCTTAAGTGCGATCAGGCTTGTGTGTGTTGTTTGGCCTTCGAGAGATTTGCGTCTCACTCTCACTTGTTAATGGTTACCGCCACTAACTGTATCGCTTGCGTTAGTTATTTTGTGGTATTTTCCATTATCAAGTGCAAACGTTTTTAATAAGATTTAACTGGTGGAGACCATAAAAAACTAGGAGTGGATCTTGGAATCTCCTACTTCGTATACGAAGGTATAGGTCGTTCGCAGCAACCGAAGGAATCTTCTACACGTGGGAAACCCTGGCTCTTTGGCTACGTGCCATTGTCATTTTTTTGTTCTATTTGGAACACAGAACACAACAATACTTCCAACAAACAGCTTGCTAACTAGAGATGAGCGATTTTTCGAATCCTGTTACTTTTTCACAGCAATTGAAAAATCACTAATCACAACTGTGACTGATTTTATCAAGTAACAGTTTTTGGAAATATAGTTCTTTCATACAAACTGTGAATGTTCTTGTATCTTACTTTACAGTAAATAAAGCCACCACATGAATTTTTTTTATACCTTCGACGTTTGTCGGGAAAAAATCGTCAAACAATGTAATCGTCTTTTCTAGCAACTATGTATAGCTCACACATTTTTGTATATGCAATTTTATTGTCTGCCTATTATACTAAAATTCTCAATCAGCGTTGCCGTTTTGGTTATTTGTAACCAAAATTGCTAATTTTTTCCCAATGTGTACTTTTTCCATTTTGGTTACTTTTTTCAAAACAAAAATACAAATTTTTTTATATTTGTATATGGTTTGTTATAGTTGCATATAACTAACTACCATGATAAACAATCACAATTTAATCGTTTTTATTACATTGTAAAGACAACACTGTTAAGAATAGAGCCTCTATTATCTCATCTTCCAAACTTAACAGATAGTAAAGAATTGTATCCCAGTTGAAATCACTCAGATTTTCTAAATTAGAGTTGCTAATATGTATATATTTTTTTCGGACGCAGTTTCTAAACATAAAAATGGACTGAACGAAAAATATTTGTATGATTTTATAAATTTTGGTATTTAATTTAATGTCATTGCCACACAGTTAAGGCGCTGCTGAGAGGATATTTTCGCAGCTAAGTCTTGTAAAAACAAAATATTGGAATGAGCTTGATTTTAATACTGTAAACTTTATAATGCAATCTAAAGACTTGTGCATCAATTGAAACAATTCCCATTTTGTCTGGTCTGGAAAGAGCTTTAATACTTTATATATCCAGTGTTTTGATAGCGAATATATTTAAATTACATATTATTTGTTTGCTACTAAAAAGTTTTTCGTTTTGTAATTTTTAATAATATTATTACCTGAAGTATTTGTTTAAAAAATTTATTTTATTGATTGTTAATTATAATAAAATATACTTATAAAACTGAAGTACAAATTTAAATGTAGTGGTTCATTGCTTCGCAAGCGATTGTAAGTACTACCACAAACTGACTCGAAAATGAGTCGAAATGGATCAAAAGCCCGAGTCATAAAATACTCTTCTAAAAGAGTCGCGGCTACTGTACCATTTTCTCCCCAATGAACAGTCATTTTTGACTCGAAAATGAGCGCATAAACGATTATTTTAATAGCACGGAGGAGTCAAAAAAGACGCGAATACGATTATTAATTTCATAAAATGTTGACTCGGTATGATTGTATAATAATAACATGTTTATTTTCAAGCGAAGTACAAACAAAACAGTATTTTAAATACAAAAAATTGTTTTTTTTTCATTTCGCTACTTTTTTTTATTTTGGTTAAAAAATTTGGATGGGGTTGATTGCTAATTGTTTGTTCTTGTCGCTCTTCTTATTAGTATTTATCAAAATACCAATACTAATAAATACTTTTAAAGCAGCAGAGCTGAAATGTGTTAAACCGTGATTACAGTCACTGTTTAATTTCAGTGCTGCTCTTATTAAATTTTGTCAAAATAACAGAACTGCAAAATACTGATCGTTTCTGTTTTCATTGTGATGTCTCCTTAACTTCTGAATTAGAGATTTAAGCTTGTTTCTTTGTCTAGAATTAATTTTGCTGTTTTCTTCAGTTTTATAATTTCTAAAATCACGAGCGTATCTGGTAGTGATAATATCCCTATTTTTCATCTTAGAATCAATCCGGTCCCTACCATTAAATCATACAATGGGAACAAGTTCAAACAACTCTGATAGAAGCATGTTAAGAAAGTTTGTTTTAACGTTAACATCACTGCTATAGTAGAAAGAAGAAAAGTCGAATAAATTTACTTACATCCAAGTTATCAAAATTTCTACATATATGAGATTGAAGGAAATAGACAGTTCCTTGACCAGACATAATGATGTCCGAAACATTATCAATAAGAAAAAATCTATTAAGGATGTAGTATTACGGCTTACATTCCAATGTGTAGGTAGAGGATCATGTACATAAAGTCCTAATCTATTGCATAAAGACGTTAGTTCCGACGATTTTGTTTGATCAAATAATTTACAGTTGAAGTCACCCATTAAAAGAATGTTGGTGTAACGTGTAAGAATATCACCAAGAGCTTCGTCCATAAAAAGAAGGTTGCCATGGGGATGATATATAACGCCTATTAATAAAGTATCATTCATTATTGGAGAGTTTCTCAATGAATAAAGCCTCGCATATGTTGTAAAACCTTGAAGCAAATACAGTTTATACCTAATGCCCTTTGCGATTAAATTCCAACACCTCCGGACCTAGTATCACTACGACATAACCGCGTACCTGAACAAACATATCTGTCTTCAGCCAAGTCTCAGAAAGATCCATAACATGTATGTACATAGGAATCAATTAGTAAAGTTTTGAGCTTGTCAATTTTAGATTATTGAGATTGTGGCTTAATGCTTTGACAGTCACATGAGCAAAGTTAAGGTTTTGCCTGTGACCGGCAGAAATAGATTTTAGATGAGTGTTATCACCGATTATATGTCCCATACTCTCTTTATTTGACATAATAAAAGAAAAATTTAAAGGAACACAACCCTACCCAAACTTCTAAGATGTACAACTTTACCATTACCAAAAAAATAAAAATGCACATGTTAGCTAGCATGTAAATCAGTAAATTAAGTTAAGTTAATGGTAACAAAGTTATTAAAAAAAAAAAATTATTATAAGGAAAGTAACAAGAAATAAACATGTAAGGTATTACAACATGAACGCAGATATTTGCGTGAGATCAATATGTTTGTATTCACATTACATATAAAACTAGATAGTATATACATACATATTGTAAGGTGGTTTACTTTTCCAGCTGGGGTATGACTCAGTATGTCCAGGTTCGAACTCAAAGGTCCACTTTCTTTGAAATAAGAGATTAATTTTCTTGTGTTAAGAAAACGAGTTTTCAAGATGAATTGGGTAGATCTTGAAAAGCGAAAGCACATATTCAAGATAAATTCAGGAGATCTTGAATAAGTATATATAAGGTCAAGATGAATGCGGTAGATCTTGAGAATTAAGCAAAAGGAAATTCAAGATAAATGCGGTAGATCTTGAACTAGATTTCAAGACGAATTCGGTAGATTTTGAAAAATAAAGCGGCAGAGGGAATTCCAGATAAATCCGGAGGATCTTGAATATAAAAATAAAATAAATTCAAAATGAATCTTGTATGATTAGATAGATCTTGTATGATTTCTCTCCAAAAAATTAGAAGGCTTTATATTGACGTCCATTCTGGTAATATAAAAGTAGTGCAACTGCTTACCGTCTGAGACGTCCAGCTCGTCCTGATTGCTTGTTGCCTAAACTTGTCATCTTATAGTAATTATTATTTTAACCTCTTGAGAATTATTTTCCCATTTGCATGGTTTGTTCGTTTTAATTTAAATTCTGTACAAAGTCTGCAAGTGTTTGTTGTGTTTTATTCTTTTTATATAGCATGCATGTGCTTATAAAAGCATGTACGTGGTTGTTGTTTTTTTTTGTTTCTCTTGTTATAGCGTACGTATGTTTATGAAAGTATGTGTTTGGTAGTTACTTTGTACGATCGCAACTTTACTGTAGGCTTGTCATTTTAGCACTTTTAGTGCTAGATTTTTTTTGTTTGGCACTAAAGATTTTGAAAATAATGCTAAGTGTTAGTTTAGAAATTTCTTAAAACTATTTTGTATTTTTTGCACTTTTTATTTCAAGCAAATTATATATTTTTAATAGATAATTCCTTAAAACAAATTGCGAGCCAATTAATATTATATGTTTATCAAATTTATTTATCTTCTTAAGTGTTTAGTATGACGAGTCATATAACTAAACGTCTCTGAAATTCACATACGGGTACAAATATATTAAAGTACATCATTTAAAATACTAAATTAACAAACATTGTTTTAAGTTTTATTCTTTTTAAGAGCTTATAGTGTTAATAAGGTTATTAATCAGCTTGACAAAAAGCCCAGTCAAAGCTAAAGTGAGCCCAAGACTTTAGATGTCGGTTATACGATTATTTGTCAGTAAAACTATACAACGTATGTAATTGATATATCTGTTTTAAATAGGCTCATCTGATTTATCTATATAGAAATTAATTTATTCAGCTACTCTATTAACCACTCTTAAAGATTTCTTCTTTTTGGAATTTCATTCGCAAGCGACCTATACATACAATATTATTGAATATGTTATTGTTCACGTCGTTGGGATTACTTAAAAAGGTAAAATCTTGCACAATTTACGCAATACCATCGATATAATAGATACCTATACTATGGAATGATTGAAACAAATCTTTCAAAAATTTCAATTTTCTTACATACCATTTACACATGAATCTAATTGCAAGAAAGTAGCAATACAATGACATTTTTTCACTACCACACTCACATTGTTTTTTAATTTCCACTCAAATTTCAACGATATTTTCAAGAAAGTAATTTTTTGAAGTTTTGACAAAGTAAAATGAAAACAGATTAACAGTGTTACCCACTTTAAAGATTTATACAAATATACAGGATTGTGGCAAATAGTTATTATAAATTATGCTTAGTTTGTATAAATATTTAAGGAATTATAATATCTTATGTTCAAATACGAGTCTGATAAAAAAATAACCGTAAGTATTTATTTATTCATCAATAACTATCTTCGATCGATTTCTCGCTGAACCTTCATAGTGAACAGACGTCTTAGCGGAGTTTTTTTTCATATATAGGGTGTTTTTTATTGAGGTATAGAACTTTAAGTTGGCATCACTTTTTTAACTGGCGGCCATTTTGTCAGCTGTCAAGTGATTAATATTTAGTTTGGTTTGCCATTTCACCATGAACAGGTTGACAAAAGAACAACGCTTGCAAATCGTGCAAATTTATTTCGAAAATAATGGTTCAGTTCGCGAAGTTTACCGCAAGCTTCGTCCATTTTATGGTCGACATAATCGTCCATCAGAGCAAGTAATTCGGTTAACCATGGATAACCTGTCAATTGGCCACCAAGATCGTGTGATTTGACACCATTGGATTATTTTCTTTGGGAATATGTGAAGTCGCTCATCTACGCCAACAAACCAGAAACGTTAGGGGACTTGGAAGCCAACATTCGTGGCGTTATTGCCAACATACGGCCCCATATGCTCGAAAAAGTGGTTGAAAATTGGACCTGTAGAATTGGCTTTATTCGAGCCAGCCGCGGCGGCCACATGCCCGAAATCATATTTAAACGTTAATGGCATAAAATTATCCTTCCAATAAAGCCAAATTGATGGACATTAAAACGATTTTCTTGTGTTTTATTTCAATTCGAAGTTCTATACCTCTAAAAAAACACCCTGTACATATTAAACATACAAAAAATCATAAAAAATATTCGTAATACATAATAACCGTAATACATACATATTAACTTTGATAAATAAGCAAAGCAAATATTGCTGATATTATTTTTAAATAGCAAGAAACAAAAAACAAAAACAAACAAAAACCGCAAACAAAGTGCCCTTGAGGAATACTCTACATGAGTACCTCAAAAACAAAAAATTGTGAAGTGAGTTCAAACGGCAGAAATGCATATTTTACTGTGAGTTCTGAAGCTCTCAATGTTAACAATAAAAATAAAAAAAAATCTGATGATAGTCTTTTTCTAACGGCAAAACCACTTTTTCGATCAACTTCGCTTTGTCCAATGCCAACAAGTGATTCGTTAACATTACAGTTGCCTAGTACATCTTCATATAAGTCATCGATATCATTCCCTTCGGGCTCGTGTTCATCACTTAACAAAGTTATCACTACAGATAACAGCAGTTCAAAACCCAAAGTCCAAGTCGGTATGGACAGATATATAACTGTGGTAAAGCGTGGCCGAAGCCCAAAATCTTCTAAAATTTCATCTGCTCCAAAAATGTCTAGGGATAACAGCGCGTTCTCTATTAATCGTCAAAATCGGTTTTCAATATTGCAAGACAATAACGAGAAGCCCGCTGCATCATCGCAAAAGTCTTTTAAGCCACCACCTATCTATCTGAGAGAAAAAAATTCTAACGCGCTTCTAAAAAAACTGCTGTCGGCCATTGGTGAAAATACTTTCCACATCATTCCAATTAAACGAGGTAATATTGATGAAACAAAAATCCAAATTTATGATGAAAAAAATTTTCGAAAAATTGTTAGCGAATTTGAAAAAAACAAAACAAATTTTTACACTTACCAACTTAAGAGTGCTAAAGGCCTACAGATAGTATTAAAGGGCATAGATTCATATGTTGACCCCGAAGAAGTAAAATGTGCTCTTCTTGAAAGAGGATTTAAGGTTAAAAATGTTACCAATATAATTAAAAAAGGTCCCACAACCCCTATTTCGGGTTGAATTGGAGCCGAATGACATGCAGTTGAAAAAAAATGAAACGCATCCTATTTATAATGTAAAGTTTCTATTACACCGAAAAATCACAGTTGAAGAGCCACGTAAGCGTTCAGGTCCCGTACAGTGCCATAATTGCCAAGAATATGGCCATACAAAATCCTATTGCAATTTACCTACAGTTTGTGTTATCTGCGGTGAATTGCATGGTACTGCTAGCTGTACTAAGCCAAAAGAACAAGCAGAAAAAAAATGTAGTAATTGTGGAGGCAATCACACCGCTAACTACAGAGGATGCCCTGTGTATTCTTTCGTTAAACAGGCTATGGGTCAAAAACCTAAATTAGTTCCAGCTCAATCAACTAACGCTTACTCTGTCACTTTTCCTCCAATGAGCCAACCTAGTATCTCACGTGTATCGTATGCCGATGCTGTTAAAATAAATTCTATTCCCACGCAGAAAGTGTCCCCACCAAGTAATTCAACAAATGCGAACACAAGTTTTAATTTCAGTCGCCTTGAAGCCACTATTGATAATCTGGTGCAAACTATAAACAATTTCACAACAAATATGACTAATATGATGCAAGAAATTCTTCGAATGCAGAATACTCTGCTTCAAGCATTAATTAACAAGCCATGAACACGTTAAAAATATGTTTCAGGAACGCAAACGGCATTCGCCAACACAAAAATGAGCTCGAGCACTTCCTTACGGAAAAAGATATTGATATAATGTTGGTCTCTGAGACTCATTTGACTTCGAGAAGCCTTTTCAAAATCAATGGCTACAACTTATATGATACAAAAGACCCTAGAGGAAGAGCATGCGGTGGATCGGCAATTCTAATAAAGTCAAGACTCAAGCACTATATTCTTGACAACGTTTGTGAAGGAAATCTACAAGCTACAAATATTTGCGTCGAAAATTTTTTTACAAATTTCGTTTTATCATCAATTTACTCCACTCCCAGATTTTCAATCACTGAGGATCAATACGAGGATTTCTTCAAATCTCTTGGACCTTGTTTTGTAGCAGCTGGCGACTACAATGCAAAGCATACGTTCTGGGGTTCGCGTCTTATTACACCTAGAGGTAGAGCGTTGTTCACCACAATTTCAAAAATTGGTTTGGACGTCATTTCGAGTGGGCAGCCCACTTACTGGCCTACTGACATACAAAAAATTCCGGATGTTATAGATTTTGGCGTCATGAAAAATATTTCTAGAGATTTAGTTCATGTTGAAGCTTCTCTAGATCTCTCCTCCGATCACTCTCCCACTATCGTTACAATCTGTAATCCACTAAGAAGTGACTTACCTCATCCATATGTGAAGATGGTCAATCGTGTTAATTGGCTGAGATTCAAAAAATATCTTAGTAGTCATTGCACAGAAAACATAACGCTAAGTACATCCGATGATATTGAATCTAACATTGCGAATCTTAACGGAAATATTAAACAGGCTGCTGAACATGCTACTACCTCCCACCCGCAGACTAGGTTTAATAGAATTTATTCTACGGATATTGAACGTCTCGTAAGTGAAAAAAGAAGAGCTAGAAGGGAATGGCAGCAACACAGATCACCCCAACATAAAATCAGGTTTAAAGAGTGCACTAAACGACTCCAAGAGTTGCTTGCGTCTGAAAAAACTGCATCTCTTAAAAATTATCTGGAAGGTCTTGATGTTACACCAGCATCTAATTATTCTTTGTGGCGCGCTGCGAGGAAGCTTAAAACACCCATTGAGTTTAAACCACCCCTGCGCACTTCTACCGGAGGTTGGGCAAGAAACGATACTGAAAAAGGTAACATATTTGCTGAGCATTTAAAACCGTATTTACCCCAAACACATGTATGGGTGTTGCTGATTTGCCATGTGTAGTTGCTCTACCCCCTCGTCCCTTAAAGTTTAAGATGCGTGATGTACAAAAACTAATTGCCTGAACTCAACCCAAAAAAAGCTCCTTGTATTGATGAAATTAGTAATAAGATGCTGATGAAGTTGCCTCGTATTGTTATTCTGCTATTCATTTTTAATGCCATTTTAAGACTGGAGTATTATCCACACAGCTGGAAGCTTGCATAGGTCAAAATGATTCCACAGCCGGGCAAAGATCTTACCAAGGCTGAGTCATACAGGCCAATAAGTTTACTGCCAACAATGTCAAAGCTCTTCGAAAAGTTACTCATGATCAAATTGTCCCCAATTCTAACTGATAATGCGTGCATACCGGATCATCAATTTGGTTTTAGAAGTCAGCGTAGCACCATTGAACAAACGCATAGATTGGTTCAATGTATAAGAAGAACATTTGAAGAAAAGAAGTATTGTTCTGCCCTCTTTATTGATGTTTCTCAAGCATTTAATAAAGTGTGGCATAGCGGCCTAATTTTAAAATTGAAGACATATCTACCAATAAACATTGTTAATCTTCTGCAAAGTTATATTCTTGCTCGAAAGTTCACTGTTGTGGAAGGAGACTTCATGAGTGCGTCCGAATCAATCTCATCCGGTGTGCCACAGGGGAGCATACTGGGCCCAGTCTTGTATTTGATTTATACTTGTGATATGCCTTTGAGCAGCAATATCCATACATCTACATTTGCTGATGATACAGCCTGCCTTAGTATGCACGAAAACCCTCACGAGGCTTCCCGATAACTACAAGAACATATTACACAGCTGGAATTATGGTTAAACTTATGGAGAATTAAGATAAACGAACAAAAGTGTGTTCAGGTAACATTTACTCTGCGAAAAGATACCTGTTCACCCATTCGAATCAATAATCAAGTTGTTCCTCAACATTCACATGTAAAATACCTTGGTATACACCTTGACCGACGGATAACATGGAAACACCATATTGACTCTAAGCTAACACAAATGAAACTAAAATTAACTCAGTTACATTGGCTGATTGGTAGAAATTCAACCCTGAGTCTAGATTGCAAACTTTTGATATACAAGTCGCTTTTGAAACCTATATGGTGCTACGGAATTCAGCTATGGGGCACTGCTTCAGCTTCAAATGTAGAGAAAATCCAACGAAGACAAAAAAAATTTTACGGTTAATAACATCGGCTCCATGGTACATAAGAAACTCAAATTTACATCGTGATCTAAATATGCCACAAGTGACTGAAGAAATTGCAAAATACTCAGGCAAATATTTAACTAAACTCGAGTCACACCCTAATCCGCTTGCTCAAAATATCTTGAACTTTTCGTACACATCCGCTTAAAAAAGAGGGACACAAGGGCTCTAATACTTACCACACCAGATGAAACTGTTTGAAATTATTTTTTTATTTTTTGCTTTGCACAACTCTTATGTATTATGAATTACTATCACTAAGTTTATGTCCGACACTGGTCGGGCCTAATAATTATATTTAGATTTAAGATTTGAATACTTATTGTTAGTTCATTTTTGAAGATACAATAAATAAATATATGTATGCATAAAAAAAAAAAAAAAAAAAAAATAACTATCTTGTCCCCTTCAAAGTAATCCCCCTCAGATATAATTCACTTATGCCAGTGTTTTTTTCAATCCTCGAAACACTTCTGAGACGCGCTTTTTGGTATCGCCAACAGCTCCTGTTTCGATTTTTCTTTTATCTCCTCCATCGTAGCAAAACGCTTTCCTTTCATCGGTGTCTTAGTTTTGGGAAGAGGAAAAAGTCAGCGGGGGCCAAGTCCGGTGAATACGGTGGTTGAGGCATGATAACGGTTTTGTTTTCGCCAAAAACTCACGCACAAGTATCAATGTGTGAGCTGGTGCGTTATCATGGTGCAAAATCCATGATTGTTTCTTCCACAATTCTGTGCATTTCTGACGAATTGCTTCGCGCAAACGGCGCATAACTTCAAGATAGTATTCCTTGTTGATCGTACGACCTTGTGGCAAGAATTCATGATGCACCACGCCATTGCAGTCGAAGAATACAGTGAGCAAAACCTTCACATTTGACCGAACTTGACATGCTTGACGAGCATCGTCATTGACATCTGCTCGGCCTTCCTTAAACCGGTTATACCACAATTGAACTTGTGTTCTGCTCATAGTAGACTCGCCAAACGCCGCAGTCAACATTTCAAATGTCCTTGCGCATTTAATTTAATTTTTTATACAAAACTTAATACAGTTTCTTTGATAAATTTTTTCGAATAGTAAAAAATCGAAGAGCACACCAAAACACGACTAACCTTTTTATCTGTCAAAAACAAACTGACAATCCAAAATGGCAGATATTGCCAACATATATAACAGACATGTGCACCAACATAACGGAAAAAAAAAATGCGAAAATCGAACATACGTAACTCACGAAATTTGAAAATAACGGTTATTTTTTGATAAAATGTTTTTAACTAATATACATTTTAAACCTCAATCAACTGTTTTTGTGAGTTACTCTCCCTTATCTCGAATAAAAGTTTACGTGACAATTTTTCCCTATCCCTAAAATTGTGATCGCCAATGTTTGCGTTGTTGTTGTATCAGTATACTGTTTTCTAACTTTCGTCTTTTATTACCGATAAGGGCGATTATATTAAATTTTCATTTAAACAAATGAGAAGCTCAACAAATCACAAAGTAGAAACCAGAACTCAAGTTACGGTACCTTGTTTTAAAGAGAAGTAACACTCAGACAATGAATCCCTACTACTATTACTAGGTATTACCTTCTTTAGGAAAGGGAAAAGGATTGTGATGTGAAGGAAGAGATAGAGCAAACCTTCATGCTTTTACAACTCTACTTTTGTGCACGTTTTTAACCCTTCTGCATCCCTTGGATATCTGCCCTCCCTACGATCCTTTGGGTCAAATTGATCCAACAATAAAATGGAAACAGTATTTCATATTTAATATAAGAAATTGATCTGTTTTGTTTTTTGTATAATAAAAAAAATTAAAACTAAAATAAATAAGACCTTCCTGAGCAATGATTAAAAAAAACTTCATACATATATACATATACGAGTATAGAATAAAATTAAATTTAAAATTCATCCTTTTTTTAATAATAATTATATTTTTAATACTAATGTATATAAACTTAAGAATTTGTGTGACAATTTATACATAATGTGACGATGTACTCTTTGCAAATAAAGTTTTTACAAGACTCACATTTAGTAGAATACTTATTTCAATTCCTTCCATGTCGACAAAAGAAACACCGCTGTCGTTTATTTGGTAAATTTCTGGACAATGATGAATTTTTACTATTTTATCTAGAACATTGCGAGGCACCTGTGCGATCATTTCGTTCTTGTTTAACAAGATTTATTGCTGATGGTCCATGTGGAAAAACCTTTCTTCTTAAAGTTTGCTCTTTTATTAGCTGATCTGCCAATTCTTCCAGATAAAGCCTGCGTCTGGAAATTTTATTGGAATTCCAGGCAGGATTCATATCAGTTTATATAACGTAGGAGTTATATGGTGATACATCTATCATATTTGAAAATAAGGCAACAATCCATCGCTTATTCATGCACTTACATGTGTAATTAACAACTAGTTGGTCAAGCGCATCAACTCCAGCTTTCGTTTGGTTGTTATTATTTCAGGTTTTTTTTGTCATCTCTTACATCGCACAGTATACCAAAAGTGGGAATTAATTCGAGGTAATTTTCCGTTTCTAATTTTAACTTTTTTCAGTCAAATTCACTTTAAGAAGTAAAAATAATTAAATTTTTAATATTATTTAGTACAAATTTTATTTATTTTCCATTAGTTTATTTATTAAAACATACCTTTAATATTGCTAAAAATGCAATATTTCCAAAAAAAAAAATAAAAGAATAATATTTATTCACACATTTCTATTTCTTATCCGATTCTTTATCATCATCATCATCATCATCAATTATTATTATCATCATTATCACTATAATTAGTATAGGTATAATTATCATCATTATTGGCATCTTCTTCACCATCGAGATTTGATTAAAATATTAACAATTGAATTCCTTCCATAGCAAAGTTATGGGTTTTTTTCTCTTTAAATTTTCTCATATTTTATATTACTGGATCTGAAGTAACTTATAATCTTTTAAATATATCTTCATTTGATTTTTCTCTAGAACATTTTCGCGAAAAATGCTCCCTTTAATTTTGAAATCTTTGTTTCGAGCTTCTTGTGCTTCTTCCGTCAACTGTCCAATTGGTAGTAAAGCGTGGTTTATTATTTCTGGTCCACGGCTTAAAACTTTATGGATAGTTGGGGACATATAATACCAGGGATACATTTGTATAAAATACCTTGCGGTATCAAGAGCGAAATCTCGAAAGGCATTAGTGTATTTGAAAACCACTAGAAACGGTAACCATAATTGAATGAACTTGTCTTATAAATTTTGCATCCAATTTTGTAATTTGCGGTGAAATGTCCGCATTTTGAAAGAAGCGCCGAGCTGTGTTGTTGCCATTGGAATTTCCAAAGCCAGGTTTCGGATGATCAAATGTTTGCATGTTTTCATAAATATTTTCAAAAGCGTTTATTTTTTATAAAAACAAAGGTTTTTTTTAATTCACAACTATTTATCGACATATTTCCCGAAATCCACTAATTTATAGCCTAACGAGTGAAAATTAATTAAAAATAATAACACAAATTACACATAAAAACAAAAAACATTAATTAATCTTACTAACCTGAGGTTAAAGGTTGAAATTTATATTGCACGCGAGGAAAACGTCAAATAACTCAAACTTTAAAATTGTATAGTGACATAACGGTAGTTGTCAAAAATAAAATTTTTGCACAAGTGATGTGGAATGTTGTGCACTTTTACCGACTACAAAAACTTATTCGGTTCTCCTAAACTTAATTTTGCAATTAATTCCCATTTTTGGTATCAAAAAAGTACATCGGCTGAATGATGAAGAGAACTTAAGAAGAGAACGTATTTTTTTTTTTTTTTGGAACATAGGATACTATTGTTATATCATTGGAAAACAAAAAATCAGTGCAATACAGGGTTTTTTTCATATCTAGAATTTTTGATGTCAAATAAGTTTTATTTTTATGGACAGTGCCAACTAATGTAATATTCCAACAAAATAGTTGAATGGCAAGATTGTATGTAGTAAAAAAATTATCACGATCGCCACTTCATCGATTGTTGTCTTTCGTGATGATGCTCAAATTACAACAACTGAATTACTTCATTGTATTGATCGAAAAAGGCTTGTAACGCAGCTACAATTTCACGTCTAGTGCCCGCATTGTAATGACATCGTTGTTCAATTTGTTCATCACTGTTTGCAATGAAATAAATTTGAAGAAACGTGTGACCTGCGTCCGGCAATTGTAGAAGCGATCCGGCACGATGATAAATTTCCCCTTGGACTCTGAATGTTGGCATGTAATTTTCGCGTACGATGTTCGTTGCGCCGAACGATGTCATTTCAAAACATGAATTGTAGTTGCGGATGTTTTCCAAGAAATGCTTCGATTGATTCACTACACGATTATAAACTGAAGTTACATTACGCTTGTTTTATGCCCCTATTACCATTTACAACTCAATTAAGTTTAGTAGAAATTGTAACAACTTAACTTTAATACTGTTTTCACACCGACAGTTAAAAAATAAACTAAATGTACTGTAGAAATGCATGTATTTGTTGCTGTATTTTTTCAGCTATAATACTTATCTGACACCCTGTACAACGGTTGTTTTTGTTTGCATGAAAAACCCAGAAATTTTACAATGCACCCTAAAAGAGAAATTATTTTATATTTTGTAAATGAACATTTTAAAATTATGTAACTATGTATACAAAGTGAAGAAGTGCTTGGAAAGCATATTATTATATAAAAAAATGCACAAATTTATTATAAGTTTAACCTTTTTTTTCGCAGATGGATGTCAGTCATATCTTCTGTTTTCACTTCCCAGATGTCAGTGAAAATATGTTCGTTGTTTTCCGTTCAAAGGATACCTTTGCATCACATTTTTTTTATAAATATTGCCGCTGCATCTATTTTTAAATTGAAAAGGTATCAATTCGTATCTATTGTTTTTCACTGGCATAAACATTATCAGCTGCTTTCGGTCATTTTAACCTTACACCACTGAATTTAGCAAAGCGAAAACAAGGTTTCATTTCATAAAATCAACTTAAAACCAATTCTAAAATGGGTTTAAGTTGGTTTTAACAAAAACAATTTGTATGGTAAAATCAGGTTTTAGCAAATGGTTTTAACGTTAAAACCAACTTTTATTAAAACCATGTCAGTGTGAAAACACTATAAAACAACTTAACTGTTTTTTGGTATTCTGAATTACAACTAATTTTAGTTGTATCTATGCTATGTTTTTTGAAACCATAGTAGCCATCACAACATATTTTAAATATTTTTATTTTTGGCCTTGTATTTTTATTTATTTTTTTTTTGATTTCATGTTTTATGAACGTGGCGTGTGGAACAATGAGGCAAAACTAATATAACACTCAAAACAAAAACCAAAATACAACTCATAAAAAGCAGTTTTCTCATGGTGAAAAAAGTTGTAATCCATAATAAAAATCTTACAACTACAACGGAAATATCCATTTAGTTGTAAATCATAATAGGAGCTTTAGTTATACCATTCATAGTGATGTTAGGAAAAAATATACAAAACAAACCTATTACACTATGCAACAAATTGAGACTTTTGGAAAAACAAGCGGACTAGGTTCGATATTACTACTAAAGTGTAGTAAAACCCTATACTCAGTTTGGCGGTTTTGGTGACCAATTTTTTTTATGGCCTTCCAAAGATTTCGAAAATCACTGCAACCTCTAAAAACAGCTAATTCAGACTTGATATCTATCGTGTAAATATGAATTAGGGATAGACAAAAGACCTCGATGTTTTTAAAATATCGAACGAAGGTGTAGATTGATATGTAAGCGTGTATACATATGTATGTATATATATCCCTGCAGTTTTAAAAGTAGAAATTGAATCAAAATCGTATTGTATTGGGTATTTCCCTAACGAAAAATCGACTTCCTACTACAGTTGCCACAAGTAATGCAAAAGCTCGCCTTTTGACTCTCTCGCTCATGGATATCTTAATGTGTTCAACCTCAAATTTTTTTTGCGAGTGAAAAAAAATGCTGTTATCAGCGTTTGGCGCTTTTCGGGTATTTTTGGTGCTTTTTTCCTTTCTAAGAAACTTTATTAAACACCAGTGCTTTTTAGTGTTATTTCAATAATCAAAATTTTTTAAACTTTAACAAAGCAAAGAAGCAAACGCTTCGACTTTTCTCAATAAATTTTTTTAATTCGTTATAAGAATTTTGCCCCTATCACGGGTTTCAACTTTCAAAATAGTTTGGCTGAGATTGATAAATTTGCATTGCCATTCTCCACTACATTGGCGGTTGACTTTTCAGTTGTGTTTTGGTATTGTCATTTACAACGTAAAGTTTGTTTTGCGTAAGTTTGGTTGAGAAAAACGTTGAGTATACACAACTGCTTTTTATTATTGGGTCTGTGGTTGGGTTTTTCTAGTTACAGATTGGTGCGATATAAAAAGCAGAAAAAATGGAAAAATCGTAACTAGAAATATTTATTATGCTTAATAACAAAATTTTCTTAACAGTTTCAGTATAGGCACATACAAAGATTTCTTTAAATATGGTTTTAGGTGATCCAACAGATAACAAAACGTTTCTCTGTTCTGCCGGAAATAACTAAAAAAAACTTTCCAAGATAATTTTTTAAATAATGTGTTCTCTATTTTGATTATTCCTTACCTTGCATTGGGTATTTCAAGAGGGTTGGAATCATCACGAATTTTTATTTAGATACGTAGTACGTCTATATTTGCGACTTCATTTTCATCGTCATAAAATAAATATACACATATGTATTTGTATCCATTTGGTACGACTTCTTTGAACTAAAACACAAAACATTTTTTTTTAAAGTTTGTGTTTTAAATTTTCACACAAATTAATTGCTTTCTGTCAAATTTGATATTTTAAATTGGTAACGCGATGACAATTTCAACTAAAAACAGTTGTGGTTCATAATACTAAAACATAGTTTGGTCGTGTGAAGTTTGGTCTATTCTTAGACGACCAAACTGAATTTAGTTGAAAACCGTGATAGAGGAATTTTTTTAATTGTTTGTCAAAATACCAATACTAATAAATATTTTTAAAACAGAAGAGCTGAAATGTGTTAAACCGTGATCAACACCACTGTTTAATTTCGCTGCTGCTCATATTAAATTTTGTCAAAATGACATAACTGCTGCAAACAAAATAATGCTTAAGGACGTGATACACTATCATACAAATTCGTGCGATCTACGAAAAAATATAACCCTGGTATGATGGAGTTTATGAAAATTTTCAAAAGACAATAACAATTCATCACACCAGGGTTGTACTTTCTCGTAGATCGCACGACTTTGTATGATAGTGTATCACGGCCTTTAACTATGATCACAGTCACATTTTAAAAGAACAGCGATTTAGAAATCGCTTTCACAAGGAGCATAATTATTAGAAAATAGCAGCATCGCTCAACCCTATTGCTAACCACGCGCAAGGCGTATCTAAGGCCAATTGGCTGAGAACCGACTAAGCCGAGCCGCCGAATAGTTTAAATTAGCCGCCTCCGCCGATCGTTTTTTAAGGGCCACTCAGCCTATTATACTTTGTATTAATACATGTCAAAATTCAAGTAATACGTCAACTGCGATATTGTGAATGCAAAATGTTATGACGAATGGTAAATAATACGATAAGAATTTTACATCCCATAATACTTGACCATTTTTTTAAAATTTTACAAACGATAATACTTTTCATCTGGTCAGAGTTGCATTGTTACAAAATCAACTAATAAACAAACTGAAAAGTCGCCTGTTTCGACGCCGATGCCGTGCCGTCGTTTATGGTATATTTCTTCATCTTAAACCGTCTATAAATATTGAATATTTTTATCGAATTGAACCATATTTCGTGTAAGCATTGTCTGAAAGTTAACGAAATTACCGTATTTTTCTTTTCTTTGCCTTATTTTAATCAACTAATTTAATCGCCGTCTAGTATTAAAGGTCGGCACGACCACAGCTTTCACGAAACTGCTCTGTCGCCGGAAGTGTAGCCATGTTAATCCTCAAAAGCTGTTTGCTTTCTATTTGTGTTTTTAATGTAATATGAGGTATGATCGTGTGAACACAAAATGTAACTTTACGTTAGATTTTTTCGCAGTCGAAATAAATGTCTAGATTTTTTTCTCGTAAAATGTGATGAAAGTCTTTATACATATTTAATAATCTGAGTGGCCCTTAAACATTAGCAAATTGAGTGCAATAATATCGTTGTATCACTACGTATGTACATATATACAATAAATTTGTACTTACATAGGGGGGATACCAGCATATGCTTCCAGACGTTCTATTTTTGAGCTCGATGTTGGATTCGAAAATGACGTTTTAAGAGTTGATTCTGTTTCTCTGAAGAGATTTCAGCAGATCCACAATTTCTGAAAATTGTGTTATTTTGTATTGAAGTTAATACTCCTAACCAGTTTTGATAAAATTTCTTATTATATCGTTGTTACTGTTGAAGGTAGATACTGGCTCTCCTGTTCCCGTTGGAATATAGTTAGTGGCGTCTTTTCTAGCACTATATATATATTATATATTATGGAAAGAAATACCATCAAGGCAAAAGTATACATATTATATACCGTTGAATAGACAATTACGTCTTCTACTGTGATTACATAGAAAAAATTAAGAACCATTTAAGAAAAAGAAAATGAGATCAACAATTTAGGTAAAAAAAAATTTTATTTTATAATAAAAATTCGATTTTAAATATTTCGAAAAATATTGAAGGTATGAGAATAAGTTTTTCCAGTTTGCAAAACAAAATGTATATTACTAAACCAAATTAAAATGTTTCCCAATATATATTTTTATAAAACGTTTTTTTATTGGGAAAAATGGTATTAGAAAAATTTGAACATATTTAGAAAATCTCTCTTGCCTACATATATGTGCAGGATGTCAAGCGTTTCTTACAAGTTACTTACTTACAACAATAATAAATAATTTTGCTATTATCCGACCAATGCTGGATGTAGGGTGCACCATCAATATCTTTAAAATTTATTTCACAGTCTTTCTTAATACCTATTTTCTCAGAAATAATCAAAGTTTTTATCAAATACTTATACTTAATAATTTTTTAAAATATTACAAAAAAATTAAGAATACTTTTTTCACAAAATATACAAAATTTTCTCATAATTTTCAAAAATCCAAATTGCAAAATTATTCCTTGCTACAATTTTTGAGATATAAAAAAAATTTTTTTTTGTCTTAACCAGGCTGCCTCCAAATATACTTTCTCAAAAGCTCAATACTTCTTCTTTCCAACAGTTGGTTTCATCGAAATTCACTAGTTCAAAAGTTGCGGACTTTTTAACATTTTTTTTCTTACTTAATGCCACTGTGGTATGGTGATTATGTACATATATGTTGGGTCGTGTGGGCATTTGCTCAAATGTAAAATAAATTTTACAATTCTCTTTCTTTATTACTACGTTTATACACACGGCTTATTTGCAAATAAAACTGTAAACTGTGGCCATATTATTGTTTTTATTGCTACTTCTGATTCAGAAAAAATATTCACGATTAACGCACTATTTGCAAATAAAATGCTTGAGGCTGCCACGCTAATTAAAAATAATAAATTGATAAGTCCTAGTTTACACTATGCAAGTCTTATTGCTAAGCTGATTAGTTTGTTAGGAAAGAGAGACGAGGGGAAAGAAACGTTACTGTTCCCCTCGTCTCTCTCTCCATCCGACTAATCAGCTTAGCAATAAGACTTGCATAGAGTAAATATGGACTAACTATTGCACTATGAACATTTACACAATTTGTTTGTAAACATATGTAAGTAACATCTCTATAGAAGTGCTACCAAGTTTTTATACATATACAATTCGGTATAAACTATCAGTTAGTTTATTTGCAAATATTTTTATTTGCAAATAGTGCGTGTATAAACGTATTATACATCAATTATTGCATTTAGTGGAAAAATTATATTTTTTTTGTATAATTTCTAAAAGTAAATAAATAAATAAAGTAATATATAAAAATCAGGGACCGTAACCGTTATAAGTTTTATTTTAAAAATTACTTTTTAATAATTTCTTGAGTTTTATTTGATCCTCAGAAATAACAGCTATTTTCTAGTAAATAATAGTATATAAGCGCCTTATAATGTTTTTTTAAGCAAAAAAATATAAATCAAAAGGAGCCAAAAAAGTCAAAAATAACTTCTATTTTCTGAGGAATAAATAAAAATCAAAAAATAATCTGTAAGGTTGCGTTGTTTAATCCCCTATTTCCAGTTATCGACATCGACGTCACTTTAACACAATACCAAAAAATTGGAGCTTGTGTACCCATTGTCGGAAACAATTGACTCCTGTTGGCAGGTTTATGGTATTTTCTAGACCTTCGGGAACGGAAGTAGATTGTCAGTAGCACAAAATTGTTCTCGAGAGTGAATAAAAATTAAACAAATAAAAGTCAATGCATCTAAAGCAAAGTCAGGCAAACACATACATATTTAATATAAAAGAGAGTAAAATGCATGCTTGTACGAATGTACGTGTAAAAAAGAGCATAACGAAGTGCCCATGGGCGGCCTATTACTTATCTCTGATCTAAAGGTATTCCATGTAACAAAGAGTATGTTGGTGTATTCCTTGTGCACGTAGCACTTCTCTATTATGCTGAGTACACAACAAAAAGCATAACCACTAATTACTAATGAAAAACTGTTTGATTCAGACATGTATTTATTGATTTAAACAGTTTCCAGTTATGTTGGATACTATAATATTGTATATTAGTTATATATGAAACTTTAACTCAATCAATACGTATCTGAATCACACAGTTTTTCATTAGTAATTAGTGGTTATGCTTTTTTGGGCACATGTGTCCCAGATGTGTACTCAAAAGTACTAAATTCTTTTTGCCCGCCGATACGTTTACCATCTATCGGTAAAAGGAAAAGAAATATTAAGCGTAAATAGTGCAATATAAAAATAAAACTTTGGGATAGTCCCAAGTTGAAATCGTTGCCAACACATATGTAGTTCGTAAGACCCTTCTGCCAAAAATCTTAACGTAGCTACCAACTTCATTGGAAATGTATGTTGGCCTTACACCGCTTTTCAAATTGGGTGTTATTGTATCTAAGATATATTTAAAAGCAATCGTGTTTACTCTAAAGTGACTTCCCAACCTTTAAAAAAATTAATTATACAAACATTAAAGCAATACACTGAAATTGTTGCCCACTTGCTGTCCGGTAGGTTATATATGATGAATTGGTGTTCCAGAAGCTTCCCTTCTAATATGAGGTTTTGTTTTATTGTCTTGTCATTATCATTCGAGTCTGAATTTATATCACAAATAAAGAACTTTTATAATTTTTAATAAAAATTTTTTTAAAAAATAGTAAAACAGTCAAGCAGCTGACTCAAATATTTGGAGATGTGTTGTTGGTACAGTGACATAAACAATAAAAAGTCAATGTCGTCGTCACCTTGTTATAGAATGCAAAGTTATTATTGAATTGATGATGAAGTTGAACCAAAATGATGTTGACACTAAAATGACGGCGATGTTGACGACGACAACTGAAATAAGGGTGAATGTACGGTACATATTTTATGCCCCTATCACGGTTTTCAACTTTTAAAATAGTTTGGTTGGGATTGATAAATTCAATTTTCAGTTGTGTTTTGGTATTGTAATTTACAACTCTGCGTAAGTTTGGTTGAGAAAAACGTTGAGTATGCACAACTGCTTTTTAGTTGTTGAGTCTATGATTGGATTTTTCTAGTTACAGGTTGGTGGGATATAAAAAGTAGAAAAAATGGAAAAATTTTAACTAGAAATATTTGTTATGCTTAACAAAATTTTCTTACGAGTTTCAGAATCGGCGGTATACCGATCACATACAAATATTTCTTTAAATATGGTTTTAGCTGATCCAACAAATAACAAAACGTTTCTTTTTGTTCTGCGAGAAATAATTAAAAAAAACCTTCCAAAACTATTTTTTTTAAATTCGTTTCCTATTTTCATTATTCCTTAAGCCTGGTACTCTGTTCGAAGTTGTGAAAAACTTTCAGCAACTTTAATTATTTCGCGTGAAAAATTTTACATATAAATGTAGCCCAAATTGCGTTTTTTTTTATAAATTTCTCGCTTTTATTGCTTGAAAGCATGCAACATTGTCGAAATTCCGTGCGAAAAAAGTACTGCTCATGATACAATTATACAAGGTACTTGCACGACTACAACAAAATTGCAACACCAAGAAACACACGTATTTTGTTGGTAGAAACATACCTATAATTGTCAGAAGCAGATGTCTTTTGTTTTTAAAAATAACAATCACAGGGTAACTATAGTACAATTGCAGACGCGGCATTCATGCATGATTATAGTCATTCAGTGTTGCCAATATGTGTGTAATACACAGTGTGTAATTTCTGCTCTCATGTGTGGGCCATGTAATGAGATGCATGTATAATCTGTGTGTAATTATACCTTGGGCTCTATTTTTATTTATTTTTGTTTTAATTTTAACCTACACAAAAGATGTGTAGTGTAATTTTCTTTAATGTGTAATTACACACATATGCAAATTCATTGGGTTGGAATCACCACGAATTTTTCTTCTGATTCGTAGCACATCTATGATTGCGACTTCGTTTTCGTCATCATCAAATAAATTAACACATATTTATATCTATTTGGCATGATTTCTTTTAACTAAAACACTCAAAACAATATTTTTTCTAAAACTTTGTTTTTTAAATTTCTCACAAATTAATTGGTTTCTGTCAAACTTGATGTTTTAAGTTGGCAACGCAATGACAATTTCAACTAAAAAACAGTTGTGGTTCAAAATACTAAAACACAGTTTGGTCGTGTGTAAGTTTGGTCTACTCTTAGACGACCAAACTGAATTTGGTTGAGAACCGTGATAGGAGCATTAAGTTAATAATAATATTAGTTTTCTCTTTTAAACACAATGTCAAAATTCATACAAATTTAAGAGAAAATATGGCAAATCAGGCAGCACTGCTCATACCTGAGTAGAGTTGAAATATCAATTCTAGGTGCTATCAATTTCATAAACTTTTCAACAAATCATATATCTGTCAGCATACATAGTAAATTTGTTACAAAGTAAAAACATGGTGTCTACACGATATGCTAAAATCGTGAATTAACAAATGCCCTTCATATGCGGTTAAGCATATGTACGTATGTTGAAAAAATTTAGTGTCTATACGATATGTTGTCACTGGTAACAAATTTTTAATCATAAATGCTGATTCAACATAACGTCTAGACTTAGCTTAAGACATGTAAACAAAAACAAATTTCAATTAAATATAAACCTACATAAGTATTTTATTTACGAAAACACCCAGTCAAACCGCATTAAAAATTGTGAAAGTAAACTTTCCGTAAATTTGTAATTTCGAATTTTTTAAAATATTCATAAACACGCGAAAATGATTTTACATGTAGTTTCCGTCGATAGCTTAATATAAAAAGGGCGTATCTCAATTTTTTCGGAATTGCGTTTTTAACGTTTTCTGGTAGCCAACGTATAATTACATCCTGCTTCAGGAAAGAAGTGAGTAACAATTAAAAATAAAAGATTTATTTAATTTAAAAAAATTATCTTTGCATGTCACATGTCAATGCTTTAGTTTTTATTCAGTTTTTTCCTTCTCCTGTAAAAGATCGAAAATTCGAGTTACGCCTTTCTTATATTAAGCCATCGATATGTACATACCAGAGAACGACAAAATCTGATTGAAAAAATATTCATACGTAATCCATATCCTAAAAGCATGCCTTTGTGTTCATACATTCAAACTTGTTCCAACATACATAATCGTTGCTGCTTTTTAATCATTCCAATCATACGGTTGTTGTTGGCTCTACGATTTTAAACATGTGTCGCATCATACCAATCAATTCGGTTCGGTCATGATTATTTTGATGAAAAATAAAATAAGTAGGCAAAAGCGTTCGTTCTGATTATCAACAAATATTTGTATGATGAATAAAATCAAAAAAGCAAAAATGAGCGCGTATGAGCGCGTATACATCAAGTGATGATGATTTTTTTTAGAAACAAGGGAATTTTATGTACTATGTATTTAGCAATTTATATACCTATACAGAACACCCAAAGCAGGGGCATTTTGTACAAAAGCAGCGGACACCGTGGTATACAACGTGAAAATGTTGTTTCTATCGTGAAGAAATTTGCACAAAATACGTTCAAATTTATCAACGTTGTTGAGTATATGTAACGTCATATAGCGTGTAAATTGATTAAGTTTACAACTTTTATACATGTTATTTCATCGTATAAATATTTCAAGGTCATGCATATCAAATAGAAATTATTTTTAAATTTGACAAAAATTATTTCGTTGTATAAAAATTTGATTCCATCTCTTTATATACATATGTATTAATATTTATATATTTAATATTAGTAGCTAGTCTTTCGCATAATACTCTAACGAGAGACGATCTAGTCTTTTCCTGGTCGTTTTCCATTTTTTCTTTTTAAAGTGTTTGCTTACTGATTTGGATTAAAACAATAATATTTTTCATAATTCCTCTGCTTTGATTTTATTCAACATGAAAACCTGATTATATAAAAATTTGAATAAAACATGTATGAAATTACTTGCAACTAACCAAACGATACGTTCGTAAGTATGATTCTGATTTTATTCAATATTAAGTTTTGTTGCATGATTAAATGTGAACAAAAGTTTAATGTATGATGAATGATGTGAATAAAACATGTTCGATCACTCGACTCACATTTACTTAAATGAATCGTTCACCATTACGATGATGATTTTACTCAATGTTGATTTATTTTGCATGATTAAAAGTGAATAACAAATTTATAGTATGATTAAATCAGAAAATACGTGATTTTTGTCGTTCTCTGGTACATACATATGTACATATGTACGCAAAATTCAACAATTTTTGGGTGATTCATTTACAAATTTTCTAGACAAGTCTATTGCTTGCATTGTGGAAACTATACATTAATATGAATTATGCTAGTGGAGACTAACTAATTGTCTACGTTTCTTCAGAGTGCATGGTAGCTCCCGGTAGAGGCAACTACTCGTGGGATGTATATACAGTAACCGTATCAAAATAAGAAAAGAAACATTCTTATATTATAATAATAAATTATACAGTACAAAATATTTATTATATAAATAAAAGATTAATTTTATTTTTATTGATCTTTACAGCTTACAAGTTTTATAAAAAATCTGACAGTGGGACTTCTCGCAAACTTTTCCGTTTTTCTTTAATTCACCTGCCAGCCCTGATGATATTGTTTTTACTTAATAAAAAACAATGGTTTCTGACTGAGAAATCAGAAGCAATTTTAGTAGACAGTTCAAGAACAAGAGAAGAATCAAACAAAATTGTTTTGGCGAAAAGCGGGAAAAGCAGTTTCATTTTAATGACCTGAGGAAATATAGGACGCTGGAATCAGTATCTCATTCTTGAAACGTTTATCCTTAAGATATAATTTGTGATAATAGATATTTATATGAAAATAAAAAAATAAAGTAATGAAAAGACATATTTATTGAAACAGATACTCTCTAAACATCCAAAAGGACGTAAGTACACTTTTTAGGCTCAGTTTACATCTGGCATTTCTTGTGTGCCATTTGCCCAAAAAAACAAAACCACTAATTACTAATGAAATACTGTGATTCAGACATGTAATTATTGATTTGAATTTACAATCATGTTGGATTCTATAAAATTGTCTATTAGTTATGTATGAAACTTGTGACGGCAAATGCCAACCGTTTCGTTTTTGCCGCAACAATCTTATCAATCAATTAAGGGATCGCCGTACTTAATAAACAACTTGTAGTATACAGTAGCTAGAGAAATCTATACAACCATAGGAATCGTTCCAACTACTAGGAGGGAGTAGTTATTGCGTGAGGGTCTCAATAACTACTTGCTCTTGAGTGAAGGTCTGGGAGACGGAATTTGTATTCAAAGTTCACCCGTTGCAACTTTCGTTCCTGGACATATAACTAGTCCATTCCATTTTTTTATATTTTTCTTGTGATTTATTGAATGATAAAAATTTATATTAATACTTTAGGGATAATTACTAACTGCCTTATTCAGAAAAATTAATTCAGGTTTATTAAGCGCTTATTTGACATATTTCTATGGGAAATTTGCCAAATAAACCTGTAATAAACCTAAATTATTTTTTATGAATTAGACCGTAAATCTTTTAAAATAAATTACGTTTTATAATGAATTAAGAACCACCCGTGTTTCCTTTAAATAAACAACATTATTGTCAACGACCTCTGGACTCCGTTGAGCCTATCCTAGCAACCAGCGGAAAACGTGTCGTTACAAACTGTTAACTTAATAAATACGTGTCTGAATCAAATAGCTTTTCATTAGTAATTCGTGGTTACGCTTTTTTTACGCATGTGTGGCACACGGCACACAGATGTAAACCCGGCCTTAATTTAGAATATTGCAATAAGCGATTTTCATTTTCGAAAGTACTGTTTTTTAACTTCGAATGTTAAGTTTTCAGAAACAACAAACTATAAATTTGCATGTAATTAACATACAAATTCCAAAGTATTTTCTTTCGTTTCGAATTACACAGTAGACCGAACATATGATTCTTGATTAGGGGCTAGTAGTTCATTATTTAAAGATATTAAATTTATTTGGAATATGACTTCAGATCATGGAGGTAAAATTATATCAACAATATTTGTAATTGGTATTTTTTTTGAATGTACATACATACATACATATGTATATTAAGTAGAAGTAGGATAAGGTAATCAGTATCATTTTTGAAATCGAATTTTTTGAATTTGTGAAATAATTTGATTTATGCTGGGAACACAACTGGGACGAACGACGAATTTTTCGGTGCGAACCTTAGCCATAAAAAATAAAACACATTTGTACATATGAAAATTAACACAACACCGCCGACGAACGAACTTCGTGCGTGACGAACACTGAGATAGATTTATTTCTATTTTGTACGTCGACGACCGAAGAAAAAGCTGACGTCGTCGACGTGCATGCAATTTGTCGTTCGTCCCAGTTGTGTTCCTAGTATTACTTGAAATTTAAGTCGTATTAGAAAATTTGTGTTTTAAATATAATGATTATACTTGTATAATACTGTATTAATGTTTTTGTTTGTTGTGTAGTATTTATTTGATCTATATTGAAATGACATATTTTTATTAGTTACATATCTGCTCCTGTATCTATTATTTGCGGTCTCCACCTGACATAAAATGACTAACTTTAATATTAACTTCAAATTAATGTTATGTGTAGACTGCTCAAGTTAATGATTTTTTGAAGTTAAAAAATTATTGTTAGTGCATTTGTGTTAACAACTCAGTTATAACTTCAAGTTACAGCAAAATTTCATGTCAGGTGGAGACGTAGAGTTAGGAAGTCTACAGACTATTCTCAGATCTTACAATCTTGTCATATCTGGCAATGTGCTGGCAATAAAAATTTGTCAGTTCACACGGTTATATCAAATTTGTCAGATAATCATACAATTTATTGCAGACGGTTGTATGACAATAAATTTATCTGACAAAATCGTCAGTGAAAAAGTTTTTAGTCCACACGGTTGTAATATGCCAGACTCAAAGCATTTGTTACAAATTTTTAAATATCAATCGCTTGCTTTTGTGTTAAATGTAAAAAGTAAAAATATAAATTATGATGGAGTATAATGAATTGTAATGATTTTGGCTGCAGGTATTTTCTTATATTTTTGCACTTTCCTTTCTTTAGCCTACAGTACACGGCATGTAAAAAACCACATGCGCATGTGGCTCTGACGTAATTTTGACGTAATCACGAACCTACATTTGCTACATGCCGTGTACTGCTAACACATGTACATGTAGATATTCACATGCTTACAGATATGCTGCCTCAGAAAATGTGTTCAATTCGGCTACATGTGTCACATTTTTATTTTGGAGCAAAAATACTATCAATATTTTACGGCATGTAGCCGCTACTAGTAATTTTAAAAAATTCAACCAACATGCTGAAAATTCACGTGACGTCATCGCCACATCCGCATGTGGCTTTTTACATGCCGTGTACTGTAGGCTTTTCTTTCTTCAAAATCAACCGTGTGCAGTGTTGCCCGTAGAAAGATTTCTCTTACAATGACGCCGTTGTCAGATTTATAAACTTCGCATCCTTGACAATATATGTATGTATTAAAAAAATTAATACATATATTGACAAATACAATAATTTTACAATGTGTTCAGACGATTGTTAGATGTCTGACAAGTTGTTGTCAGCTGCTAGTTCTGCAGTTCACACGGTTGTAAGAAATTTTTAGCCCATTTTACTGACAATATTGTAAGATCTGACAACCGTCTGTACATTGCTTTAGTAATGTTATTAGTGTGTTAGTTTTGCTTATTCGTATTTAATCGTAAGGAGATATGTTAAATTTTAAATTATGCACTTTTCTGTTTACTGAATTGATCCTAGGGGAAGATCCATGTTTTCCTAACCGTTTTCGTAAACTTCAGTTGATCTAATGTAGTTTCTATTTCTGCAGTTGTTATTAAATGTTTGCGTATTTCAATTATTGTAATTGTTATTGCCATTGTTGTTAAACATATCTACTATTATAGTTATTATTATTACTTAAAATATTTTTTTGTTGTTGATAAAGTTTTAAATTATATTTCATTACAATAGGCATTGGCGGTATTATTATTCTCGCGTGTGTTTTAGAACATGTAAAAATGCGTTTTGCGTTTTTTTAAATATAAGCGATTTGAAAACTGCGTTTTCCTGAACTTTGCGATTTATTGTTCTCCTGTTTAAACTTCAACGAATTCAACTTAAAACCATGTCAGATACAACTTTTGCTTGCGTTGCGTTGAAGATTTGCTTTGGCATCTAAGATGAAATGTACATGCTTATACTGTTTTCACACCGAAAGTTAAAACCTGGTTTTAACGTTAAAACCATAAACAGCTGATTTTGCATTCCCACTGCAAGTTTGTCTTATAAATTTGTCACAAATAAAATAAATCTACTGTTGAAATGCGTGTATTTGTTGCTGTATTTTTTCAGATTTTAATAATACTTATCTGACACCCTGTACAACGGTTGTTTTTGTTTGCATGAAAAACTCAGAAATTTTACAATGCACTCTAAAAGAGAAATTATTTTATATTTTGTAAGTGAACATTTTAAAATTATGTAACTATGTATACAAAGTGAAGAAGTGCTTGGAAAGCACTGAATTTAGCACATCGAAAACAAGGTTGCATTTCATAAAACCAACTTAAACCCAATTCAAAAATGGTTTTAAGTAGGTTTTAACAAAAACAGTTGGTTTTAACGTTAAAACCAACTTTTATTAAAACCATGTCAGTGTAAAAACACTATTATATGAAACATGTCACATAAAGTACTTTTAACGCAGAGCGAAAAGTTATAGTATGTTCACACGGTACGTGCTTCGCTCTCTATTCATCTTCAGTTTTGAGTTAGCTTAAAGTTAGTTCAATACTTACCGGGAAGAGGACAGTTGTACAAAAAACAATTGATTCACATCTGTACCATTTCTGAGTTAGTTCAGGAAATAGTTGTAAATGAGTTAGCAAAAAATCAGCTATATTTTGAGCTATCTAATAAAAATCGGACAGGGTATACGATATATGTACAAGCGTACAAAAAACTATTTTTATTTAATACTAATGCATACCAATAAAAATAATAATATGTACGTATAATCTAACAATAATAATGAAAATAAAATATAAATATTTTTATAACTATAATACGTTGTAATGTATATACATATGTATGTAGAAAGCTAAAATTGTAATTTAACTAAATATCAAAGTCATTACAGTGTTTTTAAGTAGGGAAAAGATTTTCATGCAATCGCGTTTTATGTACATAAAATGTACATTAAAAATATAAAAATATGTATTAAAAACGAATAAAATGTGCATTTATTCGGCCATGTCACAGAGTTCAATTCTGTTCGGAAACGGAATTGAATCCACCTCAAAATATATAGCCCTAGCCGGAGCATAACCCAAAATACCAGCGCCCCCAACAGTTTGGACTCACCTGACAAATTTCCGTATTTTAGTTTTCTTTTTTAGACACCATCTCCTACAAAAATGAGATGGATTGAATTCCGATTCCGAACGGAATTGAGCTCTGTGACATGGCCGATTAACTAATTTTTCAACATTTAATAACATTAAAAACTTAAAAAAATCATCTTCATTGCTTTCTTCAAAACCTTTTTGACGAATCATATATAATACAAAATAAAGTTAAGAAGAACTTTTATTTACGTAAATGAATAAGTGTTTTTGTAAATTGTCAAAGGTAAATCTTTGACGATTTTTCTGAAAAAAAATTTTTATTGTAAAAATTAACATTCCACGTCAGCAAAATTTATTGGTGCATATTTAAATGCTGCTAGTTCGTTTGTGAAATATTCAGTTTCTAAATTTTAGCTGTTTGTACTATATTGATGCAATTTGTTGCATTTTTTTTTTGTATAACTTATTTTAATTTATTTTTAATTTCTTCAATGATTCTGTCTTTCAGAGCACAATGTTTTTACCACTTGTTCAATTAATTCAACTTGAGCTGTTAAAGAATCGAAACCATTAAATTGGGCTATAGTGTCAGCACGAAAACCATTCTCTGGGTGCACAAATATCAATTCAGTGCTTAAGTTTTTTTTTAATTTAAAATTTCTTTAACTTTGTTAATATAAATATAGTATTCGACAGCATTCAACCACGCTCCCCAACTAGTTACTATAGGCTGTGGCTGAATTCGAGTCCCGGAATATTTTTCTTTTCTATCCACATGAAATTAATACGGAACCGGTGAAGAGCGCCCAAAAAAATACACAAAAATTTTTGAGTGTAAAACAGCTTTTATCCCATGGTTTTGTATTTTTTTTTTGTTTTGAATTTTTCAAATGAATTGAGTTTTTATTCCATTTGAAATTGTTTTCGTTTTCCTCTTTTTTGTTCTTACACAGTCGTAAAAATTTAAAAAATTATTTGCAACTAATTAAAAAACACCAAAATGTGTTTTATAACATGAAAAAATGTATTAAAGATATACATTTATAATGAAATATGCAAAAATATGTATTTATTTTAAAATATACAAAAATATGCACAAATAAATCGATGCCATTTTGTCGCAAATTTGTTGATTCGCAAAAATATTTTATGTAAGTTGAACTACGACCAATGACAGAAAACATGTATTTACATGAAAATCCTTTCCCTATTTATAAGTATAAAATAATGACTTGATATCATTTAAATAATTTTCGTACCTTTTCCACACAATCAAAAAAAAAAAAAATGCGAAGATATTGAACTCCCATCAATGTTTCTAACAACTGTTTTGCATGTTATTTGATTTTTGTAAAGTAATAAACATTTACATATATTTCCTTGTGAAAATATATGCATACATATTTATACATATGTTTATTGTTTGAGAGGTGCTAAAAATCTCTTCTGGTAATATACAACGATTAATTAAGATAGGTTTGTTATCACGTATATTCAATTGAGCAAGCACCTATTGGAGGATTGGGAACTGCCAACACTAGACCCATTGGCAATCCTGAGATTCATCAGGAGAGTAGGTCTGGATGAGGTGCTCACCTGGCAAGGGATACAATAGATCTACTTTGGTCGTAGTGTCCTGTGTTTCCCGTTTGACTTAATAATTCAATTCAATTATCACGTAATTTATAAAAAGAGGACAGTAAAGGGAAAAACCCCGAACATTTGCTTGAAAATGTAGGACTTAAAAATAAAACGAAATTTATTTTTTCCATCAATATTGGTACCAATAAACTCTTAAATACATATCGATGCTGTTGCGGAAAAGGGTCAATCTCGCACCATTTTATATATAATAATGGATCTTCAAATATCATTTAAAACGTTGGAAACATTTTTTTAAACTTATAATTTTGTCTTTTATAAAGGGTGATTTTTTTTAGCAATATTCTTTTTGCAACACTGTTTTTGGCAGCTCAGCTGTTTTACAGAAGATGTATTGCGTACTCTTTCGTTAAGCAGACGATGAGTCAAAAACCTAAAATAAGTCGAGCTCAAACAGAAATAACCTACTCCGCCAGTTATCCTCAAATGGACCAGCCAATTACTACAAATGCATAGTGTGTCGACACTGTGAAGATCAATTCTATTCCCACGCAGAAAGTGTCAGCAATAATTCTACAAATGCTAACACAAGCTTTAATTTCAATCGCATTGAAGCCACAATTGATAATCTGGTTCAAACTATAAACCAATTCACAACAAATATGACTAGCTTGATGCAAGAAATGCTGCGAATGCAGAATACTCCGCTTCAAGCAATAGTTAACAATCCATGAACACGTTGAAGATATATTTCTGGAACGCAAACGGCATTCGCCATCACAAAAATGAGCTTGAGCACTTCCTCACGGAAAAAAATATTGATATAATGCTGGTCTCAGAGACTCATTTCACTTCGATAAGCGTAATCAAAATTAATGGTTACACCCTATATGATTCAAAGGACCCTAGAGGAAGAGCATGCGGTCGGCAATTCTAATAAAGTCAAGACTCAAGCACTATATTCTTAATAAAATTTGTGCAGAACATCTACAAGCAACTAATATTTGTGTCGAAAATTTTTGTACAAATTTCGTTATATCATCAATTTACTCCCCTCCCAGATTTTTAATCACCGAAGATCAATACGAGAATTTCTACAAATCGCTTGGCCCTTGTTTCATAGCAGCCGGAGACTACAATGCAAAATATACGTTCTGGGGTTCACGCCTTATTACACCTAGAGGTAGAGCGTTGTTCAACACAATTTCAAAAATGGGATTGTACGTCATTTCAAGTGGAGAGCAAACTTACTGGCCGACTAACATAAAAAAATTCCAGATTTTGGCGTCATGAGAAATATTTCTAGAGATTTAGTTCATGTCGAAGCTTCCTTAGATCTCTCCTCCGATCACTCTCCCCCTATCGTTACAATCTGTAACCCACTAAGAAGTGTTTTACCTCACCCATATGTGAAGATGATCAATCGTGTTAATTGGCTGGGATTCAAAAGTATCTTAGTAGTCATTGCACGGAAAACATTAGGCTTAGAACACACGATGATATTGAATCTAATATTGCCAATCCCATCCACAGACTGGGTTTAATAGAATTTATTCTACGGACATTGAACGTCTTGTTTGTGAAAAAAGAAGAGCTAGAAGGGAATAGCAACAGCATAGATCGCCCCAAACGACTCCAAGAGTTGCTTGCATATAAAAAAAATGTACCTCAAAAATCTATCTGCAAATTCTTGATGTCACACCAGCATCTAATTACTCCTTGTGGCGTCCTGCGAAAAAGCTTAAAACACCTGTTGAGCTTAAACCACTTCTCCGGACTTCTACCGGAGGTTGGGCAAGAAGTGTAACTGAAAAAGGTTACTTGTTTGCAAAGCATTTAAAATCCGTATATTTACCCCAAACACATGTATTGGTGCTGTTGATTTACCGAGTGTAGTTGCTCTACCCCCTCGACCCTTAAAGTTTAAGATGCGTGACGTACAGAAACTAATTACTAAACTCAACCCGAAAAAAGCTACAGGTATTTATGGAATTAGTAACAAGATGCTGATGAATTTGCCATGTATTGCAATTAGAATCCTGTTATTCATTTTTAATGTCAGACCATCAGTTTGGTTTTAGGAGTCAGCATAGCACCATTGAACAAACGCATAGATTGGTTCAATTTATAAGAATAACATTTGAATAAAAGAAGTATTGTTCTGCCCTGTTTATTGACGTTTCTCAGGAATTTGATAAAGTGTGGCATGAAGGCCTTATTTTAAAATTTAAATCATATCTACCAATAAATTTTCCGAAGCTTTTGGAAAGTTACATTACTACCCGGAAGTTCACGGTTGTTGAAGGAGACTTCATGAGTGTGCCCGAATTTATATCATCCGGTGTGCTACAGAGGAGTATACTGGGGCCAGTTTTGTATTTGATTTATACTTGTAATATGCCTTTGAGCAGCAATATTCATACATCTACATTTGCGATGATACAGCCTTCATTAGTATGCACGAAAGCCCACACGAGGCTTCCCAATATCTACAACAACATATTACACAGCTGGAATTATGGCTAAACTTATAGAGAATTAAAGTAAACGAACGAAAGTGTGTTCAGGTAACATTTGCGCTGCGATGAGATACTTGTTCCCCCATTCCACTCAACAATCAAGTTGTTCCTCAACATTCACATGTAAAATACCTTGGTATATACTTTGATTGACGGCTTACATGGAAAGACCATATTGGCTCTAAGCTAACACAAATGAAACTTAAATTAACTCAGATACATTGGCTGATTGTTAGAAATTCTACACTCAGTCTAGATTGTAAATTTTTAATATACAAGTCGCTTTTGAAACCAATATGGTACTACGGAATACAGCTATGGGGCACTACTTCAGCTTCCAATATAGAGAGAATCCAACGAAGGCAAAACAAGATTTTAAGACTAATAACATCGGCTCCATAGGTTAGGTTAACAGGCTGCTGGTAAGGAAGGGTGAAATTTAGAGTCTAGCTCACTTGGGTCCAATACAATGATCCCTTTGTGCTACCTGTTAGTTGAAGAGAAGATAGTGAGAGAGGGTGATAGGGAAGGGATAGTGATAGAGAAGACAGGCGGTGAAGAAAGAGCTGGAGGAAAGCTTCATTCTTTTACATCTCTGCTTTTTGCACGCTTTTTTGATAATGCAGTGTTGCAGCGCCTTCTGGTGTTAAATGAGGCGTATTAAATTTTGAAGCCATTTTATTGGTTATTTTACTTCGCCAATGATTCTGCTACACAACGAAGGATGGTGCTCTCATGTTACATTAGGATTAGTATCTGATGAAGTCGGTGTAGTTTTTAGTGACCAGTGCCTGCCTTATGCCTGCATCACTAGAACTTTTTCCCACAACAACTGATACAAAGGACACTAATGCACATCAGAAAAATGCGTGGTATTGTTATTTTTAATGACTGTTGGGGTGCTAACTACTTCAGCCAACGCCACCCTCAACATCGGCTCCATGGTACACACAAAAATTAAAACTTACATCGTGATTTAAATGAGTGACTGAATAAATTGCAAAATACGCAGGCAAATACTTAACAAAACTCGAGTCCCATCCTAGTCCCCTTGCTCGTAACATCTTGAATTTAACTGGACATATCCGCTTAAAAAAGAGGGACACTACGGCTCTAATACTCAACACTCCAGATGGGCGTAATTATTATATCTAGATTTAAGATTAGAATACTTATTGTTAGTTAATTTTTTTGAAGATACAATAAATAAATATAAGCCTGTAAAAAAAAGCTGTTTTCGTGTAACATGTTGCGGTTAAAAATGTCCAGGTTGGTCTATATTTTAAGCATGAAACGACTTACAAACGAACAACGCTTGCACATTATTGAATTTTATTATCAAAACTCATGCTCGGTTAAGAAAGTGCATCCTACACTTCTTCCATTCTATGGTCAGTTTGGGCGACCTTCTAGGCGGCTATTCATAATTTACATAAACCATCAACACGCAATGGCTTAATTGAGAGACGAGTTCGGTGAATAGTTTATTTCAGTTTTGGAGACGGTCAATTGACCGCCTAGATCGTACGACTTAACGCCTTTAGACTATTTTTTGTGGGGCTATGTTTAGACTCATGTCTAAAGGGACAAGCCCGCAACGGTTGACGCACTGGAAGCTAATATTGAAGAATTTAATCGTGGGATATCGGCCGATATGTTGGAGAGAGTATGCCAAGATTGGACCAGCGGTCAACATTTATATAAAATTATCCTTAAACATTGAATTATATAGACTTAAATAAATATTTCGTTAATTTCACTAAATTATGTGTTTTTTTATATCAAATCTGAAAGCTCTTGAAAAATCACCTATTACTTATCAAAAAAAAAAATTAAAAATTAGTTCTTCATCAACTGAGAACCCAAAGTTCAACCGAGTACCTACCAAATATATCTAATAGTAGGGCTACCGACTTTAAATAAACTTTCATTGTTTGGTTAAAATGTCTTATTCATGAAATAAAGATTTTGAACTCTCGCTTAATGCTATGCATTATATTATTTTGGCTCTTTTTGCGCAACTCTATCGGTATTTTGAACACATCTTAATAATTCTATGTCTTAAAATAACATACAACAAACCTCATGGACAGTATTATTTATAAGATAAGCTGGACATCCATTTTTAATACCATTTTTCAATTAAAAGCGAAATAATTTCCTTAAAAAGTAGGACTTTTCCGGACACACATTTTTTCCGAGGACAGGGATCCCAAAAAGAGAACAGTGTCCGGGAAAAAGAGGACGGATAGCATCCCTAATTAACACATTACTATTTTATATATTGTTTACTTATAAGCTTTTATAAATACATATGTGCACGCAAGTAAATATGTATGTACATATGTATATGTATACATATCAATCAAAATGAATTACACGAATTTAAATATTATCCGCCTTATTCATAAAAAATATTTCAGTTTTATTAAGCGCTTATTTGACATATTTCTATAGGAAATTTAAAATTGAAATAAAAAATGCTTGTTTGTGGGCGCAAAGCAATTAGTATGTACATATGTATGTATGTGTACACAAAGAATTTTTTTGTTTACTCGTATGTCGAAAACACATGACACGTTTTTAAGCATTCTATAAGCGCACAAACGTTTACATTTACATTGGATCTACGATTTCTAAATTGGCTAACGAGGCCTTAACTTTGTACATTATTTACAATCTACTTATTTCTACTATTTGTTAGAAATACATACATACATATTAAAGTTACTCCGTTCAATTGAGTTAAAAATCAATTTTCTATTTGGTTTTACGAAACATTGATTTTTATTATCTTTTATTTTTAATGATATACAATTTATGAAATAAAAATAGCTTTTGCACATGAAAAATACAATAAAATTCTGTTTTGTTACATTAATGTACTTTAACGTTTTATATTGCAATATAAATATAAATATTTTATATAATTTTTAAATAAAACCTTTAGGGCGCAAGGAATACACAAAATATGTACAGATGTACCAATTATGTTATAAATAAACATAACTTGTTACTGTGAACTTAATATTTTTTTTTTGTTAAGCTCCGCGATGTATCAGGTTGAACAAAATTTATCTTAGCATATTCGTTTTTTATCTCTTCAATATTCAGATCGCTCACCACGTTTTCTTGGAAGCCATATCGATTGTTTACTTCATTACCACATTTTGGCAAATCTAAGCTGGCATAATAGAGGTCCTTGTTTATACCTGCCTCTTCCAACTGATCCGTTTTGATGTCTTCATTGATCTTTTCACTGCACGTTGAAGAATGAATTGAATCACTACAAGAGTCTGATGTAATCGATTTAGAACTAGCATATTTATCAGTTTTATTATTTAAGTTTAGGCAATTTGTATCGTTCTGACTGGAAATTGCTTGAGTGTCATTAATTATTTCAGTCGGTGATGCGGAATCCATTTTGTGATCTTTTTGTTCCAAGTTATGCTGATTGTGTGAATTGGCACTTTCAGCATTGTTTGTAATGTTATTTTTGTTAAATGCGACACTATTAGCATCTAATGTAATAGGTTTCATTTCTAAGTATCCGTTATCACTTTTTTTTATACTTCTTTGAACAGATTCTTCTGAGTTGGAAAAGGTTAAAGTTCTTGGTTGCATGTAAGAAGCATTTTGGCACTCATTTTTCATATGATGATAATTTCTACTTGTAGTTTTTCCAACAGGTTTTGAAAAATCGATTTCCATTAAGTCACTCGTTTGATCAATAGAATGCAAATTCTTATTAATTAAAACAGGAACACTGACAGACTTTCTAGTTGAACAATCGACAGAATCACTGTTGAACAATTTAGGACTTGCTTTTGAACCGATGCGAGTATTTCTAATACGAGATCCAACAGAAAATGCGCGAACTCGATTAGCTGTTGATTCTTTTGTTGCATCATTTTCACATTTATTTCCGAAAGCGTAATTTTGAGTAGAGATGTGTAAACTGAAATTAAACAAAAAAAATACAAATTGATAATTAATTTTTAGTTTCTATGTTCAGCATGCCCTGCCCTGAACAGCCATAAGACAAGAACATTTTATTAAAACAATGCTATTGCAATTTCAAACGATTTAATTTTAAGTGAAATGCAGAAGGTACACGTATATAAACAAGTGGCGTAAAACAAGTTGTCAAATACTAAAAATTATAGCCACTTTAAATAAAAAAAATTTTCACAATTTGTTTGGAAAACATTATTTTGTTTGTAATGGTCGTCATTAAATAAAATTTGAAAATAATACAAAGCACATATTTCTTTAATAAATTAAATGGACAAATTTTCAATCATTAATTTTTTTGCAGAAAACTCACTTTATACCAAACAATATAGAAACAAATTGTTTACATGCCTTTCTTTTCCTCGTATCTTCTCCATTTACATTTTTAAATATTCGTATTATAATACATAAAAACTTATTTTAATATCAAACTACAACATTTATTAGCATCGCAATAAAAAAATTCATCTGTTTTAAGCAATCTATACTAATATTATAAAGCCGAAAAGGAAAGGAATCTCAGGAACCTCCTAACGGACAGAGGTTTTATAAGCTAACACTAAAGAGCTTAGGATAAGGTCCAAGGGCACTAAACCTGCCATACTCAGAAAATATTAAAGGAATAGTTTCCATACTCAAAAGCAAAACAAAGCCATTTTGACGTAAGTACGCTGTTCTCCCTCCGGTCAATTTGACCGCTCGACTAGGGTTGCCAAACGGCCTGGAATGGCCTGGATTGTCCAGTTTTTTGGAGCCTTGTCCAGTTACCAGCTAACTAATTTTGAAAAATAGTTTTTTTTTTAATTTTTAGCTCGATTATGGAGGACAACCGAACCAAGGCGAATTCATAACAGGTTACTTTATCGCTACAACAATACCAAAAACAACATGCAATTCGTCTGGCTCTGTCAAAAACAGTTGACTAAAATACCAATACATACATATTTATAAAAACATATTTTACTATCTGTGTACATTTATCATCAACAATAAATGTAATTAAAATGTTGAAGGACGGTTCTGGTTAGATGATCCTGATATTTTGGGACAACGTAAAGAAACCTTACTTGCTGCCTTATTGCAGTCTCTCCGATGGTTTGTTGATGGTGTGTTTTACTAGCTCATCATCATGGTCGTAAACACAATATTATGCTTAAATGCATGAAATTATTTACAAAAGTGGACAATGAGATAATTAAAAGTGTACAACAAATAAACGTGCGCCTTATCTATACATACATATATAAGAAGTCAGCTAGTACTAGCTGAGCCCGGCAAAAGTTGTCTTACTCCCACATTTAAGAATTTGCGTTGTGTTGAGTTGGTACATGAGGAAATGCAGCGCATTATGCAAAGTTGTGGCAATGAAGTGCAACATGAAATGTTAAGGTATGCTTTAATATTTATTTCTATAAGCTTAATTTATAATATATGTATATATATATCTGTTTAAGGTTTCCCAAATTGCACGGAAAAATTGTTGATGTGGTGACAACGCTATTGCGTCGTCGTTTACCAGCCACCAATGTAATGGTTGAGAATTTGGGAGCCATTGAATTGGCCTATATAAATACTAAACATTAATTAATAAATATTTCATTCAAGAAGAATTGAAATGACTGAACTTAAGCCCGACTAAGAAATTATTTCTGATTAACATCCAGATTTTCATAAACATCCTAGTCTACTAAAAGCTGATAACATGATGGAACCATATGTACATCAGCATCTACAAAGACGTGCCGTAAAGTATTAATTCTTTGCCTCAAGTAATGCAGATTGTTTGATAAAATTATATTTCTATATTCTGCGAAAAACCATACAAGATTCTGTACCAAAAGCTATTATGCATTATACGCGAGATACATGTAGTAGAAATATTTTGTATTCGATAAAATTTTTTACAAATCATCAATAAATGAACTAATGGAGTTAATTTAGAATGCATGAGTATTCAGACATTATAAATCCTTTAACTTTAAATTCATATTTTTTAAACATAAAGAACAATTTAATTTTTTTCACTTTAAATGTAAACAAACATTATATAAAAGAAGAGATTTTGACAGTCGGGGTCTAAAGCAGTCTTCGAACACCTGATAATCATCTGGACTGTTAGGGTCAACTGTTATGAATTCGCCTTGAACCGAACTAAAGCTGCAATGCTAGTTGCCGAAATGGATCGTCGTGAAGAAAACAACATTTTTAGCAAACCGGATGTTTTGGTTTGCTATCTTACAACATGCAAAATGTAAACAAAAAATGAAAAAATATTGCCAATTTCATTGCATTATTTTTAAAGTAATTTTGTAATAAATTATATATCTAGATATTGGAATTAATAGCGAAAAGCCTCTAGTATCAGATTATTTAACTGTCATTGTTGACATTTTACTGATATTGAATATATCTGATGTTTTCATTAGACACTTTTGCAACACTTTTTCATTAACAACTCATAAACTAGACTCAATCAATAGCTTATTACAATGCGCGTCGGTAGTTATAAGGTTTATATCTCGGGAGACTTTCTGAAAAAAGTTATAGAGCAAAAAACATTTTTTTTTACTTAAAATAACAAAGTCATAGTTTTTTGCTTGTAACTCATAAACTAGATCGCGTGCGCATATGACGCTACCTGCAATCGATAGCAAACTGAAATACGCGTCGATTAAATGTCTTTCCGGGAGACTTTCTGGAAAAAGTTATTAGCTTACCAAATTTTTTTTAATAAAAAATTTGCAACAAAAAAACATTTTCAGTTTTTTGCTCATATCTCAAAATCTAGATGTCGTGCGCATGTCGCACTACCTTCAATAGATTAAGGACAAAAATACGCGTATATAATGGGTTCTTTTTTATTCCGGGAGACTTTCTGAAAAAAGTTATAGGATCAGCAACATTTTTTTTATTAAAAATTTGCAACAAAAAAGCATATTTAGATTTTTGCTCATATCTCAAAATCTAGATGTCGTGCGCATATCGCACTACCTTCAATAAATTAAGAACAAAAATACGCGTCTATAATGGGTACTATGTAGTTCCGGGAGACTTTCTGGAAAAAGTTATAGGTCCAGCAACATTTTTTTTTTGATAAAAACATGCCAAAAAACCATCTTCACTTTTTCACTAATTACTTATGAACTAGATCTCGTACCTATATGACATTATTGTTAATCAATTAAGAATAAAAATACGCGTCGATAATGGGTTCCAGATTTTCCCGGGAGACTTTTTGGAAAAAGTTATAAGCAAATAAAAAAATTAAAAATTAGAAAATATTTTATAGTGTGGAACAACTGGGCAGCACTGATCAACTTTTTAGCGAAGCACGTTTTTTCTATTTTCGTACGTGCTAAATGTAAACAAAAGGTGAAAAAAAACTATGCTTTTTAATGCAATATTTTTAAAGTAATTTTTTACTAAATTATAAATTAAAAAACAGGAGTAAATAGCGAAAGACCTCTAGTATCAGATTATTTGACTGTCATTGTTGACATTTTAGTCATGTTAAATATATCCGATGTGTTAATTAGACACTTTTTCAAATACTTTTTCGCTTATATCTCGTAAACTAGACTTCGTGCGCACATGGCGCTACCTTCAATAGATAGCTTATTACAATACGCGTCGGTTGTTATAATGGTTTACATCTCGTGAGACTTTCTGAAAAAAATTATAGACCAACAAACTTCTTTTTGTACTTAAAAAAATACAGTTTGAGTTTTTTACTCATAACTCATAAATCAGATTGCGTGCTCATATGACGCTACCTGCAATCGATAACAGACAAAAATATGCGTCGAATAAGGGTTCAATCATTTTCCAGGAGAATTTCGGGAAAAAGTTATTGGCTTAGCAAAAAAAATTTTTATTAAAAAACAGACCAAAAAGCGGCTTTAGTGTTTAGCTACTAATTTAAAAACGAGACCTCGTGCCCACATAGCTTTACCTTCTGTCGCTTTAGGATATAAATAGGAATATATAATGGGAACTGTCATTTCCCGGGAGACTTTCTGGAAAAAGTTATAGGCCCACAAAAAATTATAAAATGGAAAATACTTAAAAAGAAAATTAACTTGGTGTCAGTGATACCTAGTCAATTTTTAGCCAAATACAAAGCTGCATGGTGAAAAATTGTTTCATATTCTTTCGTTCTTAACGAACGTCTGGCAACATTTTAAAATGTGTTGAAAAACTAATTGTCAAACAGCAAGAAGACAAAACGTGTTGCAATAATCCAAGCAAGACATGAAATAAATAAATTTAATAAAATATATAAATTTGATATGCCTTGGTTCCAAGGTGCCGGCATAAAATTCTCACAACTTAGAAGTATCCGCACAATAAAGGCACATTAAATATGCCTTGCGCACAATGTACTTCTGTATTAATTACCTCCCATAGAAGATATACAAATACAAGAATTTTAAGAATTAGCATTGGAACGATTAAAAAGAGTATTGCGAATTTTGGAACAGGCGCGCACGAAAAATTTGAGTTTGCTTTCAGATGATTGGAAAGAGTATGTGCATGCAGAACTATCACGGGATGGCTTAAAATGTTATCTGCGACTATGCACAAATGGGGATTCATCGGCAACCAACAATGCGAGCAAACATGAGTTTAAATTGGAAGCCAGGCGCCGAGATTACATATCACATTTTATATTAAGAATCGTTTACTGTCGAACTATGGAATTAAAGTGGTAAGTTAAAGAGCCGAACTTCATTGTTTTTTATTCATCACAATAATTTTATATTAGTTGGTTCTTGGCACGTGAAATGGAGCTCTTCAAATACAAATTTTCCCTTAAGAATTGGTACGATCCAGGCGCTGTTAATATAGGGTGTTTTTTAGAGGTATAGAACTTCGAATTGAAATAAAACACAAGAAAATCGTTTTAATGTCCATCAATTTGGCTTTATTGGAAGGATAATTTTATGCCATTAACGTTTAAATATGATTTCGGGCATGTGGCCGCTGCGGCTGGCTCGAATAAAGCCAATTCTACAGGTCCAATTTTCAACCACTTTTTCGAGCAGGGGCCATATGTTGGCAATAACGCCACGAATGTTGGCTTCCAAGTCTCCTAACGTTTCTGGTTTGTTGGCGTAGACGAGCGACTTCACATATCCCCAAAGAAAATAATCCAATGGTGTCAAATCACACGATCTTGGTGGCCAATTGACCGGTTAACCGAATTAATTGCTCTGATGGACGATTATGTCGACCATAAAATGGACGGAGCTTGCGGTAAACTTCGCGAACTGAACCATTATTTTCGAAATAAATTTGCACGATTTGCAAGCGTTGTTCTTTTGTCAACCTGTTCATGATGAAATGGCAAACCAAACTAAATATTAATCACTTGACAGCTGACAAAGTGGCCGCCAGTTAAAAAAGTGATGCCAACTTAAAGTTCTATACCTCAATAAAAAACACCCTATACAAACGATTTTATATCGATTACTGCGGTCAAGCAAATGGATAAAATTTAACAAATTGTCAGCTGCTGGCTTGTCATCGGCCCATGTACAAGAAGTTATGGGATATTTGACTGGTCGTAAAAGATCAATTTCATTTGATGAATTCCTGATGTCTGCTGCAATATCATCTAAGTTGCCCCGTCCAAGTTGTTTTCATATTTTCATTTCATATCATTTATTTATTAATATGTAATACATGTAGCCTTTTGGGCATTATAATTATGTTGAAAGATTAAAATATACAATATATTTACAAGTACTTAACAATATAGTAATTCAAAATATATTTTGTATTTAAATGTTCTTGTGCCTATGTAATCAATATCTATTTATGCATTTAAGTGCCAGGACAAAATGTTAAAAGTTAAAAGAAAATAAGTTCCTCAGGATGTATCGTTGGTCATTTCCAAAGTCTTTGAGACTACACAAACTGAAATGAAATAGCAAAAGAAGTCGGTCGGTGTTAGGAAATATTTAAATTTTTAATAAATTTTTAAATAAAATACTCTACTTTTTTTGTGGCAATTTGCAAATATTTGTGTTGAGAAACTGAAGTGAATAATTTCTTAATCAGTAATTTCAATTCTTATTGAAATTCACTACAGTTCAATTAAATTGTTTTACAAAATGAATTCTTCACTTTTCACTTAGTAGTATAGAACTTTCTTTGTATTTATTTCTTTTAAGGACTTTATTAATTCTTTTGTATCAAAACCAATAGAGTTTTTTCTTTCAGTTTATTTCTAACCTCTAGTTCTAGAGGTCCTACACGTGACCCAATTTCTTGAGAAGATTAGTGGTCATTTTGGCGAAATATGGAAGTGCACACGTGAACGAAAGAATATGAAACAATTTTTCACCATGCAGCTTTGTATTTGGCTAAAAATTGACTAGGTATCACTGACACCAAGTTAATTTTCTTTTTAAGTATTTTCCATTTTATAATTTTTTGTGGGCCTATAACTTTTTCCAGAAAGTCTCCCGGGAAATGACAGTTCCCATTATATATTCCTATTTATATCCTAAAGCGACAGAAGGTAAAGCTATGTGGGCACGAGGTCTCGTTTTTAAATTAGTAGCTAAACACTAAAGCCACTTTTTGATCTGTTTTTAAATAAAAATTTTTTTTGCTAAGCCAATAACTTTTTCCCGAAAGTCTCCTGGAAAATGATTGAACCCTTATTCGACGCATATTTTTGTCTGTTATCGATTGCAAGTAGCGTCATATGAGCACGCAATCTGATTTATGAGTTATGAGTAAAAAACTCAAACTGTATTTTTTTAAGTACAAAAAGAAGTTTGTTGGTCTATAATTTTTTTCAGAAAGTCTCACGAGATGTAAACCTTATAACAACCGACGCGTATTGTAATAAGCTATCTATTGAAGGTAGCGCCATGTGCGCACGAAGTCTAGTTTACGAGATATAAGCGAAAAAGTATTTGAAAAAGTGTCTAATTAACACATCGGATATATTTAACATGACTAAAATGTCAACAATGACAGTCAAATAATCTGATACTAGAGGTCTTTCGCTAATTACTCCTGTTTTTTAATTTATAATTTAGTAAAAAATTACTTTAAAAATATTGCATTAAAAAGCATAGTTTTTTTTCACCTTTTGTTTACATTTAGCACGTACGAAAATAGAAAAAACGTGCTTCGCTAAAAAGTTGATCAGTGCTGCCCAGTTGTTCCACACTATAAAATATTTTCTAATTTTTAATTTTTTTATTTGCTTATAACTTTTTCCAAAAAGTCTCCCGGGAAAATCTGGAACCCATTATCGACGCGTATTTTTATTCTTAATTGATTAACAATAATGTCATATAGGTACGAGATCTAGTTCATAAGTAATTAGTGAAAAAGTGAAGATGGCTTTTTGGCATGTTTTTAACAAAAAAAAATTTTGCTGGACCTATAACTTTTTCCAGAAAGTCTCCCGGAACTACGTAGTACCCATTATAGACGCGTATTTTTGTTCTTAATTTATTGAAGGTAGTGCGATATGCGCACGAGACCTAGATTTTGAGATATGAGCAAAAATCTAAATATGCTTTTTTGTTGCAAATTTTTAATAAAAAAAATGTTGCTGATTCTATAACTTTTTTCAGAAAGTCTCCCGGAATAAAAAATAACCCATTATATACGCGTATTTTTGTCCTTAATCTATTGAAGGTAGTGCGACATGCGCACGACATCTAGATTTTGAGATATGAGCAAAAAAAAAAAATTTGGTAAGCCAATAACTTTTTCCAGAAAGTCTCCCGGAAAGACATTTAATCGACGCGTATTTCAGTTTGCTATCGATTGCAGGTAGCGTCATATGCGCACGCGATCTAGTTTATGAGTTACAAGCAAAAAACTTGCGTCATATGAGCACGCAATCTGATTTATGAGTTATGAGTAAAAAACTCAAACTGTATTTTTTTAAGTACAAAAAGAAGTTTGTTGCTCTATAACTTTTTTCAGAAAGTCTCCCGAGATATAAACCTTATAACTACCGACGCGCATTGTAATAAGCTATTGATTGATGGTAGCGCCATATGCGCTCGAAGTCTAGTTTATGAGTTATTAGTGAAAAAATGTTGCAAAAGTGTCTAATGAAAACATCAGATATATTCAATGTCAGTAAAATGTCAACAATGACAGTTAAATAATCTGATACTAGAGGCTTTTCGCTATTAATTCCAATATCTAGATATATAATTTATTACAAAATTACTTTAAAAATAATGCAATGAAATTGGCAATATTTTTATCATTATTTGTTTACATTTTTCATCAATGTTGTCAGAACTGAAAAATGTTGCCGTTTTGCCCAGTTTGTTTTCTTCACTTGCGTCCGAAATGGTACTACGGATAGCAACTGGCAGCTAACAGCTGATAATTTCAGTTGCCATATTGGGAACCACAAATTTGTAGTTGCAGCATAGTTTTTAAAGCAAAAAACGGAAAAACTTAAAAGTAAGTGCAATACTATTATTATTATGGATTTCTTTGCATATTTAAAGAAAGTATACTTTAAAGCTATATAGCAAAACATTTACTCGCAGTAAATACGGTAATTCTAAAAAGCCGTCTAATAGATTCAACATTTTGTACTCCCTTCTCTTCATCAAAAATTAATTCCACTTAACTAATCCTTTTTATGATTAGTAATGTTTTAAGTACTTTTACTTATTAATTTTCTTTTTAGCACTTGTATTTTTTATATTTTGAATTTTTGTCTATATTATTTTCAGTTTTTTTTTTTTGCTTAAATTGCAAAATTTATAAAACTTTTTTATAATTCGCTTAATATTTCACGAATGGTCCTCCAAACTGAAAAATAATTTTTGGATTATTAATCTACCCAAAAATCTCTGTCAGTTGAGTAGAGGAACATTAAGTATTACATGGATGTTAAAAATCGTATATTTTTGGTTTAGCCCTCAAAAATGTTTTTGTTTAAATTTAAATAACTAATTCTTATGTACTTTTGGCCGCTGATTACAGAAATAGCTTTATTAGTTGTGGAGATATTGTGCATTATATAAAAAAATACTTTGATTTTTCTTTTCTCACGCCATCAAAAAAATTTGTTTTTTATATGACATTTGTCAATTTACAAGTCATTAATGCAATTATTACGTACGAGCATAAGAAATGTTGTATGGACCAGTTCAGAAATTTTTTGTTTTATTATATCGTAAATTGGAAATTTGCAGCTTTTACGAATTAAAATAAAACAGTTTTAACGAAAAATTTTAATTTTTTTAATGCAAAATTATTAGAATAATCACAACGTTTCAAAAAATGTAGGCTACATTTAAAAACAGCGAAGTCATATTATAAAAAATAACTTTTTGGGTGGCGTAAGAAACGAAAAATTTAAAGTATTTTTTTTTATATAATACACAATATCTCTAAAGAATCTAGAAATATAATAAAGCTAGTTTCGTAAACAACGGACGAAAACACATAAGGATTAGCTGTTTTAGGTTAAAAAATTATAATAAAAAAAAGTTTTAAGGACTTAACTAAAAACAAACGACTTTCAACATCCTTGCAATAACAGTAGGATATCCCGGTGTGCTCCTCAATGTGACTCTATTCAAATGAAATTTTTTTTGTGTAGTTTAATAATCCAGAAAGTGTTTTTCAGTTTGGAGGACCATTCGTGAAATATTAAGCAAATAAGAACGGGTCGGCCATTTAAAAGTTTAAATTTAAAAATGCAATAAAACAAAAACGGTTTGAAATTTTGCCAAATATATTTTTTGTTGTGAAGTACATTCACAACATTCATATGGCTGCCGTACAGCGTTACCATTGTAAAATTTCAAAAAGTGGCACAAAAGGGAATTAAAAAGAAGTGGCACCAAAAAGGGGATTTTAAGAAAAAAAAGGGGCAACCTTAAAAGCAAGAAAAATTAAAACAAATCTGCTTATTTTAAAATCATCAAGAATAAAAATCAGGTTTTGCATATTTGTCACAAAATGTAAAAATAATTCATATAATCTGTGGTTATCATAAAAAGTTTCTTGAATTTTCTTTTTTTTTAATGCTTTTTTGGCATTTATTCACCAAAAAACTAACTCATCTTATTTACTTTAGAGAAAATTTATTTTAACTTTTGATAAATATCTGAATATTGAATTCTCAAGAGACAGACACAAGACAATTCTGTATTTTTTTTTTACATTGCATTTTTAATTAACGGAAAAATATCGTTTTTAGAAATTTTTAATAGTTATTAAATGCCTATTTCATGAAACTGTATATCTGTGCTTTTGAATAGGTTCATCATTTGGAATCCAGTCTTTCAAATCCCTTTGCTACAAACTTAAAGTAGATGATACGGAATAAGAAGATTAAACTTTTAGTCTGTTAAAAAATAGATAGGATCCAGCTAAACCCCTCAATAATCAATTTCAATGTATTTTTATTAATTTTTCTTCTCTTCTTTAAAAACTCACATTAATTAAAATTCAACTAAAAATTTATCACAGAAGTACATATATAAAGAGTCCGCCATCTAACGTTTTTTTTCAACTAGTGCTTATTTCGTGAATGGTAACACTTAGCTCATGTCTGATTTGACAGATAATTAGTTTTATCCTTCCGCTGAAGGAATATGGTTGTGTATACGCTTGAACAACGCTGGGAAATATTGCGACATTACTTTTTTTTATTTTGCCAAAAAAATCACCTTTTCAGATGAAGCTCATTTTGATCTTGGCGGGTATGTAAACAAGCAAAATTGTCGCATTTGGGGCAAAACGAGTCACTGTTTGGTGCGGATTTTGGTCCAGAGGCATAATTGGGCCATTTTTTTTTCGAAAATGAGCAAGGAGTGGCCGTTACAGTTAATGGCGATCGTTATCGGGCCATGTTGGACGAATTTTTGTTCAAAAAAATTGAAGAGGAGGATATTGGCAACATTTAATTTCAACAGGACGGCGCTACGTGCAACACAGCCGAAGCTATAATCGATGTTTTGCGCCCTGTTTTTGAAGATCGCATTATCAGCCGCAGAGCTGATGTCGTTTGGCCACCTCGGAGCTGCGATTTGACACCGTTGGACTATTATTTGTGGGGTGACGTCAAAGATAAGTGTTACGCCGACAAGCCAGAGACAATTGACGCTTTAAAGGACAATATTCGTGAAGCCATTGGTGAAATACAGCTGCACACAATCGATAATGTGCTTAAAAATTCGACCGATCGTGTAGGCTACTGCATGGCCAGCCGAGGCAGCCATTTGAATGAAATTATTTTTCATTATTAACCGGAAGGATTGTACTTTCAAATAAAAAAAGAAATTTGAGAAAATATTCATTAGTTTTTTTAATAGCATTTTCAAAAAAAAAAAAGAAGTTATCTGGCCGGCCCTTTAGCTTTTATTTATGTATGTACAAATTCAAAAATTTACATTATGTTAACAAGTATATATAAATGTTTTATGTATGTATTTCGTTTTCTTAATATGGAAACGCCCCATCTCTAATATATCGAAATATGGAAAAAATCCGATTCGATAAAAATAATGATTTAGGTCGTTTCTACATTGAGGTAACAATTTGCACCTTTTAATTTGAACTTCTTTTTAAACTAATGAATAAAATAAGTTATTCTGTAATGGATATTCCCAAAAACTATGCTAAAATCCCTAAAATCCCAGGAGTTCCCCGGCACTTTCCCGGAAAATTACGGCGACACTGATAATCTAAAACATCCGCAGGGGCAGCACCATTATGCTATGTAGTTGTTACCAGTATTTGTAACCAGTATTCGTCAGTATTTTTTTATTTTCAAAAAGAAAAAGAAAATAATGCTAAAGGGCCACTCAGACTATTATACTTTGTATTTATACATGTAAAAAATTCAAATAATACGTGCAAGTGCGATATTGTGAATTTAAAATGTCATAACGAATGGTAAATAATACGATAAAAATCTGACATTCCATAATACTTGACCATTTTTTGAAAATTTTCTAAACGATAATACTTTTCATCTGATCAGAGTTGCATTATTAAAAAATCCAAACTAACAAGTCGCCTGTTTCGACGCCGATGCCGTGCCGTCGTTTATGGTATATGTCTTTATCTTAAACCCGATATAAATATTGAATATGCTTATCGTATTCAATAATTTTTCGTGTAAGACATGCCTGAAAGTTAACAAAACTATCGTATTTTCATTTTCTTTATTTTATTTATATCAAGTACTTTAACCGCCGTCTATTTTCAAAGGCCGGCACGACCACAGCTTGCTTGAAACTGCTCTGCCGCCGGAAGTAAACAATTAATGTAGGCATGTTAATCCTCCACAGCTGTTTGCTTTCTACTTGTTTTTTTAATGTAATATGAGGTGTGATGGTGTGAACACAAAATATAACTTTACGTTAGATTTTTTGACAGTCGAAGCAAATGTCTTTAGATTTTTTTCTCGTAAAGTGTGATGAAAGTCTTTATACATGTATAATAGTCTGATTGGCCCTTAACTGATAGAAAATTTCATTGAAACAAAAAAAGTTAAGTACAAAAATCTACCAACGCATATTTTGTGAGTTACCAAAGGATTTGCGAAATATCGAAATGCAAAAAATTTTTTTATATAAAAACAAGAGACCTTAAGCTTAATAAAAAAAGAGAATTTCATAATTAAAAAGAGGTCAACAAATTAAAAGAATTAATTTAATTATTTTTTTTTTAATACAAAAGTTGTATTAAAAAATAGTTTTTTTCTAAAGCACATAAAATTTTTGTTCCATAAAAATACAATTTTCGTAAAAGTAACATACTGCTAATAAGAAAATGTACTTTTAATATCATAAAAAATAGGTTTTACAATGAAGCCAACATCAAAAGATAATTTTTTTAGTCTCAAAAAACTAAAAACAACTTTTTTTCTATGACAATCTAAAAGATATAGCAAAATTTTTATGACAGCGCCATCTAGCGTGAGTTTTAGGTAAAAATAAATATCAAAAATTAATTCCTCGGACTCGAAAACAGAGAGAAACAAAAATTTCACAGGATAATAAAAATAAATATCCAAAATCACCAACTTCAATTGGGTGAAAAAAATCTAACACTAAACTAAAAAAAGCCTTGAGGGTTTTTTATGGAAAACGTCAACTTTCCTTTACCTTTGGTTTTATCCCATTTCGATTCAGAAAGTTCGATTTTGCGTCACAAAAAATATAGAGCCGTAGATTGAAAATTTCAATACCAGGGTGTATGGTAGCAGATCTATATTTTCAAACTTAAATAAAAAACGTAATAATGAACACAAGGTTTCATTAAGAGCATTGGACAATAGAATGGAAATGCGGATTTTATTTTTTAAAGAGTATGTCATCCAGATATCTTCCGTCGAGTTGAACACACTGTTCAAAATGGAGCCTTGTGTTCTGCGCCACACGGTGCAGTTAACGTATTTCAATTGAGCTGATTTCTTTGAGGTAGCCCCATATAAACATCCATAGGAGTTAGATCGGGCGACCTCGGTGGCCATGGGCTGTCCCCAAAGCGACTGATCAGTTTTTGGGGGAAATTTTCCCGAAGCAAATTCATCCAAGGTCTGGCTGTGTGTGCAGTCGCCCCATCCTGTTGAAACCATGTGTGTGAAGACTACGATGCATGAGCTCGCAGGCAAAAAGAATTCCGTTGTCATGAGTCGATAATTTTCACCGTTGACATTCGTCACCTGGTCTCGAGAATTTTCGAAAAAAAATGGTCCAATTATCTCATGCGTGGATACGGCACACCAAACAGTTACCCTGGGGCAATGCAATGGTTTTTGATGTTTCAATCGAGGGTTGCGGCTTCTTGGAGACCAGTAACGGCAGTTTTGCTTGTTGACGTGGCCGTTTAAGTGAAAATGAGCATCGTCGCTCAAAAAAATAGGATTTACAGTGCGAAACGCTTCAACATCGTTTCCCAAAAACTTTTACGTAAATCAGTCACTTTCTTTCACGAACGAATTAAATTTACACTCGGTCCATCACGTATTCGCCGATTACCGAACTTTGAACAAAATTGTCGACGAGCAATTACGTAAGAATCACTACTCTTAGAAAATGTCTTCACAGCGAACTCGCGATGCTCAGTCGACCACTGCAACATCGTGACTAACAAATCCGCACAATCGATAATTTCAACGTCGAAAAGATTTTTCCTTTTGAAAAAAATAAAGCATAACCGAAGAAGAAGTGAACATAGGGGCAGTAACTAGAGCGAAAGCCAGATATCTACAAGAAAAACCGTGTAAGAGAAACGAAGGGCTATCCGATGAATTAGATGCGAACGAAGATACAGAACATGCAGATAGCGCAGAGTATTTGACTAATAAGGAAGATATTAAAATTGTAATAAGGGCATTCTATGATACACCTTTGGGAGTACACCAAGGGTCACTAAAAACATACCACCGCATTAGGAATCAGTACAAGTGGTATGGCAGGCTCGCGAAAATTCAAAATTCGTGATACTTTTTGAACAAACCTCGTATGTAGTTCTTTTGTATTAAATTTCTTAAAGTGACTACTTGTGCATTCGAAATTAATGCAGTTTTTTTTCAGAAATTATCTTATAATACATATTAAACATACAGATGTTCGTATGTACATATAAATTTATTTCCTTTTTCGATATCAATACCAATTTTTTTCTTTTTCTGTACTCATGGAGTTCATTAAGATTTAATTAAGTTAGTTGTTCGCGATTGATTTTGAAGTGTTCAACACTGGGCATTCATTACACAATGATTAACAGCCTTATTTATAAAAATTATTAAGGCTTTCTAATACTGTGTTCATACGCCTTAATTGCTCAATTAGGGCATTTTATGCAATTAACGCCTTAATTGAGCACAATTTCCCATACAATAAGTCAATTATTGTATCACTAATTGCGTAAAACTCGAAATACAACTCTGGTCACAAGTATGTTTATAATAAGCAAAATTTTGTATACAAATCTGTTTTAAAAAACACTTTATAAAGCCCCAATAATTTTTATAAATAAGGCTGTTAATATTTAAAGAAATCGCTGACAACTATGTATATAACTTGCATCTTAATGAACTGAATGCTTCTAGTTTCTGTTTAAATTAAAATATTTGTATAGGGATTTTCGTAGCGACCTGAGTATAAATATGTACATGTATATGAATTTCCTTTTACCTTGTTTTTGTTAAATTATTTGTTTCTATACTTTTATTGTTTATATTGAGTTTTTTATGGGTTTTATTGAATATTTTGTTTTTATTGAACTGTAACATTTGTAAGCAAAAAGTATCGATATATCGAAATATCGATGTTTTGAAAAAATATATATCGATACTGTTCAAAAATATCGATAAATTTTTTTCATTTGCCCATCTCTAATGCCTACTACTACTACTTCTAGGTGTTACCTTCTCTAGAAAAAGAATAATGATAGAGAACACGGGTGGTGAAGGAAGAGATAGAGGAAAGCTTCGTTCCTTTACGACTCTGTTGTTGCACGTTTTTTTATTTTTATACCCAAACTTTTCTTTTGAATCTTCGCATATACCAAGGAATTTGAAATGACCCATCTTTAAATTTTCCAATGTGGGGTGGAGCTACCCCAGAAACGAACAATTTCATGAATTTGAATCTGACGCAGTTACCATGAATAGAAGCTTTAAATTTAAGAAGTTGTATAACAGAAAATTAAAAAAAGGGGTCATAAATGTGAAAAAGGCCCAGTTTGTCCACAAGTTCGGACATCGAAAGTATTGAGAGATAAAAACCTTAGAGTTGTACCGCTTATGAACGAGCTAGTTCAATTGAACGATTAACTTTACTGAGCTACATGGTTTTTCAATGGGTTTTAAAACCCGGTTTTTCACAATACCGTTGTCGGTTTTTCCAAAGTGTTGATTTTTCGAATGTCGAATAGTCCGGTTTTTTTTATAATTAAAAAACCGACTCAATCGAATACTTCTCGATTTGTAGATTTTGCAATAATTTTAGTTTTCACTATATTAAAACTTAGACGAACGTTTTCTGTTGATTTTCCTAAGTATTTTTTTAGTGTAAAAGTTCTAGGCGTTTTTATTGGGTATGGCAACACTTACTACAACATGAAATTAAAGCGATTTTATGAGGTGGTAGCAGAGGCGAATTAAGTGTAATGGATGTCTATAAAGTGTACAGATGTTCTGACGTGGCAAAAAACTGTCGATACTGTACAAATGACGCACGTATGTAATATAAAAACAAGCATATTTATATCTTATATTGTTCAAGAAGACTGTGTTGCAAAAGAAATTTATGTTGACTTCAGTAAATGGATTATGGAAAACAAACCCATCTTGATAACTTTAAGTTGTGACTGTTTATGATTTAGTGTGTGATATGTACTTTACATACATTATATGAAGTTATTTTTTATGTTTTACCTTTAATTTTTATATTATTTTATAGTATTTACATGAATTGTTAACTCTTTGTTTTAATAAAGCAATTTATAATCAAAACTTGTATAATAATTTTCCGGTTGACCGGTTTTTCCTGAATTTTAAAAATCGAAACAGGGCTTTTAATAATTTCAAATATTCGAACTATTCGAAAACCAACGCTTTTAGGTCAGTTCTGTTTTCCTAAAATTTTTTATATCTCACACAAGTACATCAAGGAAAGTAATTAATATCTTATGATAATATTAAAATATCTGAAGTTCTACTTAATTTTCATTCTGAAAATTTAAAATACTTAGGTATGTACTACTATATTTCCACTCATTAAAACTATTTTATTTATTTTTTATACTCCATTTGCCTTGTTTTGTAATTTCTGACGATACACACACACGGTATAAATCTGTCACTTTTTATGCTTGTGTTTAGCTTTTTCTTTCCTTTGATCAAATAGTTCATTACCAGCTTGACCATTTTAGCATTTTTGCAGTTAAATTTTGGTGATTTAGCTGCAAAATTTTCGATTTGCCAGTTAGCATTTTCATTAGCATTTTTTTATTTTTCATGTCTAATAATGTGAGTGTGGAGTTTATGAAAATTTTCAAAAGACAATAACAATTCATCACACCAGGGTTGTAATTTTTCGTAGATCGCACGACTTTGTATGATAGTGTATCATGGCCTTTAGACCTACAAATATTGTAATACAAGTAAAGAGGGTGGCGTTGGCTGAAGTAGTTAGCACGTTGACTACGACAACGAAGGTCTTTGGGTTCGAGCCCGGTATCAGACAGTCATCAAATAATACGCATCATTCCACACCATTATAGAGATTTTCCAACAGAATCTTTCAGAAAACTAATTTTGTTTAAATATTTAAGATTTAAGCGATTTTCTTCTTTAGTTTTGATAAAACTTGACTTGAAAAAATAACATTTTACTTTTCGTAGATGTTGAGGAAATGCCAACATTAGAGTCCTGTTTTTTTTTCAAAATTCTTACAGCTACTAGTTTTTTCGGTTAATTTTGTTAGGACATTTCTTGCATTACTACCCATACTTCTTTCTGTTGGCAGGTCATAATCTGACCCATACCGGCAGAGCTCAGCGATGAACATTGTAGGTATAAAAAATTGAATTCGTCTCTCATTAAATCTAATCCTTAAATAAATAGTTGGCAACAGCTTTTTTGAAATATTAAACAAGAACTTAATAATTCCGTCTAGTTCAATTACAGTAGCAGAGTTTTTCCTAAGATCTTTTATAGCCACGTCCAAAGACTTCTTTGTTTGTATGAAAAATAATTTCTAAACATATACCTTTGGTATATGAGACGAAAAAAATAATTGAACACACATAAAATACGTTATAATACTACAAAATATGAAAAAAAATTTACGTCGGTTAATCGACTGAAATTAACCGGTTTAACCGTTAAAAAAGCCAAATGTTAAATTAACCGATCAATTAATCGGGTAGTAATTAACCGGTTAACCGATTAACGGTTAACCGAATGAATAACCTAATTTATATATAATCGTATATATATTACTTGTATTAGTAAACAATGAACTTTATTCGTTCATCAATTTTTTGTATAGCAGTATAACAATAAAACAATAACAATAAAAGTATTTAAAAGACGAAAAAAAATTAAACTAATTTTAAAATTCAGGGTATTCACGAATAAAATTCCGCGTGAAATTTCTCCCTTTTCTAATTAGAATTTTTTGTTTTCCCTATTACTTGCTATTATTTAGAATTGTTCCCAGGGAAAAATTTCACGCGGAATTTTATCAATGATTGCCGTGATTAAAATGGATGCAAAATCGAATAAAGCTGCTTGTTTTGTAAAGACTTTTGTTTGATAAAAGCTTCGACTTATTATGTTTTTATATGCGACTCTCAATAACATATTAAGAGCCTTACTATATAAACATTTGATGTTATTTTTACCTTTTTTTTAAATTTTGGTTTGAAGTCTACTGATGAGTCCCTTAAGCAGGATCGAAAGCAAGCAAAACTTCCTCATATATTTTAACGATAATTTCAATAACTATTCTGTTCACGAATATTTATTTGATGATGTTTTTATTATGTAATAATTGATAATATATACATAATGTTTATGACTAAGAATTTTAACGCCCTGGCCAACGATGTCGACCAGAAAGTTTCTTTCGCTTACTTATATTGAAAACAAAAACAAAATAAGAGAATTTGTTTTTGTTTTCAATGTAAGTAAGCGAAAGAAACTTTCTTGTCGACATAGTGGGCCAAGCCGTAAATCTTATTTTTTCATATTAATTGTGTAACAATGTACAAAGAACATAATTTTACTTAAATATATGTATGCATGTATTCATGCATGTGATATTTAATTTAACGATTACTTAAAAATAACAAATTAGCTTCAAAACTTTTGAGCTATGCCTGGTGTGATGAAAACATGTAAAGACTGAAAGGCTGTTTTTCGAAAATGAATAAATGTATATGAGCTTAAAAATAACGAACGAAAACATGTGTACGTTATTGTAACATGTGAGTGACAAAAAAGAGATATCAGTTTTTCTATGTGTTTTTGATTATACGAAAAAAGCTTTATTTACGTCAAATTGGAATGGATAAAAGCTTTAAATTTTTCTTATAAGCACCAATTTTTGAACGTTATTATAGCTATTGCTATTTATTGCGCGATAGAAGAGTTAGGACGTAATTTTCGTAACAAAAATAATCGACACTATTAAAGTTATAAATTCATTTTTGTTTTGATTTCTTTGCACTTAAAAGCAGAAACAATTTGTTTGATTTTGTTTTGTTTCGTTCTTTGAAGTGAGTGAAACAAAGAGAAAACAAAATCAATGAGAACGATTGCCCAATTTCTTTTTGTTTTGCTTTTGCACAAAGAACACAGTCGATTTGCTGTAAGCCGGCTAACAGTCGCCACCGGCCACAAACAATACATTAATTTAATCGTACGCCGCTAGAAAAGAATATAATGGGAAATAAATGGAACGTTTGAAATATTTCCAGAGAATTTGACATCATCATATAATACAATTTTATTGCATTGTTATTTCACACATGAAATTAATTTTTTATATCTAAGCACAAAAGCTACAACCGGGTGTTTTAAAACACCTCTCTTATTTTTATTTTTTTGTTTATAAACGAAACAAAAGCGAGAAAAAGCTTATGTTTTCCAAGAACTGTCTGTGACTTAATATTATTGTTTTGTTTTTTATATACTTTTTACACTCAATAAATAATTCGTTATTGTTTGAGAAATTTAGTTTCGTTCATAGGAAGTAAAAATTTGTAAGGCAATATGTGCAGAAATCGCAAAAATAAAAAATTTTAAAGAAAATATTTGCTTAAAAACAAGTATTAAATTTTAGCATTATTTTTTAGCACTTTAACAATTTTTGTAAAATTTTTTTAAGCTTTTTTTCGAATTCAATTTAGTTGCAAAAATTTTTAGGATCTGATGACAATGTTCATTACAAATCAACTGAGCTAACTGAATGAAATACTTCAGTAAAGTGAGCTGAGCTGAAAAGAGCGGTATCTAAAAAGAGCTGATAAGCACAACTCTACAAAACTTCTACCATTTTCCTGCTTGGTAGGATACCACTCCCTACAATTTCATTTGCGTTTTAGTTTGTCATTGCCAGGGTGCAATCTCATTTCCAGGCTACCTGGCAGTTGCCTAGTTAAGTTAAATAACAAAAACAAACAATGACATGAGGTACGAGGATAACAATTTGAAACTTACTGGTTATCAATATTGCCACATATGTCTTTGTTGGTATCTGGACCCTTTGTTCCACTGCAAGGTTTTATGAGTGGTAAATTTGCTTTAATAACTGGACCAGTGAAAGAGGTTGCCGCATATTTGATATCTAAATGAAATACAATAAAATATATTTTATTATATAAAGCTAGTTAAATTTAAATTATATTTTTATGTGATACATAGTTACTGCCTTATTCATAAAAAATATTTCAGGTTTATTAAGCGCTTATTTGATGTAATAAACCTAAAATATTTTTTATGAATTAGACCGTTATTATTTAATTGAACTAAAATAAATAATAATCAAGGATAATTTCTTAATCGGGATCAAGTTCAGTATTTTCAATTCTTATTACAGAACGAAATATTTTTATTGCATAATGTGATTTCATAAAGACAATAAAAGTTAAATTGGAATTTGGCTTCTGAAAGTAAAAAAAAATTGCGAAAAAGCAATAGCAGTGCGAATATATCGAAGTGAACAAACATGGATATGGAAATAATTAAATAGGCGCCAATACCATTTTTAATTTTGTCATTTCTGAGTTTTGGAAAGATGTTTTTCAAATGTAGTTCATAATTATCAATTCGCAGCAAAAATTACTGCTTCCCAAAAGCGTTTTCGGAAGGGAGACAAAGGGTAGTGTGAATAAAAAATAAGTATTTGATTTTTGCTTAAAAATTTGTTTTAAAACCTCAAACACGTATGCATGTGTTTTTTTGTTCTCTTAAACAAATTTTTAAGTAAAAAGCAAATACTTTTTTTATTCACATTACCCAATATTAAGGAATGACTTGCTGTTGCGCATGAATAAGGCATTTTTTTTTGCTCGAGATGAGCCAGCTGGAAGCAAAACATTCAACTTCCAAAAAACAATGAATTTTTTGCCTTACTAAAGTGCTTCAGAGAAGTAATTATATACAGTTTTTGTGTACACAGCAGAGAAAGCCAATCGATACAAAAAATTTTTAGATTCTCCAGCACATTCTCCAGCGTATACCCCTGCGCATTTTATTTCATACTTGTATATATCGATGTGCATTCTTCGTTACATTCCGCATATCTACGCATAACTATCGACATACCCATGACTTGCAACGCATTCGGATTTTTAAATATTTTTTGATAAGTGTTGCCAGAAATATAGTTTGTAGTTGTTGAAGTACTAAAATTTTTATTCAAAATTTTGTAAAACAAAATTCAATAAAGCTGTTTTACCCACACACACACTCTTCACAGTCTTTAAACCTAAGCCCTATTAAATATTTAAAAGATTAATTTGACCGCGTGTGTGAAAACACGCTCCATTTTAACTGTTTGAAAGTCTTTTCAGATTTTGCTTTTGGTCAGTTTTATTTTGCTTTCTTTTTGAACTATTGAAAAGCAAAATCAAAACTACAGTTTTTACATGAATGGGGTCTTCCCAACAGCGTCAAGCCGATGTGCTTCGACACTAAAGCATCCAACACGGGAAGACTCAAAGAAGCATGCGTCATATTGCAGCAAATGTTATGAAGGGAATTGTTATACCTAGCTTGCCGTCACTATATCATGGAAATTCTGGACATCATCCAGACATTTTTAAGATTCCTCACTGCGTGGCCCAAGATAGACAAAGGAAGATACGATGCAGGTATAAGTGACAATCTAAAACAAAAACAGCTGACTCCAGAAGTAATTACAAATGTTACTGCTGATTTCGAGACCAAATTAACTGAGAGCCATCCCAGGTATGACTACAAGGAGCTATTGGCAATGTTGTGGGTTTTAGAACTGCAGGAGCCATTCATCACACTAGGTGTATGGCAAAGGCTATTTACTGCTTAAAAATTTTAATTTTTCGTCGTTAATTTAAGATGTTCAAAGAAGAAGAAAGTTCTGTGCGTGCCATTTCTGTTTTCCCAGTTAAAATTTATTGTAAAGTTTGGTTCAATGCTCCAAAAGCCCATCCTACACCAAAGGAAGATTTAGGTATTTTGCATAGTCTGTTAGACTATAAAAAATGTGACAAGGACATTGCAGAAATAGCCCTGACCAAATTTTCGAACCATTTGTGGTATTTGAATGGAAAGTTGGTGGGATTATCGTTTTTTGATCCCACCATTACAGACGATGAAAAGTTGTTAATAGCTAATAAATTGCTCAGTAGCACAGATGAATCATCAGAGAACGCTATGGTTGTAAATCCTAAGGTTACGAAAGAAAAACTAAGAGGTAGTTGATTGAGGATTTGTAAATTTACTTACCAAAGAAACATTCTTTGACCGATTTAATATAAAAACAGAATTTCCTAAGACAACATCCAAGCACTTGGCCTAGAAATAATGACTTCCAAGAAGGATTGAAAATTGTGAAAACATTAAAAGTAGTTAATGATATGGATATCTTACTTTAACAACCTTCTGACAAGAGATGAAGATCAAAAGCAATATGTCCTGGAAGTTGTAAGCAAATACCGAACATTATAACCTGACGTTTCAAAGAACTTCTCGCGAGTTACAGAAACGAGGCATTGATTTTTATATTTTAAAATAAAAAATATGATTAGACTTATCAGCATTACTTCTCTTTTAATTATATTTCTACTTAAAACTAAAAATATACAAAAAAGGCAAAATTTATCACTTAATAACAAAACATACGAAGTATGCTCCTTTTGGGGCTAAAGGCTGTTGTAACTCGGCTTGACTTAAAATAACAAAAAATATGTCTATAAAATAAATTTTGAAGAACAAAATTAACTTTCTTTTGAGATATTAAGCGTATTTCTATTATTTACCGTTCTGTAGTTATGGCTCCATATGTCAGCTTATTGGCCAAAAATTTGGATTTTTTCAAACTTTGAGCGACGAACGCCTCGGGGTAACGTCGCTTAAACGAGCTCAAATTTCGGCTTTCTCAATATCTGGAAAGGGAAATCGTTTTGTGGGGTCCAGATGAACAAGATTTCGAAAAAAATTGTCCCCTCTATGAGATCCGGTCACTCTAATGACTAGCCTGATGGAAGAAATGCTGCAAATGCTTTTCGAAGCAATAAAAGAATAAAGCGCATCATAATTCGCTTTAAGCAGTTTAGAAGCAGTGAACATATATAAAGCAAACTATAGAAAAAAAGTGATTTAACAGCGCCACAACAGTGCAGGTTTTAAAGCCAGAAATTTTGCTAATGTAATCTCGAAAAGCGCTTTTTAAATAAGTAAATACGTTTATATTATTAATGTTTTAAAGAGCGCTTGAAATAACTGCTATATTTGCTTGTTTTATTATATTAAAAAAAAGCGCTTCTGTGAGCAAAAATTGTAATACTCCAAACCGGGAGCTCGCCATACAAAATTCAGCGGCGATATCAGCAGGATTTGTCAGCTCTACTTTTACTCTCTCATAGTAAAAACCTGCTTTATTTGAAGCAATTTTTTTTACTGGGAAGTATGTTTCTGGAACGCAAACGACATTCGCCAACATAAAAATTAACTTGAGCACTTGAGGAAAAAATATTGATATAATGCTGGTCTCTGACACTGATTTGACTTGGAGAATTCTTTTTAAAATTAATGGTTACACCTTATATGATTCTAAGGACCCGTGAGGAAGAGCATGCGGTGCATCGGCAGTTTTAAATATGTCGACCACATTAACGATGGTACGTTATGATTGGTCATACCTAACCTGACCAGACATTCCTCTTTAGGCGGTATTATCCCGCTTTTCATAGGTCGACCCTTTTTAAAGTTTTGAAATTTTCAATCTCATTCGATTTTTATTGAAATGTAACTGATAAAAATTTATTCAAAACAAAGAGTAGTTATCGCTTAACTAGCCAAAACTATAATCGGCAGAATCAGCAGAATTTCAAATTTAATATTGCCAGATGTACAAAGTTTATGCATCTGAAATTGGTCTTATTATGAGAAAGTTCTTTCTATGGGCAATATTGCACACTGTTGATGTATATAATTAAATATATGCAGCCAAAATCACTGCATATACTCGATTTTAATATTTCTTAACAATTTCTATGGACAAATGCATTGAATCTGGCAACGCATTGACAACCTCGTGAATTTACAATTTTTCGTCTGACGATTTTGTCAGACAAATTTATTGTCATATAACCGCTTGGCAATAAATTTTACCTTGAGGTGAAAACGTTTGATTGTCAGCACATTGCGAGATCTGACAATGTTGTAAGATCTGACAATCCTCTGTACATAAATTTTAAAGTTTACAACTCTTTACACAAACCTTGTGCATTAACAGAGCTCTGTTAAAGTGTTAACAAAGTTTTCAACTTGACATTTTCTGAGGGAGGACAATATTGAACATATATTAATGGCCAAGAAGTCCTCAAAGAACATACATACTCAGAATTTCGTGAAGTTCGAGTTTTCAGGAGTTCTTCGAAAAACTTAGAATTTGCCCTACTATATTAAGATTATCTAATGTTAGAAACTATGAAAACTGTGTACATACGAAATTTTGTATGTGCATATTACACATTCCGTTTCCTAAAATATGGTAATTTTTAAACCCCGCTTTTTGGTGGTATTTCCTTCAAAATATTGGTTTTTATCGATCATGTCCTGCATTTCGTAAAAAACCATCTGGTCACGTTAGTCGTGTCACACTCGTGTAAAGCCAGTGTGTGATCTTAAGATTTAATCCTCATTTGGATCGAACAGCTATTCTGCTAAAGGTCCAAACGCGTTAAGCTTTAATTGCTCTGTTTTCTATAAGGCATTTCTAGGATAAGCACCAATCAAGTATCACTTTGACCTTTTTGGTAATTCGTATTGCTTTGTGTTGAAATACGAAAGATTCTGCTGGATTTTTCATACATATTTCTTCCATGACCTCCCCCTCTAGCCCAATAAATAATATAGGGCGGTGTCGCCTTATTAAAATCGCCACGTCGTGTTCATAACAGACGGGCTTGAATCCTTATTCGGATAGAATTGTTATTAGGCTCTGTATGGTGGTAACCCACAATAAAGGAGATAATATACTTTTTTGTGACATTCCGCGGCATAAAATTTTTGAGCAAAACGTATGTATATATGAAATTTAAAAAAAAATTTAAATTTTTGTATTTTTTTTTTTAATTATTATAGATAAACAAGCTGATACGAAGAGAATACGCCTTCAATTATATTCATGGATGTAATTGATTCATAATAAATATGTATGTATCTAATATTTTTATAGAAAAACCAATATTGGTTTTGCAACAGCCCTCGGACCCCAGCGGTTGCACAATCCGCACTGTATGTACTATGTATTTATAATTAACAATTATTTTTATTTTGGAAATTCTACGCAATATGTATATAGATATGGCTAATGAACAATATCTGTATTTACCAGTGTTTTCCTTGATAGTTTGAAATTGTGATACATCATTGACATATTCTTCAGGAATTGCAGCTTTAGGAGATCTAGAACTGAAATAAATTAAAGTTATACAATTAACAATAATATTATCAACAATATCATCGAGCCCTATTTTCGATTTAATTGTAAGGGACATGTAGTAAAAAAATATGCTTTGTTATTAAAACTAAAATTTTATGGGCCTACTCATTGCTTATAATTATCAAAATGCCAAAATTGTTGATCACTTTTAAGATACTGTAGCTCGTTTCTGTATTTCTCGCATCGTAAAATTTCTCACATGAAAAGTGAAACACAAAATTCCATCGTTTCTTGATTTGTGAGAAAAAAAGTGTTTCTGTACTTGAATGCGAAAACAGACAACACTGATTCTGTTTTCACTGAAATATTTCCAGTAATCGTGTGTCAAATTAAAACAAAATGTCACAAAACTATTATTTCAATAACAAAAAAAAATAATTTCCAAGAAAAATAAAATAAAATAATGAACAAGAATATAAAATGAATGTAAAATGCTTGAAATAAGTTTTTTATATTAACTGTATCTACTATAAATAAGAAAATTACACAACAAAAAACTAAAAAAATATAAACATATCGACTTGTTAATAATATTTTAGTTCAACAATTCGTTGCATATCCTTTCAACTAGTTTATTTTTCATATTTTTAAACACAAATTCAAAAATTCATACCGCTCATTTACTTCAATAGTGTCATAACTCAAAAAATTAGTTTTTTGCGTTAATAATGCAGAATAATGCGGCATTTCGTATTTTATCTTGTGTAAAAATTTCATATAAAAAGATTTTACCATCACCTCCTGAGAGAAGAATATTTTTGCATGTCTTCATTGAGTTGTTTGCAAATTGAAAACTTAAAACGCGTTTTCTGCAAAACTGGTTTTTTTGAGTTGTGGCACTATTGAAGTAAATGAGCGATATGGTTTTGTATAAATTTGGTTGTTCTCGCATCAATTTAAAAAGCGAGTTGCTTTGACATTTGCTGCGAGAAACTGTTCACAAAATAGTATTACAGAAACACTTTTTCTCACATCCTTCCAATAATTGCTGGAAATTTATTTAAATGACAGATAGTTCTCGCAAAGTATAGTTACAGAAACACTTATTTGAGAAAAGCCATTTTGTGTTTCAATTTACACTGTTTTTGTTACGATTCCCTCGTTTCATGCGGGAAATTTTACGATGCGGGAAATACAGAAACGAGCTAAAAATTTTATCGTAAGCCATAATTTACGTATATAAAACATGTTTGAATATTATAAAAAAAAACCTTCTCCTGAAAACTTTAATTTTTGTCCCTTACGATTAAATTGAAAATAAGGCTCGATATTAATTTGTTTTTTTTTACACATTATTAAAATTTATAATGTATTTTGTTGTTGCAAACTGATAAATAAAAAAACATTATGAATTTTAAGATTAAATCGCAAGAGGTTCAAAGGAATAGTTGCATTATACATAACCTGATCAGACATCCCGCTTAAGCGGGATTATCCCTCTTCTCACAGGTCGATCCCCGCTTTAAACTTCTATCCCGCTTTTCAGAGTTTTGAAATTTTCAATATCTTATTAGATTTTTATTAAAATGCAACTGATAAAAATTAATTTCAAATATTTTTTAAGTGTAGTTAATGCTTAACTGCCCAAAACCCCTTGTATTTCGCTACACCCCATATACGTTTTGAGATGAAAAGAAACAAATTTATGTTAGAAGTGTCACTATTTTGTAGAATACATTTCTCATTATTAACATAAATAGTCATGAAAACTTGCAAAATTCGCACTTCGGCAGAATCTGGTACAAACACCAGATACCAAGATATTAAAAAATTAATATTTAATTTATTTAGAGCCATTTCACACTATACTTATATGCACGCTTAATGCTGAGAGTACGAAAAAGTAAAAGAGAAATGTCATAAATCCCTTCGAATTTTCATTTTGTGCCTTTTATTTTACCCCGCGAGCTTCTCACCCCCTCTCACCAATAAACTAAAAAGCCTGCCTGCACAGGCAAGCAGAAAAAGCAGATTCCATTTTATAATACGTTTCTCGTTCTGGGCGTTACTGCTTACGAAAAAATTTAACATTTTTACTGTTTTCGCTTCCAGGTAGAGATGGACACGTGTCGTGTTTTTTTGCATGACACGAACACGCACGACTCAACACGAAGTGTTCGTGACAGAAAATCTGATTTCGTGCGTGTTCGGGTCGTATCGTGTTGAGAAAAATTGACACGATAAACACGTAAGGATTTTTGGTGTTAAAATATGTATGCATGAATTTCCAGTAAAGAAAAAATTTAATACTTTGTATCGTCAAACACGTAAAACCCTCAAATTTGTTGATAGTGTAAGGGTCTCTTAAGCTTAAAGTTCTGAAATTAAACAAAAATATGTATCTATTTGAATATAAAAAATGCCTTTTTTGCTATTCAATTCGTGCGTGTTGTGTAGTTTCATGTTTTGAAAAAATTTCGCTTGCGTGTTTCGTACGTGTTGCACATCTTGGCATTCGTGTTCGTGTCGTGTCCTGTTGGAAAAATTCAACACCCGCCCATTTCTACTTCCAAGATATCTTGAAATAAATATTGTTTCTATAATTGAAGCACCATGCCAAATCACTTGCCCATTGCTTCTTTGGAAAAATCAGAGCCATCGTACACTGGTATTACTTTTGAAGACAAACGAAAATTTGTACTTGGAAAGAGGCACCACGCCTAAGTTTTCAATTCTGAAATAGTTTCCAGAGACAATGTTCATTATCAGATCCAGATATCTCGAAGTAAATATTTTTTCTTTATGGTAGGTTAAACACCCACATGTCCAATTCGACAGACATGGCACATAATAAAAATCATTACTTGCACAAAATTTCACCTTTCTTGATGCAGTAGATGCAAAGATATTCCAAAATAAAATTTTTTTATGGGAGGTGCCCCGCCGACCTTTTTCTTAAAACTTATAAGGACAATTGAACAACTCCTAAGAAATATTAGGTGTTTTACCATTTTAGTTCCCAAGATTTTTTTTTTACACTTATATTTATTTATTGTATCTTCAATACTGAACTAACAATAAGTATTCAAATCTTAAATCTAGATATAATAATTAGGCACAACCAGTGTCTGACATAAACTTAGTGGTAGTAATTAATAATACATAAATGCCGTATTAAGCACAAAAATATTTTCAAGAAGTTTTGTCTGGAGTGTTGGCTTTTAGGGCCCTAGTGTCCCTCTTTTTTAAGCGGATGTGTCCAGTAAAGTTCAAGATATTACGATCAAGTGGATTAGGATGTGACTCGAGTTTTGTTAAATATTTGTCTGCGTATTTTGCAATTTCAGCAGTCACAAGTGGTATATTTAGATCACACAGAGAAAAAACTGCCTAATAGAATCAAGAAGATTTTCTCTATGAAACGTTTTTAGGCTAAGTGGTATATCAGCAGAAAGAAGCGAAGATTTTTTCTAGAGATTATTATTTTTATGTGGTAAGTCTTATTAATTTTATCAAGAAGAAATTACATAAAATCAAGAAGAAATCTTGTTATTCGCAATTTTTTTACCCAATTTCCGTTATTTTTAGCACCAAAAAAAAAACAATCCATAGAGAAAAACTTTTTGATTCTATTAGGTTTTCTTATAAATTGTATAATATAGGGATTTCTTATTGATTTCATTAGGTTGCCTTATTAATTTTTTCAAAAAGGTTTTCCTTATTGATTTCATTATTGATTTTTTCAAAAAGGTTTATTCATACATATATCGTATAGAATTTAAATGAGAATACATAAGTACAAAGAATAAGGACATAAAATTTTTTTTTTATTTTTTATTAGGTCGCCTATTAAATACAAGAAAACCTTTTTTAAAAAATCAATAAGATAACCTAATAAAAATTACAATATTTCTTCTTAATTTTTTAAAAAAGGTTTTCCTTATTAATTAATAAGATTTCCTTATTGAAAAAAAAACCATAGAGATATCTTATTAATTTTGTTCTATTTTATGAGGTATTTATCAGGCACAGTTTCCTCTGTGCACGATGTAAATTAAAATTTTTGACCATGGAGCCGATGCCATTAGCTTTAAAATTTTGTTTTGCATTCGTTGGATTCTCTCTACACTGAAAGCTAAAGCAGTGCCCCATAGCTAAATTTTGTAGCGCCATATTGGTTTCAAAAGCGACTTGCATATTGAAAGTTTACAATATTGACTGAGTGTTGAATTTCTACCAATCAGCCAATGTACCTCAGTTAATTTGAGCTTCAGTTGTGTTAGCTTAGAGTCAATGTGGTGTTTCCATGTAAGCCGTCGATCAAGTTGTATACCAAAGTATTTTGCATTGAATGTTGTGGAACAACTTGATTGTGGATCGACTGGGTGAACAAGTATCTCTTTGTAAGGTAAATGTTACCTGAAACCACTACTTTTATTCTCCATAAGCTTAACCATAGTTCCAGCTGGGTAATATGTTCCTGTGGATATCGGTATGCCTCGTGAGGGTTTTCGTTCATACTGCGTCAGGCTGTATCATCGGCAAATGCAGAGGTATGGATATTATTGCTCACAGGCATATCACAAGTATATATTAAATACAAGACTGGCCCCAGAATACTACTCTGTGGGACACCGGAAGATATAGATTCGGGCACACTTATGAAGTTTCCTTCCACAACAATGAACTTCTTATCAGCAATATATCTTTCCAAAAGTTTTTGTATATTTATTGGCAGATGTCTTCAATTTTAAAACTAGGCGCTCCTGCCATACTTTGTCAAATGCCTGAGAAACATCAATGAAGAGGGCAGAACAATAATTCTTTTCTTCAAATGTCTTCCTTATAAATTGAACCAATATATGCGTTTGCGCAATTGTACTATGCTGACTTCTAAAACCAAATTGACGGTCAGGGAGGCCATCATGAACAGCTTTTCGAAAAGCTTTGAGATTGTTGATAGTAAGCTTATCGACCTATATGACTCAGCCTTGCCCGGCTTTGGAATCATTTTGACCTCGGCAAGCTTCCAGTGGTGTGGATAATTAGTTTTTGTACATCAAGCATCTTAAACTTTAAAGATCGAGGGGGTAGAGCAACTACACACGGCAAATCAACAACGCCCGTGCATGTGTTTGGGGTAAATACGGATTTTAAATGCTCAGCAAATATGTTACTTTTTTCAGTATCGCTTCTTGCCCAACCTCCGGTAGAAGTGCGCAGAGGTGGTTTAAACTCAACTGGTGTTTTAAGATTTCTACCAGCGCGCCATAACGAGTACTTAGATGCTGACGTGACATCGAGACCTTCTAGACATTTTTTCAGTAATGCAGTTTTTTCCGATGATAGCAACTCTTTGTGTCGTTTAGTACATTTTTTAATTCTGATTTTATTTAGGGGTGATCTGTGTCATTGGCATTCTCTTCTACCTCTCCTTTTTTTCACATACAAGACGTTCATATCCGTAGAATAAATTCTATTAAAGCCAGTCTGCGAATGGGAGGTAGTGGCATTTTCAGCAGCCTGTTTAATATTTTAGTTAAGATTGACAACATTAAATTCTATATCTTCGGATGTTTTTAGTTTAATGTTTTCAGAGTCGTAATATGGCGTTAAAAATAAATAGCGGGATTCTTATGGCAATACGAGGCAAACTCATCAGCATCTTGTTACTAATGCCATCAATACCTGGAGCTTTCTTCGGATTGAGCTCAGCAAATAGTTTCTGTACATCACGCATCTTAAACTTTAAGGGTCGAGGGGTTAGAGCAACTACACTCGGTAAATCAGCAGTAACAATCAGTGATGCCAATTTAGTCATTTTTCAACCCATTTAGCCATAAGAAAAGTCAATTTAGCTATTAGCCATTTTTTAGCCACTTTTATTTTTTTTAAACTATTTTTAGCAATTTTTCCATATATGAAATTTTTTGCGATGTTTCATAACAAATTTTAACTCGCAACAAAGGAACTATCAAAAAAATACAACAGAATAATATGTTATTGTTTTCGCATTATTATCAATAACAGAATACACTAAAATTGCGTTTAGGAAAGTGTGTAATCATTTGTTATGCATTTTTAGATACAAAATTTGCCATTAACAGCATAATATTAAAGAGATATATATTGATTTCAATTGGTAACAATAAGATTTGAAAATCCTTTCTAATAATCGTGGTAATCTCTAGTCTAGTTGGTGGTTTATGATGTCAGTAAAACAAGTTTCATTCTTGCTTTATCCAAGTGAAAATAGAATAGATATTAAAGTTGAAATAAAAGACCAAAAAATAGAAAATGGACAAAATAGGTTTGTATTGAAAATATTATGCAGTTGTGGCTACGACTATGAAATTTCTAAGAGGTTCTTAAAATTTATTGGCTTAAACAGCTATGAAAAAAAAACGACAATGATGTCAATGATGATGATCTGATTTTTTAGTAAATAAATATAAAAAAATAAACAACTTCCATTTGAAAAAAAATAATATGTATGTAATAAATACATGTAATTAATTTTTTACTATTTGTATAGTATTTTGTACTTTGCTCATATGTAACATTAAAAAAGGAACTCAAATATAATTCATGTTTAACATGCAGATGAATGTCTAATTGTATTTCTTTTTTTGTTTACATCCATCTTTCACAGAAACAAATGAATGGACGATGGTTGGAGTTAATTATTCATTTGTTTACGAGGCAAAAACACAAAGCTTCTCATGAGTACCAGCTCACTCATCTAAAACTAAAAGTAAAAAAAAACTTTGTTCTTGTTGTAAAGGTAGAAGTCCATAGCTCGCTTTTTGCGCGTTACGCTTTCTATGCATCTGTAAAAAAAGTAGAATCAATGTAATAGTATGTGACAAGTTACATTGCAAAAAGCGCAGAACGCGTAGGCGCGTTCAAAGCAAAAAGTAGGTCTACTTTCTACTTTTGTACGCGTTACAAGCACCATGAAAGAAAGTCAGCTATTCTTGAATGCTAAAGATGTTAAATAATACTTTATTTCTTACGTTATCGATAAATATTATTTTGCCGTGGATAATTTTTTTCTTTTTTTTTTGAATAAAAAAAATTTCTTAATAAAAAAAACTTGTTTAATAAAATATGTGAATATTTTCATTAATGCGATGTATTTTAATGAACTTTTCACCATAATTCATAATTTCTCAGTAACAAATTTTGCATATTAGTTATCAATTATTTTTACGTACTGAGTGAGTGTCATCTCCGCTAAATCTGTATTAAATAGCTGCTTAGAAAAGTTATTGCTTAAGCCAATAATGTGCATACATTTCATTTATATGTAATTTTCAATTTACTTACATTAAAGTCAACAACAGCCGACAATCTGCTGGAATAGCCCTGGCCGAGTTCTTCTCAAGACTATCTTTTAAAATGCTGAATAAATAGTCAAAGACAGGCAGGCATTCTTGTCGCGGTTCGAAATTGCTCAGGTTCAGAAGTTTTAATTTTTTAAATGTGGTTTCAAAAAACTCACTTAAATCCCGTTCTAAATACAACGGCCGTACCCAAAACCTTTTCGTTTTTGAAATTGTTCATAGGCATTTTTCGCACATAAAATTAAATATACAAACTCGACTAACTCCACAAATTCTTTTAAAAACTCGATTTCACTCTCCATTTTTTCTTTATAAGTATTTATAAACAAACGCACACAGCTGATCAAAACAAAAATAAAATGGCGCATGAAAAGCAGTGCATGTAACTCAACGCGAACAAAATATAGAATGAAACAAGAGGATGAAACGCGTGTAAAGCATAACGCGCAAAAAGCGAGCTATGGACCTCTACCTTTCAACTTTCACGCAAACAGAGTTGTCCATGAAAACTACATAAATTCTGTGTTGCCGTTGGAAGTTTCTTATATAAATTCTTTTTCTATACATTTTGTGGTTTTGGTGTTTAAGAAAAATTTTCTGATTTTAACTATATTTATTTGACCTCTTTAGTTTATTTAATTATGTTTATTAAGCTCGAGGTCGTTTTTGTTTAATTGTAATAAATTTTTTCGATATTTCGTTAACAATTTGTTAACAAACATAATTAAAGAAAAATTTTCTTTTATCAGTTTTTTTCTTATAAGCGTTTTTCTTATATGAAACCTTTTTTGTTAGAAAAATCACTAAAAAGACATGGTGTTTTTGAAAATGTTTCTTATAAGCGTGTTGTTCTTATATGAGATGTTCTTATATCCGATAAATACTGTACTCTTAATTTTTGTATTTGATCCTGCTTGGCCATTTTTAAGCTAGTTTTTAGCCATTTTTTGTCTACATTTATCCATTACTGGTGAAAGAATTCTGGCATCACTGGTACCAGTACATATTTTACCTTTTTCAGTATCACTTCTTGCCCAAGGTAGTAGCATGTTCAGCAGCCTGTTTAATATTTTCGTTAAGATTAAAAAGTTAACAAAGAATAACTGCCGAATTAAAAACAATAATTTGGGTTTGAAGTGAACGTGAAAACAAAATTGCCATAGAAATTTTGACTAAAGCAAATAATATAAATAAATTTTTTAGATAAAAGTTTAACTTCAATTTCAAAAGAGATCACGATATCATAATTAAGACATTGGAACTGTATTTTGGATAAATAAGGCAAGATTTTTATTTATAATTTTTATTGCAATAAAGAACGAAATATTGACCTAGATTTTCAAATAAAAATCGGTGTCTGTCACATCTAAGTAAACTTTTACACATTGACAATATTCCTTGAACGTCTACTTGGTGCAGAGTCCGTCGCAAATAGCAAAACCGAATTTTTATTGGTACTAACGTCCATTATAACTGCGTAATATAAATATAATACAAATGTATACACTAAATGGAACATTGGAAATGAGATTTAGATGACGAAGAATAAAAACAAAAATTTTGGCCAACACATAAGCTTGTAAGCATATTAAAACAAAAAAATTATATGAAGTATCAAAATATGCCGCAAAAGCGTAAATTATACTCTAAAAATTACAAAATATGCTAAGAATATGCGTGTAAGACTGATATATGCAAAAACATGCTTTTAACAAATCGATTCCAAACACAAAAAAAATATCCAATTGCATATTTGCGGTTTCCCTGGTAATAATATTTGTTTGGTGTTAGGATTTTGATATTGAATCCTCAAAGTTTTCCAATTGTAATGTCTTTTTTTAAATATACAGGATCCTTGGAACTTTTAATTTTAACTTGCATTGTATTGTTATTGGCTTCAATAAAAATCTTATTTTCTGGACAGAGTCGTTTTTATTGCTCTTCTATAAAATCAACTATATCATTCAATTCATAAAATCCAATTGGTATTTCAATTTTATGTTCCCCTATATGGAACATATTGTTATAGGTGTCTACATTTGGAATACTGTTGCATGAATGAAAATCAGTTAGAGCACACTCATATGCACCATGTAATTCAATAGGAGGAAAGTAACTAGCAGATAACTCTGAGAGTAAGTGTGATAACTCTGAGTATAACTGTCTGGTTACAAATAAATAAAGTTTAATACAACATATATTTTATAAATATGATTTACATATTTATTTAATTTTCTTATTTTAAAATTAACATTACTTTCTTAATATTACTGCTATTGTTGTTGATAGTGTTCAGCTATAATTTTTCATCCTTACTTATCCAAAAATTGTGCTGATTAGAATATCCCAGCCATTTAACGTATACCTCACTTTCCTTTAGTTTTAAGAACCTTTTCAACTATATGTATATTTGGATATCTAGTTTTCGAAAGTTCTTCAGTATAGAATCCACCTTTAATATTATTACCAAGATAATCTTCTAATATGAATGTTGTAGGATTTGTAGTTTGAACTCTTGTGATTGTGAAAATTTGTGTGTTCCAATTTGGAGTATAACCTTTTTCAAATGTATGCTTATATTTGCTTATGCGTACATGATCTCCAACATTAAATTTCGACATTTTGTACATCTTCAAATGACTGTATACTGTATTTAGTAGCTTTTGCTCATTTGTTGAGTTGACTTAAATCGGAGACATTTTAATGGTGCGATGAACTTTTCTATTGTATGCATTAATTAAATCTTTATGTATATCAATCCACTTATATGAACCATTAAAGCTAAATTCTTTCCAAATCATTCAATGTTCTGTTAAAACGTTCTACTATTGATGCTTTCATGCTGCTATATGTTGAGGAGTGATTAATGTTGTATTTATGCATTAATTTTCCGAAATGTTTGTTGAAAAATTCTTTACCATCATCTTTTTATAAGTTTTTTGGTACTTGCCCCAATTCAAAAATATTTTCCACTGACTTGGTTGTTTCGAGTGCAGTTTTTGTTTTTAGCGCTACTGCCCATGCAAATTTTGAGAATGTGTCGAGTACAGTTAGCAAAAATCTATAATTTCTGTTTTCTCTAGAATACTTCCCCATTTCAACTAAATCAGCTTGCCAAAGATCATCTATTGGTTTCATTACAACTCTACGACGCGTCGATGCAGAAGAACTTTTCGAGCTTGCTTAGGGAGTTCGTTTACTAATTTCTTTTTGAAGACATTAAGTTGTTTTACAGATGTTTTGGAGAGTGTTGTGATCTACTTCACGCACTTTCAGCTATTGATACGAACATGTAATTTTCCAAAAAGATTTTTTTTTTCATATGAATTTCAATGAAGTTCTCTTTTAAAAGTCAATAAAACTAAATGATTTTTGCTAAGTAATAAAGAAGTTATGTACTAACGATTAAAAAAAGTCATGGCCAAAAATTAAAAACAAATTTTTTCAAGTCAAATAACTTGGAAACTGTAAGAAATAAAATGGTGCTGTAAGAGTGTTTTGTTTTTGTTCCTTAACGTTATTAAGATCGGTTGATATTTGCAAAAGTTACAAGCTCCGAAAGAATTTCCATACCCGCTGTTTCCAACTTTGACGCTGTTTGGAGCTACCCTATCTACAACAGTGGGCCTCAAAGTATACTACCTCAAAAGTTCAACACTTCTTATTTCAAAACAGTTGGCTTCAACCAAATCGGCTGACTAGTTGCGGAATTTTTACCACTTTTTTTATTTCACGCCACTGTGCATCAGATACAAGCAAATTGCCGCCTGTGGGTACTTATTATTCTACTATTTACACGTACTTAAGTACACGTATAGAAGAAAACAATTCAGCTTCTCATAAGCATTCGTACAAACCAAAATGAATTTATATAAAGTATATGCAAGTAGTTAGGTGATTAATTTTTTTCTCGTTTAAGCTTAGTACTCTGTTCGAACATTTTTCAGCAACATTGATTATTTCGCGTGAAAAATTTGACATGTGCTAAATGTAGCCCAACTCGCATTCTTTTTAAATTTCTCGCTCTTATTGTTTGAAAGTATGCAACATTGTTAAAATTCCGTGCGAAAAAAGTACTGGTCATGTTGTTTCGCAGCTGAAAAAAAGTGATGCCAGAGTAATTTTGCATGGAAAAACAAGATGCCAGATACATTTTACGTGTTTTTCGCAATAAGAACAGAGTACTACTTTTGCAAGTTTATTTCGCAAATATTTTATACCAAAGATTTTTATATGTAGTTTGACAGCATTTCGCACGAAATAGTGGACTGAGTACCATGCTTTAGTGTTAATACATGGCTGTCAAAAGTTGTTTAAAATTTTCGTACGCCATTTTGTTTTGTTTTTGGTTTGTTATACTAGGGTTGTCATTGCGTAATTTATAAAAAGAGGATAGCAGAGGGAAAAATTCCGGACTTCTGGTTGAAAAAGTAGGACTTAAAAATAAAACGAAATTGATTTTTTCCAATAATATTGTTTTCAGCTTTTAAAATAGTTTGGTTGGGATTAATAAATTTGCATTGCGTTGTGTTTTGGTATTGTAATTTACAACTCTGCGTAAGTTTGGTTGAGAAAAATGTTGAGTATACACAACTGCTTTTTAGTAGTTGGGTCTGTGGTTAGGTTTTTCTAGTTACAGGTTGGTGCGATATGAAAAGCAGAACAAATTAAAATATCGTAACTAGAAATATTTGTTATGCTCACAACATTTTGTTAACAGTTTCAGTATCGGCACATACAAAGATTTCTTTAAATATGGCTTTAGGTGATCCAACAAATAACAAAACGTTTCCCTGTTCTGCCAGAAATATTTAAAAAACTTTCCAAAATTATTTTTTAAAGAATTCGTTCTTTATTTTGATTATTCCTTACCTTGAATTGGGTAGTTCAAGAATCATCACGATTTTTTCTTTTGATACGTAGCACATCTATATTTGCGACTTGGTTTTCGTCGTCATAAAATAAACCTACACATATTTGTATCCATTTGGTTTGATTTCTTTGAACTAAAACACTCAAAACAATATTTTTTCTAAAACTTTGTGTTTTAAATTTTCACACAAATTAATTGCTTTCTGTCAAACTTGATATTTTAAGTTGGTAACGCAATGACAATTTCAACTAAAAACAGTTGTGGTTCGTAATACTAAAACACAGTTTGGTAGTGTTTAAGTTTGGTCTACTCTTAGACGACCATACTGAATTAAGTTGAATACCGTGATAGGGGCATTAAATACATATCGATGGTGATGCGCGAAAAGGGTCAATCTCGCACCATTTTGTATAGGATATTGGATCTTTTTACTCAACACCATCGTTATGTATACATTAATATTTACCTATGTACATAATAAGTATATACACATTTGAGAATATTTGCATACATAAACGCAGAGAAAGAGCATTTCAAATATCATTTAAAATGTTGGAAAAATTTTGTTAAGCTTAAAGTTTTGTCTATTTTCGTGTAACATGTTGCTGTTACAAATTCCAGTTTGGCCTATAATTTAACCATGAAGCGACTTACAAAAGAACAACGATTTCAGATTATTGAATTTAATTACCAAAATTCATGCTCGGTTAAGAAAGTGCATCGTGCACTTCTTCCATTTTATGGTCAGTTTGGACGACCTTCTCAGGCGGCTATTCGGAATCTTGTGACTGTGGTATTAACCAACCAACACGCAATGGTCCAATTGAGAGACGAGTTTGGTGAATAGTTTATTTAACTTTTGGGGACGGTCAATTGACCGCCTAGATCGTGCGATTTAACACCTTTAGACTATTTTTTGTGGGGCTATGATTAGACTCATGTCTAAAGGGACAAGCCCGCAACGGTTGACGCACTGGAAGCTAATTTTGAAGAATTTAATCGTGCGATACTGGCTGATATGTTGGAGTATGTCAATATTGGACCCAGCGTATGAACCATTTGAGGGATAGCCGCGCTCAACATTTATATGAAATCATCCTTAAACACTTGATTATATAGATCGTTCTATCGACTCAAATAAATATTTCGTACATTTCACTAAATTATGTGTTTTTTTTAAATCAAATCCGAAAGCTCTTAAAAAATCAGTAATGGGTGATCAAAAAAAGTATATAGCACAAGAATTAATTAAAAATTAGTTCTTCATCAACGGAGAACCCAAAGTTCAACCGAACCAAATATCTCTAACGGTAGTGCTACCGACTTTAAATAAACTTTCATTGTTTGTTTAAAATGTGTTAGTCTTATTCAATAAATAAAGATTTTGAACTCTCGCTTAATGTTATGCATTATATTATTTTGGCACTCCATCGATATTTTAAGAACATCTTAATTATTCAATGTCTTAAAATGACATACTACCAACCTAATGGACAGTGTTATTTATAATATAAGCTAGACATCCAATACCAATTATTTTTCTTTTTAGATTGATTTTTAATAAATACCATTTTTCAAGCAATGTAACAGCGAAATTTATTTTTAAAAAGTAGAACTTTCCCGGACGTAAATTTTTTCCGAGGACGGAGATCCCAAAAAGAGGACAGTGTCCCGGAAAAAGAGGACCGATAACAACCCTAGTTATACACAAATGCGTGTAGTGAAAACGTATGTGAAAAAGTTCAAATAAAATTTTACTTAAAAAAGGTGTTAGATGACATTTAAAAATAATTATTTTTAATTATTAAAATATATGCATATGTACTCGTATGTATTTTTTATTATACTTATTTCACGCATTAAAGGTTTATCAGTAGGGAAAGGATTTTTTTATGTAAATAGATCTTTTCTGTCGTTGGTCGTAGATCAACGTAAATAAAATATATTCGCAAATCAAAAAATTTTTCGACAAAATGGCATGGATTTGTTAGTGCATATTTTTGCATATTTTAAAATAAATACATATTATTGCATATTTCATTATAATTGTATATTTTTAATACATTTTTTTGTTTTTTCATGCTATAAAGCAAATGTTGGTGTGTTTTAATTAGTTGCAGATTCTAACGCTGTGTGTGGGATGGAAAATTTACGATAGCAATTTTTGTGATATTATTCGATATTCAAAAACACCGCCGAACTCCTTCAACTCACTTGAAAAATTTAATACCGTTGAAAATTAAAAAAAAAACAACAGCATGGAATTATAACCCTTTTAAACCCAGAAATGTCTGTGTAATTTTTTTGGGCGCTCTCTATTGGTTTCGTATTAATTCCACATGAAATTAGATGAGCTTTCATTACAAAAAAGCTTTCAGCAAATTGTAGTACGATTAATCAAAAACAATTCACATATTCCATTTGCAAAAAAGTTGCGTATATAAAGCAGAAATCTACTTCAACTGACACCACACACAGTGGACCAAACACAAAAGAACGCTGATGAGGAAGGTATAGTGGCCTTCGAAAACAGCCGGTTGTTCCGTTCAACTATGTGTTTGTCAGAATATTTACAACTAAGTTTGGTGTTATTTGTTCATTAATATTTATCACATGTAATTTGGCTTACAAAGCAATACGAACTCTAGCCTGATCAAATCATAAATATAGAAACAAATGAGGTTCGAACAATAATAATTAAAATTAGCTAAAAAATAAATAAATATCGTTAAAAAAAACAAAATGATTGATTTTATGCACAGGGCGCGTATTATTAGCAACAAAAAGCAAATTGCAAGGCTAACAAGCTTGTTGGAAGCAAACTCGGACATCGCAAAGGGAGTCTGCTCAAAAGTGGTTGCTGAAAAAAATGGGAGGAACATACCACGGAGTTAAATAGTTTAGGTCCATCTAAATGAAATTTTCTACTAATTTTTACACGTATTCCGCACATTCATTACAACTTGTTTTTGTCATTTGTTAGCTGTTATATTGTTTTCCTTCAAATGCATATTAACAATTGCGAATATATATTTAATCATTCACAACTTTATCAACTGGTTTTCGTAACAACTATCTCAACCATAGTCGACAAATTTTTCCACTTTTCAACCAGTTGATGGTTGCTGTTCATAATAAAATATTCTTGGCAAAAGCTATACATTTAATTGAAAGTGAGTTTAATTTTAAATAATTATAGATTGTTGAATAACTCGTAAGTTATAAATAGAAGTCTTTACTTTCACCGTACAAGTAATTTTTTTTTCAGTAGATATGTGTAAAAATAACGTATTTAGATTCCAAAATGAATGGCTACGGTTGAATGATTTCAAAGGTTTGCTCATAAAAATAAATGGCAATGAGAAAGATGCTGCATTCTATAAGCTGTGTAATAAAAAATGGAAGTGCCACAAGCCAGTTCTTTCAACCAACATTACCAAAGCCTTACAGAATTCAATATCGAAAAATGGAAGCATTAGGAGAGCTAAATTAAAAACGGTTGGAATATTAAATAGTAACCATTTGGCATTTAGATTAGTAGAAGATCTTATTTCCGTACCAAAGTCATGTTTGCCAGACTCCGACATACTTATAGATGTAAACCTTCATAGTACAAAAGCCACAGCTTTGGTGCAAAATGTTTTAGGCCCAAGTTTTTCTGAGGAGCTTTATTATATATTGCAGAAGACCGTGTTTTCCATAATAATAGATGAAACAATAGACGTAAGCACAACGAAGCAGATAGCTTTTATTACCATTTATTATAACTTTTTTAAATGTTTAGTTGAACTATAGTGAATTTTAATCACATAATTTCTTAGTCGGGCTTAAGTTCAGTAATTTCAATTCTTGTTGAATGAAATATTTTTATTAATTAATGTGAGTTTCTAAAGAAGAGAAGAAAAATTAAATTAGACTTTATAAGATAGGGAAATACCGATACTTTTCTGTGCAGCCACGCACTTCATTAGCACCCAAGTCTATCTACTGAAGTAGAGATTGTTATTACCATCAGCTATTTAACGCAAATTTTCAATGAAATGGAATATGAGAAATGTTGTGTATACAATTCTTGATTGACATTTGTAAGTATCACTAGTCATTTTCTGTTTATCCGTTTTTTCATTTTTCTATTCAGGTTAGCACGAAGTTATGTCACTATACCTAAGTATGTTTAATCATTCTTGCTTATCTTTTACGATCATCACATTAATTATTTTTACTTATTCGATGTACCGTCGGTACATACATGTAAGTATTATTGTAGTGGATATTATGTTTACATTGTTATTGCTTTCTACAGTTGATTTTACTTTTCAGTATATGAAACTGTGATTGCCCAGGGAACATATATTTGTCACGTGCCCGTGATGATTTTAAGTGAGACAATTTTAAATGTTTAGTTCAACTTACTTATTCGATGTACCGTCGGTACATTATTATAACAACGAAACATCCCGGGTACATTACTCTTTTTTTTTGATTTGAGAGATACTGGATCATCGACAGCGAAAGAAATGTTTGAGCATCTCAAAAGCACAATTATAGAAAAAGGTATTCTTTTTGAAAATCTAGTTGGATTTGCATCAGATAGATACACTGAATGTAATGTTTGGCCAGTATAATCCAGTAGTAAGTTCTTAAAAGACGAAAAGCCAGATATTGTTTTGATAAAATGCTCGTGCCACCTAATACATTTAGTAGTGTAAGGCCTGTCTAAAACTTCCTACATATTTGGAAGATTTAGTTCTCGATCTTGGCATGAGCTATGTTCACCAGAAAAAGTTTAAGGAATTTAATTAATATTTTCAATCTGGGGTTCATAAAATATTGTACTCTGCTATTACAAGATGACTTTCATTACATTAATGTGTTAATCGTGTTTTATAGCAGTATGTACCTTTAAAAAGTTTTTTAAGGCTAGAAGTTTTTGAAGATCCTTCCAAGACTACCGAATCAATGCTGCTGGCATTAGATGATGAAAAACAGGAATTTATTTCGAATATTTATCGTACACCTTAAAATTTTTAACTTCATTTAATACTCTTTTTCAATCAGAAAAGCCAAATGTTTTAAAATCCCAATGCTTATGGGAAATCAACCATTCGGATGAAAATATATATATTAACGAATTCGATACATATATTGGTTTTGTTGCCCATGAACTCTCTCGCTCATATTATACACTACTATATATATAAATAATATAAAGATGTATGTGTTTCCCTGACTTTGATATAAACACAGTATGTGTATTTATATCCAGCGATGCCAATTTAGCGCGTTTCGCGCTAGATTTAGCGCGTTTTAAATACATTTCATCATATTTCATTTCAGTTCAATATTTTTTTCCTTTTTTTGCATAAATTTAACAATTTTCTAGTATAAAAAACTCATAAAATTTTTTTAACTGGTTAATGATTCAGCTGTCGCAAACAAAATTCCCTTGACTGTGGTCAGAATTAAAAACGAATTTTAATACTGTAAATGTGCAAATATTTTGAAATTTCACAACTAAAAATATGTACTCGTACTCGTGACCAAAAAAGTTTGTACAACTTATTTAGCATCTATTCAAGCTGAAGTACAAAAAGCATTTGAATCGCTAAACTATTCGACAATTTATATAATTGTTGCAAAGTTTGACAAATAAAAAAAAATAAAAACTAAGGATTTCGATTATTTGGAAGGCAATTATGATTCTGTATTAAATGATTTTAGTTATTTAGACTATAATTTCGAAGAAACAATATTATAAAATCTGAAAAGAGCTACAAAAAAAATTAATTGTATTTACTAATACACATGAACATACATCGACTTTTATTAATTTTTAAATTAGCGTATCGGAAAATGTCGCGTTTTGGCTATAAATAGTTGACAATGCTGTAACTTAGCGCGTTCTAGCGCGTTTTGCGAAGGGGAATAGCGCGTTTGGGTTATAAATAGTTGGCATCACTGTTTATATCGTTGCCTGCTCACAATGAAAAAATTAAGAACAAAATTAACAATATTGCCACATAAAATTTTAATATACTCATTGTGAAATCCCTAAATATTTTGAAGATTATTTAAAATTTGGCTTTACATACTTAAATAAAAGCGGTATATATTTAATCTTATTCATAAACCACTTCGAATACTACACAACAGAATTACTTTTCTTTGTGAGAATGAAACCACGACGCAATTTGCTAGAAAATTAATTTCCTTGCAAGCAGATTGCAATTTGTTTCAATTGCTTCTGGTTGGCAGAGTTCGCCTGGACGATAGTTCCTTCTTTGCAATGGACGATAGTTCCTTCTTTGCAATGGGTTATGGTGCACCGGCTCTTGCTATGGGGCTATCGCTGGACATGCGGGCACACGAGTACGGCAATAGTTTGTACGAAGTATTTAAGTTTCTGATTGATTGTGACAAATATTAATCGACTTATCTATTTGAATACAAAAATATTGCTTTATGTTTACATTTGAAGCAATTTTAAATAGCAGGGATTTGAATTTATTATCGTACACTTTTGACATTTCAACGCTTTTCATTTTAAAACTATAGTTTTGTTTGTGAAATTTTTGATGTGGCAATATATTAATTTGACAATGAGTAAATGCATTACTTTAACAAGTAACGCCTGACGACCGACAAGTCGATGAGTGACTCGTCGTCAGTCGCTGGAGTTCTCGATCGACATTGTAGGTTAGGCTGTAGAACAGTACAAAATCAAACGTCTGATTTTGAAATCACATGATTTTCAGAACAAACCCATTCTATATTGTAACGTACCCAACATACCTATGTTGAAATAAAAGACTGATATGGCAGAATTATAGACCCTTATTATGAGCAAGTTTCATTTGGTATTATGCATTCGATAAAAAATTTCCTTATTGTGAATATCGATTTTCGATGTTCGATATCCAGCAAAGATCGAAAATCGAATGCAACTCAAAATAAGAGCCATAAATTTTTTAGGTCAATTTTGTCGCACACGTGTCATTTCGTTTGTCAACAAACGAGCCAGCACATGGAATATAAATTTTTTATCGCTTACTCAATTACCTTATCAAATAGGGCAGTCCGATACTTTCTTCACAATCGTCAACGCTTACAGATTCTTCACTTGCGGAACAAGCAACCGGAGAAGCATTAATAACGTTATAGCTAGTAACGCGACTAGCTGATGTGTTACTGCTTATTGTAGTCAAGCGGTTACTTAACTCACTCGAAGTTCGATTTCTGGAAGGCAAACTATCGCATCTATCTCTGCTAATGTTTTGTGCTGCAATAGAAAATAATGTTATTTTAATTGTTATTTTAATGCTATTTGTTACAATATTTCGTTACAAGTTTGCGAGATTATCAACAAGTAGTTACATATCTGGCAAAAATTACTGAAAAGTAGTAGAAGGGAAATGATTCCATGAAGGCAACTTTGCCTTTGCAACCATAGGTCTAAAATATATTTGGAGCTTACGGAAATTGCAATGTTGGTATAACAGGTACTATGAACAGCTCTAGCAGCGCTGGAATTTTCATATAGGAGTCCTCTCTTTACAGTACAGTGAGATTAAAAAAAAATGGTAAAAAAATCCGCAACTTTTAAACTTCTTAGCCGATTTCGAAACAACAAACTTATTTTTAAATTCAATAAAAAATTGATATCGGTATAAACTTTTTAAATCCCAAATGTAAAACGTCCCTTCCTTCATAAAAATTTCAAGGCATGCATTTATGTCAGTTCTTGTTGAACCATTATAGTGAACAGACGTCATAGTAGAGTTTTTCTTACATATCGTCGCTGTTTTAACTAACCGACCTAACTGAGATTTTTTTGAAAAATGAGTTAAGTCCTTGACTAGACTTTATAAGTCATAATACACCTTGTCTACAATTTTCATGACTGTAAGTATTACTGTTGTGCCTATATAAGTAAAAAGATTTCAGACGCAGCCATAAGAATGAATGTATAAAACAAACAGAAAAGCTGTTCTCCTGTGAAATTTTTAAAATGTTAGTTAGGTCAGTTAGTTAAAACAGCGACGATATTTGTAGAAAAGTTGTTTGTAGTTTGCACCAGATTATCAATAGTGGCTTCAAGGCGTCTGAAATTAAAGCTTGTGTTAGCATTTGTTGAATTACTTGATGTGTACGAATGATGAGACGAGTGATGCAATATTGTCCAACTTCATATTTACTTGCAAGTGTGAAGTTCTCATCGCACTCATACTTATGACGTTGTTAATTTCGACTCTCTTGAACTCAATGTTTATAGACGATGCAAAATACGTAAGTATGGTATGGCAAAGCGAACTTCGCATACGAACATTAAAATACTCATTATGAGATTATGTGTTCGCTCATATGAGGTTACAAATGTGTTTCTTTATACACTTTATACTGTTGTAGTTAAAGTTGTATTATATGGATGAGTTGAGTGAGCTGACTCAATGTAATTAATATAATGCCCTAATTCTTTTCGACGATTGTATCGTCTTGTCTATGGACGAAAATAAGCAGCAGTTATGATTCTTTAAAACAATTATTATTTGTTGTCCATGCTAGAAGGTTCGTGTATTTGCTTTATGATTTTGTTCTAAACATTATATCCAACACATATTTTTTCAAATATTTTTCAAACTATTATATAATACTTTAATTTTATTTTTATGTTTTAAAAACATGGTAATAATATTTTTATTTTTCATTATCAAAGACAACAACTATTTTTGAAGTAAATAATTTAGAGAATTCAAAAACAAGAACTCAAAAGCAATTTCAAATAAAACCGTCCTAAATCTTCTTACGGAATTAGGGCATAAGTTTTTCTGAAATTATAAGTCAAACTGACGTGATTTATGAGTGTGAGTATGATATGATGTCGACGTCACATTCATACCTTGCAGGAAATGTGAATAGTGAAATTGTATTGATTTACTAGTGAAATTGTCAGTATTACCACTGACCAGGTGTACCCCAACCAATGTAATCATCTATTGACTAATGCTAAATATTAGCTTGTCATTGAAAATCCACCACTAGACTGTAGGACTATTAACTAAGTAGTTTTTTTGGGACCACATGGAGACATTGACACCAAAGATTCACTAGTAAATTTTAAGTTCTATAGTCTACAATATCGATATTTCCTCGTTCTATGTCAATAGTAAAATTGTAGTGATTTACTAGTGACATTGTCAATATTACTACTGACTAGGTGTACCCCAGCCAATATAATCGTCTATTGACATATAACATGGGGTTGTCATTGAAAATCTACCTTTAGTACTATTCTTTTACGACCATATGGACACATTTGAACCATAGATTCAGTAGTACAGTTTAGTGACCCTCATGACCCTCATAATGTTAGGGCAACAAACTTAAACACATACTCGTACATACATGTGTATTTATTTGACCTTGGCCAGTTTCCAGCTGTGTGAATAATACTTCAGTCGTAAAATGGCATTAAATCACCATTCTTATTACTAATTTCATCAATACCTGAAACTTTCTTTGGGTTGCGTTCAGCAATTAGTTTTTGTACATCACCCATTTTAAATTTTAACGACGAGGGGGAAGAGCAACTACACACTGCAAATCAACAATATGGATTTTAAATGCTCAGCAAATATGTTACCTTTTTCAGTATCACTTCTTGCCCAACCTCCGGTAGAAGTGCGCAGAAGTGGTTTAAACTCAACGAGTGTTTTAAGCTTTCTCGCAGCGCGCCACAAACAGTAATTAGATGCTGGTGTGACATCGAGGTTTTCCAGATAATTTTTAAGAGATGCAGTTCTTTTAGATGCAAGCAACTCTCTAGAGTCATCTAGAGCACTGTTTAAATCTGATTTTATTTAGGGGTGATCTGTATTGTTACCATTCTCTTCTAGCTCTCCTTTTTTCACATACAAGACGTTCAATATCCGCAGAATAAATTCTTTTCTTTTTTTTTCTTTTCAATCTCCGGTTGTGAGGTAATGGCATGTTCAGTAGCCTGTTTAATATTTTCGTTAAGATTGGCAATGTTAAATTCAATATCATCGGCTGTTCTTAGGTTAATGTTTTCCGTACAATGACTACTGAGATATTTTTTGAACCCCAGCCAATTAACATGACTGATCATCTTCACGTATGGTTGAGGTAGGTCACTTCTTAGTAGGCTGCAGATTGTAACGAGCGTGGGAGAGTGATCGGAGAAGAGATCTAGAGAAGCTTCAACATGAATTAAATCCCTAGATAATTTTAATGACGCCAAAATCTACAACAGCCCGTATTTTTTGTATGTCTGTAGGCCAGTAAGTGGGCTCCCCACTCGAAATGACGTTCAAGCCAATTTTTGAAAATGTGTTGAACAACGCTCGACCTCTAGGTGTATTGATCCTCAATGATTGCAAATGTGGGAAGGAAGTAAATTTATGATATAACGAAATTTGTACAAAAATTTTCTACACAAATATTTATTGCTTGTAGATTTTCCTCACAAATGTTGTCAAGAATATACTGCTTGAGTCTTTACTTTATTAGAATTGCTGATCTTCTCGGGTTCTTTGTATCATATAAGATGTAGCCATTTATTTTGAAAAGACTTCTCGAAGTTAAATGAGTCTCAGAAACCTACATTATATCAATATTTTTTACGGTAAGGAAGTGCTAGAGTTAAATTTTGTGTTGGCGAATGCCGTTTGCGTGCCAGAAACATACTTTTAACGTGTTCATGGCTTGTTAATTATGGTTGAAGCAGTGTATTTTGCATTCGCAGCATTTCTTGCATTATGTTAGTCATATCGTCGCTGTTTTAACTAACCGACCTAACGAAATTTTTGTGAAAAATGAGTTATGTCCTTTACTAGACTTTATAAGTCATAATACACCTTTACTACAATTTTCATGACTTAAGTATTACTGTTGTGTCTATATAAGTAAAAAGATTTCAGACGCAGCCATAAGAATGAATGTATAAAACAACCGTAAAATCTGCTCTCCTGTTAAATTTTTAAAATGTTAGTTGGGTTAGTTAGTTAAAACAGCGACGATATATACGGAAAAAACAACAAAAACAAAAATCATACAAAAGAAATATTCGTAGTACATATTGACTTTGATAAATAATATTTATTTGCTTTACTAATATTTTTTACATAGCAAGAAATAACAACAAAAAAACCTCAAACAGAGTGACTCTATAAGAGTACCTCAAAAACAAAAAATTGTGAAGTGAGTTCTAACGGCAGAAATGCATATTTTACTGTGAGTTCTGAAGCTCTCAATGTTAACAATAAAAATAAAAAATCTGATAATAGTCTTTTTCTAACGGCAAAGCCACTTTTTCGTCAGCGATCAACTTCGCTTTGTCCAATGCCAACTAGTGATTCGTTAACATTACCGTTGTCTAGTTCTTCTTCATATAAGTCTGCGATATCATCCGCTTCGGGCTCGTGTTCATACCTTAACCAATTCATCAATACAGATAACAGTAGCTCAAAACCCAAGGTCCAAGTCGGAATGGAAAATTTCATCTGCTCCAAAGATGTCTAGGGATAACAGCGCATCTTCTGCTAATCGTCAAAAGCGTTTTAAAATATTGCAACATGACAACGAAAAACCCGATGTATCCTCGAACAAAACTTCTAAGCCACCACCAATCTGATTGAGACAAAAAAAATTCAAACGCCCTTATTAAAAAATTAATCTCGATCATTAGTGCGAATAAATTTCACATTGTTCCAATAAAACCTGGTAACATTGATGACAAAAATTCAAATTTATGAAGAAAAAGATTTTCGCAAAAGGTTACTGAATTGGAAAAAAGTAAAACAAGTTTCTACACTTACCAGCTTGAGAGTGCTAAAGGCCTTCAGATTGTGTTGAAAGATCATAGATTCGTATGTTATTATCTACAGTTTGTGTTATCTGCGGTATTGCTAGCTGTACTAAGCCAAAAGATCAAGCAGAAAAAATTGTAGTAATTGTGCAGGTAATCACACCGCTAAGTACAGAGGATGTCCTGTATATTCTTTTGTTAAAGCTCAATCAGCCAACGCTTAGTCCGCCACTTTTCCTCAAATGAGCCAACCAATTACTTCACGTGTATCGTAAGCCGATGCTGTTAAGACAAATTATTTTCCTACGCAGAAAGTATCACAACAAACGCTTTCTCCTCCAATTTTCCTCCAATGAGCAAACCAAGTACTTCACATGTATCATAAGCCGATGCTGTTAAGACAAATTCTTTTCCCACGCAGAAAGTGTCCCCACCAAGTAATTCAACAAATGTTTACCCAAGCTTTAATTTCAGTCACATTGAAGCCACTATTGATAATCTGGTGCAAACTATAAACAACTTCACAACAAATATGACTAGCATGATGCAAGAAATGCTGCGAATGCAGAACACACTGCTTCAAGCATTTGTTAATAAGCCATGAAGACGTTAAAAATATGTTTCTGGAACGCAAACGGCATTCTCCAACATAAAAATGAACTTGAGCACTTCGTCATGGAAAAAAATATTGATATAATGTTGGCATTTGACTTCGGGAAGCCTTATTCAAATCAATGGCTACACCTTATATGATTTAAAGAACCCGAGAGCGGCGTGCTCAACATTTGTGAAAAACACCTACAAGCAACAAATGTCTGCACTGAAAATTTTGCTCCCCTCCCAGATTTTCAATCACTGAGGCTCAATACGAGAATTTCTATAAATCTCTTCTACCTTGCTTGGTAGCAGCTGGCGACTACAATTCAAAAGACACGTTCTGGGGTTCGCGTCTTATTACGCCTAGCGGTCGGGCGTTGTTCACCACAATTTAAAAAATGGGCTTAGACGTCATTTCGAGTGGAGATCCTAATTACTGACACACAAACCATCCCGGATGTTATAGATTTTGTCGTCATGAAAAATATCTTTAGGGATTTAGTTCATGTTGAAACTTCTCTAGGTCTCTTCTCCGATCACTCTCCTACGATCGCTACCATCTGTTACCCACCAAGAAGTGACTTACCTCACCCATATGTGAAGATGATCACTCGTGTTAATTGGCTAGGGCTAAAAAAATATCTTAGTAGTCATTGTACGAAAAACATTAAGCTAAGAACATCCGAAGATATTGACTTTAACGTTGCCAATGGCAACAGCACATATCACCCCAAACATAAAATCAGACTTAAAGAGTGCACTAAACGACTCCAAGAGTTGCTTGCATATGAAAAAACTGCACCTCAAAAAACTATCTGCAAATTCTTGATATCACACCAGCATCTAATTACAGCTCGACCCTTAAAGTTTAAGATGCGTGACGTAGAGAAACTAATTACTGAACTGAACCCGAAGAAAGCTCCAGGTATTGATGGAATTACGAACAAGATGCTGATGAATTTGCCTCGAATTCAATTAGAATCCTTCTATTTATTTTTAATGCCATATTACGACTGGAGTATTATTAACACCACTGGAAGCTTTCCATGGTTAAAATGATTCCAAAGCCGGGCAAAGATCTTACCAAGGCTGAATCATACAGGCCAATAAGGCTTCTATCAACAATGTCAAACTTTTCGAAAAACTGCTCATGAAAAAATTGTCCCCAATTCTAATTGGTAGTGGGTGGATACCAGACCATCAATTTGGGTTTAGAAGTCAGCATAGCGCCATTGAACAAACGCATAGATTGGTTCAATTTATAAGAAGGACATTAAAAAAAAAGAAGTATTGTTCTGCCCTGTTTATTGATGTTTCTCAGGCATTTGATAAAGTGTGGCATGAAGGCCTTATTTTAAAATTGAAGAAATCATATCTACCAATAAATTTTCTAAAGCTATTGGAAAGTTATATTACTCCCCGGAAGTTCATGGTTGTTGAAGGAGACTTCATGATATGTGCCCGAATCAATCTCGTCCGGTGTGCCACAGAGAAGCATACTGGGGCCAGTTTTGTATTTGATATATAATTGTGATATGCCTGTGAGCAGCAATATCTATACATCTACATTTTCCGATGATACAGCCTGTATGAGTATGCATGAAAACCCTCCCGAGGCTTCTTGATATCTAAAAGAACATATTACACAGCTGGAACTATGGTTAAACTTATAGAGAATTAAAGTAAACGAACGAAAGTGTGTTCAGGTAACATTTGCGCTGCGAAGAGATACTTGTTCCCCCATTCCAATCAACAATCAAGTCGTTCCTCAACATTCACATGTAAAATACCTTGGTATACACCTTGATCGACGGCTTCGTGGAAACACCATATTAACACAAAGCTAACACAAATGAAACTTAAATTAACTCAGATACAATGGCTGATTATTAGAAATTCAACAATCAGTCTAGATTGTAAACTTTTAATATACAAGTCGATCTTGAAACTTATATGGTGCTACTTCAGTTTCCAATGTAGAGAGAACCCAACGAAGGCAAAACAAGATTTTAAGGCTAATAACATCGGCTCCATGGTACATCAAAAATTCATATTAAGAGAAACATCTGGTCAGGAAGCACAGGCAGGACGTTAAGAAGTTCGAAATAATTTACGACCCTGTTAGTGTTCTCCTGGGTAGATCATCTCCCTTGGAGAAGGATGTGAGTGTCGACGGAGTCCAGGCTATACCACGCAAGAGTGAAGGGGCTCTATCGCCGGGCACATCCAGCTCCAAAAATAAGATAGCAGGAAAGGAGTCTAGCAGTGCCTTGTTTGCCAAGGCGATCAGGTCCTCGATGGTTGAGGCTGACAACGCACAGTCAGGTAGTAAAGAGAAGGCCGTCAAACTAGCTGGCTCTCTTAGGGATCCCCAAAAGGAGTCATCGAATAGAGCGAGATCTGGCGATGACATCTCTCTACGTCAAGCCGACCTTCGGGCTGTCATGGGTAGGAATGAGCCGGATGGGAGGATCAATCCTGAACTGTGGCAGGCAACTGGTTGAAGGTAGGCTCATCGATGAAGTCGGCCTAGCGGGGGTAGAAACTTAGGAGGAATTCCATGGCGAGGGATGTTAAACTTGTTAACTGTGGCAATAAGAAATCATTTGATTTCCTTAAAACCGTCGTTGACGGGTGTGGGTCTGGAGACGAAACTGTACTGGGAGCGCAGAACTCGCCTCTCAGGACAAACCAACGGAAGCCTTTGGTCTCAATGGATTGTAGAGAAGGCGGGTAAAGATCTTCAGTTTGCCATAGATCAGGAATCTCTAAGGAGGCTGCAGTTGTTGCGGGGTGTTGTGATTTAGAATTATTAAGTCGGATGATTTACTAAGTCGGATGATCCCAAGAAGGCTGCGGGTGGTGCAGATAACCTGCACAATAGTGAGGCAGCCTCGACCGAACTAGTAACACTCCTCAATAGGTCGCAAGTAGACGTGGCTCTTATCCAAGAACCCTGGATTAATAAAAATAGGGTTTGCGGATTAAGAGTCACGGGCTACACATTGTATGTCCCTGTCACAGAGGATAAGGTAAGAACTTGCATTTTAGCAAGGGATGAGCAAAGATTAACTTTGTTTAATTCTTTCAGTAACGGAGACCTTACAGTCGCTATTGGAGGGGACAGGGGTAAGCAGGAAACTGTGCTTGTATCGGTGTATTTGCCCTATGATGCGGTTGATCCAAGGTTGAGAGGAGTTGCATTGGTACTCGGCTGTGACGCTAATGCACATCATAGTCAGTGGGGAAGCAGCAACATTAACAAAAGAGGTGAGTTAGTGTTTGGTTTTATTACTTCAATATGTTTATTTTGTAACAAGTGTAATGTACCCACGTTCAGGAATAGGGATAGGGCAGAGGTTATAGACATAACACTAACAGATATAGGAACCTGGTAGAGAACTGGATGATAGATAAGGCTGTATATTTTCAGACCGCAGTATTATATCATTCAGTCTTAATTTTAGGAATCCAAGAAAGACTAACGAGGATACCTACAGGGCCAATGTTGATATTAGAGAAAGGGTCACTCCGCATGGTATGGATACACAAAGAGGAGTGGAAGAGGAGGTGGAATATAGTAACACTTGTAGGTAATGTTTTGAACAATCCTGTAAATTGGTTTTCCCTGGTAACATACAGCAGCCTTCGTGGTGAACCAAGGATCTGAAAGATCTGAGGTACTCGGTTAGAAAATTGTTCAATAGGGCGAAACTCACAGGAAGGATTGAAGACTGGAACAATCATATCAATAGTGTTGTATAATAAGTCATGGAGGAAATACTGTGAGGAGATTGATTTCGTAAATAAGTTGTCGAGGTTTCGGAGAATGTTGTCAAAAGACTCTAGGGCTCCTGGGAATATTCAAAGACTGGATGGCTCATGGACAAAATCAACCTCTGAGACGCTTGCTGTTCTGATGGACACTCACTTTCCTGGCTGAGGTTTATTTTAACTACTTGTCGGAACCAGAATTAGGGAGAGCAGCGGACGACACAGTGGCGTTGGAGAAAGCAACATGGGCAATAAATACATTTGAACCGTATAAATCACCTGGCCCAGAGGGTATTTTTCCGGCCATGTTACAGAATGTCCGAGGGCGCGTGCTACTAACTCTGGTGGATATCTTTAAGATATGCTTAAGCAGGAGGTTTATACCGAAAGTCTAGAGAAGGCCGAAGGATTTCAGGCCAATCGGTCTTTCGTAGTTTCTTTTGAAATCATTAGAACGACTGATTGATCTGCATCTGAGGAACACAATTGATACCCGCGTCATTAGTCGAGCTCAGCATGCCTATCGAAAATGCAGGCCTGTTAAGAGTGCGCTTCATGACGTGGTTGGTTATATAGAGAGAGGACTGCAGCAAAAGGATTACACACTGGCTGCATTCTTAGACATTGAGGGAGCCTTTAACAACATAAGTATAAAGGCCATTAGGGAATCGCTGGGCACTTAAGGTTCAAAACTTTCTGGTGAAGTGGATAGGTATCATGCCTAATTGCTAAATCACCAACTCGAGTATGGGAAGGGGAAAACTGACGAGATTAGTGACAAGAGGTACCCCACAAGGAGGAGTTTTATCACCTCTATTGTGGTTGTTGGCAATGAACGCAATTCTTAGGCGTTTTGACAGGAGCGGACGGAAGATAGTTGCATATGCGGATGGCGTGGTTTTTCCCACATGGGCCAGCAGTAAGGAAATGGGAGTCAACCCAGAGAAATCCGAGCTAGTTCTCTTTACCAGGAGATGCAAAGTAGAACTGGAATGGAGGGTTGGAGCTGAGATTAGCAGAGGGAGCTAAATACCCGGGTGTTATCCTAGATAGCAAGCTTTCTTTGAAAAGAAATACGTAGGAAAGGCTAGAGAAAGGGCTCAATGCCTACTATGCATGCAGGAACTCTATAGAAAGAAACTGGGGTCTGCAACCGAAGTAAACTTGAATTACACATCGGTCGTCAGGCTGGTTATTTCCTATGGTTGTATGGTATGGTGGGAGGCATTTGGAAAGGAAAGTCACAGGAGATTACTAGCTAAGGGTCAGAGCTGTGCCTAGGTGGGCATCACAGGTGCTCAGAGGAGCACACCTCAGGTTGCCTTGGACGTCATTCTTCATCTACTTCCTATAAGAGGACTTTGTGGTGGAAACGGCGACTAGAAGTCTCCTTAGACTCGTAGAAACTGTTTTGGTGAGGACAGGAATAACAGGTCACACATCAATCTTAAATGAGATCAGAGATCCGTTACCCCTTGGTTTACGGACTATACGGTCGCTGAAATCGATTTTAGTAGAACATCTTCACTGGTAATTCCGAATAGGGACTATTGGGTCAAATCGGATAAGCTATATGATGGTAGTGCAGGCTCTACAGACGGATCAAAAATGGGGGAAGGCACAGGGGCTAGTGTCTATATCTTGGGAGCGAACATTAGTAATTCTTTCAGACTGCCGAATGAATGCAACGTTTTCCAGACTGAGATCTTGGCGAATGTAGCTGAAGGTGAGAAGGTAATCTTCTACGTGTACAGCCAGGCAGCGCTAAAGGCTTTGAAGGGACATAATTTCAAATATCTTGTTAATGACTATAGGAGAACTCTCAACTTGCTTATGGATGTCAGATTATGTTGGGTTCCTGGACACAGCAGTGTTGAGAGAAATGAAATTGCCGATGAGCTAGCAAGAATAGGGTCGGCATTAGTTGAGGGAATGTCAGACATGTCGGTGAAATTACCTAATAGTCAGTAAGGAACTCAGTAATTGGGTAGAAGCAGGACTAACGGTTCATGGCGAAGTAGAGAGGATTGTAGAGTTTCGAGGGGTTTGTGGCCAAAACTTGACTCAGTAATGTCCAAACTGCTACTGGAAATGAATACAAAGGCGATGCGCATTGTGATAGACTGCTCGGTCAGAGCAAGTAACAGCAAATATAGAAAAAATTATCTTTTCACTTTTCTTAAATCATTACGTATTTGAATTGCAAAAATTATTTTATTTTCTTTACAGTGGGCTGCACATACTTTGGTATTTTGTATTTTATAAAGATCAATATTGTAACGAATTATTTCTTCACTTGTTAATATATTACAGTTCATAGTGTTTGTTTTTGCGGCTACAAGATTATTTGGTATATGTTCAACATTATCTAGCAGAATTTTAATTTTCAATAATATATCCAGATATAGGAGCTTATTTTCTAATTTTTCATCGTTCTTAAATATTTGGTTTAAGTAATCTGTGTGCTATAGCTTTCTATTGCGGTAATGTCTTTTATAATTGCATGATTGTTGTCGTCAGTTGTCTGTAAATGTTGTTTAATTTCTGTCCTTTCAAAGTCATTCATTGTGCCGTATACCCATTTCATAACTGTTCCTACAAAGTTTATTAGTCCTCTCGGATGTCTAGTGGGGGTGATGGTTTGGAGTTTTGATTTTGTCTTTTCTAGTTCTACTTTCAAAAAGTGATTGTCGTTGAGATTTGGTATTAGTTTTAAGTTTTCTTCGAGTTCTTCTATAACATGCTGTTTTTCTTTAGGGTTAATGATGTGTAATACAGTGCTGTAGCTGTACGTTAGTTCTACGTCTTCTAATGCAATTTCAGCGAAACCGTTGGTGCTATTGATGTTTTCGACAATTAACGTGGTATTGTTCACAGTAAAAAGCGTCCACATTATTGTCATTACGAGCATTGTATGTACATAAAAATTTAGTAGTTCCTTTTATGTTTGTTGGATGGATATTTTCTAGTTTCATATTTTTGTATCTAAATTCGTGTTTATGCCTAAGAGCCTTATAATTTTTTACGTACCCTTCCTGATTTGTATTTTGGTATTCTTCTCTGTTAAGGTTTAACCCTTTATACTCAACATCGTGAAACTCTTTTAATAAAAAAAAAAATTGAGAGCTCGTAGCATAAGTAAAAACATTTCTTTTAGAATTTTTTTAAATTAATTTTTTTTTGTGGCGAAAATGGGTAAAGAAAGAAATAGGAAGAACTTCAAATATGTTGGCGACAAGAGCTTCAAATTAAAAATAATGTCACTCACAATATTTTAGAAATGAAAACAATAATTGACTTGGCCATTCACAAAATTTAATGAAGTAAAACGCCGAAAATATAACTTTTTTAAAAACTGCATAACGGCAACACTAATTTAACAAAATGGTTACCTTAAATCTCTTCTGCCGTAGCAGATAAAGTATTTTATTAAGAATGAACTTAAGAGTTTGAAAGAAGATATTGTACCAAAGCTATTGAGTTGAAAAAAAAAAATTAATAATTTACATAAATTAATAGCTTTACGAGCAATAGCGACTTAATGGTTTGTAACATATCTGTAACACGGAGTGAAAAAGGTTTAACTTTGTGATTTGCCTTTTTTTGGTGGTTCATAGTAAGTTATAAATGTTGTTTTTTCAACTTTTCCATTTTTCTAACGTTCGAAATCTTTCTCCTAGGGTATTGTGAAATCCTTCGATATCTGCATTTCCCGTATGGGAATTTGGTTTTGTAAAGTGGATTTCTATTTCTTCTTGCCTAAGAAAGTCTTTAACATTTCTTGGGTTGAACTCATTGTCAGCAACTATACGTTTTGGTTTTGGGTTGAGAGAGAAATACAAACGAAGCTTTTCTATAAGTGCTATACTGTTTCTGTCTTCTGGATAAATAGTGGTGGCTTGTTTCGAAAATTTATCTATCATAGAAAACTATGTTTCTTAATAATGTGAATAACCTCATTCGTGTCTGTGAAAGTCTCTGTTATGAAGTATTTTGGTTTATATGGTTTTCTGTCTTATTTACTTCTTGAACATACATCGCAGTTGTTAATATATTTTTGGATAAGAGATTTAAGGTTTTTGAACTATATGGTGTTTTTAAGCCTTGAAAATTTTCGTTTATTCCAGCATGACCAGTTTCTTGTTTATGGTATTTTTGAATATATCTTCTTCTTCTTCGTTTCTCATGTCTTTGGCATTGTAATGTATTAAAAGTGTAATACACAAGCGTTTCCCAAGTGATCAAAGTATATTGATATTTTATTTAACAATTTCTTCAGCTTATATACTAACAATGAGAAGTTCGCTTTTCTTATTTTTACTTATTACAATATACATACATTGATACATTCTAAATTACATTGTATTCTACATTGTACCAGGCTGTGTGTGTCTTTTTGTAGATTTGAAGTTCAATGCCATCTAGCTTTAATCATACATATTAACCAGTTATTCAAGTCAGCATAATTGAAACTATTTAGCAATAACGAGCGTTGACCGTAAATTATAAGGATATTACATTCCAGCGTTTATGACTAAGTGTGTTTGCAATTAAAAATCGTTACTGAGCTATCTGTGCCCGTTTGGTGAGGTTCATGCATATGTCATACTATGTATACACTACAGCATGATATTAGCATCTATAGAACTTCACACTTGTGTTAAATAACTCTATTAGTTTTTGTTGTAATGCTATATTGTAATCAGAATCCAAAATGCCTGTTTTTATAAATCTTCCAAAAATGTCTGACATGAATCCGCTTCTAACATCATCTAAGCTTACAAAACTTTTTCGTGTGTTCTCTATTATTTTAATTTCTTCTGTCTTACTTTCTGTCAAGATTATTTGGGTTTAGAAACGGTTAACAATGGAATTTAATATAGGAAAGTGATAATTTAATTCGTTTTCCTGGGAATGAACGGTAGGGGCTGTACTTAAGTTGTCTAGGTTTAGGTCTCCTGATTGCTCATCTATTGCAAAAATTTCTTCTGTACCTGCATTGATTCTGCTAAGGAAATCAGCCAGAGTATTTTCCTTGCCTTTAATATACCTAATGTTAATATCTCGTATTCGCCAAGTTTAAGTAACCAACGATGAAGTCTTGGGTTTATATCTTTTCCTATATGTTTGGTTTGTAACCATTTCAATGGCTGGTGATCTGTCATAAGTTAAAACTTCCTTCCATATACATATGGTCTAGAGTAGTTCACGCCCCAAGCAATGGCCAACAGCTCCTTTTTTTGTTGTGGAGTATTTCTTTTCGTGTTCGTTTTCAGTTCTACTTGCGTAACTGATGGGATGGTTATCCTGTGTGAGTACTGTTCTGATTGTGAATTCACTGGCGTCTGTTGCTAGTTTAAACTTTCTTTTAAAATCTGGGTATTTAAGAATGGGTGTGTCGATTAGCAATCTCTTGAGTTTGTAAAATGCATCCGTTATTGAGGATCATTTGTAATTATTTTAGCGTCCTTTTATTTTGTTAAACTATGTGCAATTTTCGCATAACCTTTTATAAACTTCCTGTAATATCCGGTTACGCCTAAGAATGATTTGATTTGTTTGTGAGTTAAGTTTTAGGGTCTGAATAGTATCGATTTTGTTTTTGTTAGGCTTGATTTCTTCAGTAGTAAGAATGTGTCCTAGGTATTCAGTAGATTTCGCAAAAAACCTGGGGCAAATTACGGCATTCGTTATCGAACGAAATTACGAAATATTTCAATAGAGTTTATATGGAAATATTTTTAAATTTCGAATCGTATCGAATGCCGTAATTTGGCTCCTGCCCTTTTCAACTTGAATCTTAAGATTAGGTTTTCTAAGATCATTGAAAATTTTCTTTGTGCTATCCTTATGTTCTTGTATTGTATATCAAATTATCATGGAGATATACTACACATATTTTGTTGGTGTATTCTCTTAGTACCGAATTTATTAACCTTTGTCAGGTAGCAGGAGCATTTTTTAGTCCAAAAGGTATACGAAATAATTCGTAGTGGCCAAGTGGAATAGAAAATGCCGTTTTCTTTCTATCTTCCTCTTTAATGAGGATCTGGTGAAAGCGTTTTTTCTAAGGGAGAATTATATGGAGATACGATTTCTCTTATTATTATTCCTTATTCTAACATTTCTCGCATTTGCCTATTGATTTCTGCTACATGGATTTGGGGATATCTGTATATTTTTAAATACAGAGGTTTATTACTAGTTGTTGCTGTTTCATGTTGTACTTCATGAGTGTGAGTGAAATACCCTCCTGGAAAAATAGGTAAGAATTCTTAGAAATAAGTTCTGTTAAAAAATTCTCTTCTTTTTTATTCATGTCCAAATGTTTTAATTTATTCAAAATATGTTGATAATTTTTCTTCGACATTATAATTTTTTTTGCTTTGCACGACTCTTATGTATTATTAACTACTATCACTAATTTATGTTCGACACTATTCGGGCCTAATAATAAAGGGTTCGCTGGATAACCTTTTTTTTGAAAACAGCGCGCAAAACATCGAGTGTAGCTTCGGCTGTGTGGCACGTAGCGCCGTCCTGTTGAAACCAAATGTTGCCTATATCCTCCTCTTCAATTTTTGTGAACAAAAATTCGTTCAACATGGCCCGATAACGATCGCCATTGACTGTAATGGCCACTCCTTGCACATTTTCGAATTATGCCTCTGGACCAAAATCCGCACCAAACAGTGACTCGTTTTGGGTGCATCGGCTTTTCAATGTATGCGCGTGGGTTTTCTGTGCCCCAAATGCGACAATTTTGCTTGTTTACATACCCGCCAAGATCAAAATGAGCTTCATCTGAAAAGATGATTTTTTTTGGCAAAATCGGCATCTTCTGTAAGTCGTAATGTCGCAATATTTCCCAGCGTTGTTCAAGTGTATACACAACCATATTCGTTCAGCGGAAGGATAAAACTAATTATCTGTCAAATCAGACATGAGCTAAGTGTTACCATTCACGAAATAAGCACTAGTTGAAAAAAAACGTTAGATGGCGGACCCTTCAGTATTTAGATTTAAGATTTTATTACTTATTGTTAATTCATTTTTGAAGATACAATAAATAAATATACGTATTAAAAAAAACAAAAAAAAAAAGAAATTTTATATATTTGTTTTCTATTAATCAGGCTCAAGGTCATAATCATTTAAATAAAACTCTTTTTGTTTTATTAAATTATTGATTTCTTTAATCTTTTATTTTTTTCAATATTTCGAACACATTCGGTGTTCTTCTTCAGGAAAAATTATATATGAAGAACAAAAACAAAAATATAAACATATGTATGTATATTAATGATACATGTAAATACAAATTTAAATTTTATATACATAAATACAACAAAAACATAACATTGTCTTACTTAGAGTAAGGTCGTCTGCTGTCCACTTTGAGAAAGAGTCAAATTCTTACTAAAACCTGTTTGTTTATTTACTTAATTTTTTGTTTATGTTCAGCTAAACAACATGCATACATAGCGCGCAATTTTCTGTCTGTTTTATAGTTTATCCTTATATTCGCGGGAGTATTAATTATATGTAGCATCTTTATTGTAAATCTCTTTTTGTAATTGTTTTCATGTTGTAATATTGTTGTATTGGTGATGTCAGGCGAGTGTCCACTTATGGCACAGTGGGCTGCTAATGCTGTTTTTTGGTCCGTTGTTCCTTTACGCGATTTGTAATCAGATTTATGTGCGGCTAATCTAGTACGTAGTTTGGATTTTCTTGTTCCGACACATACTTTATTGCATTTGTTAGAACCATCTCCCCTACAAGGCATTTTATAAATTATATTTGATTTGTCTAATTTATTCATCTTACTTTTGGTATTCGAAAACAACATATTCATATTATCTGTTTTTAGTGCGATATTAACATTTTCTTTATCAAATGTATCGGAATGAATAATTCTTTCAGAAAATCCGGGAATATCAACGAATTTTTGGTGAAAATGGTCTACTTCCATTGGAGTAGTCCCGTTATTGCCTAGAGTTCGATTAAAATATTGGCTACGCCTAGATTGCTGAGAGTTATTTGTGTTAAAATTTTTTTTATGAGATAGAGTGGAATTATTAGTTTGTCAAACTTGAGGAGGACTACTATTGTATGAATTTTGGAAAGTTTGTTTCTGTTGGAATGTGATGTTCTGTCCGTTTTGGTTGTAGTTTCTCTGTTGCTGATATTGTTAACGTGTGTATGGATATTGCTGAAATCTATTGTCATATTGTCTTCGTATTCCAGTCTATTTCAAGACGTAATAAGCTTCCCTAAGCGTGAATATATTTCTACTATAAACTATTCAAAATTGTTTTAAGTATAATTGATTCATTAGTAAGAGGAGAAAACTCCATGATTTATTAGTATCAAATTAGTATTTATTTTTAAACTTATCTAATATGTTTCTAAGGTTCTTAAAATAATCGCTTACATTATTATTCTTCATGTTTATTGCCAGGTGATAGAGATAGTGGTATCCTTCTTTAAGACCGAAATTTTTTACCAATTCTTCCTTTATTCGGGTTAATGTTTGCTTCTGGTCCTAAAGCTCTCACTGCCTGTAGATCCGGTCCTTGAATTTTATTTTTCACATACCTTTCGAAAACAAACTACTGTAAGATGGAATTCTCCTGGAACAGCGGCAATATTATTTCCACTTCCTTGATAAAAGATGATAGGTCATAATCTTTTGTTCCGTGAAACTCTTTGATACGGGATGCTTCTTATAGAATATCTGACAAGGATAGTACGGCTAGTTGGATGTTATGATTGTTATCTTCTGTGGACATTTCTTATATTCAGATTTTTGTTCACATTTTATTTTTTTTTATTTTTTTTATTTAACGGTGGTCCTTAGATATAATCTCATGGTTTACTATAACACTTTAGTGGTATATTGTTTTTAGACACAAATTCGATTGTAATTTTATTCTTTTTTTTATTTTGCGATTTTATTTTCACTACAGCTCTTTAATGCTATATTGTCTTTAGACGTTGGGAAAAAATTTTCGCACAGTTTTTGGTAGTCTTTAGACTAGATTTTTTACGTTTTCACAAGGATATTTTTTAATAATTAACGGTTTAATGGTGTCTTTCAGGATGTTCACCATTTTCCGTTCTTAGGTTCCTTTACATCGACTGCGCCAATTATGAGTCCGGGGTTATTTATACGAAAAAAAGGTTTTATTTTCTTTATTTTCTTTTATTAATCTTCAACACAATACATACAATTCGAACTAAGCTTTTTCTTAGGTCTACTTAAAATATAAATGATTTTTTTATTTAGCTGACGTTTGGAGAAAATGTCCACTTAGAAATAAAATTATTTGCGAAATATTACTTTTGTCAAGTTAAAAAGGTAGATAGTTTATTGAACTATTGAAATTATTATTGTTGGTGGTTAACGAAAATTAAGTTTGTTGAACTAGTGAAATTATTATTGTTGCTGGTTAACGAAAATTAAGTTTGTTGAACTAGTGAAATTATTATTGTTGCCAATTAATGGGTAGGGAATGTGTTCGACTATTAGAATGGGTGGTTGACTTGACTCGCGTAGTATCGGAAGTGTGGCTATTGGGAGTACAGTTGCTATGGAGAGGTATTTGAGTCCGATTTTTGCAAGATATTTATAAAAAAAAAGTTAATTCGACTGAAATGCGAATATTACAGATTTTCATCCTTTATACTACGTCTCAAACATACCTCTCATCTGCAAATGCATCAAAGAGTTTCAAGAGACCGGCACAATATTGAAAAGTCAAGGTTATATAGAACGGCAGAAAATGTGTATATACTTCACTGTCCTAAACTTTCAAGTGTTTTAAATGTTCATATATTTCACCTCATTTTACACAAATATCTAAAGCTGCATCCCTACAAAGTTCAAGTGGTTAAAGAATTAAGGCCGCCGAAAGTCCAGCAGAGCTCTTGAATTCGTAAACTGAGAAAAACTGATATAAATTTAAATCTGCACTCTTTGTGTAACCCCAATAAAGTTCTCTCTATGGATATATCTCAATCCTAAAGTCTATGCCTATCACAGAGTTTACCTGACGACACATAAGAAATTTTGATTGTTTACATTTGGACCATATTATATATACATATACTTATGTATGTATATGTATTTTTGTCGTTCCTATAAGAAAAATAGGACAGTAACAAAATCCTTCCATCTAGATCTATTTATCGCGATGTTTTCAACTTCATTCCAACTAGTTTGCATTTTTGTCGCCTTGATTTCGCAGCTGGTCGAGCTTTTCTGCACCTTCCCTGGGGGTTTGACTCAATAACGGTTGTAATAATGTCTGTGAGCGGTTCCGTATAGTGTGAACTGTTCAATTTTCGCCTTAGTATTTTAATTTTTAGGGGGACTGGTTCGTTTCCTGCCATAATCTGCTGTTTGATATGGTTTCAAGCCAGAAACTTCGAAGTATTCGTCTAGGGCATTTGTTTGTAAGAACCTTCAGAGCATTCATATCGCAAGGGGCTGCATGTTTCGCAGCCATGGAATAGAGATGGGCGCGTGCATAATTTTTCCAACACGACCCGAACACGAATGACAAGATGTCTAACACGTACGTAACAAACACGCGAAAAATGTTCCTAACACGAAACTGCGAAACACGCACGAAATCAAATTGAATAAAAAATAAATTTTATTTTTTATATTTAAATAACTAGCCTATCGAAGCTCATTATTAATTTTCAAATTGTCTTTGTTTATTCACATCACTTTAGTTTTGGCAATACGAATATTAATCTTGAGAACTGCGCTGTTAACCGTAGGACGTTGTAATTTTATGGCCATATCAGAGTGCCGATGAGAAAGAAGTCCCCAGATAATATCTCTATTACCCGACATAGAATGGTTGAATGGTTAAACTTGCCTTCGTGCAAAATACGTCATCTTGTATGGCATACATGCTTCTAATGAGTTGAATTATTTTACGTGGAATGCCTTTACATTGAAGGGCTTTCACATTGTGGTTGAGAGTATCAAACGCTTTTACGAAGTCGATTTCTCAATTATGGGCTAATAAAATCGGATAGTATTTTGGTTATAATATGGGTTCACCAGTTAAGTCACTCTAATACCATATTATTTTAAAAAAATGCCAAATTGTGCAAAATTATAATTGATTTAATAAGGGGATTACTAATTTTTGAATCGATCATCCTCCATTATAAATTTTTTTGAGACACCCTGTACAAGAAATATGTTTTTAAATCTTTTTTAAGAAAATAACTTACCGCCAAATAAATAGTTGTTTGCGACGTCAACATTTTGGGAAGATTTTTTGTCATGGCGTAGATTTGTTGTAGTTTCCGTAGCAGAAGAAGATCTTTTTCTCATTGGTTGATTAAGTGCATCGTTTAATAAAACCATTTTCCTAAAATCAAAAATATGCATTTATAATTTAATACTATTACAACTTATTTAACAATAAACTATTAATATAAATTAATATAAACAATCGTTCGTATTCTAAATTTAATAATTTTATTACGATTCATAGAAAAATTAGCTAAACGCCATCAAAATTCCATTAAAAAACAGCCACACAATATACATACACATTAGGGCGGGTCGATTTGTATGGAGGCAAAAAAATCGCTCAAATTACAAGGAAAATCGTATTCTAGGTATCAAAATAAGAAACTTTGCCGAAGAAACCATACCTCTAAAATGTATTTTGATGTCCCGACTTTGGATCAGAAGGGTCAAATTTTGAAAAAATCTCACTTTGACGCATTTAGAGTTCCTCAATCGAGTCAAAATGTATGACCGAACCCCACTAATTTTGGAGGGCCGACCCACTTATGCCAGTGGCACACCCCCTCCATCACCATTTTTGGCACTTTAAAAAGTTGAATTTTCCACCGATTCGAAGTACTTATACGACATGGCTCATGCAATTTCTAGCGGCGTGGTTTCGGTGGATCTGGCTAACATCAAACCAGGGAAAATTGTACATTCTCGCTGGCTTACCAAGATTATTACGATTGTATGCGACAACGGAAAATCCATCCGAAAATTTACGGATTCTGGTTGAATTTATAATTAAATGTTATGTGCCACTGTACTTCAATATCAATTATTACGCTCTGTCGTGTACGGTAGTGCATTATTTTTCAAGTTCATTAGTTGGTCACGGTTTCTACAACCTCATTTACGCAGTATTGTCAATAAAGTAATTAAAGATAATTCATATTATGCGCATTCGGAAAATATCTTGCTATCAATGTTATTTGATGAAAGCAAAGAAAAGCGAGACTGTGCTATAAAGAAAATTCTACGCTATCGAACCGATGTTGAAGACCCAACGGAAGTTAGAGTTTATAAAAAACCAGATATAAGCTTTAATTGCACAAGTTACACGGAAATGATCAATTTGAATGATATAAATAACGTATTTGAACCACCATTCACGCGAAGCATTCCGTACGATACATTGAAAGAATATTTGAATCAAGATGATCCACCGTATTTTGATCCAAAAATATAGAGGCTGTTATGGCGACGACATTAGAGAGCCGTGCGAAATTGCCCAGACTTGAAAGCAAAAAAGACTTCAAACAATAATTTTTTTTTTATTTTCTTTTCTATTACTAAATAAAATTCATTTTTTAATTTCATTCTGACTAATTAAAGTACTAAAGAGAAAAATAAACTCCAAAAATAAAGAAACATAGCCATTTCTCTGATTTTTTCTTGTATGGTTCCTTCGGCAAAGTTTCTTATCTTGATCCCTAGAAAGCGAATTCTTTGTAATTTGAGCGATTTTTAAATCGACCCGCCTTAATACACATATACATACATTAGGCTTGACAGATTGAGAGTAACAAAAAGCTGGTCATTTGAATTAAAAAAGCGGGATTATTAAAAAAAGCTGGGCATTTTGAAATAAAATTTTCACGAAAAAATAGTTTTTTTTGGTATACAAACAATTTTATTAAAAAATATTTGTTTACATTGTTTTTTAAATTTTTTATATAATACTCTAATATACTATTAACATAGCAAAATATAACAAAACTTAAAATTGTTCAGTTCATTTATACATAGTATGTATGTATGTATTTAAGAATTAAAACTAAATAACAAAAAGAAATCATAATATAACTAAACTTATACCCTAATTCTGTTAGACGATTGTATCGTCTTGCCTATGGACGAAAAAAAGCCGCAGTTGTGATTCTTTAAAACAATTATTATTTATTGTCCATGCTAGAAGGTTCGTGTATTTGCTTTAAGATTTTGCTCTAAACATTATATCCAACACATATTTTTCAAATATTTTTCAAACTATTGTATAATACTTTAATTTTATTTTTATGTTTTAAAAACATGGTAATATTTTTATTTTTCATTATCAAAGACAACAACTATTTTTGAAGTAAATAATTTAGAGAATTCAAAAACAAGAACTCAGAAGTATTTTCAAACAAAAACGTCCTAAATCTTCTCACTGAATTAGGGCATTAAATTCTTTCAGTTAATTTATCCATATCGTCGCTGATTTAACTAACTGACCTAACTAACATTTTAACAAATTCACAGGAGAGCAGCTTTTATGGTTGTTTTATACATTCATTCTTATGGCACAACAGTAATGCTTACAGTCATGAAAATTGTAGACAAGGTGTATTATGACTTATAAAGTCTAGTAAAGGACTTAACTCATTTACAAAAAAAAAATGTCAGTTAGGTCAGTTAGTTAAAACAGCGACGATATGTATATTTGTGCAGCTACGATCAAAATTATAGCAGCACGAAATAATATGGGCATCTAACGTTAAAATTCAAAAGGGCTTATTTTTAAAACGAAATCGATCATTAAGGCTGGTACTCTGTTCAAAGTTGTGAAAAATTTTCAGCACCATTGATTATTTCGCGTGAAAAATTTGACATGTACTAAGTGTAGCCCAACTCGCGGTTTTTTTTATAAATTTCTTGCTTGTATTGCTTGAAAGTATGCAACATTGTTAAAATTCCGTGCGAAAAAAGCGCTGCTCATGATACAATTATACAAGGTACTTGCACAAGCCCAGCCTGTGAATGTTTACAATGCATATAGTTGTCAAACTTTGTTTACAAGCTGCAAAAATGTTAGTGTATGTGTGTGAATAAAATGATTACAGTGTTGCCAATGAATTTGCACATAGCTGTGTCTCCAATTATACATTGAAGAAAATTACACTACACATCTTTTGTGTGAGTTAAAATTAAAACCATAATAAATAAAAATAGAATCCAAAGTATAATACACACAGATTATAAATGAATATCATTACATGGCCCACACATGAGAGTACAAATTACACACTGTGTATTACATACATATTGGCAACACTGAATGACCATAATCATGCATGAATGCCGCGTCTGCAATTGTGCTTTAGTTACCCTGTGATTGCTGTTTTTAAAAACAAAAGACATCTGTTTCTGACAATTTTACGTTTGTTTCTACCAACAAAATACGTGTGTTTCTTGGTGTTGCAATTTTGTTGTAGTCGTGCAAGTACCTTGTATAATTATATCATGGCACTGCTCATGTTGTTTCGCAGCTAAACTAAAATGATGCCAGACTAATTTTGCATGGAAAGACATGATTTTACGTGTTTTTCACAACAAGAACAGAGTACTACTTTTGCGAATTTATTTCGCAAATATTTCACACCAAATACTTTTATATGTAGTTTGACAGCATTTCGCACGAAATTGTGAACAGAGTACCAGGCTTTACGGAAAAATAAAAAGTGTTTTGTAGATAAATTATCTAGCTTTAATATTTATGATTTGATCAGGCTAAAGTTCGTATCGCTTTGTTATCTAGTTTTTATTTTCGTCTATCTAGAATGGATTGTATAACGAGATTTGTGTTGTTAGAGAAACCCGTTTTTGAGTCCTTTTAATTTTGACCTTTGTAAAGTTTTTCCAACAAGATTTAAGCTGAAGGTCTATACCATCCGTTCCCTGCGTTGTTGCGTTTGATGCATGTGCCAAAAAAGTAGAATCAGTCTAATTGTAAATATGTGACAAGTTACAGAGCAAAACGCACAGAACATATAGACGCATAGGACGGATAAAGTAGGTTTACATTCTACTTTTGTATCCGTCGCATGCATCATGAAAAAAGGTCAGCTGTTTTTGATATCCAAAGATGGCAAATTATATTATATTTTCAACGATATCGATAAAAGTGTTCGTGTAGTGGATTTAGATTTTAATTTTTTTGCATAAAATTTTTTTAATAGAAGAAAAAACTTTTGTAATAAAGCTTACAAGTATTTTAAGAATAAAATACATTAAAATCAGTTTTTAACATAGTTATTTCACGAACAAAATTTACATTTTGGTTATCGATTGCTTTTATGTACTGAGTGTCACCACTGTTGTGTTTATTATTTTTTAAAGAAACAAATACTTGGCGCATAAAACGTATTGCATGTAACTTAAATTTAGAATCGCAGAGGACATACAGAAACTCATATGCATAGAACGGATGGTATGGACCTTCATCTAATGAGAGATCAGTTCAAGTGTTGGGTAATGTGATTTAGTGATGATATAACAGGGAAAACACAAGAGATTATACTTTCACCATATATATAGGGTGGTTTTTTTAGAGGTATAGAACTTCGAATTGAAATAAAACACAAGAAAATCGTTTTAATGTCCATCAATTTGGCTTTATTGGAAGGATAATTTTATGCCATTAACGTTTAAATATGATTTGGGGCATGTGGCTGCCGCGGCTGGCTCGAATAAAGCCAATTCTACAGGTCCAATTTTCAACCACTTTTTCGAGCATATGGGGCCGTATGTTGGCAATAACGCCACGAATGTTGGCTTCCAAGTCCCCTAACGTTTCTGGTTTGTTGGCGTAGACGAGCGACTTAACCGGATGCGTATTATCACATAGAGTAAACGTAGTGCGAAAACGATCCATGGTTAACCGAATTAATTGCTCTGATGGACGATTATGTCGACCATAAAATGGACGGAGCTTGCGGTAAACTTCGCGAACTGAACCATTATTTTCGAAATAAATTTGCACGATTTGCAAGCGTTGTTCTTTTGTCAACCTGTTCATGATGAAATGGCAAACCAAACTAAATATTAATCACTTGACAGCTGACAAAATGGCCGCCAGTTAAAAAAGTGATGCCAACTTAAAGTTCTATACCTCAATAAAAAACACCCTTTACTTAAGTAGTTAGAGAAACTATGAAATTAGTATTGTATAATACGATTAAAAAAAACGAAAATAGAAATGACGACACTATTGCAAATATATTATTATGTTCCCATAAGGAAATGTATACAACAAATTTAAGGCAATAAATATTAAGAACATTTTTTGGAAAATTGTTTTAGCTGTTTTATTTTAGCTTGAAACTGGACAGGTACTAAAAATCTGGACAATCCAGCCAAAACCAGCCCGACTGGCAACCCTAACATACATACACCTAGAGAAAAAACAACTTAAAACCAATAAAAACCATACTGAATTAATAAGAAACATTGACGAAAGTCTAGTAATGTTGAAATTTCTTATTTCAATATAGAAAAATATTAATTTACAGTATTTATTTATTAATTTTATTTATTTTTAAGTATTTTAATACTATTTTCTATTTATTGAAAATTATTGAATTAATGTGACGCATTCTTATTTTTAAGTTTCAGCTTTTCCCTGAGTGTACATATATACTGACATATGCAACCATAATTAATTTAATTAATTAATTATGGTTAATTAATAATTTAAAATTGTCTCACTTATAATTAATTAATAACACATGAAATTAAAGAACAAACACAAAATCCCTTCAACTAAAATATCGGAAATGACAAACGTTGCCACTGGTAATCGGCCTAAAACTAATTGAATTTAGAGTCGACTCCGCTTTACTGGAAATAACCAAAACCCAATTTTTTTTCAATTATCCGATTTTTTCTCTAAAACGTAGTTCGGATTACTGAAATTTGTTACAGTTAAGCGTACTGCTTAAATTCAGTAAAAACAATATTTTTTATATCAAATCTGTATATTTTTTTACGTAAATTTAACGTAAAAATTTTATTTACAAAAATTATTCATAGAAACATATTCATATTTTTTAATTATTTTTAAAACAGAAAATAAAAGTTTAAAAAAAAAAAAAAAAAAAAAAGCGACTTCACATATCCCCAAAGAAAATAATCCAATGGTGTCAAATCACACGATCTTGGTGGCCAATTGACCGGTTAACCGAATTAATTGCTCTGATGGACGATTATGTCGACCATAAAATGGACGGAGCTTGCGGTAAACTTCGCGAACTGAACCATTATTTTCGAAATAAATTTGCACGATTTGCAAGCGTTGTTCTTTTGTCAACCTGTTCATGATGAAATGGCAAACCAAACTAAATATTAATCACTTGACAGCTGACAAAATGGCCGCCAGTTAAAAAAGTGATGCCAACTTAAAGTTCTATACCTCAATAAAAAATATAAATATATAAATAGAAAAATGCATCCCGATGCTCTTTTTGTATCACAAAATGTATTTTTTTCCATTTCACTTTTGTGCAAATTGATAAATCAACTTTCTTATTTATATTGAACAGCTGTTATTTGGAAAGCTTTCCATAATATTTGGAAATCTTGTAGTGCTACCGTACTTTCAACGTAACTTGATAATAACTTTAATTAGCCACTGAAAAAATTAAAGTGTATTTAAATACATTTGTAACGACGAAAGTCGGGATCCTCATTTTCCCCGTACAACAAATTTATATTTCCTTATTTTCTTTGAAAAGAAATAATTAATTTTACATATTATTTGTGTTGAATTATATTTCCTTGTACAACAAATGTATATTCTCATATTTTTATCATATTATATTTTTTTATTGAATTATAAACTACATGAATGCATCCTCTCGATATTGAAATATTCATTCAAAACTAAAGTTTTGCTATTTATGGAGTTACCATCTATATTTGAATTTCAGTACTAACATAGCTAAATTGACATTTTTATACAACAATTATTTAGTAAGTTACGTTTTATGACAACTGATCGTTAGCAGAAATTTGCGTATATAACGAGGAATTTCCGTATGAATGGAGGAGTCTGGTGCTAGCTGTCAGCAAGGTAAGAACACAAAGTTGAACGCGGTGTTACACATCCAACAGCATTGTGCTTGCCTCTAAACACAGGCACACTGCTCCTTTTGAGCTTTTCTCACACGCGTAGCCTGTAGGTTGTGTGGTGTTATACATCCCGCCTGCAGCTGCGTGCATAGTGACTGCGCTCTCTACGAGGATTCGTTATACCGCTCTTAATTTTTTTTCGTTTTCGCGTTCTCACACGCGCAGCCTGTAGGTTGTGTGGTGTTCCACATTCTTCCTGCAGCTCCATGCATAGTGATGACGCTTTCTACGAGCATACGCATTCCGCTTCTTCTGAGCGTTTAAATTGTCACTTAGGCGGCCATTTAATTATATGAAAATTATAATAAAATAATAAATACTATTATTGAATCGACTTCGTGTTTTTTTCTCTCTCTCTCACGGTCCCAAAAATCAAAAAAATTTTGTGGACGAATCCTGGACATCGCTGAGTTTTACCCCAGCCTAAGAAACATCGTCACACATTTTAATTTTTAATGAAAATTAACTTAAACTATGTTTAAATATTCACTGATTTATTAGCCATAAGAGTTGCTATGGTCAAAAAACGCTTAGAACTTTTACACTAAAAAAATAATTAGGAAAATCAACAGAACACGTTGGTCTAAGTTTTACCATAGTAAAAACTAATTTTATTGCAAAATATGCAAATGGAAGGTATTCGACTCAGCCGGTTCTTAAATTGTAAGAAAACTGGACTATTCGACATTCAAAAATCAACATTTTGAAAAACCGTATTAAAAAAACCGAGGTTTAAAACCTGTTCAAAAACCGAGTCGATCACCCTAAGTAGTATGCTACCGCTTCCTTTCTAACACTGTGGAGAATATTCAGTTTCCATCAAAGTTTTTGGTCCAGTATAACTCCTATATACTCTTATGTACGTTATTTTTATGACCAACCGAAAAACGATTTTCTGAAAATTCTACTATAAGTGAATATCTAAATACAGATTTTTAAAGGAAGTCGAATAACACAGTGTGACAAAAAAAAAATACCTGTGACGTGTTACTATTTTTCTGGTAGGTATTGTCGAGTATAACAACAATCTGTATTTGAAATTTTCCAAACACCTCCCAAATCTTGAGTTACAGGTAAAAAACCGGTTTTTCGTACCCGTATGCACTTACCAACCACTAACTAACTTAAATATCAACTGATTTTAAATGTATAAACGGATTTAGAAAGAATCCGTTAGCATTATTGTTATGCTCAACAATACCTACCGGAAAAATAGTAACACGTCCCAGGTATTTCGATTTCATTAAAATTTTTCACACAGTGTAATCGATATCCATTGTAATTATTTCTAAATGTAGTGAACTCATTAATAAATACCTTAAAACCATTTCATGCATATTTTGGGCTGTTAAGGGATCTTCTGTCTCCATCCATAACTCGCCTGGACCCAGAGTACTCTGTCTTCCGACTTCCATATAAAAGAAACAGTGAGAGTCGCCACATCTATAAATTAATATATATACATGCATATTGTAAAAGTTTTTAATTACTGTGTATTAGCAAATGGCACTTATTTGTTATAATTGAAAAAAAGACTGTATGGATGTTGTCGCCCTAATTTTAATAGGCACTAATTTTTGGGGCTTCATGGACGAAATTTTTTTTAAATAAGTAATTTTTGGACTGATTTAAAATTTTCACATTGTGTTTGATAGAAGAGAAGTGGGATATCTTACTACATTTAATGACTTTTGAATTGACCAATCTTTCGCAAAAGTGTGAACGAAAATATTACGGAAAATATATTTTCCAATCGGTTACGGTTTGCCAAAGATATACGAAAGATGTGTTTCAATATGCATGCCTGCAAATAGTATCGAGTAAATATAGCTTATCAAATATTTACGTGTCAATGATCGAACAGAATTGCGGCATAAACACATTTTCCATACACTGAGGGAAAAAAGACGTTGCAAAATCAACAACGTTGGTGGTCAATTTGGCACCCTACGTTGGCGATTTTTTTTTAACCACACTGGCTGTCAATTTGTTAACGAGTGTGTACAAACTGACAACGCATTATTGTCAAGTTTTAGCGATTGACACGCGGGTGTCAACTTGTTAACGAATGTGTTCAAATTGACAACGCTTTGTTGTCTAATTCTTATTATTTGTTTGTTACCGAAGGAAAGCAAGTTGAAAGAGAAGTACTTAAAATTTGCATTAAACACTGAGAGAAAAATATTAAACGAAACATAAAGAGTTTGTACTTAAACATTGCCGGCCACCTTGCAACGACGTGTGTTGCAAATAAAATAAGTACAAATAATTGAACCATAAGAGACTCCTGATGGATATAAGATGAGTCAGTGGACTGCACGTAGGTTAGGTCATGAGGGACCTCTGATGATCTATTACATAATAGATATGAATCGTGAAGGATCCCTGATGAAAAAGAGGTTAGTAGTTGCAAAGTGATAAAAAAGTGATACAAAATTACATATTTACGTTAGTATAATTGATCTAATACAAGTTTTGCTATTGGTTGATTGGTTATCCCGTTTTAAGTGCAAATATTCAGGACACGAACATGACCGTATATAACTGTTTTATTTTAAGCACCTCATACACGTTTCAATTCAATTGTCAATTGAGTCTTTTAATTGAATTAATTCTTGGCCACACACTTCATAAAGTGAATTGAAAGATTTTCATTTAACTGTCAAATTTATATTTTTTCACAATTACAAATTTAAAACTTCTATTGCATTCATTCATTAATTTTTATATTTTTTATTTAAAATTCAATGAAATGAAATACAATTTTAAAAATACTTAACTTTTTCTATACAAAATAAAGCTACAAACATAAACTTTGACAGCTAATCAAGAGACTCGAACACACACAGCACAATCGAATTGAAAGATTTACTAGTCAACATGAAAAATCAAAATCTTTTGATTATTCTGCAACCAACTCGGCAACTGCTAAACTAATGAATTGACAGAGCCATACATGCTTTGATTTGGACAACAACCGACTCAATTGAATTGAATAGTGTATAGATTGCTTTATTGTTTTACTTAATGGCCAAACCTTACGAGGAGTGTGTTTGAAGTTATTTTTATCGGAAATCGAAATACCTCCAGAGGAAGTATTAATAGAATTGTTAACGGAGTAATTGATAGGACCCGTGAGAATCCATCAGAAAACTGTTATTTTGCCCATTAAAGATCCAAATAAACTCTGTCGAACTTCGGTCAGAATTATTTTAGGGTATATCAGCTCCAAGTAAAATATCTATCGGCCTACTTTTATGAAATTTATTGTCTGCCAATCGTAGATTGTGTAAGTCACCTTTAATATCCGGAGGACAAATAAATGAAGGTAATTCATTCGAAATTGATGGTAAAATAAGAGCATGTATTTAAAAAAATTCTTTCTTATTTTCAATGATTTCTAAATTTCTCTGTGTTCACCGTTTTTTATTTTTCCCATGGAATTTCGCATTCAATCACTGCTTCATCGTATGCAGTTCTAGCTCTTTCCCATAAAAGTTTTAGTTTATAACTAGCCTCTTCCAGTGTATATACGTGATGATCTGCATCACGAACCCTTTGAAATCTTGCTTCAAATTTAAAATTGTCATCTGAAGAATGTACAAAATTTTCAAGAGACTTTTTCATCTTGGAAAGTAAATTAAATTATTCAAATGAATTCGTAAATAGCTACTATACGAATAATTTAAATTTTGAAATTTATACCCCTATTCTAACATCTGTGACAGTGACAAAATTATAATAAAACTGAGGTGAATGACTATTTGTATATCTTTGGTATTCTGAAAAATATTGTCATGAATAAAATATAACTAATATGTCACCTCATGAAAACCACATAACAAAATAAAAATTTATTAATTTTCCTTTTAATTTACTTTTAAGTTGTTAGAATTAAAGAGAAAAAAGCGTGATTATTGAAAAATTTTTAACATTATTATATAACAATTGTTAACAAAATTACTTTTTCGTGCACCTTCTTCGCAAAAGTGAACGAAATTTTTTTTTTACTTTTTTCAAAATAACTTCCAGGGAATCTTGATTTTTTTCAACAATATTTGCAAAGTTGTAGCTACGGTAAAACTGGTCAACTTTTGTTAATATATCAATACAATTTGAAGGTGTCCAGGCACCCTAGTAGCTCATACACCTATCGAATAATCAAATGCACACAACTCTACTGAGCTTCAGTAACACTTTGTACAAACAAACCCTATTTTTGCTTGCACTTTTTTTTTTAAATAGAAGAAAGAATATTTTGTTTTCACTTTTTCAGCATAACTTACTTTTCACTACTAATATTTGGCAAAGCAACAACAAAACCTTAAATAGTAAATAAATATTAAAATCTGCAACACAAAAAATGCAACAATAGCAAAGAACGGGAAAAAATAGATGCGTTCAGATTATATTGATGTCTTCACAGAATTTTTCCAGCTTTACCGTATATACAGTTTTTCCAAATATTGTTAGCAAAAAATTAGGAGTCCCTCACGTTATTCTGAAAAAAGTTAAAACAAATTTTTTCCTTAAATTTTGCAAAAAAAAAAAAGTGCAAGAAGAAATTATTTTTTTGGCATAAGATGCTAACAAGATTTGTTTGGAAGAGGGTTTTACTACCCTCATACCATTATTCCATTACAATTTTTGCTCCACAGATTTCACAATCAAGGAATGTTTAACCTTTTTCTGGAGAAACTACGAACCTATACTGTCTAGTCCGTGTGTTTTTCAAAAAGTCTTAATTTGTTGCATAGAGTTATTATTAGTACATTTTTATGTGGGCGACCATCGCACGGTGGCTCAGATTCAATTTTCATCGGCCAAAACCTAAATTTTTTCTTGACATAGATTCCTAAAAATTTTACGCAATTCAAAAGAAAACATATCACAACTAAGGTAGCCAAAAAATATTGTCAAAATATTCTCAGTAATGGGCGTGCCATGCTGCTAAAAACAACAAATTTATGTTAATTTAAAATAAAAACAAAAATTACTCATATTTTATCTGAAATAAATTACAATTCCTCGAAAACTATTATCGATAAAGGGCTGCGGTCTTTTTTGTTCTGTTGAATAAGCTGTTCTTTTTAAGAAATGATATGTGCACTCCATGTATAATTCGTAGTTACAGTGCGATGTAAGAAATTTTAATCCCCATATTTTCGTAAAACTTGAAGTTTACTAGTGTATAACTTTTGAAGATCAAAAGGGATCAAACAACCGTAACCCTCCAGAGAAAGACGAAAGTGTCTTCTTTAAGCGTATATGTATATACTTTTGCACCCGCCACGACCCGCCTGTGGAACACCTTTTTTATTTTAATGAAAATACTCAACAATTACATACAAAAATTTGTACCCAAATTGCTAGAAAATCTACCCTAGAAATCACGTAAATGCCATTCTACCCAAACAAAATAACAATAGCAAACTTTTTTTATACACATAACTTTGAATTAAAAAAATAGAGATTAATATTTAAAACCGAATACGCAAACTCCAAATAAACAATCATAAGTACAAATCGCAGGTACCAAAACGTATTATGGTGATTGTTTTCCTGCAATTTTGTGTAGTTAATTGATTTTTGAATATTAGTGAAGATATATGTAGCTTATAAACTCACGTTCATTTCGACGGTCTTTTCCTTCTTACCTGAAGAAAAATAAAGAATAGAGAGAGAGAGAGAGCGAGCGGATGAGTTAATTTTATTCGAAAATTGAGAATTTAAGTAGGTAACCTAGATTAGCTTTAAAAATTTTATATTGAATATTGTATATAAGGACAATAATTTGGAAATAAAATTTAGTTTCATACAAATATTTGATTCTAAAAGATTGATAAATTTTTGCAAGTTTTACTTTATAGCGTTTTAGGAAATACATTACTTTCAGCTTAATAAAAATATGGAGAGTTTCAGCTATAAGGAATTGACTGAAGAATATTTTAAAAACAAAAATGAGGAAGATGTTCTGAGCTACATTCATAGAAAATAAAATTCTTAGAGCAGTGAAACAGAATTGGAGTTACAAAACAAAGTATCTGCTTTTGTCAAAAATTTAAAAAAACGCTACAAGGAAGCTGATTGGAGTAAAAGTAAATTCAATATGTTCTTTGCAAAGTGGTTACAAGGTGAACTTACTATCCAGATAACTTCTGAAACTACAAGTAAAAACAGTGGAGGAAGACCACAAAAATCGCTATATGAGTGTAGCGATAGATCTAAGAGCCGAAAACTGAAAATATAAATGAAAGAAATCGGATGCGATCACAAAAACAATTAACTAAAGTGGACATCATTGAAAAAGTTATTTCCGCTAGTCCAGTGAGAACAAAAAAAAAGTTAACAAAAGAGCAATATATTCAGCTCAGATTACGTGCGATCGAAAAAGGCTTAAATTTATACCCATCTAAAAAGGACTGTTGGCCTTCAAACGAATCTATTACAATCACACCAATTTCTGCAAAGATACAACTGCAAGCTATACTTGATCATACAGCCGAATGGTTGTTACAATCATTTAAACGAAGTGAGTTGAAGAAATATGGAAACTGCAAGTTAACTCTATTTTGTAAATGGGGATGCGATGGATCTTCTGGACAAAAGCAGTATAAACAATTTTTATGTGAAGATATTTCGGACACAGATCTCTTCATGGTGTCATTTGTACCATTGCGTTTAATAAAGAATTTAGAAGAGTCAGAACCTTCTTCCAGTACAATGCAAACAAAGTATATTTGGAAAAATCAAACACCATCCTCTACTAAATACTGCAAACCAATAAAATTTGAATTTTAAAAGGAAACACATGATACCATTAAGAATGAAGTAAGTGATATTAGAGCTCAAATTCAACACTACAGCCATTAAAATTGGAGATAGATGGACAGACTATTGAAACAAACTACCAATTAGTGCTTTCAATGGTAGATGGAAAAATTGCCCAGGCTTTGGTTGAGACAAATGCTTTATCCAGCTGTATTATATGCAAAGCAACATCAAGTCAGTTAAACCAAGAATCGACAAAGTCAGTAGATAGTACTGAATAGTACTGATGCATATGAATTTTGATTATCACCGCTACATACAAGAATAAGATTTATGGAACACATACTGAAAATAAGCTATGATTTGGACTTCGGATCTTCAGGATCAGTAAGAAATAACGACACCAACAAAGAGCTAAGGAAATTTAAAAAAAAATGTTCAAGATGAATTTCTCTAACATGGGTTGATTATAGATCAACCAAAACAAGGATCAGGCAATACAAATGAAGGCAATACCGCAAGAAATTTTTTTTGGATCCCGAAAGGAGAAATATGTCTGCAACAGTGCACAAGGTTCTTTATCATGGAGAAGATGTCATTAAGCACCATATATTACCAATTGGAGATTTATCAGATGAAGCCCAGGAAAAAAGAAATAAGGATTACGGATTTTACAGAGAACATAATACCAGAAAAATTTCACGAAGCTCTACAAATGAAGATTTGTTTAATATATTATTGGCAACGTCAGATCCCTTTATCTCTAGCAATCGAAATCAATGGAAATTGGATCATTCGGACTTGCATGCCGAAGCTAAGGGACTGCTACACGACAGAAGTAATACAGAACTGAATATGGAATATTTACAAGCAATATTCCAGCCAAATGAATAATAATTATAATATGCATTTACTATTATTTTAGTGAAATGAAGTATAAAAATATTAATATTTAATGTAATTGTTGGTTATTTTATTTAATTGGCCATGAGAGCTTTCTGAACAAATTGAAAATAAAAACATAAATGATATTGAAATAACGTGCTTTGTGCATTGTATAAAAAGAGGTCACAATAAAAATATCTATGATATATCCATAGATTAACATTTCTCCAGGTACTAATATTTAGTTTTGAATTATGGTTAAAGTTTCTCATAAGTCCATCATAAAAAAAATCTAATGGCCAGATTTTGGGAAAAATCCCTCATTTTATAATACAGGTAATTTGTGCTTTAAGTGATAATTATTTTAAACTAGTTTTATGATTCTCATAAGTAGTGTTTAATTATTTTTTTAATTCAGTGTCTTGCATATATTCATCTAGTAGAAACGGTTCAGTTATTTATGTCTGCACATGTCTTACATACTTATGTATATATCTTCAAATAACCAAAAGAGTCTAGAATCTATTTATGACAAAAACATACTTTGTTGTTTTTATGAAAATGATTAACTTTTATTATAAGGCCTTTTTTCAACAAATATAAAAAGCGCGCATTTCTAAGCAAATTAAAAAAAAATTTAAAGTTCAACTTTAACCTTAAATTTCTCCACAACCACTGTACTGATTTTAATGAAACTAAAACTGAATAGAAGTTTAAGATGTTATCTATCCACAAAAAAAAAAGAATTAAAAAAAATCTTCATTAGTTCAAAAGTTACAAAGTTTTGGCCGATGAAAAACGATTCTGAACCACTGTGCGACGGTAGGGTGACTATCAATGTAAATAGAAGGAAGTGGAAGAAGAATGCAAAAACAAATTAATTAATTTACACAATTTTATTTTCAAAAAAGCGATTTTCATAGAAGTAATTAATAGAAATTAGATATACATAAGTATATGTGCACATGTTGTAACTGCAATTGCCGACAATTTTCTTTTGTTAAAATTAGTAATACTGTATTATCTCGTATTGTTTAACAAAATAACACCATTTATTGCTTTATTTTTTGTGAATCTCCAAACATACATACATATACTCGTAAATAGATAATCACATGTATGTACTAATAAATATATATGTATATGTATATACCCTGTAGTCAGCCTGGAACCATATGTCTCTATGTCAACACTATTTTCTCTAGCGACAATTGCACTAACTGAAATGTCGACAACTTTCCTTTTATGCGTGAGTTGAGATACATTAGAGACAACAGTTCTAGTGTATTTCTGGTGACATTGTCAAGGATCGCGTCAATAGTTTGTTTTTATTTTTATTTTGCTGTGCAATAATGATAAAAAAGTACATAGGTATGTATGTGTTTAAGTTTGTTGCCTCAACACTTATAAAATTGTAGACGAGGGTCACTAAAATGTACTAGTGAATCTTTGGTTCAAATGTCTCCATATGGTCGTAAAAAAATAGTGCTAAAGTCTACTGGTAGATTTTCAATGACAACCCTATGTTATTTGTCAATAGGCGATTACATTGGCTGGGGTACACAGCAGTACTATTGACAATGTCACCAGTAAATCACTACGATTTTACTATTGACATCGAGCGAGGATATATCGATATTGTAGACTAGAGCCCCTAAAATTTACTAGTGAATCTTTGGTGCCAATGTCTACATGAGGTCCCAGAAGAACTATTTAGTCAGTAGTGCCACAGTCTAGTGGTGGATTTTCAATGACAAGCTAATGTTATATGTCAGTAGATGATAACATTGGCTGGGGTACACCTGGTCAGTAGTACTACTGACAATGTCACTAGTAAATCACTACAATTTCGTTATTTTTATTTTCTGCAGGGTATATATGTATGTATATAATCGAGTATGTTTTAATTTGTTGTTCTGTTTATTATATTTTTTTAAATAAATTATTGCTGTTCGTCCCCGTAAACAAACTCAGCTTTGAATAAAAAAGTATCCACCACGAAGATAATTTGCACAGGGATGCAGGGTAAAGTGTTGCAATATATAATCTATTCACAATATATCCTGACCAATAACCATTTGTTTTTTTTATGAAACACACATTCGTACGTATGTATGTCTACTAAATCTGTGGCAAGAAATAACAATGGCTTAAGTCGAAATTTTTTGTTTTGAGATATTAAGGGTTTTGTCTTTTTTTGTGTTTATTTTTTACATAAAATGTTTTCATGTACAGACCAAACGGCTGGCCGGATTTTTTGTTTGTTTTTTTTTCTGTTTGAAAAGTGACGATCGAGAGGGTTCTTAGCTATGTTTTAAGAAAATCGGTCCAACCGCTTAGAAGATATCACATCTTTTCTAGATATATCGGGGGTTTTTAATATTTTAATTTTTGTTATTAATAATAACATTTTATAATTGAAATTTAGCTGAGTGATACATAGATCTTGAAGAAGAGAATAAGAATATGTAATAAAACGATAAATCACTTATGTCAACTTAAGCCATTATTATTTATTGCCACAGAAATAATTTATGTATGTTTATACACTTGTTTCTTTTAATATATGTTCAAACAAATTACTTTATTAAATCAATTTATGATGAGTTTTCAAATATGTATATACATATTTTGTGTAGATTTCCTTGTAAAGGCAGAACGATGAAATTCTTGTTGTTTTATCCGGTTCGTAAGGCCCAATGTTTCGGCGTATATCCGATTAAGAATAAATATACAAATAAAACAAACAAGAATTAATATTTTGTAATAAATATTGAGACGAAATCTCACTTTATTTTCTTTACCTTGTAAAAGTATTTATAATTGCACGTAGTGATTCGTTGACTTCTAAATGACATTTATAGATAAACACTAACATAACTAGTGAAGTTTAGCAAAACAATGCTTAAATACCGTTAGCGATTTACTCGTTAAAATACTTATAAAAGGTTTCCAACAAAGTTGAAAGAGAAGTACTTTAAATTTGCATTAAGCACTTAGAGAAAAGTCTGTCAACTAAATTCTCATTTGCAGTGTTTTTGATTATCGGAATCGCATGTGATCTGAAGGACCAATTCACAACTCAAAAGCAGCAATATTTTGTATATCCTCATAGCATAGCCAATTTTTTTTACAAAACGCACATACGTACATATATTCCACATATAGAGATCGTACTGAACTCTTTTGAGCAGTAATTTCTTGTTTTCGTAGGTCTCTTTCATAGTTACTGCATGAGAGGACGGATATTGATTCCATTATGTAGCCATACTGCATATATTCCTATTATTACTATATTTTGTAATTCCAGGAACCATAAAAAATAATTCCTTTACTTGGTATGGCTTTGCGATTGAACCACAATATGCAAGTGTGTTACGGCTAAATGTATTACACAATTGTTCAATTCACAACCTATTGTAAGTGTAGTAGGTCGTCAAGCTGTACAATAGTTGTAAAAAATGTTGTTGGTAATTTCCATAAAAACTTTTGCGACGACAGCTACAACATTTTTCCTTATGTTTATTGAATGTTGTCGAATGGCATCAGGAGTGCATAAGCTTATAAAAGTACTAATGTTTCTTAATTACACTTATCTTAATTTTTCTTTATTAAGTTAATAAAAATTAGTGCAGTTATAAAAAATTGGCAAAAAGCTATCAACAGCAGGATGATAACAAAGTCTAATAATGTTTTAAAATCTTCAAAGATGTTAGGGAGCTAAAAATCATCGCGAAAATTGGCAAAATTTTAAACCAGCCATAATATGGATTAAAAATCGCTAAAACTGCAAAGTCTAATATTGTTTAAAAAATGGCAAAACTATTGGGAAGTTAAGAACTTGGCAAAAGTTGCTTTTATCGCGAACTTTGCAAAAAATCGCGAGAAGTTGCAAAACTTTAAACAAGCCATAATATTGATTAAAAATCGCCAAAACTGTACGGAATGCAAAAAATTCAAGAAAATGTCCGCGGTATGATAATAAAGTCTAATATTTTTTTTTTAATCGACAAAACTTTTAGGAGCCTGAAAGCATGCAAGAAGTCGCTTTTATCGCAAAGTTTACAAAAAATTCGCGAGAAGTTGCAAAATCGGAGGCAAGCTGAAATAAGAGTGATTGTCTTCTTCAGAATCGCCTGCATTTTTTTGTTTTTTTATGAAATTGTAATTTTACTTATTTTTTACTCACCCGAATCCGCTATTAACATTTCTGCAGTATATTTTTCGCATAATGCAGTTTTTTTTTGCTTTCATTAATTTCAAACTATTTTCGTTATTTTAATATTTACGTTATTTTTATTCTTTCTCTTCTTCTTTTTAAATTTTCGACATTTTTGAAAGTTTAGTAACACTTACAATAGGCCGTTCACAACTACCATAGTTGTAGTTAACAATCTACAGTAGGTTGTGAATTGATTAAAGGTTTGTCAAACTGGGATGTCTGCTTTATATGTGAATAATTTCAACATTTATGTACAGATTTTCCTTACTTATAGCTATCTTTTTATTCTCAGCATACCTAGCTTTCCGAAAAATAGCAAAAATGTAAAATATTTGCGGTTTTAATTTTTTATAAAGTTTTGAAAACAAATAAAAAATCAATCAACAAATTTGCTAAATATGTATGTGTTTAATTTATTAAAATCGAACAACCGTTATCGAGTTATATTGAAATAACTTAGCGTGACCGCCTTGTTTATATTGAACCCAAACAATTAGCCACGCCCATTAAAAAAATATGTACGTCATAGACAAAAACTGGAAACGGATTTGAATTTATGGTACGAATTGCCATATAAAACAGATATCGTCATATGATTTCATAAAAGCCCTAAGTTACATTGAAACGATTTTACAGCAGAAGCAAAAACCTCTTTAATATGAAAAATTAGCCAAAAATGTTTAAACTTTTTGCAGTTTAAGCTTAGTTGTTATTAAAGAGTTAATACATCAAGAAAAATATCCAGTTTTTGTATTACTTGCGGAGATGTGAAACTTACACTTTTGAGGATTTGTTTTTTCTGAAACCGAAGAGGTCGTAAGTCAAATTAAAAAATGGTTCATTAATTAAATTAAATATATATGTTTTACTTAAATTTTTTTTACTAATAAACTATAAAAGGTCATTAACAAAGCAAAATTAAATAAAAGGAAATTCTGATCATGAAAAGATAATTGGGTATTTTCTGTATGCGGAATTAAAATGTTCGGAATTACCAAAGCACTATTGTTGCAAATTAATATATATGTATAACAACAATGCTATTAAAATTCCGAACACTTTTATGCCGGATGGAATTCATAACAAGCCTGAATATTACCACATATTACTCATTTCCATGTGGTAGATTAGTATAAAAATCTTGACAATTTTCTGATATTAATACATTGAGATCATTTACATAGATGTTCCCACTTCTTTTTAGAAATTTTTAATTTCTGAATATGTAAGGGAAAGAGTTCGGTGTTGTGATTATTTTTCACACGTCGGTGTGGAATAGTTGAGTATTTTTCTTTGATATTTGTTTTAAAATAAATAGTTCCAGAGGGATCATACTCCAAAGCTCGAATTTTGTTAACCTTGGGATCCCCTGCAGGTTATGAATACTTATAATAATGATTTTACCTGGACAAATAGTGGAGGAAACCTTGGGAAGAGAGTCGTAATATAAAAAAAAAAACAATTGAGTAAGGTGATGAGTGTTACGTGGAAATGGATATTTTCGCGAATCTCTAACATACTGAACGAATTCATTATTTTATTTTTCAATGTATAAACAATTCATTTGACATTGTGACCGGACCTGATCTTTATTAAAGCGCAATAAATTAACTGCTTACAAACAAAAATAAAAATTACATTACTTTCCCCTTTCGTGTTAGTTATTATTCTTTATCGAAAGGCGGAAGTTACATTTTTGTTTCAGGAATTTTTACGTTTGCACTTAGGGTTTTTAGAATTTTCTGGATAATAAATTTTTTATTTTTATTCAATCGAATATTCGAACGAAAGTTTAAAATTATTCGTCTGTTCGAACAAATATAAAACACGAATAATTAACAACACTAGCAAGCGTTGTTTATTTGTAAGTCAATTTATGGTTAAATTATCCGCTCTTTAAATATTTTAATAATTAAGTGGATTTCAAACAGAGATTCGTACGTAAAAAATATTTCTTTTAATTTGTGGAAAACTCACCTGCGTATTGTAGTAAGTAAAACATCAACTTTGGTTGTTTTTTTCTCTGCTAAAAGTCTTTCACGCCCTATTTTAATAAATATTACAGACTTATTTGTGAGACAAATATGGTGACTTCCAAATATATTGTGTTGTTCCGCGATCCCTTTTTTTTGTATTACGACTTGCCATACACAATCTGTTGAAAACAAAAATATATTAAAAAATTATTATAAGTTTTATTATTACATACTACATACATACTTATCGTTACCTTAATATAGAAAGGCCGTAACTCATTATTTTTTTAAAATCGAGTTTTTTGTATATTTCGATAGAGGAACATCTGGCCTTTCTATATTAAGGTAACGATATGTACATTTAGGGTGATTCTGAAAAAAAGTTAATTAGTTACAAAAATGGGCCTGTTAAAATATAAGCTCTTAATATTAATGATGAGATGCTGCGCATAGCACTTTTCGATTCCCCATACGATTTACATAGGATAAATTGAGTTTATTTATTCTGATTGTTGTAATTACGGAACGGAATGTCGTAATTGAATGAACGCTCTACAAAAAAGGTCATATGTAATTTTTTTGTAGGTAAGCTTCATCAAAAGTTATTTATGGTCAAAGTAAAATTCACATTTTTCAGAAAAAAAACCAAAATATTAGGTTATTCCAAAATAAATAAAAACAGGACTTTCTAGAAGCATCATGCAATAGTTTTTTTCGCTATAATAAATAAAAATAAAACACTTATAAAATTTTCAATTTAATTGAGCTCTAAATAATTCTTTTCTATTAAAAACATACATTGATTATTCTATTACTAGCCGTCCATAGGAGCAATAATCTTGGCAATTATTGCCGTGGCAATTGTCAAATTCGATTGCCAACACAAAATATTAGGGTGTAGACCGTATGAATATGTCTTCAAATATATATTCAGCAACAAATGTTAAAAGACATTGATGAGCAATATTCTCTTAACACATGCTGTCAAATTGAAATAATATTAATTTTTTTTAACAAAAATGTAAGAAATATGTTTTATATAAATAAAATAAAAAGAAGTCCAATTTAAAATGAGCAAAAAATCTAATTAAGGATAATTTAGGTATGTATGTATATGCTTAACAAAATAAATATATTTGGATGTACGTGTTCGCCACCTCTCGATACATTGTTGAACACAAGCAATTTGACGTCATCATTTTGCCGGCGTTATTGCTTGTATAGGGTGTTTTTTATTGAGGTGTAGAACTTTAAGTTGGCATCACTTTTTTAACTGGCGGCCATTTTGTCAGCTGTGAAGTGATTAATATTTAGTTTGGTTTGCCATTTCATCATGAACAGGTTGACAAAAGAACAACGCTTGCAAATCGTGCAAATTCATTTCGAAAATAATGGTTCAGTTCGCGAAGTTTACCGCAAGCTCCGTCCATTTTATGGTCGACATAATCGTCCATCAGAGCAATTAATTCGGTTAACCTGTCAATTGGCCACCAAGATCGTGTGATTTGACACCATTGGATTATCTTCTTTGGGGATATGTGAAGTCGCTCGTCTACTCCAACAAACCAGAAACGTTAGGGGACTTGGAAGCCAACATTCGTGGCGTTATTGCCAACATACGGCCCCATATGCTCGAAAAAGTGGTTGAAAATTGGACCTGTAGAATTGGCTTTATTCGAGCCAGCCGCGGCGGCCACATGCCCGAAATCATATTTAAACGTTAATGGCATAAAATTATCCTTCCAATAAAGCCAAATTGATGGACATTAAAACGATTTTCTTGTGTTTTATTTCAATTCGAAGTTCTATACCTCTAAAAAAAACACCCTCTATTAGGACACAATAAATTGCTCGTGTGGTCGTACTGTTAGGCCGAGTTTACGTCTGTGTGCCATGTGCCCAAAAAAGAGTAACCACTAATTACTAATGAAAAACTGTTTGATTCATACACGTTTCTATTAAGTTAAACAGTTTCATGCATAGCCTGCAGAAAATTTACTGATAATTGATCCAAACGTACTCGTCCTATGACTTGAGAAAATGTGAGTGTTACCAAAAGTACGGAGTAGTGTATGGTGAAAAAAATACATATCGTGTAAATGGTTGATCTTGAGTCAATTTAATTGGGACTCGGTCTAGTATTGTAGTAAACGGCACTGAACATGTTCGATGTGGTTGAATCCAAGACCTATCAAATACTGTAAATATAATGATAATTGTTCCTTCCAATGTGACTCTGGAACCATTCCCGTAACTATAGTTAGATATTAACTTAAGCTTAACTGGTATTTACTACTCTGACCACAATTAATTCGTACGTCGGTATTGCATTGCAATTTTTTATATTTACGTGTCTGTAATTGTTTAAAAAGTAATTGAATTAAGGAAACTTTAATTTTTTTTTAAATGTTTAGATATATTTTATTAACAGCAACATAACTTCCATTTTATAGAAAAAAAAGTATGTTAGAAAATTGAAACACGTCACTTAAAAATTAATGTACATATTTCATATCGACCATAATTTTATCTTTATATCGGGAATTGTTCTTTGGGGCTCATTTCTGAGACGTTTTTTCATAATTGCCCATACAGACTCTATCGGATTGTGAGCCGGGCTGGATGATAGCCATTGCTTTGTTAGTTTGGAGGTGTGGGCTGGTGCGTCATCTTGTTGAAAGGTGTATTCACCAAATGAGCTGTCCAACGCCCTTAGCCGACATACCACCACAAATCATAATACTGGTAGGAAACTTTACTGTTCTTTTTAGACAGTCTCTATGATATGCTTCATATCTCTTGCGTACAAGGGAATAACCTATTTCTAATTCAAACCTGGATTCATAGCTAAATATTACTGAATCCCATTGCCTTTGAATTTAGGACTTCCGCTCTTTTGCCAATAACAATCGCTTCCTCTTTTGGGTGTTAGTAAGCAAAGGTTTTGATTTGGCCTTAATGTTAGCCACAATATAATAAAAATTATTTCTGTATTAATTCACATACAACCTACCTTATAAAATCCATTCATAACCGAGCTTTTTCAAGTTTTTTCGAGTTGTTTCACGACCAACGGGCTTCCTTATTACTGCTGTCCATTCAACACTAAAATTTCTGTTCTATTTTTTTAAACTATTTTATCTAACGACATAAGGTCGCGCGAGGTTAGTTTTGAAATATTTAAACTTTAGATGTAATAGAGTTGTTTCTCTTATAAAAATCCATAACACCTTGCTTACTTGATTTGGATAAGCCTAACTCTTTTCCAATATGTTGATAACTTTTTGTATATCTATCGTCACTGTTTTGAATAAATATTTATTTTTATTTTATTTTTCAATATTTCGCCACTCCGTTGTGTGGCTTCTTCAGGGAATATTTTATTTTTATTTTAAAACGTTATAAAATTAAACGTTTTCGCAGGATTTAACACTATCAACTATAAATCTATCTCTTTTATTTAATTTTAGTTTATTCATGTGATTATCAATAATAGCCGAAAAATGAGATCGTACTATTTCCTGATCATCTTTGACCTGTAAAGTTTGAATTAAATCTTCGCTATCTGCTATTACTTTTAAAAATGGAACTTGGTTTTTCTCTATTGGTAATGAATATTTTTTACCTAATGAAAGAATGCATTGAACATCTGTTGGAAAGTCTTTGTTTGTTTTATTAACAAACCATTTTTGATTAAATTTAATTCCTAACTCCCTCCGTTGTATTGTTATTTTATACTTATTTGTTTGTTTCATCCTGTTAATAGTGTCAATGAAAATGTGTTTCCAAACAATGTTTTTCTGCTTTTCTAAATTAATTGCAATCTATTTGATGATGATGAGCGGTTTTTGACTCACGTCTCACGCGTGATACGATAAAATCACGACATTTGCACATCTCTATTAATAAGTAATATTTTTAACAGTTTTAATAATAATGTATTAAATAATAAAAGTATTCACATCAACTCTTGCAACTGTGTAAAATGCATAATTGCACTTTTTAACGTAAGCAACGCCTTTGGTTTAGTTGTCGATAAAGTCGAAACACTCGTAGGTTTCTTGATTATTAAAAGATTTTGTTCAAATGCTGAAACAAAAAGTCACAACTTCGCTGAATAATTCTGTAATCAATTCAGTAATAAAAGCATAAATATTAATAACATTAGTATTCTTTATACAAAGTGGGCCAAAAGAAGTCATCCGATGTTGTTTGGCTTTCATTTTTTTTCTATGCAAATGAAAAACTTCGATTCTGTTTTTTGATTATGTTTATTTGCACCTTTAGAATTTTATTGGTCAAGTCGAGAAGATGATATCGGCCAAATGGGCGCCGTCACAATAGATTGCTCGTATTATGGCATTTTTCATCACTTCGGCGAGAACTTCGGGCGACAGATTCTCGCACTCGTGTCGAATCTTGTCCTTGAGGGCTTCCAGGGTCTCGTGCTTGTTCACGTAAACACGGGACTTCAAAACCCCCTACTAAAAAGGGTTGGAACGGTTAAATCGGGCGATCTTGCGGGCAAGTGTCGCTAAAATTGCTAAAACGAGAGATGAGGCGACCCGGGAACGCCACGACACGATTATTTCGCGTTCTTGGGGAGTGTATCGTTCCCTTGTATTCTACATCTGTCTAGTTCACAAATGTCAAAACAGATTTGACATTAATAACTGACTTTTCCTAATGTGAATGTACCCAGACTGTGGCAATTTGTGAATGTCGGTGATTTGTCGTAATATCATCAGAGAAATTAGATTTGATTACTACTACGCGATTCTCATATGAAGCATGGGAATATGTGTATATACCCTGCAGAAAACATGGGGTTAAGTGTCCCCAAGTCACCACTTTTGTCGACTATATTGATGACATTGTCAAACGAGCGTCTACATATTAACATTGTTTTTGATGTGTAGAAAATATTTTGTCAGATACACACAACTATGCTTCTTCTTAATGTTTTATTGGTTTGTTGAAAATACAAGTGGCTTCAAGCAAAATTCAAGTTTTTATGAAAATTATTTACGAAATCAATATAAAAGGCAAATAAAAAAATGTATTAAAAAATAATTCAAAGAATCAAATAAAAAGAAATTGCAAAAGACAAATATATGAAAAAATAATTCAAAAAATCAAATAAAAAGAAATTGCAAAAGTCAAATAAAAAGCAATCCATTTTGTAATTATAAAAATAAAAATATTTTAAACTGAAATAATTGTGGAAATTTTTATGAGCCTGTAGAAGATTTTGTGGGATCAGTTAAAAAGTCCAGTCCAGTAAGTCCAGATTCATACATAAGTGTTTGATTTTAATAATTCGACGGTACCTTGAATTTTTCATTAATATTTAATACAAACAGCAAACTAAATCCTTAATTGCTGAACGAATGTTCCCTTTTTTTATGTATTTTTTTTATTAAAACAAAAATTTTTAATAAAATATTTAGTTTTATTATCATTAGAATTACTAAAATGTACTAGTGACTATCTCTTTCCAATGTCTCGATATGTTCCCAAGAAAAAACCTACTCAGTAGTACCAACGTCAGTAGTTGCTTTTCTATGACACGTACATGCTAAATGTCTATAGCAAAAATCATTGTCTGGGGTACAATTCGTCAGTAGTACTGGTGACAAAGTCACTAGTAAATCACTACAATTTCACTATTCGCATTTTCTGCAGGGTATGTATATACATATGTATACATGTATATATGTATGTATGATTTTCTCACGCTAATAAATTATTTATCATGCCGACATTTTATACTATAAAATGTTCTCATATATGTGAGCGCCCCTAATGCTTGTGTGTGTGGGGGACGTCCGAGTTTGTTTGTGCCTGATAAGTTTATATTCTGTTTATTTGTTTACGAATTCCCTAATATGTATGTATGTATGTACATACATATGTATGTGTAACAGTGGGATTTTGTGCGTGGAATATTTTGTGGCTCTACAGAATACAAACGTAATATTTGTATACATTTATATTTTGCAACGCAGACATTTCTTTGACTACGATTATTTTAAAGCAGAGGATTTTCAACTAAGTACAGTCATCAGCGGAGAAACAAAAAGTTAAAATTCGCAAGTAAGCAGAGTTATTGCTACTAATTTTCGTATAAATATGCCAACTTTTCTAATCAACAAATCAGTACTTTATTGTATTTATAAGCATCATTAGCAATCCTTCATACATTAGTTTTTATAAGTTTGAAGCATTTTATATAAATTTGTGTTATTAAATTAAAATAGTGATTCATTAAACTTATCAAAAATGAGTTCTTCTGAATATCAGTGCAATTTATGTAACAAGGTATACAAATACCTAGTCCTTTTTGGATAATGTTAAAAATCATAGTGTGCAGAATCAAGTGGTCGTAAGCTGGGCACAAATCAAGAGCAACCGCGGACATCTATTCAAAATCAGCAACAGCAGCTAAATACTTTTCATCATTATCAGCAACAACTTTCTTTACTGTATCCCCAATATCAACTACCAATGAACTATCAGCAATACGTTATGCCTAACTGTTACCCTACACCAATGGAATGGAATAATCAGTTTTTGGAATCAGGAGTACCAGTACAATATCAGCAATATGAGTAGCCAAGCTAAACTTATAATCCCGTTACAGGAGATAATCAATTGCAGCAGTATTCTAATTTGATCCAATGGCAACCTGTTACTTACCACCAACAGCAACAACAACAACAACCTCAACAACAAGGAGTAGATACCCTCAGTAGATTAGTAATGGGGACGGACGACGTGTTTTGGGAATTCAAAACAGGGAAAAATCAAAATATGTTGGCAACCCTGTAAGAAATATGGATTTTTGGGGATTTTCATGCTGAGATTTTGTGAGACTATGTGTGTGTGAGTTTGATTCTTTATTTATGTGTATGTTTGTATACTTGTGTATACAGATTTTGTTGTTATTGTAGAGAAACGTTGTGCTTACAGCGGATGGATCTATACATGGATGTTTGTATGTGTGTATGGGAGTGTGTGTGTATATGAGTATGTGTGTGTGTGTGTGTATTTACTTGGTTGTTTGGTGTCCTATACTTTTGTTGTAGTGGCAGACAATCATTATACCCGGTAGGAAATGTTGATGGTGAAAATATGCTGACTAGCTTTTCACTTTCACTTGTCACCAGTACTACTAGCTAACTATCCTCCATACAATACTTTGTGCTATAGACATTTAACATGTGCTTGTCATTGAAAATCTACTAGTAACACTAAAACAATTGATTAGGTAGTGACTACGTAGTTCTTATGCGGTCATGAGACATACCAACCAGATAGTTAGTTACTGGTACATTTCTATAATTTAAGTACATACAGTCTGACTGCAGGGTAGTAACAAGGGATCTGTGTGTTTGTGTGTATGTAGTGATCGTTATTTGATATACTTTGGTTTGCTCCTCTGAGTTTTCGTTGCTTTGCGTATGTATGATTATTATTGTATGTATACATTTATTTTTGAGGTCTCTGGGGAAATAATATAAAAGCTGTAGGTAGTGGCAACCCTGATAGATGTTTGGAATGGAGGGGGATAGGGAATGCATTTGGTAATGTATGTATGCATGTTTATGTTGTTGGATTAATGTATGTGATCGTATCTATTTTTGTTTTGAAGAATATCATTGCTTGTGTGAATTACATCAACAATTCTTCATGCATATTTACATATATTTGTATATATGTTTTCTATGCTATTGACATTGCTATTCTTATGGAGATAGAAAAATATTGTGTTGGCATAGGTTTTATATGTACAAGTGCATTTCAGATATTAAATATTTTAAGTCCCATCAGGTTGACAAGCAGAGTTTTATAAATAACCCCTATTTATATTTATTATATTATAATTATATTTTTAAGTTAGTATATTTTACTTTAACAAAAACTTATAGAGGGACCTGCACTCACGTTCCTCGATTCTCATATGAATTGTGGGAATGTGTGTATGTGTATGTGAATGTGTGTGTGTGTGTATACGAATTTCATCATATGTCGTAATACCATCAGAGAAATTAGATTTGATGACTACTACGCGATTCTCATGTAACGTATATAAGTAGAAAAAATAATGTAGATTGTCATCAGTATACTTTAATATCTCAACAATTCACCACCTATTTTCCAAACCAAATTTTTAGTGTTTGAAAAAAAAAAAAAAAAAAAAAAACTATAAAAGTGCTACAACTAATTATTGTTTGTTAAACAAGTTTATAGTGCATAAAAAAATAATATTAGATAAATTGTTTATAAATAAAATAATTAAATAAATTGTTTATAAATAAAATAATTAAATAAATTATAAACAAATAATAAAAATAATTAAATAAAATGAATACCGCAAGTTGTCCCATCTGCAATAAAGTCTTTATGACTCAAACAAAAGTAAATGAGCATATAGAAACACACACCTATGCTAGCCAGTCGAAGGCTATGTTGGGAATTAGTAAGCTAAATATTAACAACAAATATTGTGAGGATTGTGATGAGATGATTCAATCAAATGGTTGTATGGCTCACGTCAGAACCATAAAACACAAAAACAGCTGTCAGCAAGAAAGGATCAGCGATTTTCTCACTAGAAGAATAAGTAACTTCAATGGGAGGATCGAGACATATATTCTCCTCAACAAAAATGTGGGCGTCTTGTTTCCGGAGGAGTTTCTCGCATCTGCAAAGAGCTCCATAGTAAAACAACTTAATGAACGTAGTAGGATACATACTACGTTTAAATTTAATATGGAGCTCACATGTGATTATATGAAAATGGTAAATGATGAGATGAATGTTAGCCAACTTGTGCACATCCCAAAGATGATGTTGGTGACCCTCTCTGATGACATAGATGAGATGTACAAGAAACAGACCGATGAGTTAAGAGCCAAAATGGAAGAGTTTCAAGAGAGGGATAGCGGATGGACATTGATTTCAATAAATTCCCTTGAAGTTAATATAAACAAGGCGTCCATAATAAGAGGATCTAGCTTTATCCCTCTCCCAAAAAATATTGCAGTGAAATGTGCATGCATAAATGTCGAGAACAATGATATTTATTCTTTAAATGGTGTCTCATTGCGGCTTTGTACACAAATAGTACTTTAGATCGAAGACAACGGAAAAACTATAGAAACTATAATATGACAAACATTTCTGATGAGAATATTATTTTAGGAGCAATTGTGTTAAATTTTGAAGGCCTAGAGTTTCCACTCCCATTGAAGCAGATAAAACAATTTGAAAAACAAAATGATCTGAGCATCAATGTATTTGGCCATAATGGCACATCGCTTATAGGACCATACTACATAACAAAAGGAGAAAAACACATTCATATTAATCTCTTATTGCTCCAGTCTAATGAAAACTTCCACTATGTACTCATCAAGGATATATCAAAGTAAGTTTCATTTGTGTATTTATGAAAAATCTGCTTTCATCTCTATTTAAAAAGTTACTTCCTATTGTTATATTTATTTATATCGTATTGGTATTTTCTATATTTTCTTCAGACTCGACTCCTTCGTTCCAGCATAACATCGCATAATCATAAGATCATGATATGCAACACCTGCCTATATCATACACATGATGATTATGTGTATAATCATCATAAAAATGTTTGTGTGAAAAGTCATTAGAATGCCAAAAGGCGAATATATTATCAAGTTTAAGAACTACTACAAACAGTTAGATGTACCATTTGTAATCTATGCGGACTTTGAGTCTATTTTGGAAAAAGTTGATGATGCTATAAGTAAAAGTACCACAAATGTACAGAAACATCACGCTTGTGCATTCGGTTATTTTATTAATTGTAGTTTTAAGAGAGAAAATAATTTATATAGACATTATTTTGGTGAAGATTCGGCGAATATATTTATCAAAAAAATTGTTGAAGATTGTACAGATATTTATTTAAATTATTTACTTAAAGTTAAGAAAATGTTCATAACCCCAATAGAAATAGCTCAATATAATAATGCAAAAAAAAAAAAAAAATTGTCATATATGTAAGAAAATATTAAATAACGATAAAGTTAGAGATCATTGTCATCTTACGGGCAATTATCGTGGGGCAGCTCATAGCGAATGTAATTTAAATTATAAAACACCTCAGTTTATACCGGTTATATTGCATAATCTTTCCGCATATGATATACACCTATTTTTCAAAGAACTTTCTTCTATAAAATATTCTACAATAAAAGTGATTCCCCAGAACACAGAGAGTTATATTTCTCTTTCAATTTTCATCAGATTAGATGAAAAATATGGATTCGAAATAAGATTTATAGACTCGTTTAGATTTATGGCTTCGAGTTTAGATACGTTAGCGAAAAATCTTGATAGCAATGATTTTAATACTTTTCGGTCATGTTTCGTTGATGATGCTCATTTCAACCTGATTAGAAGAAAGGGTGTATTTCCATACTCTTACATGGATTCCATGACTAAGTTTAAGGAAATTAAACTCCCTAGTAGAGAAGAGTTCTTCAATATTCTAACGAATGAAGAATGTGATGTAGTCGAGTATGAACATGCTCAAAAAATATGGAGAGAGTTTAACTGTAAAACCCTCCTTGACTATACTGAACTCTACTTACAGATGTTCTTCTTCTAACCGACGTGTTTGAAAATTTTAGAAAAATTTGTAGAGATATATACGATTTGGACCCCTGCCACTATTATACAGCACCAGGCTTATCTTGGGATGCAATGTTGAAAACCACAGAAGTTTCACTGGAACAGTTCACTGATTCCGAAATGTATATGTTTATGCAAAACGGAATTAGAGGTGGACTAGTTCAATGCTCGCAAAGATATTCGAAGGCGAATAATAAATATTTGGAAGATTTTGATGCATCAAAACCATCAGAATTTCTTGTATACTTAGACGCTAACAACTTGTATGGTTGGGCGATGTCGGAATATCTTCCTTGCGGTGAATTTGAGTGGGTATGTGACACTGATTTTGATGTTAAAAAAATTTCTGATACTGCAGAGTATGGGTACATTTTGGAAGTGGATATAGATTATCCCGATTCAGTGCATGATCTACATAATGATTTGCCATTTTGTCCCCAAAATAAGGCCCTGGGGGGATCCAAAATCAAAAAATTAGTTGCAGACTTACACTCAAAAACAAATTACACCATACACTATAGAATTTTAAAACAAGCCATTTCAAATGGCCTCATCTTAAAACAAATCCATAGAATACTCAGATTTAAGCAATCCCCTTGGCTTAAAAAATATATTGACTTAAACACATTTCATAGGACAAATGCTAAAAATAATTTTGAAAAAGATTTCTTCAAACTTTTAAACAATGCTGTTTACGGGAAGACAATGGAAAACATTGAAAAACGTAGGGACATTAGAATTACGTCATCTTGGAAAACGACAAACAGGAATCATTTAGGTCTCAGAGCATTAATTGCGAAACCAAATTTTAAGCAGTTGACAAAATTTTCTGATAATACGTATGCGGTAGAGTTAGAAAAAATGGAACCATTATATGATAAACCCATATATGTTGGTTTCACAGTACTGGAGTTATCGAAGTGGAGAATGTATGACTTCCATTATGGCTTCATGAAGCCTAAATTTGGAGAGAACATATCTCTCAACTATATGGATACTGACTCATTTATTTATCCATTAAAACTGTTGATTTTTACGATAACATCCGTAATGATATTAGTTTGAATTTTGATACGTCAGAATATCCTATAGATAATCAATTTCGTTTGCCGCTACTCAATAAGAAGGTTTTGGGAATGATGAAAGATGAAAACAATGGGGATATAATGACAGAATTTGTTGGTTTAAGAGCAAAAATGTATTCTCTGTCGACTCTTCGCTCGGAATCTGTTAAAAAATCAAAAGGGGTCAAAAAGTCTGTAATTAAAAAGTTGTCCATTAATGATTACAAAAGTTGCTTATTCGAATCCAAAATTATCTCGGATGAAATGTTTTTGTTTAGATCTAAAACACATCAACTATATACCCAAAAACTATATAAAATAGCACTTAGCTTTTCTGATGATAAAAGAAATATAATGAAAGATAAAACAAAAACGCGCGCTTGGGGACATTACATAGACCGAAACAATGAAACAATGGATGTAGAATAGAATGATTCCTACTAAATTGCATGTAAGATGACAACGAGAATTTAATTTTGTATTATTTGTATTTATTTATTAATATATTTATTTAATTATTTATTAATTTATTTATTATTTACTTATTTGTTTATGAATGTATCTTATTAATTTTAGTATTTTATTCACCCAAAAGCATGTTAAAATTTAATGGTTTAAAACTTTTATCTTTTTACCTATACCTAAATTATTTGTAAATAAAAATAAAATATTAGATTAATGATGTTTTTTTTTTCTTTTTATATCTGTATATTTTTATTTATACATAGAGTTGAATTTGTATTAGTACTAAGATTTTTAAGAAAAACTGTTAAATAAAATATTGAAAAAATAATAAAATATGTAAATAGTTTTTTATTTCAGCTTAAATTTAGTACATAGAAATTTTAACTACAAATGTCTACATTTTTATATTTTGCTTATGTATTGGCTTTACTTCACTAGATCAAAAAATTTTTCTTTTTGTTTATTTGCTAATTTTTGTTGTTTGTTTTCATATCGCTTAAACATGCACAGTTTTGTTATCTTTGAAAGGTTCTACACAAGAGGAATTGAATTTCACAATATTATGAAATTCCATTAAATTTCATTAGATACTTTCTTATCGATACCAACTGCTTTAACACCATCACATCCATGTTTGCTAATAGCAAATAGCAGAACAGGTATCAGCTATTAGATCAGGTATCAGATCAGCTTATCAGTACCTGGTCTGATTTTCAGATCAGCTTATCAGGACCTGGTCTGGTTTTCAGATCAGCTTATCAGGACCTGGTCTGGTTTTCAGATCAGCTTATCAGGACCTGGTCTGGTTTTCAGATCAGCTTATCAGGACCTGGTCTGGTTTTCAGATCAGCTTATCAGGACCTGGTCTGGTTTTCAGATCAGCTTATCAAGTATCAAATGAGGTTATAGCAAATAGATGTATCAAGTTTAAAGTTAGATTAATAACTAAAGGTAATCTTTTATGAGTAGTTGCTTATATAGTTATGAAATAGTCAAATTGCTTTCTATAGCGACCATCATTTAATTCATTATCTGTGCTTATATTCAAAATTCCATATTTATCCTTCCAACACTTTACAAATTTCTTAAACCTTTTTAAAATTCATATTACTGACTACATGATCCCTATAGACGTGCTTAATATTTTTTCTCATCTTACTTAAACATTATAATAACATTTGCATTGGCTCTTATTAAATGCTTACAACCGAATTCATAAAAATTTTAAACAACATTTCGAATGTTGTTTAAGCAAAATTCACAAAAAATTTTATTCGTAATAAAATTTTAGCTTAAAAACGTTTTTTAAACCTTGTGTAAACCACCTGATTTTAAAATTGACTATATCCATATTTAAAATAATTTTGAGTTGACCTTGTTATAATTTTGCTTCATGTTTATTTGCATTTTTATGCAGATGATTTTAACGAAAACACCGAATTTTAAAGACTTGATATCGATATTGTTGTTGTTGGGCCGTTGCCAGAATCTGCTAGGGGCAACAAGTGTATAATAACATTTTTGGACAATTTCTCTAAATTCCTATCATGTGCGGCCGTCCCAGATATGGAAGCAACCACGGTGGCAAAAGAATTCTTCAAGGAAATAATTTCCCGTTTTTTCATCCCCAAGGTTTTAGTAACTGATAATGGCACAAATTTTACTTCGAAACTATTTAGAGGTTTGTAAGCTGTTAGGAACAAAAAATATTAACACCACCCCCTATCACCCCCAATCCAACGGCTCGTTGGAAAGAACTCATAGACCTTTGGCAGAGTATTTGAGAAGTTTCGTTAAGATGGATGGCACTAATTGGGATGAGTGGCTACATCACGCTATGCTTGTACGAGGCATACGTCCACCAAACAACCAGCTAATAGAGTCCTATATGGATTCGAGTTTGAAGTACCTGTTAATACAGATAATTTCAGTAAGATCCTAAAATACCAAATACAACGAAGCTTTCAATTAGTAAAACAAAATCAAGATCAAGCCAAAGCATACTCCAAGAAACATTACGACAAGGGGATAAAGACCAGGACATTCAAGGTAGGGCAACAAGTTTGGCTGAAAAACCAAGTCCGAAAGAACAAATTCTCGCCCATTTGGTTAGGCCCTTACGAAATCTCACAAGTACCAACACCTGTAAACGTTAAACTAAAAATTTCAGATAAAGTTTACCACAACAATTTGGTAAAACCATGTATAGCTTAATTATTAATTATTTAATCATTAGTTAATTATTATCTTAATGGTGGTAAGTTTCCAGAGAGACCTGCCACTCCAGGAGAGATTACATGAAAGTATATAGAAAATGCAAACGATAGGAAAAAAATACGGGTCGTAGGAAGTAAAACGAGACATTCAACAAGACACAGTAGAAGATTTGAAAGTAGAAACAGAACAGAACACAAAAACAACAACAGATATAGATTACAGAAATAAGCAAGCTCTTCCAAACTGAATTAAATGAAAAAGAGGCTACAGATGAGGAAAATCCAGTGGATATAATATAACAAGAAAATGAAACTCTAACACTAAACAACTGAAGATAGTAACTAATCAGGAATAGCTTAGAATAAGTTCAAAAGAAGATATTTCACTTTATTTCCAACCTTGGTGAACTTTGGCTCGAAACCAAATGTTCAAGGCGAAATGGAATGTACAAGGCGATATAACAATAATAATGAAGAGAAGAAAAAGATAGGAAATATACATATGCAGGCACATATAAGAGAAGGAAAATATGCGTAGATCAACTAAAATCATGACCGCTGTTTAAGGACATGGTAAGAGATTTGTGCAGATAATACTGAAACGATTATACGGTAAATATAGCTAGTATGTGAAGATATGACAAATTAAGTCTACATAATATACACACATATATAATTATAATAATAAAACTATTAACAGCAAAGGAAGAGAAACTCAAACTCTGTAGGAAGAGAAAACTAATTTTTTTTCTAAAAATCGCGAATATACAGAGGAGTTGTATGTTAGTGTTTAATAATTTTTCATTTTTCTTTGTTTTGTTTAAAAAAAGAAAGGGAAACAAATTGTCTTTCGTCATGTGCAAAAGTAGAACATTTTATTGCAACTACAGCAAACTTACGTCCACCTTAATATACAGAGACAGTGGCATATATTTGCAAAAAACAAAAATATGAAAAATATACATATAAAGACAAAAAAATTTAAGTTTTAAATTAAATTTAAATTTTTTTAAACCCTTGTTGTTTAAATTCATTAAAGTTTTTAATTTATAAAAGTTTACTTTATACTGTTCGAAGTAGGGCACATTAAACTTTCATTACTGCCTACTTAAACTTGAATTTAATTCTGCATAATATGAGCTTTGCACAAGTTAAACTAGGTCAGTTATGCATTGTACGGTCTAAGCTGGAGAATACCCGAGTCAGCGCTCTGAAATGTCAAAGTGCTGACGACGTATTTATTTTTTATACATGCCAGACATACATATGCTCACCTAGTATCATGTTTTTCTTTTTTATTATTTTTAAGTTCAACAACTTTACATACTTTACATTTTATTGCAATATTTAAATAAAAATATATATACATATATATATATGTACATACTCGTATATAACAATAAACAGTAATTATTCCGCAACAAAAAAAAAAAAATAATGATAAAAAATAAAAATTTTATAAAACACAATAATGCATCTTTAAGAGAAAAATTAATATATTGAAAATCTTTAGGTGTTTTTGAATACGGTTCTAGTAACAATTATCCAGTAAGTTTGGGATAATTGGTTTATACTTAGAAGTAACACAATGAACAAATTATCACAATCTATCAAGTACTCAAACACAGCTTCTGATTATCAATATTCCAAACCAAATTTGTATCTCAATTGAATATTTAGTTATTAAAATAAAAAGAAAATATATATATAAATAAGTGATTATGTAACATTAAGGAATGAAACAAATTTTGTATTTGAAACAAACAACCAAAAATTATTATTGTATTCCAATACTATATATCACGATAAGTACAACAACGGCTCAGCCAAAATCCCCAGAAACAAGAAGATAAGGCAAACAACAATGAAAACAACAACAATTACAACCATCATCTAAATTTGATAGCACAAGGCGCATAGTCTCCTACCGCAATCAGTTAAGTAATATCCGAAGCCACAACTCAGCATTAACAATCTAATTGACGAATTACATGCTTAAAGATGTCATATTACAAGCATTATCTTAACCATTTCTTCAAAAAACAAAATAAATTTAAAAAGAATGCTACAAGTAACACACCAGCAAAAAACAACAGCTGAAACAGCAAGTAATGCTCTTATTCAACGGGCGTAAAAAATTAATGGCAAATAATGGACCAAAACTCAATGTAAGATGAATTATGGACCACCATTACAGAACTCCCAGTAGTCTGCTCGATCAGATTTTTCCGGGAAGTCAAGTTCCAGTAAAACGTCAAAACAGTTCTTTGCATAGATTATAACTCTATGAAATCAACTACAGAACATTGACACTCTTCTATCCGTCCACATTAAGCGGGACGATACTGGTACCGTTGCTGTCATCCATATTTCTGTCCAAAGTTTGAGTATACCTTTAACAGGATACAGCGGATTTTTATTCCAATATCCTAAGTGATGTGGTTCTTAGTACTGCTATCCAAAATTTTGACAAGATAAGAAGGTTTATCGCAAATTGGCACAAGTTTGCATTCAACGCTTTTACAGGCAGCTCACAACTACGAATATATTAAAACTATAGTGAAAAGGGAAACTCTCAACGAATTGACTCAAAATTGAAAAGATAAACCGTAGGTCTAACGACTTGAATGAATAACTTCAAATTGTATTAAAACGGACAGTCAGTCGCTTTGTTTATTGTTCAGTTCAGTAACTTATAACATTAACTGTCGAACCAGCCGATATGTGTATTAGCCATGTTTTTATATGATGAATCAACAAGAAAAAATCCCATATGAAAGTGTACAAGATGGGTGCTCACATGGGTGATACCGACGGCCGACCGTTTACAGCTGAAACTAGCCATCTATTGCGCAAAATCATCATTTTGGATTGAGAACAACTTTATTGGCTTAGATAGTATCGATGCGGATTTCTTGATGCCTCTTTACTCAATTGAAGGCATAGCTCGTGGTGATGCTGAGCTATACATGACCCAAGCAAGGACATCTCTGCATAAAGAAGAAAGTCAAAAAGGTGCCACAAATTTCAATACAAAAGGAACATAAGCAAAATCATGTCAGCCTGGTCAGAGGGGGGAGTCGCTGTTGTTTACTTACATATGTATGTAGTTATTAACAAATATAATAAATCGCTTATATTTAAGACACAGGCATTTCTGATCCAATTGGTATACTTGGATAAAATCTAGAGCTAGATGTTTTCTCCCGCCAAGGGGGAGGTATGTTGCGAATCATTATTGAACAACCCTCGTATCCGTGCATTGCATTAATTTGCTAACGCAGCAGTAAACAGTTCATTAATTTGGTTGCTGGTTTAATTCTTTGCGTCGACCAATTGTGCAATGCCGACGTTGCAAAAACCAATTGGGTCAGAAGCGTAAGAATATTAGTAAAATTAAAATTGTTAAGTTAACATTAAAGTTTTAATAATGCTAAGTTGCATTAAATTTAAATATGAGGATGCGTAAATTTCGCAGTAGATTAAGTATAAATAGCTGGTTTTAAGAAGTTTAAAAGTCTGTCACCTTTATAGACTCTAAGTAAACAGTTTGAAAATAATAAGCAGCTGCGATTCCCAAGGTTGTAAATATATATAATAAAGACAAAACAAAAGAGTTTTCATTGAAAATAACCAATAGCAAATGGGCGCATCGTCCTTTGAAAATACCCAATAGCAAAAATAAGGAATATTTTAATAATACAATTTAATATTATTTTATTTATTTTAATTACAATGATGGAAACATTTCACAGTAAGAAACTATTAAATTTTCTAAAATAGTTTTTCGTAAAATATATGTAATACACCTACAAGTGTCAGCTTTTCCTCACAGTTCGGATCGTACCACGGACAGTTTCCAAAATGTCCCTCTGTGTTGTTTTCATCTTCCATGACGCCATATTCTTCATTCTCCTCCAACATATTTTGGAAAAATTTTATCATCTCCCAATTGTCATATAGGCTGAAGCTATCAAAATCTGATATGAATTTGTTTAAAGTTCTTCTTATTTGACTCATTTTCTTATTTGCTGATGAATGAATGATGATGATTGTTTGAAGGCTCCTTTCATACTAATTTGGTCTCTAAATTTTGGAAGTAGCATCTCCTGATCTTAAAAATATCGATTCTATCATCTCTATTTCATACTTCTTTTTAGCACTCTATCTCTCTCTACCCTTTTTCTCTATAAAACTATCTCTTTCTCTCTATCACTATTCCCCACTTGTTTAATATTTCAGCATAAATATTTTCGGTTAGCCTTCTTGAAGACATCACCACTACTTTTAAGATAATTTTCAATTAAACATTCAAAGTGACCAGAACTTATTATGAACAGCAACTAACAACTGGTTGGAAACTGAAAACATTTGTCAACTATGGTTGAAATAGGTATTACGAAAACCAGTTGATAAAGTTGTGAATGCTTAAGTACGTATTCGCAATTGTGAATATGCATTTGAAGGAAAAAAAAACTAATAGCTGACAAATGAAAAAAATAAGCTGCAGTGAGAGGCCTTTGCGATGTCCGACTTTGCTTCCATCAAACCTTTTAATTTGCTATTTGTTGCTCATAATATGCGACCTGTGCATAAAATGAATTATTTTGTTTATTTCTAACGATATTTATTTATATATTTCTATTTATTTACTACTTATTGATATCGATTGAATATATATCTCCTACTATTTTGTAGTTGCAAAAATGAGAATAAATTTCCATTAATAGCTATTCACAATAGTGATTTTGTAGTTGATAGTTGATAAATTATGGTTGATACTTTTTTTTAAACCATTTACCGATTTATCAACTTTGTTGTAAAAATTTCTTTTGTCAACCGCACGTTGCTGTTCATAATAAGCCCGAATAAAAAATGGAATCCACAAAAAATCTAACATCAAAATTTAATTCTCTAAAAAAACAAAACATAAATTCACATAAAGGAGCTTGAAACATCAATCAAATACAATATTCAAAATGTAAAACGTGTAACAACAAAATATGGACCAACACTAAAAGTTGAATTGGAAAACAATATAATGTTCCTGCCTAAACGATACAATAATTTAACCGATGATGAAATTAAGCGGATCATATCACTTGAGCAGAGAAGGTGAACAAAACTTAATCCTTGAGAGTGAGCTGAGTGAATTTTTGATTCAAAATTCACAGTATCCTATTTAAAATAAATTAATTCTGTATTAAATTATAAATAAAAAGACATTAAAGAGTTTTGTAAAATATACATTTTTGTGTTTTATTTAATATTTTCAGTTATTTCATAAAGAAATTCGAGACATAAATAACCACAGGTAAATGTATTAAAATTCTGATGTTGATTATAGTTGTATTTTAAATTTGTACCAAGATATTTGACTACTTCCGAAGAAAGTTGTAAGTTGCCAAAGCTGTCCAAATATTCTTTTTCATTGCTGTTTTTATAATATGCTACCCAAGGAGTTCCAGGTCCTATTGATACATCTAAATTGATTATTTCATATTATATTTTCATTGATCGTTTCTAAAATATGGAATATTTATAGAGAAACGTCTTAGGTCCACATCAGATAGTGGTCTGTTGGGTAGCATCTCTAAGAGTTTTTAGATTCTTTTTTGTAAACTAAACCATAAAACTTTTTATATGGTTTTAAGTAAAGTTCCTTTCCAACTGCTATAGATTCCATTGCTATTATATCTAGTTGCTTCATCAATTTGAATTTTTGCATTCTTTGTTGCATTTACAGCCTTAGCTATAGCAGCACCTCCAGTTGGTAGACTACAAATTGCACCCAGAAGAGCAGTTAAAATCGGTATTAGAGGTAAAAAAACACCAATTTTTGGGACACGTATCATTATTACAATTTGAGATTTTCCTTTCCTTTTAATGATTTATTAATAGTTTTTCGTGCAATTTTAATAGCTGAGTTAATATCTAATGGTTTTTCCTTCTTTAGAATTTTTTTTGCAGCTCTAATTGATGTTCTAAATAGTTTTTTACCATTTATTTTGTCTTTTTAAAATTTTTTTTTCTTCACACCCATACCAAATTTTGTTTTGGCTTTCATTGCGTTAGTAACCATATATGTAAATAATTTTTCAGCAAGACTACAATCTTTTGATAAAAAAAAGTCGATCCCAAGCTGAATTTTCAAATATTTTATCAGCTTTATGTATAGTACTTAAATCCTTATTTTTGTAATAAGAAATATCGTGATTTTTACAAGCCGAGTCCGATAAATTAATTCCTTTATCACCTCGATTTAACGTTTTTATAGTTAGGTTCCAGGTCCACAGTACTGATATCCAGGAAGATGAAGTTCAACAGGTAGAGTTTATTATTTTGTCTACTATACCTCCTCCAACGAAGGTGTTTTTATGACTAAACGTTTTCTGATATCGTAATATTTATAAAATGCATTTAGTTACAAAAATGCAGTTAATAAAACAACATAAAAATATTTTAGTTCGTAATATTGATGATTCAGCGAACATCAGTTCAAAAATAAAGCATAGTCCTCTCTTACCAAATTCTATTCGTGCTCTAATAGTGCGCCATCAAATTGCGGAAAGACTAATGCTATGATTTGGCTTGCTAGAAAGTCATAATGGACTCAAGTTTGAAAACATCTATTTATACTCAAAATCACTATATCAACCCAAATATGAATACCTGAAGAAATTAATTTCACCAATTAAAGGAATGGGATATTATACATTCAGCGATAATGATTAATTTATTCCACCTGACGAAGCTAAAACTAATTCAATTGTGAGACTTGATGATGTTGCATGTGAGAAGCAGAATAATATACGTACATAGTTTTGCATGTGTCAAACAGAATTTCCACGCATTTAATAAGAGACAATGCAAATGTTATAATAATGGTTAACATCTTGTTTACAAATACGAAGCACATTTATAGGGATTATATTGCTAGCGATATGAGTAATGAAAAGTTTCAAGAAATTTGTCGAGAGTGTTGGAAAGATAAATATGGATTTTGGATGATAAGCAAAGATAACGAATTAAACGATGGTCACTACAGAAAGCAATTTGACTATTTCATAACTATATAAATAACTGTTCATAAAAGATTGACTTTAGTTATTAATCTTACTTTAAACTTCATACATCTATTTGCTATACCTGGTCTGATACCTGATAACCTGATCTGAAAACCAGACCAGGTACCTGATAACCTGATCTGATACCTGATAATCTGATCTGATACATGATAAGCTGATCTGAAAACGAGACAAGCTACCTGATAAGCAGATCTGATACCTGATCTGAAAACCAAACCAGCCACCTGATAACCTGATCTGATACCTGATAAGCTGATCTGAAAACAAGACCAGCTACCTGATATCCTGATCTGATACCTGATAACCTGATCTGATACCTGATAAGCTGATCTGAAAACCAAACCAGCTACCTGATAACCTGATCTGATACATGATAACCTGATCTGAAAACTAGACCAGCTACCATATAACCTGATCTAATACCTGATAGTCTGATCTTAAAACCAAACCAGATACTTGATAGGCTGATCTGATACCTAATCTAATACCTGATACCTCATCTACTATTTGCTTTTAGCGAACATGGATGAGAAAGTTTTAAAGCAGCTAATGGTAAAAAGGTGGTGGAAAATAAAATAGATTCTCAATCGAATAAAGATGCTTGTTTTGTAAAGATTTTTGTTTGAGGCTTTCAAACTTATTATGTTTGTATATTGTGATTCTCAATATAGTATTAAGAGTCTTACTATAAACATACGAAGTTTGTTAGCTAAATTCAAAAATGTTTTCAACGAAATGCATATAGACAATTGCTTAACCATAAAAACAATCAAAATGTTCAAATTAAATAAATAAAGACTTTATGCCAAATAAATATACTTCGGTATTTCATTTTAAAAAATTTTCTCATAATTTTCAAAAATCCAAATTGCAAAATTATTCTTTGGTACAATTTTTGATATCAAAAAAAAAAAATTCTTTTTATATGAATTGTTATGAAGTTTTCTTTTCAAAACAACAAAACCAAATGATTTTTGCCAAGTAATAAAGATGTTATGCACTAACGATTAAAAGTCATGGCCAAATATTAAAAAACAAAAATTCAAGTCAAATAAAATGGTGCTCTAAGAATGTTTAATTTTTGTTTCTTAACGTAGATTGTTCCGATGAAAAAATTATTAAGATCGGTCGATATTTACAAAAGTTACAAGCTCCGAAAAAATATCGACACCAGCAGTTTCCCAATTTGACGCTCTTTAGAGCTACCCTGTCTTACAACAGGGTGCCTCTAAGTATAGTTGCTCAAAATTTCAACACTTCTTCTTTCTAAAACAGTTGGTTTCATCGAAATCGGTTCACTAGTTTAAAAGTTGTGGACTTTTTACCACTTAAGCCTATAGTACACGGCATGTAAAAAACCACATGTGTATGTGGTTCTGACGTAATTTTGAAATCATCGCGAAGCTACATTTGCTACATGACGTGTACTAGTAAAATATTTACATATATATATTCACATGCTTGCAGATGTTCTGCCTCAGAATATGTGTTCGATTCGGCTACATGTGCCACATTTGTATTTTGGAACAAAAATACTATCAAACTTTTACGGCATGTAGGTATTTTTAACAAATGCAACCTGTGACGTCATCGCCACATACACATGTGGCTGTTAACATGCCGTTTACTATAGGCTTTACGCCACTGTGCGACGTAAGGAATATAAATAAACCTTTCTGTTTATTTTCTGTCCACAGGCCATTCACAACGGTGCTATTTGGTCTCAAATACTAATTTATCACTTATCATTTTGGAATTCTTTGTGAATTGGCTAATTATTTTATTATATTATAAATTATTAAGTTCAAAAAGCATAACTAGAAGAATTGATATTTATTGCGTTTAATTAAAATAGTTTAATATCGTCAAATATTTTGCGATTTTTGTTAACGCTATGTAATGTTGTAGAGTTAACAGTTATCCCGAAAAATTTTATAGTGTTATCTCTGTTATTAATAGATATTTTTATAATGAAAAATATTACAAAATTTAAAAATATTCATTAATTTTTTGCTCGCCACTGTACTTCCGTTCTTCAGTTTATACATATATAAGGACCAACTTACACCATTTATATTTATATAAAGAATTTAATTGCTATTTTTGAAAACTAAATACTTGATTGCTTGCTAACCAAATAAGTGACAATAATATATGTACATATAAAACCGACAAAACTCGTAACGAAGCCAGCATATACATAATTCAAGAAACTGCGGGAAAATATTTACAATTACATGTATACATTATTTAATTACTTACGACCTTATGTATAATCAAAAGCTGGCATAAAGTTAGCATAAGTGACAAAATTGAACTACGTGTTGACGAGTTCCTCTATACAACTTGGCATTAAAAATCGCCGCATAATGCAGTTTTAACACACGATTACATCCTAGCATGATTTTTAATGTAAAATTGTATGGCAAAACACGTTAAGCCCGTGTTAAATTTTGCCACTTATGCTAACTTCATGCCAGTTTTTTATTATACATAAGGCCGTTAGAATTGTTGTCCTTACTGGCATAATTTCGAAATTCAATTGATTCACTTACCAAACTTGGGATAATCAAAAAAGGTTTCTCCAGATCTTTGCAAATGCAATAAATGACTCAACCAAGTGTTCATTTCATCCTCAGTGTCCATAACAATTCCAAATCCACCTTCCTTCGATGCTAGCACAATCACAAACTCATGTTTTGTATACAATCGTCGATTTATGTTAAAACAATTCTTGATTTTTATTATACGTTTAGGTGTAAATCCCGACTTATATTTCTTTTCATTATCATAGTATTCTATTCGTGCCAGTTTGCAGGGAGTGTCATTATATAATACAAAAAACTTTTTCTTCATCGTTTTCAATTTTTTGTAGTAACCACAAAGTAGAACACCATCGTCATTTAAATCTGATAAACATTGCTTCGACATCTTGTTTTCTAAAAAGGAAATAAAAAACATAACATATAAATGTAAACAAAAAAAATTGCTAAAAATAGGTTCAAACTAGCTATATACATATGTATAACTAGCTAGAATGCAAAAATAATGAGTATTAAGCAAAAATAAGAAGGTAATTCATATATTATTTTTTACAGCTAATCAGTCAGTGATTATATGTATTTTATTTTTAAATCATGTTTAAACACAAAATTTTGTTTTACACCCCAAAATTAAATGAATCTTAAATGCCAATGTGTTTAAGTTTTACAAACAAACCATATGTTTTGTGCATATGTGTGTTTTTTTAATGCATGTACATGAACATCATGTGGTCGTATTAAAAAGAATTTCGTTTAATTTTCACAAATATACAACAAATGTAACACATATTTTCATATCATGAAATATAAAAATAGAAAAATGCATTCCGATGCTCTTTTTGTATCATAAAATGTGTTTTTTGCTATTTCACTTTTCTGCAAATTGATAAATCAACTTTCTTATTTATATTGAACAGCTGTTCTTTGGAAAGCTTTCCATAATATTTGGAAATCTTGTAGTGCTACCGTACTTTCAACGTAATTTGATAATAACTTTTATTCGCCACTTAAAAAATTAAAGTATATTTAAATACATTTTAAGTTTTTATGAAAATGAACTCAAACTATATTTAAACATTCACTGATTTATTAGCTATAAGTGAACTAGAATAAATTTTAATACGGAATAATTTCTTAATCAGGCTTAATGACCTGTTTCTACATAACAAGCAGGGTTAGGCAGTATTTAAAATACGTATTTGTATTTTAATACATCACGTAGAAGTATTTTGTATTTTAAATACATGACCTGCAAGTATTTTGTACTTTAAATACATACATTAAATGAATGTATTTTGTATTTTAAATAAGTACATAATTTACAAAATACAGTTCGTCAGGTTATTGTTGGTGTTTTGCATTTTGATAAATTTATTGTAAATTACTGCATTAAAATCTCAATTTCTATCAAAAGTGAACTTAGAGCCTTTGCATGTTAAGCCAGCGATATATTTTTTATGAAGAAAATAATTTTTTATGCATAAGTATTATGAAAACAAAAGGCATATGTTGTGTGTAACTAGTCAACAAATTTTTCTTCCATTTAATTTTAAGCCATTATATGTATTCTATACTACGTGTATACGCATGGCTTATTTGCAAATAAAACTGTAAATTTGTGCAATATTATTGTTTTTATTGCGACTTACTAATTCAGAAAACTATTCACATTAAAGCGCTATTTACAAATAGAATGCTTGAGGTTGCCACACTTTCAAATGTTTGCTAATAAAAAACAAAAAAAATTTATACATATTGCATAAAAATGCATTGATAAAAGAAAAGAATGACAATAAAAACAAGTTATTAATTGTTATTTTATACATACATACAAGTATACACAATTTTTTTGTAAACATGTTTTATACATTTACAATGCAAATATTTTTATTTGCAAATAGTGCGCGTATAAAAGTAGTAATAATAAAATTAAAAAAAGAACCGAAAATTATTTTGTTTTATACTATAACGATTAGTGAAAGGAGTTTTTCTAAGTAAAGTTTTATTAAAACTAAAGAAAAATTTTTTAAAACTTAACCTTTGAATCAATTACTATTTCTAAAAGATTATTTTAGAAGATCGCTTTAATCTATTAAAGAACCTAAAAAACTTACTTATGTATGTACTTGTTTTTTTATTAATACATTCTTATCCTTACTTCCTAACTAATATTATAAATGTGAAAGTGAGTTTGTTTGTTTGTTTGCTACGCTTTCACGCGCAAGCCACAAAACAGATGTTGAAAGTTCTTTCACCAATAGAAATTTAAATTACCAGCGTCAAACATAGGCTATTTTTTATCCGGTTCGGAACCGGTTTTCATATATTCAAACCGCTAAATCGATTTAGAAAATTCTTCCACCAATAGGAAGCTACATTACTAGCGCCAAGCAAAGGCTATTTTTTTATCCGGTTCGGAACCGGTTTTTTTATATTTAGTTCGGATTTTTTTGGGCTGGTTATGGCAATTTTCGTTTCTGGTTTGTTGGTTTTTATTCTGCTTTTTTTAATTTTTTTATTGCCTTTTTGTCGGTTTTTATCATTTTTTTAACATTATCAGTGAGTAACAAATAACAAAACATTCATAAATTTCAAGTATAGTTTCCAAGATATCAGATCAACGCGAGCGGAGCCGCGGGTAAAAGCTACTACGAGTATATACATATATGTATGTATATAAATTTTTCCTCGTCTGATTTGGTTCAAAATTTGTTATTTTTGTTATGTTATCGTTTTTTTTTCATTAATAAACTTTCAAAAAATGAATAATTTATCTGTTTTTATTTATTGGAATTATAACTTTTATACATTTATGTATGTATGTATATACAAATTGTTTTTAACCGGTTAACCTATTAATCCAAAGTTTACCGATTATTAACCGATTAAACCAAAACCTCGATTAATTAATCGAACGATTAACCGATTAAAGCAAAAACCCGTTTAATTGAATACGCTATTAAATACATATATGTATTAGGCATATAACTTTTTTTTTACTAAAAATTTGACAGGCACTACGCTATGGGGAATATTGTACTGATTATAAAAATCGATATCTTAGGCCAGTTTGAAACAAAAACCTTCCGCACCGAATGAATTTCTAAAACATTCAAAATTTTTTTTAATAACAATAAAAATTCAATAAACCACGAGCGAAAAAGTTTAACTGCCTGTTCCAGGCTGCCACCCATCTTCGTTCGCAAGCATTTTAAACGACAAACAGCTGTGCCACTAAAATCCTTTAGCATGGCAAGTCGAGAGAAAATGAGTTCGAACGATAACATAAGCATTTCAATACAAATTTGTGCCCAAATAAAAATTTTCCAGTCATTTGTACGAACTCAAATGTCAAAAGCAGTCACTTGTATTTTTATTGTGGACCGAGACAAAATACAGCAAATTATATATATTTACCTTAATAAAATATTTTGTTTTGCCAATGAGTAAGTAGAATACTGGCTTCGCTGGCAATGGATTTCTTGCGTAACCGATCGTTGGCGGTCTCCTCGCGTCTGGGCTTGTAAATAAGCGGTTTTGCGTCCTTTTTCTGGTCTTTGTTATACTCTCCTCTAGGTGTGTATCTATATGTGTTCGACAACAGCTTCGATGAGTAAAGATTTTTTGCCTAGCACCGCTTCCGCTAGTTATAATGAAAGTTGGTTAGAAACTATCGGTCTTATGTAGAAGAAAAAACTCACAAGTTAGCATAAGTGGCAAAATTTAATATGATCTTAACGAGTTTTGCCATAAAATTTTACATTAAAAATCACGCTGGGATTCAATCGTGGGTTAAAAATACATTATGTATGGAGTAAGTCGTTAGCACATAGTTCAATATCGTCACCTATGCTAACTTCATGCCAGTTTTTTCTTACACATAAGGTCGTATTAATCATCTAAACAGTTTTTCTACATACAGGGAGGTGAAAATCTTAAAACATCCGGCTATACAGAAAACTCTTACTGAGCGCAAAGCCCATAATCGGTATACATACATAAATGCAATAATAATATATATATGTAGATGTATTTATGTCCATACTTAGAGGAGAGTGTCCTTAAGATCGGACGCAGGCCAGCTAAACCAAAAATATACTTCTACTCTACGAAGCCGCCGTTGCGCATACATACATACATATTGCACCCGTCCAAAGGCCGGCTAGATAGAACGCTTTTTATGGGTCTGTTGGTATTTTTGAAAGACCTAAAGATAACGACAATCACCCAAATGACAATGAATAATGACCTAAATAAATGGGCTACTAGCCATTTTTCCATTTGGGTGATTCTTCACAAAATTTTGCATGAGATGTGGTTTTTTTGGGTCTTTATTTATCATAACTGAAAACCTTTAGTTATTATGCATACTTTTTATCCTTAACAAAAACAGTTCTGTTAAGTTTCTTTATTTTAATTTATTTTTGGGTGCCACTTGTTGCAGGTTAAATTAAAACAGAGTTTAATTTTTGAAAGCTCAATTTACACATTTGAACGAATTTTTATTCCCATTTGTCGATGAATGTGTGAAATGTTTATGTGACAATATGGATATTTGACAACGGCTATACGGCTTACGTTAGAAACGTAAAGCCAATCGAGACATGGTGGAACACTTTTATAGAAGAAAATGAGTGACTTACTTTAGTTCTCTTAAGTTTTCTTTCGTGGCGGATGCAGTAAATGTAAGCTTATAGACTCTTGAATATATATACATAAGTATGTAAGACATGTGCAGACATAAATAACTGAACCGTTTCTACTAGATGAAATCTGGAACACTGAATAAAAAAATTACTTAAACACTACTTATGAGAATCATAAAACTGGTTTAAAATAATTAAGTATCACTTATAGCACAAATTATCTGTTAATATTTAAAATATAATTAGGTATCATAAAGCCCTTACGCTAAGTATTATATAATGAGGGATTTTTCCCAAAATCTGGCTTCTAGATTTTTTTCTGATCGACTTATGAGAAACTTTAACCATAATTCAAAACTAAATATTAGTACATGAAGAAATGTTAATCTATGGATATATATATGTATATATATACAATGGCGTAAAAATTTTTAGAATCTGTGTCAAGAAAAATTATAGGTTCTGGCCGATTATTTTATGTTTTAAAATAGATTGGTATGATAAAACACAAAAATCCAATAGGATGATTCCAGTGTTGGAAAATTTTAACTCTTAGGAACGTAAGTTCCTTATGGCGGGCCATACATGTAAAATAAAAATTTATTGAAAATAAAAATTACTGGCGAATACTGGTTACAAATACAGGTAACAACAACTACATAGCATAATGGTGCTGCCACTGCGGATGTTTTAGATTTTCAGTGTTGCCGTAATTTTTCATCGGAAGAGCCGGGGAACTCCTGGGATTTTGGGAACTTTGTGGATTTTTAGCCTAGTTTTAGGAATATCCAATGGGTTGTGCCTTTGATAAAAGGTTCGTGACTTGGATAAATGGTTCGTGGTAGTGGTAGCTGAAGGTGTGTCTGCTAACTTATATTAATATGCGAAAGTAAATTTATTGTTTGTTGGTTGCTTTATCGGCTAAACCACGGAACCGTTTTTAATGAAATTTTGAACATAGATAGATCTAAATCTATGTGGACTACGGTTTTTAATTTCCCGACTTTTTCTAGCTCCAGAGAATCGGTATTTTTTTTAAGTCACTCCCGGGATTTCCCGGGTATACGGGAAAATATTATAAAATAAAACTAAATTAAAAATTTGCTTAGCACATAAGTTGTATATGAACACATTGTTTTATTTTCAAATAAAAAGCTATTGTATAGCTAAATATTCTTAACCTGTTAATTAAAATTTTATTTAAACGATATAAAATTTTCAAATTTAAATAAAATTTTGTCATTGTTTAATATTTTTAAAGTTTAAATTTCTAATTATAAAAAATCTTATATTAAAAAAATTAAATGTTAAGAGATCTTGTAATTCAGGAATATTTGTACTCTCAAGTACATATATGTGAAAAGCTTTAATAAAGGGTCCGCAATCTAACGTTTTTTTTCAACTAGTGCTTATTTCGTGAATAGTAACACTTAGCTCATGTATGATTTGACAGCCGACGCACCCAAAACGAGTCACTGTTTGGTGCGGATTTTGGTCCAGAGGCATAATTGGCCCAATGAGCAAGGAGTTTCCGGTACAGTCAATGGCGATCGTTATCGGGCCATGTTGAACGAATTTTTGTTCATAAAAATTGAAGAGGAAGATATTGGCAACATTTGGTTTCAACAGGACGGCGCTACGTGCCACACAGCCGAAGCTACACTCGATGTTTTGCGCCCTGTTTTCAAAAAAAAAAAGTTATCTGGCGGACCCTTTATAAAAGTTAAAAACTTCAAACTAATTAATGAGATTGAAGTCGAGGTCTGATCAAAAAATAACCGTTATGTTAAATTTTTTCAAAAAGTATTTATTTATTCATCAATAACTATCTTGTCCCCTTCAAAGTAATGCCCCTCAGATATAATACACTTAAGGTAGAATTATCCGAACGTCTCCGTCCACTAACCGTCCCCTAACGAAACAGCTGATCGGTTTTGTTGATTGAAAACAATGCAAATTCTTACCGAAATTTACTGTAAAATTGACGGCACGTCTCAACCTGTGGAAAATAGAATTTCCTAACATTGTTAAGTGACATTTGTATACCAGTGATGGCACTATTGTATGTTCAATGGAAAGAGGGTATTTTGGCCCTGTTTTTCGGTACTTTTGTTAATAATAATATCTGTGTGAAAAACATACATAAATACTTACGCACATAAATACATACTGATTTATGTGCATATATATAATAAAGAAAGTTTTTCGGTACTTTTGTTAATAATAATATCTGTGTGAAAAACATACATAAATACTTACGCACATAAATCAGAATGTATTTATATATATAATAAAGAAATATATAAATATGAATGGGTTTACTATAAGTGTGATATATAAAAGGATTTAAATAGTATCAAAACCTCTTATTGTTATGCACATATTTTGGTATAAAAACATTTCATTTGATACATACATATGTATGCACAGATATATACATATTTATTTATTATAAATATATAACATACATAGATTTATTTTTATGTACATACAACAATACAGTTCAAGGAGCATTTATATATTTTAGATACTTTTTCTTCGCTGCAGTCACTATTTCAACTTTTTAATTCCCATCACTGTTTTGTGAACAGATGTTTCTTTTTCATATTAAAACAATAAAGTAAATTAAAGCGTGGGCACGTTTTTAAATGTTCTATAAGTGCACAAACGCGCTAAAAGTACGGTAAGTTACAGTACGGCGGCAACAGCAACGTTCGGCTAACCCAGGCTTTATGCCAGCGCTTTTTCCAATCCTCGAAACACTTCTGAAACGCGCTTTTTGGTATCGCCAACAGCTCCTGTTTCGATTTTTCTTTTATCTCCTCAATAGTCGCAAAACGCTTTCATCGGTGTCTTCAGTTTTGGGAAGAGGAAAAAGTCAGAGGGGGCCAAGTCCGGTGAATACGGTGGTTGAGGAATGATAACGGTTTTGTTTTTGGCCAAAAACTCTCGTACGAGCATCGATGTGTGAGCTGGTGCGTTATCATGGTGCAAAATCCATGATTGTTTTTTTTCCAAAATTCTGTGCGTTTCTGACGAATTGCTTCGCGCAAACGGCGCATAACTTCAAGGTAGTATTCCTTATTGACCGTACGACCTTGTGGCAAGAATTCATGATGCACCACACCATTGCAGTCGAAGAAAACAGTGAGCAAAACCTTCACATTTGACCGAACTTGACGACCAGGACGGGTATCGTCATTGACTTGTGTTCTGCTCATAGTAGACTCACCAAACGCCACAGTCAACATTTCAAATGTCCTTGCGCATTTAATTTCATTTTTTACACAAAACTTAATAGAGTTTCTTTGATCCATTTTTTCGAATAGTAAAAAATCGAAGAGCACACCAAAACACGACTAACCTTTTTATCTGTCAAAAACAAACTGACAATCCAAAAATTGCCAACAGACATGTGTACCAACATAACAGAAAAAAATGCGAAAATCGAACAAATAACGGTTATTTTTTGATCAGACCTAGTATATTAGGCCTTATTTATAAAAATTCTTAAGGCTTAGCAAGAACAATTTTGTTTGAAAATCTGTTTTATAAACCCTTTATTAAGCCTTAGAAATTTTATAAATAAGGCCGATTGTATTTAAAATAGTTTATATGTTAAACTATTTTAATTAAACTTTAAAATATTTGCACGTATTTATGTGCATTAGTAAATAAAATAAAAATTTATGCGCGTTTCTTTAATTTTTTGATCATGAATAATCATCCTAAAATAATTTAGGAAATATTAACTTTGTGTGTTTCAATAAAATGGTATTTTAAAACAATAAGCGCGTTAATAGCACTATCCGAAAGCCGGTTCCTAATTTTATTGACGAAATTTCCAGAAATTGAAAATACACGCTCGCTTTCGATAGATGTAGGACTTATTGTGAATAGAGCTTCAAATAAAATATCCAAATTTGCTGTTCTAGTACCAGTTGCTTCAAACATTGAAAAAATCTCTTTTTATATCTGATCTTGTCAATACCTTTGCTTTTTTGCCGTCTTTCATAGCAGACTCAATAGCTTTATTAAGTTTTTCCTGAAAAGTCTCGCTATTATTCAGATCGGTCTCACTATTATTCAGATCGGTCAGATACATGTTCAGCATCATCCTGAAATAATCTGTCATATAAATATTCAGCAAAAAGTAACGTTATTGGCTTCGAAGCTTTTTTAAAATAAAAATACCGTTGTCGCATTCCGCACTGTCAAACAAATTAGGATTCTTTAGATATTTTAATAATGTTATTATTTCAATATTTCTGCGTTCACAAATTCGTTTCTCAAGTGCGCTTATCAATTTTTTTGCCATATACGAGTAATTACTTACTTTAATTTTATTAAAAAGAACTAGTAGAATTGCATCTGCTGTTAATAAATTTGTGTCTCGCCGACCTAAAGCTTCAACTGGAATTTTTACCGCATGTAACACATTGTACAGAGACTCTAGGATATTAACATGATCATCTTTCCACATATGGTCTAGGCTATAATCAATTAACGTTTTTTTAATTGAATTTTTATTCGTTAAAAACGATTCGATCATTGTTATTATTGAGTTTCATCTAGTCCTAACATCGAGACATAGTTGCAACTCCTTTCCTAACTCAGATTTTACGTATTTCTGTAGAGTATCATTTTTCAATGCGCTTCTTTTAATAGCTTTTATAATTTCTTCGCTGATATTATAAGTTAGTGTTTCTTCTAATTCGTCGAAATTATCGGAGTCACATTCAATGGAACTTGTTTGATTATTAACGCGTTTCTTAAAAAGAACGTCCAAAACTGCTAAATGGATTGCGCGGTTTACACAAAAAATCCCCCACACTGGGCTCTGACTCACAAATCTTTTCATTGTGTTTGGTCCGTCCGAAATTGTTGCAACTATATGTTCTTTAAATTTTATGTTGTATTCATTCAGTTTTGATTCTACAATTTGTCTCAATTCAGAAGCACCACACTTTCCTCTGATATTCACCATTCCAAGGTTATATAACTTGTGCTTCGGTCCATACAAAGATATGTTTAAATACCGTTTGTTTTTCAATCTGGTCCATTCATCAAACATCAAGCTAAATGTACCATTGGTTTTGATAATTTTAGCTACATCTGTCATCAAAAGTTTCATGACAGTAGCTTCAAATTTAGGAAACTTGAATCCCTTATCTGATAAAGACTCCTGCATGAAAGAGCTACGTGTAATTGCTCTTATACAGATTCCATCGAAAGCAGCGAGTTTCGCTAACGTTCCACTCAAGTTTTTGTTGCTGACGAATTCTTTTATTAATATTTGTTTTTTTAGTTGAGGCTAGCCTTCATTTTCAGCGCTGGATTTATCATTATCCTTAGCTGCTATTGCGCTTATATTATGAATATTGGAAAGATGCTTAAGCAAACCACTGGTTGAGGAACCTTTATAAGCCAGCATTCTTGGGCATAAAACGCATTGAGGGTTAGATTTTGTTCCTTTTTTAAAGTATTTCCATACGAATGATCGCGGCTCCATTTTCTGTATAACAATAATAAAAATTAACTGCCCACAATTATAATTGACACACAGACTACTTACGAATTCAATTAATTTATTTTATCCACTATAAGTAAACGTTTTTTCCTATTTTGTTCTTAAAACAAATAAACAGCTAAACAAATATTTATTTCTTTGACTCTTTTTTCTTAATACAATAGTTTTATCCAGTAGGTTTTGCAATTCATCATATGGGCATAGTTGTATATTTTGTGTAACAGCATACGGTTGCAATTTTTAGTAATTTTTAATTTTCGGGATTCCCGTCGAAAAATCGCGGGATTTTGGGAAATTCGGTTCGGGATTTCCCGAGATAAAAACCCTAATGTGGACGTTTCTAAAAACCATATAATCTATATGGTTTTTCGAAACTAGGAACACGAGGGAAGGTAGGGGAAATTTTTTACTCTCATATATTATCTATCTATTATGAAATTCAAAACATAGAGAGATCTGAGTCTAGAAAAGCACATGGCTATACACTTTTTCAAAAATTGAAGCACGAGGAGGGGTAGGGGCAATTTCCACCTCTTTGAAACTATATAACCGATTTTGATAAAATTCAAAGCATGGATAGATCTGAGCCTGGAAGGACACGAACGCTATATATTTTATCAAAAATAAGCCAGCCCAGCCAGGGTAAGGGCAATTTCTAAGGTAAGTAAAACTCCAGCACCGAGGTTGAGCGCCTGGAAGGCAGTGAAGCTACAGGCCTGTATGGGAGAAGACATCTCTGCATGCCATACCATCACGGTGTATCTGCCAAGGAGTGCGGAGCAGGACTCCAAAGAGTCCATAGCGATTCTCGCCGCCAAAACCATGGGCTAAACACCAAGGTTTGGAAGGTACAGGCATGCCGGGATGAAGGCACGGGGCAGATATTATCTGTTGTAATCGACGAAAAGTCGAGGGATAATATCCAGAAGAACGGGAACGTACTCCACTACAGGTTCGGGAAAATCACCCTACATGGAGGTCGGAAAGCGGCAGCAAAAACACTGATGCTGGGTTAAATGTTGGTGATGGTCCGACCATCGGCGAAGCGGCGCACAGTGGCGCCCGTAGAGCAAACGAGGTTGCAAAAATCAAAATTTTCATGTGCGCCTGCGAAATTTTAAATGAATCCATCTTATAGTAAACTTTTCAACGATCTCAAATATGCTACTCTTAACAATATCAGATTTTTAGTTTAGAAGACATAACTGTTCAAAGTTAACCAATTTTCGGATTTAAAAAAACACACAATTTTTAGGTAGTTTGATCCGATTTCAGGTGTAATATCACGAAAACTAGGCAACGAATAGTATTTTTTTTTGTTTTTAGTGATTGATGTGCTTATTAAATGTATAACAATAAAAAAAATTGTGCTGTTTGCTTTGTGTTTCTCTAGGTAAATCAGTATTTAAAAACTATCCATTTTTTCACTATTCTTCAACTTTGACGGAAAATAAAAAAAATTTACCTTTTTTTACCTCCGCCATATTTTCAAAATATGTTCTTTAACTAGTCTTTTACATAACTCAAAAGGTTTTATCTGCCTTTACGTGCCTATTTGGCTTCTACAGGTAAAAAACGTTAAAAAGACATGGTTGCAGAAATTGTATGGCGGGCATCCCTTACATGCCTTGACTGACAGTTACTTTGATGTAATAGTTTGAAAATTGCATTTTGAGTCAGTTGTCTACCTGAGAGCCTCTGGCGAAAAATTTGGTCCTAATATTCCGTTACAGACACAAGATGCACAAAAAACTACTCATTGAAATAAGCAGGTACGCACCTCACTTAAAAATTATTTTTGGCGTACATATGGTGAAGAACAATACTGACTTATGGTACAGGTAGGCACAAATCTCATTTGGCTACGTGCATAATATCAAAACTGTATAATTCAGCCCAAATGCATATGTATGCATGTAACAGGTACATTTGTAGACATGGTAGCATAGGCCTATATATTGCAAAACAAGCTTAATGCCTGCATTAGTCTACGACTGAAAGTTGGCGAAACAAGTATTGAAAACATGGCGTTGAACAATTTAAAACTATTTGAACTGTTTAGAAAGTCAATTACACCAACGTGTTTCGCGGAAGCTGCTTTAGAAGAACTCGATAGCTTATACGGAAATATTGAGAGAAGCAAAAGTATAAAAAATAATCTTTGTATGATACATGCCAAAATTAAGACAAAATGGGTGAAATGCAATCGAACCATTAACATCTTCAACTCCAAATACGAGGACTGGCTTAATGAAGACACCATCCTGGATATATTGGCAGTAGATAAACCCTCCACATCAACCAGAGGAGAAAAAGGAAGGCCAAAAAAAAGTATGGAGGAGTGTTCAATTTTCACAAGAAAGAGGAAACTTGCCGATGCCACCAATGACTTGACCACGAAGGATTTATCGGATGCGCTGTCTATTAAATACATAAAGGATAGTGAACGAGTTAGGTCGCAGATTACAAAATCTGTTGCTGATGCAAGCCCACTGCGACTAAAAAGGATTAAGGAAAGCATTCCCACTCCCACAAACGCACATATTAAAAAGTATAGTTCCGAAGAAGCCTTGGCTCTGTTTTTGGACTTAGAACTTTCCAAAGAGAAATATGAGATACTACGGGCATCTTTAATGCGACACGGGGCTGACCTTTTCCCCGGATACAAGCATATTACGCAAGCCAAAATAAATTCACGACCATTGCGTACGGAGTTTACGGAAGTCTCTGCGAAAGCCAATCTGCAGGATCTTATGGACCATACAGCAAAACGGTTGTTGGAAAGTCTTCCTGAAAATGAGGTGGAAATTCTTCCTCAGAAACTAACATTGATCAGCAAATGGGGCTGCGATGGATCATCCGGACAAAGCGTTTATAAGCAAAGGATATCTTCCGATGACACTACAATATCTGACGGAAATATGTTTATGGCATCTGTTGTTCCATTGCGGCTAAAATCTGATGTTTCCCTACACTGGAAAAATCATCGACCGTCATCAGTGCATTATTGCCGACCAATAATGTTTCAGTTTGCAAAGGAATCGGCAGAACTCATAAGGACCACGGTGAAGGACATTGAAGAACAAATAAGCAAGATTAAGCATACAAAATTGCAAATTGGAGAAGGAAAATATATTGAATGTAGTTACGAGTTCCACCTGACCATGGTTGACGGAAAAGTCGTAAACGAACTGACAGGAACAACCTCAACATTGACATGCCCGATTTGCAAAAAGAGTCAGAAGAACTTCGGTAATTTAAACGATTCTACAAACGAGGAGAATTACGAATATGGAATGTCACCATTGCACGCAAGGATAAGGTGTATGGAGTTCTTGCTAAAACTGGCGTATACCCTACCACAACAAGATGAAAACATCGATGAAAATACATCAATTAAGGATAAGGAAAAGATCAGAAAGAAGCAAATACAGAATGCTTTTTGGAAACAACTTGGACTAAAAGTAGACTGCCCCAAGTGTGGATACGGTAACTCAAACGATGGAAACACTTCAAGGAGATTTTTTGCAAATGATGAGGCAGTAACTAGAATCACTGGAATTGACAATGAAATCGTCAAAAGATTGGGAACGATCTTGAATGTTTTAAACTGCCAAGAAAGTGTTAATTCTACAAAATTTGGAGAATATGCATCGGAAACTGCATCTCTTTTAGCAAAAATTTATCCACAGAAGAAGTTGACCCCGACCGTCCATAAAATATTGGCGCATGGCAAAGATATAATTGAGTACCAGTCTTTGCCAATTGGAGAGCTTTCTGAAGAAGCGCAGGAGTCTCTTAACAAATTTTACAAAAAATATAGATTGCAGAACACGTTCAAAGCATCAAGGGTGAGGCAAAATGAGGACCTCTTCAACATGTTAGCAGCATCTTCCGATCCACTTATTTCTTCCCTGCGGCATGTGAAGTCACGAAAAGAACTACAATGGAATTATACTTTAGAAATGATTAGTCTTTTAAATATACCTTCTGTTACGAATTGTGATGAATATTTTACAGAAAATTCAAAAAATTAATTGAAAAAAAATTTGTTTAATTTGTTGGCTAATAACTTTAAAACAGAAAAAGCTTTCAAAAGAACTAAGAAATATAAGATTGGTAAAAATAATTTGATTTTGTTACCATAAAATAGATGAGTTAGAAAAAAATTAGAGTTTAGAAATGATTTGTATTTTAGACATACTTTGTCTTACCAAGAAAATGAATATTTTACAGAAAATTGAAAAAATCATTTAAAAAAAAACTCTTTTGTTGTAATTTTTTAGGTAATATCTTAAAACATGAAAAGCTTACAAAAGAACTACAAAAAAATATAAAATTCTTAAAAAAAATTTTTTTGTTACCAAAACTTGGATTTTTTCACAAATTTTAACTTTGAAAACCCATAAGTAAGCACCTATAAGGTGTAGCGTCCACTCCAACCGCTCATTTTATAGGTTGAACAATTATCTATGACATGCAATTTAAATTATTCGATTATCTTGTTCGGTTCAAAAGATATGATTTTTGCAACGAAAAAAGGCAAATGGCGCCACTGTGCGGCGGTAGCTATGGTGCCTGTAGCCACTGAGGCGTCCCCTGGGGGTGAAACTACGATAGGATTGTGTAAGGAGACATCTCCGACCCCTACGGAGATGTGTGGTGCCCTTTCCACACTTGTCGTCTCGTCCTCCCAGGAGCCGATTTCAGTGGATGAAGAAGCCATACTGCTTGAGGAGCAATGAGTAATCATCGAGCAAGCAGAGGGTGCATAAGTGCCAAAATAGCCCAGGTGAACATACACCACACTAAGGATGCTTCGGCAGTAATAGCGCGGATGTTCTCCGGGAATGGCACTTATTCAGGAACCATGGACGCACCAGGGCAAAATCAAAGGATTATGCTGCGGAAACAGTAAGGTAATATACGATCTTAGAGTAGACCATCCAAGAGCATGTATACTGATAAGGAAGAACACTAACTATTTTCTACTTTCAGAGTTTATGTCACGAGATATGGTGCCGATAATCGTCAGATTGTGCATATACGGCACTCATCGGAGCATAGTGGTAGTGTCAGTCTACATGGCGGGAGATATGCGCGTGTCACCAGCAGAAATGCACCGCCTTGTGGATCACTGCAGCAGAAACAACTTACCGCTGCTGATTGGGTGTGATGCTAATTCACACCACACCATGTGGAGGAGCAGCAACATCAACAACAGAGGTGAGTGTCTTTTAGGGTTCCTATGTAGTAATATTCTAGAAATCTTCAATATAGGGAACACCCCCACTTTTGTAACTAGGACAAGGGAGGAGGTTCTAAATTTGACGATAGGTAGCGCCTATTTGGCGAGTGTAATTAGGAACTGGAGGGTTTCGGATGAACCATCAATTTCGGATCATAGAATTATAAGATTCAATATAGATGGGAATGCTGAACCGTCACCTCCATCCAGAAATGCGAAAGAGACCGACTGGCACCTGTATAGGGAACACCTAAGGTTCAACCTGGAGGATAGTGTTAACAGGGCACCAATGCACCAGTTAGAGCTAGAGTATTTATTAGACAAGGTAAACGGGGCAATCATTGGAGCATATGAATCTAATGGAAATAAAGAGGCCCAATGGTGGAATAGGGAGCTGTCAGACCTCCGGAGGAAAACGCGAAAGCTGTTTAATAAAGCGAAGTGTACTGGACACTGCGCTGTATCAACTGATGAACAATACGTAGTTGTCTGGACGTTAAGGAAGTCATGGTCTGTGCATTTCTGGATGTTGAAGGGGCCTTCGACAACACAGAGCACTCTGCCGTTACATCTGCGCTTAGATGGAAAGGGGTTGGGAACACCATATCCAAATGGATATGGGCCATGCTTGAGAGTAGGACTGCGGAGGCCCAAGTTGGGGAGGAATATCTTGCAGTAAAGACGACCAGGAGATTTCCCCAAGGTGGTATATTGTCTCCACTTCTGTGGAGCCTTGTAGTTGATGAACTCTTGCATATATTAACGAGCAATGGAATAGAATGGCAAGCATACGCCGATGACATTATCATTGCAAGAGGAAAATTTGAAGAGACGTTGTGTGATATAATACAGAACGGGTTAAGAATAGTGAAGGAATGGTAGGTATCTGTAGGACTGAATATCAATCCTGCAAAAACTACCATTGTTCCTCTCACAAGGAGGAGAACACTTCCACGCTGGCAAAACATCTGAGTAGACAGCGTGCAAATAGAAAGCTCATCGGAGGTCAAGTATCTGGGAGTGATATTAGACTCAAAGCTGCTATTTAAACAGCATTTAGAGGCAACTGTTGACAAGGCAACAAAAGCACTAATGGTATGTAAACCTGTCGCAGGAAAATCATGGAGTTGCACACCCAAAATCTTGAGATGGATATACACCATGATAGTGAGACTTATCATCACTTGTGGTGCTGTTGGCTGGTCGGACAGGGTCAGGCTGGGTACGACCAGAGATCGGTTAGAGAAATTACAGAGGCTAGCATGCCTTTGTATAACAGGGGCTATGAGGACGTGTCCTACAGCGGCTATGGAAGTCCTCACTAAACTCACACCTCTGACGATTGTGATAGAGACTGCTGCCATACAAAAAGTAATAAGCTTCGCTGGGAGGGGCACAGACAGGGACTGTCTAATTAGCCAATGGGAGCAATCATCCCTGGCAAGACGATTTCCCCTACTTGCGCAACCCTCTGACGTGATGAATAAAGTGTATGACTTCAACAAAAGGTTTAGAACTGTTCTGGCCAATAGAAGGGAATGGGAGGAAGGAAATAGAACCTCGTTATACCTTTGGAACTGACACCATCAGGTGGTACACTGATGACTGTACGCCAGCAGGCTCTGGAGTGGGAGTCGTAGTACCAAGGATTAACTACCACGAGTCCTTGGACAAATCTCTTACCATTTTTCAATCGGAAGTTTATGCCATTGAGAGATGCGCACAATTTAATTTTGACAGGGGCTACCGAGGGAAAGAAATAGCCATTTGCTCGGATAGTCAGGCTGCCATCAAAGCACTAAGCTCATATGAGTTTACCTCTAAGTTAGCTTGGGAATGCCGCATTAAGCTAAATCAGCTAAGCATCATGAATAAGGTCACACTCTGCTGGGTTCCTAGACGCCGGGGTGGTAATAAATGAAAATGCAGACAAAATCGCCAGAAGGGGTACTAGTACACCCATTGTCGGACCAGAAACATTTTGCGGTTTCGGATTGGTCAAAATCCGGGAAGATATATCGACGGAGATCAAGAGTAATAGGGAACACCTCTGGCTCAATCTCCCTGGGTTGAGGCATACAAAGCTAATGATTGGAACGTATAACCAAAATCGTTTCATAGCTCTCATGTCCCTGAGTAAAAACAATCTAAGAATGCTCACAGGCTTCCTCACAGGTCACTGTAGACTGAGAAAACACCTCAGCAGACTTGGCATTGAGAGTAACAGTCTGTGCAGATTCTGTGAGTACGATGATGAAACCCCAGAGCATATTCTGAAGGACTCTGAAGCGTTATGCCACAGAAGATATATCCAATTGGGCAAGCACCTATTGAAGGATTGGGAACTGCCAACACTAGACCCAATGGCAATCCTGAGATTCATCAGAAGAGTAGGTCTGGATGAGGTGCTCTAGCACCTGGCAAGGGATACAACAGATTTACTTTGGTCGCACTATCCTGTGTTTCCCGTTTGGCTTAATAATTCATTCATTCATTGTGTCCCATGGGAAAAGTCGTCAACTTTTTGAAAAATATAAAACTATATAAAAAAAATAAAAACAAATATATTTCTTAATTTTGTCTATGGATTTGAAATCAAGCCATTTAGACCCTTTGAAGGGCCGTCCAGATAAGTTGCAACATTTCTCTTTAGACCAATTTGGTGCTACTTCAACATCTCGAATTTCTGTCCATCAATCCAATTAAAAAAATGCTGACATTTGTCCTGGTCGTACGGGCTCCGATTCATTATTTGCGGTGGAGCTTAATTATATTTCTATTAATGACGCACAAATCCTAAGAAGCGAAAAATAAGTGAAAATGGAAATCATCGTATACAATTGAATTTATCCAGCTTTGATACTATTAACGGTAATAGATTCGCAATTTTGGGCGAACTTAATATGCAAACAGGTAATTTAAATGATATTAAACTAAAAGGCGATAGAAATAATTCCAAAAATAAAATCAACCTTCAAAAGGAGAGATTCTGTCCACCGATTTTTTTTATAACTTGGATATAAAATCGTTAATAAATCATCTCATTTCTAAAAATACAGAATTAAAAATTATAAACAAGTCGCGTTTTAAGAGCCAACTTTACTTAAAAGATGCATCCGTTCATCAGGAAATGATGACCCAACTCAAAGAAAAAAATATTGATTCATGTTCTTTAACACCAAGTCAACTTCAAAAAAATGTATTAAGAAGATTATACCACAATAATAATTTAACTGATATCAAGAAAGAACTAGATTCATTAATAACTCGTACTATTGATAACGTTGCAAAACTTAAAACCATGAAACAAAGAATACAAGATAGTGCATTGCGCAGGTCTATTAACTTTGTACACAAACCAGTTGGTATTGCTGACATCACTGTAGCCCAATAAGATTGAATTGTGAAAAAGTTATTTGTGTTGTGTGCTATTTGAAATAAAAAAATTGAGGGTTTAAAAATTAAATTAATTAAAAAATATGTATGGTGTTGTTAAAACTGAAGTACGCTGTTGTAAATTGCAATAAAGTCAACGAATTTGTTTCCTTTCTGTTGCCTCCTGGTTTTTTAGCTTCTGTCACAAATTGAAAGATACTGTCCCGAGGAGTACATAGTACATGGGTGGACCATCTTATCGAAGCAGATATGCAAAAAACTTCAAAAATATACCTTTGTTAGGCACGGTCCAGCTCACGAACGGTCATCGCTAGACCCCTCAAATGTTTTGGGAGTCCTCGTTAAAAAGACCAATCTTTGATTTCAGAGATGTAACAACTTTTTTTCAGTGAGTCGGTCTAATGTACATTCAGGGCAATCATGTTTTATTCCCGCATTTGGTAAAAGAGGGAAAAAACAAATTCATAATCAGGAAAATCATGAATAAAATTCCGCGAGAAATTTCTCCCTTTTCCAATTAGAATTTTTTGTTTTCCCTATTACTTGCTGTTAGTTGGAATTGTTCCCCGGGAAAAACTTCACACGGAATTTTATTCACGATTGCTCTGATTAATACTGTTGTGCTTTTACCATTGAGGTGGTTGAAATAAAACTCAACAAATTAATAATAAAAATTTAAGTAACATTTTATTAATTAAATAAAAAAAGCGTGATGTCGGTTGGACGGTTAAGAAAAAGTAAGTAAAAAAGTAAATTCAAATATGACATAAAAAACAGTATAGAAATAAGAATACTAGATTGAAAATTGATTGTAAGGATTACCCTTAACATCTCCCTTCTTTAAGTTGCTTAGGGTGATCTGGAAACAGGTTCAACCGGCTGTCTGCGGGCAACTATACGTTTTGGATTTATGTTCAATGGTGAAGTGGGAGGTGTAACGAAATCATCTCTTTCCCTTGGTGTAGCAATCTGGAACTCATTAAGTAGTACGTCTAGTGGTAACTGAGAGTCTTTTGCTTCTGAAGGTACTTCTGATGAAGTTATCAATCTTAATTGATCTGCATGAGCTCTTACCAGAATCTGACGATCATTAATTTTAATTAAATTGTTGTAAATGATGTTTTCGATCCTTTCTATTATTTCTCCTTGCACCCAAAAACTTTTGTTAAACTTAAAATGTTTTGCATAAACCAATTCACCGGTACTGAAATTTCTGGTTTTGGTTCCGTGTTTATTGTTGTATTGATTTTCCATTTTGGAGTCTCGTATTGGATAGTTCTGTAATGGTTTTAATAAAATATCGAAAACGGTTCTCATTTTGCGTCCTATAAAGGATTCTGCATGAGAGTTTGTTTGGTGCGTTTGGGTTATGAGTTGAGCGGTAGACTTCTAAGAAAGTCTGAAGAGCTTCGACGCATTTTGGTTGCTTATTAATTTTTACATCAATATACTTACGTAAGTCTTGAAAATGTAGCTGTTTGTAGAAAATACAGCGTTTGTGCGGTAATTTGACTTTGAACTGTTGAACTTCTTATAAGTTTTGTTTTTGTGACTTTTTCTGAGCGTATTCATTGTTAGCACTGGTACAATAATTATCTTTGTGGCCTATTTGATGACATTTATAACATTTGTGTTTCTTAAATGTACAGAACTTGACGTAATGTAAATCTCCACAGAGCCAACATGGGGTCTTAGGAATTTTTTATAGGATTGTGTTTCTTCATAGATTTAGCAACTGCACGTACGATTCTTTGGTGTTCACTCATAGTGTTGTCGGTTTTGAGGTCGAGAATTTTCTGCGTTTCGTCCACTAAGTGATCTAGATTCATGGAATCTCTTGCGTCATCCATTAGTATCAGTAAACGTATGCGAATGTCGTTATCTTTACTCGAGTTGAGGCCCAGAACAAAAATAAGACACTTAAATTGGTCAACTGTCATTTCATACAATTTAAATAGTTCGCACGGCAAGTTCACTTTGCTGGCATATTCTCGAAAATCCTCGTTGTCCCGAAAAGCTTGTTGAGTTGTTCTACGGTCTCAGTGAGAGTCATCTCATTTTCCTCCACAGCAGTGCCACTTTGTCTTACTCTTCAAGGACACTAGCTTCTCTTTCAAATATGTGCGTAAACCTGTGTACCATGCTTGAAAAACAAGTTCACTTTCTGGATCGTACACAAAATCTGTCATGGAGTGCGTGAGGGATTCCATTAATGCTGCCTTAGTGGTTGCTTGTTGATCTGTTTTCGTAGATCTTGTAGACTCCTGGTTCTGAATAAGTTTAGACAAGAAGTCAATCATCTTTGTCTGTTGCTCCATTAGTTCGATTATCTTGTCGTCGGACATGATTGTTTTCTTATTGTCAAATTAGAGAAAAAAAAATTTATCTTGTAAAAAAATTTATCTTTTATGTATTTTTTTCACTCGTCGCCACTTTTGTTGTGCTTTTATCATTGAGGTGGTTGAAATAAAAGTCAACAAATTAATAATAAAAATTTAAGTAACATTTTATTAATTAAATAAGAAAAGCGTGATGTCAATTGGACGGTTAAGAAAAAGTAAGTAAAAAAGTAAATTTAAATATGACATAAAAAACAGTATAGAAATAAAAATACTAGATTGTAAATTGATTGTAAGGATTAAACCTAACAAATACGTTAACCAGTATGTTCCATTTATTTATTTTATTTACTATATTCACTTATAATCAAATTCGTGTTTGATTTAAATTTTAGAAACAAAAACATGCACTTTCAGCACACTATTTTATACATATAACACAAAATTATGAAGTATAATAGATATAACATAGATTATAACATAAAATTAACTATAATTTGTGTAAGAGGTTGAAAAAAATAAAAAATTACATTGAAATAAAAAGGTAAACAAGATTTTCCTATACCAAATATACATGTTTGTGTGATGGTGAAGAAGAAGAAAAAAATTTTACAACTTGAATGCGTTATCTTGTATTCCAAAGTAAATTTATATAAAGTATATGCAAGTACTCAGGTGATTAATTTTTTTCTCGTGTAGTGTGAATGCCTGAATGTCAAAAGTTGTTTACAATTTTTGTACGCCATTTTGTTTTGTTTTGCTTTGTTATACACAATTGTGTATACTGAAAACGTATGTGAAAATGTTTAGATACATTTTTACTTAAAAAATGTGTTACAAAACATTTAAAAATAATTATATTTAATTATTAAAGTACATATGTATTCTTTATTATACTTATTTCACATATTAAAGGTTTATCAATTAATAAATTTACTTTGGTTTTGTCTATCCATACATTTTCTTTTTGTTGTATGCACATCTGGGACTATTGCATTAAATAAGCAAATGCATTGACCATTTTCCCACAATAAACCAAATCAATGCAAATGCAAATTTATTACTAGCACTAACTTTAATAATATTAGTGAAATTTTTCTTGCATATTACTAAAATCCCTTCAAAGTAATTCATCAACATTGCATTGTTATTTTTAGTGCACTATTTTTTGCACCACTAAACACATTATGAATAGTATTATTGCATTATCAGTGAAACATATAGTGCAAAATATAACGTAAATGTGTACATACATAAAAACATACGTACATACATAAATATGTAAATTTTTTCCTATGTACATATCGTCATCCAAGACGAAAAATCATATAACTACGTTTTTTATAATTTTTCGAGAGAAAAACAAAACTTGATGAAATTGTTTCAAGCGGTAGAATTTTTCGTTTATAAAGTCACCATTTTTTTAAGATATAACTTTACAATAAACGAAAACCTAAGTTCTGATCTTTTGTCAATTGCAGGGTTTTTCAAATAAGCTCGAGATGCAACGTAATTGAAGTATGAAACTTTTTAATTTTTTTTAAATTGGTTCTGTAATCTAGTTTGTATTTATGTTGACAGTTTTTTTTCGTTAATTTGTATGTACGTACTTATAAAAGTGTCCTCAATGAACTGTATTTGTTATTTGTGCTATCTCCTAAAAATATTTTCACGTTTTATTCAATTTTACTGTGTACAATATGTGATAGTGCAATAATATTGCATCACTTCATGATGTGCGTAGTGGCAACACAAAATTAGTGTATTTTTTGTCATGCGATTAGCTGCTAATGCAATATTAATCCATTACTTTTAAGAGATTTTATTTAAGTGCAAAATATAGTGCACTACAAGCATCAAATTTAAATTTGCACTAAAATTTTTGTTTTTCAATCAGTGCTTATGCAAAAGTAATGCAAGTTGCCCAGGTCTGGTTGTATCCATCTGTTTTTGACATTCATCCATTATTCTTACACAAACAAATCGCCTGTTGTTTTTGTACTTTCTTAGTTGTTGTAGACCTGCATATACTTTATATAAATATGCTTTGTTGTATTCTTTTTTCATGACTGAAAACAATATTTTCAAGAATGCAGGCGTTGCCAACATTGGGGCCACTATTCTAAACACTGTAACAGAACTCGGGCTTGTGTGAAATGATCAGAATTACATAATCCTGTCAATGCAAAATTATAAAGGGACAAACAAATCCCTTTTGTGTAAATTTTGGAGAGAACGGACATCCAGCAAATTGGCGTGGATGTCCGTCTTTCAAAAAATATTCTATTACAAGAAAAAAATCAGTGGAAATTGCAACAAAAAGAAATAATTTAGCTTCTCAGAATGTCAGTAGAGCTATAAATAGTTTCAAGCTTATTTCAAATAACTTATCTTTTGCTAATTGCCTTAAGAAATCACTTATAATTGAAGAATTTTTAAAAATGGCTCAAATTGTATGTAAGGAAGAAACTCTTTCACTTGAGGAAAAAGCTATTCAATTTTTCAATAATTCTAAAAAATAATACAAAATCTTAGGCTAAGATAGATTGTCTAAATCTTCTTAAAGAGGTTCAGGATGTTTGCGGTAAATAAATTTTTAAATATTTTATCATTTAATGTAAGAACTGTTGTTAATTGTAGCAAGAGAATCAACTTATTAAATACTTTAATACTTTACTTTAGCCTGATCAAATCATAAATATAGAAACAAATGAAGTTCGAAGAATAATAATTAAAATTAGCTAAAAATTAATAGTAATGGGCCAGTGGCAAAAATTAAAAATAAAAATATACTTATAGTATCAAACCAAAAGTTTGTCTTAAGTAGAACAAAAAATAAGCAAATTAACTAACCTGTGTATAATTAGTAAAGAACAAACGACAATGGCAAGACTGTTGTAAATTTAGAGATGGTAAAAATGAGCTTTCATTACAAAAAAGCTTTCAGCAAATTGTAATACGATGAATCAAAACAATTCACATATTTCATTTGCAATAAAAGTTGCGTGTATATAAAGCAGAAATCTACATCAACTGACACCACAAACAGTGGACCAAATACAAAAGAACGCTGATGAGGAAGGTTTAGTGGCCTTCGAAAACAGCTAGTTGTTCCGTTCAACTATGTGTTTGTCAGAATATTTGCAACTAAAGGCTCAGTTATCCGACTTTAATGTAATGTAACGGCAACAGTAGGAAACAGCTGATCGATATTGTTAAATGATAAGTGTTTTTTGTGGGAATTGTTACAATTAAGTTTAAAATTTGTTAACGCACTAGTAATCCCAAAAATTATTTTACTTATTAAGTAAAATATTTTTTTTAATAAAATACATTGAAATTGATTATTGAGGGGTTTAGCTGGATCCTATGCGCATTTCACTGTTGCTAATGCAGATCATGAGGGAACCTTTACCCTTTAATGGAAATGGTTATAGAGATGTAATGTAACGTAACCTAATTTTCATATAAAAATATCAATCAGCTGTTTTCTACATTACAGTTACATTACGGGTGGCTAACTGAACCTTAACTTTGGTGTTATTTGTTCATTAATAATTATCACATGTAATTTGGCTTACAAACCGATACGAACTTTAGCCTGATCAAATCATAAATATAGAAACAAATGGAACAATAATAATTAAAATTAGCTAAAAAAAACATTTAGTTTAGCCAAATTTTCCAATTTTTTCATAAAAAAATTTCCGAAGGAAGCTTTTAAATTTTTGACTAAAGTCTTTATTTAAAAACTGCATCAATAATTCATTTTTTCTAAATTTTTGGAAAATTGCAAAAATTTGTCCGATTAAAAGGAAACCATATCTAATATCCGACCAATTTCACTTTTATCAAACTTGGGAAAACTTTTTGAGAAAGTAATTAAAGAAATTATGGATAATCTTTTCGAAACCCAATACATACCTGATTTTCAATTCGGTTTCAAAAAGGGACATTCAACTGTACTCGTTAGAGTTGTGCAGCTCATGAACGAACTAGTTCAATTGAACGATTCACTTCACTAGCACTGTGAGCCGTTCAATCCACTGAGCGCTTTCAGCTCAGTACTGAGTGGTTTCTAGATTTGTATCGAACTCTTTCAGTAGCTCGTTTTAGACACAAACCTGTAATCAAACTCATTTAAATTACATATAGACTTCTATCAAACTTTTCCAGTAGCTCGTTTTAGACAAAAACTTTTAATCAAACTCATGTAATTTAAATTGGTTATAGGTTTCTGTCTAAAACGACATAATGAAAGAGTTCCATACAAGCCTTGTGCTTTTTTTAAGCAAATTTTTTTGTGTTGCAGAAGTACATCAAAAAAATAATTGATATATTGCGATATTTAATTTAATTTTTTTTTTTTACATATATTTATTTATTGTATCTTCAAATATGAACTAACAACAATTATTCCAATCTTAAATCTAAATATAATTAATTAGGCCCGACCAGTGTCGGACATAAACTTAGTGATAGATATTAATAATACATAAGTCGTGATAAGCAAAAACAAAAGTATTTTCAAGCAGTTTCTTCTGGACTGTTGAGTATTAGAGCCCTTGTGTCCCTCTTTTTTAAGCGGATGTGTCCAGTAAAATTCAAGATATTAGGATGAGACTCGAGTTTTATATGCCTTCGTTGAATTTTTTCTATATTTGAAGCTGAAGCAGTACCCCATAGCTGAATTCCGTAGCACCATATAGGTTTTAAAAGCGACTTGTATATCAAAAGTTTACAATCTAGACTGATGGTTGAATTTCTACCAATCAGCCAATGTATCTGAGTTAGTTTAAGTTTCATTTGCGTTAGCTTAGAGTCAATGTGGTGTTTCCATGTAAGCCTTCGATCAAGGTGTATACCAAGGTATTTCACTTGTAAATTTTGAGAAATAATTTGATTGATTTTAATGGGGGAACAAGTGTCTTTTCTTAGGGTAAATGTTACCTGAGCACACTTCTGTTCGTTTACCTTTATTCTCCACCTGTTTAACCATAGTTCTAGCTGGGTAATATGTTGCTGAAGATATCGGGAAGCCTCGTGAGGGTTTTCGTGCATACTAAGGCAGGCTGTATCATCGGCAAATGTAGACGTGTGAATATTACTGCTCAAAGGCATATCACAAGTATAAATCAAATGCAAAACTGGCCCCAGTATACTCCCCTGTGGCACACCGGATGAGATTGTTTCAGGCATACTCATAAAGTCTCCTTCCACAACAGTGAATTTCTGGGCAATAATGTAATTTTCCAAAAGATTTAGAATGTTTATCGGTAAGTAAGTCTTTAATTTTAAAATTAGGCATTCATGCCACACTTTATCAAATGCCTGAGAAATCGTCAATAAACAGCGCAGATTCGTATAAATTGAACCAATCTATGAGTTTGTTCAATGGTGCTATGCTGACTTCTAAAACCAAATTGATGGTCCGGTATGCACTCATTATCAGTTAGAATTGGGGACAATTTTATCATGAGTAACTTTTCAAAGAGCTTTGACATTGTTGACAGTAAACTTATTGGCCTATATGACTCAGCCCTGGTAAGATCTTTGCCCGGCTTTGGAATCATTTTAAGCTTGGCAAGCTTCCAGCTGTTTGGATAATATTCCAGACGTAAAATGGCATTAAAAATGAATAACAGGATTCTAATTGCAATGCGAGGCAACTTCATCAGCATCTGGTTACTAATTTCATCAATACCCGGAGCTTTTTTCGGGTTGAGTTCAGCAATTAGTTTTTGTACATCACGCGACTTAAATTTTATGGGTCGAGGGGGTAGCGCAACTACGCTCGGCAAATCAACACCACCAGAACATGAGTTTGGGGTAAATACGGATTTTAAATGCTCAGCAAATAATTTACCTTTTTCAGAGTCGCTTCTTGCCCAATCTCCGGTAGATGTGCGCAGAGGTGGTTTAAACTCGACGGGTGTTTTAAGCTTTCTAGCAACGCGCCACAAAGAGAAATTAGATGCTGGTGTGACATCAAGACCTTCCAAATAATTTTTAAGAGATGCAGTTTTTTCAAATGCAAGCAACTCTTGGAGTCGTTTAGTGCACTCTTTAAACCTAGTTTTATGTTGAGGTGATCTGTGCTGTTGCCATTCCCTTCTAGCTCTTCTTTTTTCTCACACGAGACGTTCAATATCAGTAGAATAAATTCTATTAAACCCAGTCTGCGGACGGGAGGTAGTGGCATGTTCAGCAGCCTGTTTAATATTTTCATTAAGGTTGGTAATGTTAGATTCAATATCATCGGGTGTTCTTAGCGTAATATTTTCTGTGCAATGAGTACTAAGATATTTTTTGAATCCCAGCCAATTAACACGATTTATCATCTTCACATAAGGATGAGGTAAGTCACTTCTTAATGGGCTACAAATTGAAACGATCTTGGGAGAGTGTTCGGACGAGAGATCTAGAGAAGCTTCAACTTGAATTAAATCCCTAGAAATATTTTTCATGAAGCCAAAATCTATAACATCCGGAATTTTTTGTGTCAGTATGCCAGTAAGTGGGCTCCCCACTCGAAATGACGTCCAAGCCCATTTTTGAAAAACGCTCGACCTCTGGGTGTGATAAGACGCGAACCCCAGAACGTATGTTTGGCATTATAGTCAACAGCTGCTACGAAACAAGGGCCAAGAGATTTGAAGAAATCCTCTTATTGATCTTCAGTAATTGAGAATCTGGGAGGGGAGTAAATTGATGATATTACAAAATTAGTGCAAAAATTTTCAATACAAATATTCGTTGCTTGTAGATGTTCTTCAGAAATGTTGTCAATAATATAATGCTTGAGTCTTGACCTTATTAGAATTGCTGATCCACCGCATGCTCTTCCTCTTGGCTCCTTTGAATCATATAAGGTGTAGCCAGAAATTTTAAAAATACTTCTCGAAGTCAAATAAGTCTCTGAGACCAACATTATATCAATATTTTTTTCCGTGAGGAAGTGCTCAAGTTCAGTTTTATGTTGGCGAATGCCGTTTGCGTTCCAGAAACATATTTTTAACGTGTTCATGGTTTGTTAACTAATGCTTGAAGCAGTGTATTCTGCATTCGCAACATTTCTTGCATCATGCTAGTCATATTTGTTGTAAAATTATTTATAGTTTGCACCAGATTATCAATAGTAGCTTCAAGGCGATTGAAATTAAAGCTTGAGTTTGTATTTGTTGAATTATTTGGTGGTGAAACATTTTGAGTAGGAATATAATTTTTCTTAGCAGCATCGGCATACGATACACGGGAAGTAACTGGTTGGCTCACTTGCGCAATAGTGGCGGATAAAGCGTTTGCTGATTGGGCTACAGCTAATTTAGGTTTTTGCCCCATAGTCTGTTTGACGAAAGAGTACACAGGACAACCTCTGTAGTTAGCGGTGTGATTACCTCCACAATTGCTGCAGTTTTTATCACTTTGATTTTTTGGCTTATTGCAACTAGCAGTGCCGTGTAATTCGCCGCACACAACACAAACAGTAGGTAAATTGCAATAAGTTTTATTATGGCCATATTTTTGACAATTATGGCACTGTACGGGTCCAGAACGCTTATGTGGTTCTTCAACTGTTATTTTTCGGTATAAAAGATATTTTAAATTATAAATTGGGTGCGTCTCATTTTTTTCTCAATTTTATATCATTTGGCTCCAGTTCAACGCGAAATAGAGGTTGGGGGATCTTTTCCCTATTTATTATGTTCGATACACTTTTTACCTTAAATACCTGGAGGACGAGTGCATCTTTTATTTCTTCGGGAGCGACATAGGAATCTATGCCCTTCAATACGATCTGCAGACCTTTAGCACTCTTGAGCTGGTATGTGTAGAAATTTGTTTTACTTTTTTCAAATTCAGAAACCATTGTGCGAAAATCTTTTCCTTCATAAATTTGAATTTTCGTTTCATCAATGTTACCACGTTTAATTGGAACAATGTGAAATTTATTTTCACCAACGATCGAGATTAATTTTTTAATAGGGGCGTTGGATTTTTTTTTCTCTCAAATAGATTGGTGGTGGTTTGGAGGTTTTGTTCGAGGATACATCGGGTTTGTCTTTGTCATCTTGCAAAATTTTAAAACGGTTTAGACGATTAGTAGAGCATGCGCTGTTATCCCTAGAGATCTTTGGAGCAAATCAAATTTTAGAAGATTTTGGGCTTCGCGCGAGTTACATATACAACTAACTATATTGACATAAAATCGAATGAACTCGATAAATTCGAGGAATTTTTAAATCAAATTAATAAAACCAAGCAGTAACCCAATTTCATATTTCCGGTGCATTGCACAAGACATAATATTTCCAAAGTAATTAATCAGCATAATGTTAACAATAATTAAAATAATAAAACTTCAAACACTTGTATAAATGAAAAGGTTTACCAATAAATGTAATTTAAGCTAAGTATGCAAAATTGTAATACATACATACATACATTTGAAGTTCTTTAAAAAAAAATTATTAAATAAAAATAACAGAATATAATTTAAGCTAAGCAAGCATAATTGTAATACATTTTAAGTTGTTGAATAAAAAAGAAAATAAACGAACAGGCAGACTGATCTGACCACCAAAACTGATCACAACGTGTTTTCTCCAGATTTTTTAAAAACCCTCGAACGTCGGCAAGTAATAAAATTGGCGCAGTCGGTAGGATCCTAGTGTTTAAATTCAAGGATCTAGTGATACGTACCGCGTTCAGAAAAATAAAATTTTTTTTACAATTATAAGAACAAAAATTTGGTGCAGTGAAAGCTAAAAAGCTAAATAGCAAAAAAATTTAAAGCCAACACCATCAAACTTAAGTGAACATTTTTTAAATTCAAAGTAGATACTACAAAATAAAAACAAAGTGAAAACCACTCGTGTGCAGTGAAAGCTAAATAGACTTGTTTTACGCCTACACCACCAAAGTGAAGTGAACACTTAGAATTTAAAGTAGACACTACAAAGAAATAAAGTGAACCATCACAAAAGCAGTAAAAACTGCTTCAATAATTGTACAAAATTAATCAAAGAAGACAACGTGCTTTTGATCAACGAAGAATGGCGGAAGGACAGCCTCAAGTAGCGCCTGTCGAACTGGTCGAAGAACTTGCTAGAAGAGAGCAACAATTGGAATCGATGAGGCAAGCATACCTAGAACTAAGGAATAGAGCAGAAGTAAACAACAGAGATAGCGTAATGAAAACAGTAAACAGCCTGCCTACATTCACCGGTACGGGTGACATCACAATAAATTCATTTTTTAGAAGCATTGAATATCTTTTATCTACAATCAATGACACCGAGTTAAGGAAGGAAGCGATACGAACAATTTTCTACAAGACGATACAAGGACCTGCAAAGAATGTAATAATCAACATACCAGAACCAGACAACTGGCAATTAATCAAAGAGACCCTGAAGTTACGATATCGACCTGACGTTGAACCACACCAGCTGTACAGGAAAGTTGCAAACCTCAAAGTAAATAATGTAAGTGAACTTATGATAGAGATTCAAGATATTAAGTATAAGTCGGACGAACTAACAGTGTATTATACAGGCGACCATTATATAGACCTAAGTAATATGGACAGTATATTAATAAATACTATAAAAGAAATGACCCAGGGAATTTTACTAGATAAAATTTATAACGAAGGAAATTTAAACAATATTTTAAAAATAATGACGAGTAGAAGATTTGAAGACGGTTGCATCCGACCCGAGTATAGGAAATTTAAAATAAAAGAAGATAGACCAAAAAATGCATGGAACAGTAGGTATCAATACAAAGGACAACGATTTAATAATGCATCTGCGGATGGTAGAAATATGAATCAAAATATAGGTAACAGATATAATAATTCACCTCAAGAAAGGCAATGGAATCGAAATCCTTACTACCAAAATGAAATAAAATATAATAATTCTGGGCAGTATAGGCAAAATAATAATTTTAATAACGGAAGATTTAACAATTTTAATCAATTTGCAAATTCGGCTAATTTACAAAGACCACAGACAGGAAACCCTAGACAAGGTTCAGGCCAATATCGCCAAAACCCATTTAGGCAAGGTCAGGTTGAGCCCATGGAAATTGATAATATACAATCAAATATGAGTAGACTTCAATTGGTAGGACACCCTGATCCTCAGATTAGCCAAAATCGCTTAGTCTCGGACAGGCAAAACCAAGAAGAAACTCCAGCAAACAATAGCAGAAGAGAAGAAGTTAATAACTGCATTTTTTTTATGAAACAGCCTTGGAATGGCTACCCAAAATAAAATTAGTAATTAATAATAAAACATATAGTGCGCTCATAGATACAGGAGCTAGTTTTAGTTTAATTAATAGCGAAATAAATGATTTCCCGAAAGTAAAATTAAAAGACCCAATATTATTTAGTACAATTACAAATGAAGACGCAATAAATTATGAAGTGTGTACAGTAGCACCAGAAGAGTTTAATTTACCAAATAACGCAAGAGTGAGATGGAAGGCAGCACCATTCACAGGGAGAAAGTACGAGTTTATAATCGGTATGGATATTTTAAGGTTTCTAAATGCACACATAAACGTTGAAAAAAGAATAATAATTTTAAATCAAAGAGAAAGCCCACTTCTAAATAATCCTCATAATTTTAACCAAATTTATGCCCTTGAAACCACTGATTTAAATTTAGACAGATTAAAGTTGGATCACTTAAACAAAGAGGAATATAAAGAAATTACAGCACTATTGAAACGATTTAATAATTTGTTGTTTAAAGAAGGTGATAAATTAACTAACACTACTGAAATTCAACATGAGATAAAAACGACAACCCAACAACAGATCAATTCAAAATTATATCGATATCCTCCTCAACATGAAATGGAAGTGAGGAAGCAAATAAAAGAGATGGAAGAACAAGGCATTATTCAAAAAAGTTATTCCAGATATTCCAGTCCATTAATAGTGGTAACAAAGAAGATGGACAATTCGGGTGAAAAAAAATTTCGTTTAGTAGTCGATTATAGAAAGTTAAATGACGTAACAGTTGATGACAAATATCCTCTTCCCAACATTGATTCAATCCTAGATAAACTAGGAAGGGCACAATACTTCACAACACTCGATTTAGCAAAGGGTTATCATCAAATCTTAGTAAAAAAGGAAGATAGAGAAAAAACTGCATTTGTTACACCTCACGGCTTGTACGAGTTCATAAGGATGCCGTTTGGACTAAAAAATGCTCCCGCAACCTTTCAGCGTCTCATGAACGAAATTTTGCGAAATTTTATAAATCGAACTTGCGTAGTTTATTTGGATGATATATTGATTTTTAGTACAACATTACAAGAACACGTAAAAGCAATTAAAGACATATTTAAAGTCCTGGAAAACAAAAATTTGAAAATACAGATAGACAAATGTAATTTTTTGAGAAAAGAAACGGAATTTCTAGGCCATATCCTAACTAAAGACGGAATGAAACCGAACCCTAATAAGATTAAAGTGATTGAAAATTTAGAACTACCAAAAACTGAAAAGCAAATAAAAAGTTTTTTGGGCTTAACAGGATACTATCGAAAATTCGTGAAGGACTATGCAAAAATAGCACAACCAATTACTAAATACTTGAAAAAAGGGGCAAAAATTAATTTGAAAGACCCAACCTACATTGAAGCGTTCGAAAAATTAAAGACACTAATAAGTACACATCCAGTTTTACGCTACCCAGACTTTGAAAAGCAATTTACGTTGACAACAGATGCGTCTAATTACGCTATTGGCGCGGTGTTGTCGCAAGAAGGACATCCTGTTTGTTACGCTTCGAGAACTTTGAATAACCACGAAAGAAACTACTCTGCGACGGATAAAGAATTTTTAGCAATAATGTGGAGTGTCAACTATTTTAGACCATATGTGTACGGCAAAAGATTTAAAATTTTAACCGATCATCAACCAATCAAATTCTTACATACGAAATATAAAGGCAAGGACATATCACCACGACATCAGAGATGGCTACTAAAACTAGGAGAATATCAATTTGATATTGAATATTTGAAAGGCAAGGAAAACAAAGTAGCGGACTTCTTAAGCAGGATAGAAAACAGTGAGGATACTGTTTCGGAAAATCTAGAAAATAACAACATCAATGCTTTAAAATTGTTAGTCAATAACATAGAAGACGATGAAACAATGGCTACAGTACACTCAGCGGAAGAAGACTTAGGTGACCATTTTCCAATAAAAGAAGAAATAGTGAACAAATATAAAACTCAAATTATCCTAACAAATAATAAAACGGAAGACTTTAAAATTTTACATGGAAAAAGAATTATATTTATTGCCGAAAGTGATTTTAAAGAAATAGCAAATATATTTAGAAGATTTATTACAAAAGGGAAGATTGGAATTTATGCGGAAATTTCAGATCACAGCTACAATAAAGTACAGGAAAAACTTATTGAAATGTATTCCAATGATAATCAGATAAAATTTATTAAGTGTACAAGGAGAGCACAAGACATTGAAACAGAAGTTGAAGCCATTAAGCAAATTTCCCTGTACCACGTGAGAGAAAGTATGCATTCAGGTATCTTGGAAACATACAACCAAATAAGAAATAAAATATATTATCCAAAATTAATGGAGTTGATTCAGATCGTTATAAATCAATGTGAAATTTGTCAGGAAGTAAAGTACGACAGAAACCCCATCAAACCAAAATTTAATATTACAGAAACACCGACTAGAGAAAATGAAATTATACATATAGATACATATGTCATGAAAAGATTCCACTTTTTAACAGTTATAGATAAATTTTCAAAATTCGGAGCAGCTTATCCGCTGACCGATAGAAATCATATTACCATTATTGAACAACTAGAAGACCATTTTACTAAATTAGGAAAACCAAGGAAAATAATTGCAGACAATGAATTTAAAACTGCAAGAATAAAGGAATTTTTGGACAATGAAAACATAGAACTTCACCTAACCAAACCTAACAGCCATACAGGCAATGCAGACATTGAAAGATTCCATAGCACAATAGCAGAAAAATTTAGGATTTTGTATAAATTAGAAAAAGGAATATCAGTGAAACAATTAATACAGAAAGCCATTCGAAATTATAATGATAGATTCCATTCAGCGACAAAATATACGCCAAACGAGATGCATACTAATAAAGTGGATCTTGAAATAGTGAAAAATAATTTGGAAGCAACAAAACATAAAATCATAAATAAATTAAACAAAAATAGAGAGGATTATGAGGAAAAGAGATCAGAAGGGTTTATAAAAAACTATAAAGCGGTTAGGCATAAAGAGCAACCAAAGTATAGGAAAGAAAAATTGAAAAATATTCACCCTTACAACATTAAAAAACCATTAAAATTTTCAGATACTAATCATGATACTGGTAATGTTGACATGGATACGACCGAATGAAAGCACAATGTTTGTAACGGAACTAGAGAACCAAATAGGATTTATTGACCTACAATTAAGAGACCAGGAAATAGTTAAGGACAGTGACATAGTATTACATATAATCGATGTTAAACAGATAGAAAATATTCTTAATGAAATGACAGACAATATTATACTAGCGAAAGCAAGTAACAAGGACATACTACAAGCCGAACTACTAGAAGCAAGAAATAAATTAATGACGTTAGTACCCATAGAAAAAAGACAAAAAAGAGGACTTATAAATGCAATAGGTAGTGTAGCTAAATGGACATTTGGAACAATGGACGATGACGATAGACAGACCATACAAAAACATTTATTACAGACAAATGAGACATTAAACGAGCAAATCCATATAAACGAACATTTTAATTTAGCGATTGAACAAATAAAAAATATTGTAAAAAACGATAGGAGAGAAATTGAAAGAGGTCTTAATACTATAAATAAAATTGTAGACGAAGAATACCAACAACATATGTATTTACAACAAATGACTAAAATTCAATTAATAAAAAGTAAAATAGAACAAATCCAAGATAATGTAGCCTCAGCCAAATACGGGCTAGTTCACCCAAATATTCTAACAAATCATGAAATTAACAAATATAATATTGATTTTAATAAATTAAAATATTTACAATTAGGATTAGCAACCTTTAATAATACTTATTTAATATTAAGCATTAAAATACCAAAATTGTTCATACAAGTAAAAATAAGAAAAATTGTACCATTACCAAATAAAAATCAAAAAGAAATAGAAGCCAAAATAGAAGAAGTTTTTACGTATAAAAATAAAACTATGCAATTTGAAGAAAATAAACATTTCAGACAGTTAAAACCCAGCACTCATTGTATATTAACAAAAAATTGTAAATTAATAACAAACAGAGAATTAGAAATTATAGCGTTAGATGAAAAAACATTAGTTGTTAAAAATGCGGTAAATTTATTTGTAAACAATACATGTAATAAAAATCATACTATTTTAAATGGAAATAATTTAATTCAATTTAACAATTGTTCAATAGAAATTAATGATTACTATTATTCTAATTTAGTGGAAAAATTCGAAGGAAATATTATGAGCTTGCGATATGCTGATATAAAGAATTTTACAGAAAAACTTACTTTCGAGCAAATAGATGAAGAAAATAAAATTAATTTCAAAAATATTTCTAATTTAAAAACCCATAATAAAGTCATATACGGGTGCAACATTTTTCTGATACTTACAATGATATTAATCATCATCATTTGGAAAACAAAGTTAAGATATATTAAAATAAATTTAAATGAACGAATTCAGGAGAATTCTGATCTAAAGGGGGGAGAAGTTACATATATTGGGTGTTTTTTATTGAGGTATAGAACTTTAAGATGGCATCACTTTTTTAACTGGCGGCCATTTTGTCAGCTGTCAAGTGATTAATATTTAGTTTGGTTTGCCATTTCATCATGAACAGGTTGACAAAAGAACAACGCTTGCAAATCGTGCAAATTTATTTCGAAAATAATGGTTCAGTTCGCGAAGTTTACCGCAAGCTCCGTCCATTTTATGGTCGACATAATCGTCCATCAGAGCAATTAATTCGGTTAACCATGGATCGTTTTCGCACTACGTTTACTCTATGTGATAATACGCATCCGCAGAGACGTCGAACAGTGCGCACCGAAGAAACAATTGCCGCTGTAGAGCAAAGTGTTGAAGAGGACCCGAATGAATCGATTCGCCACCGTGCACAGCAATTGGAGCTTTGTCCATCAACTTTATGGAAGATTTTGGATGGCATGAATGTGGATGAGTTGTGGTTCCAACAAGACGGCGCTACATGCCACACAGCGCACGTCACAATCGATTTATTGAAGGAAACATTCGATGAGCGCATAATTTCGCGGAATGGACCTGTCAATTGGCCACCAAGATCGTGTGATTTGACACCACTGGATTATTTTCTTTGGGGATATGTGAAGTCGCTCGTCTACGCCAACAAACCAGAAACGTTAGGGGACTTGGAAGCCAACATTCGTGGCGTTATTGCCAACATACGGCCCCATATGCTCGAAAAAGTGGATGAAAATTGGACCTGTAGAATTGGCTTTATTCGACCCAGCCGCGGCGGCCACATGCCCGAAATCATATTTAAAAGTTAATGGCATAAAATTATCCTTCCAATAAAGCCAAATTGATGGACATTAAAACGATTTTCTTGTGTTTTATTTCAATTCGAAGTTCTATACCTCTAAAAAAACACCCTGTACAACTAACTATATTGACATAAAATCGAATGAACCCGATAAATTCGAGGAATTTTTAAATCAAATTAATAAAACCAAGCAGTAACCCAATTTCATATTTCCGGTGCATTGCACAAGACATAATATTTCCAAAGTAATTAATCAGCATAATGTTAACAATAATTAAAATAATAAAACTTCAAACACTTGTATAAATGAAAAGGTTTACCAATAAATGTAATTTAAGCTAAGTATGCAAAATTGTAATACATACATACATACATTTGAAGTTCTTTAAAAAAAAATTATTAAATAAAAATAACAGAATATAATTTAAGCTAAGCAAGCATAATTGTAATACATTTTAAGTTGTTGAATAAAAAAGAAAATAAACGAACAGGCAGACTGATCTGACCACCAAAACTGATCACAACGTGTTTTCTCCAGATTTTTTAAAAACCCTCGAACGTCGGCAAGTAATAAAATTCGCGAGCTTTACCACAGTTATATATCTGTCCATTCCGACTTGGACCTTGGGTTTTTGGCTACTCTTATCTATAGTGAAAACAGGGTTAAGTGATGACCACGAGCCCGAAGCGGATGATATCGCTGAGTTAAATGTAGAGGTATTCATGCATGTGGTATTTAATTTACCGAATACTTCAAAATAACAAAGAAATTAGATTCAAAAAGTTTGAGTGTGGCAGGTTTGAAGAAAATAGGTAAAGATCTGTTTTCCGAAAATTAATAAATGTATTTACCTATATGATCTTAAAAATAACTAACGAAAACATGTGTACGTTATTGTAACATGTGAGTGACAAAAAAAAGAAATATCAGTTTTTCTATGTGTTTTTGGTTATACGAAAAAAGCTCTGTTTACGTCAAATTGAAATAAATGAAAGCCTTAAATTTTTCTTTTAAGCGCCACTTTTTGAACATTATTGTTTATAAACGAAACAAAAGCGGGAAAAGGCTTATGTTTTCCGAGAACCGTCTGAAACTTAATATTATTGTTTTGTTTTTAATACTTTTTACTCTCAATGAATAATTCGTTATTGCTTAAAAAATTAAGTTTCGTCCATAGGAAGTAAAAATTTTAAAGGCAATATGTGCAGAAATTGCAAAAATAAAAACCTTTCAAGAAAATATTAACAGCCTAACCTACGATGTCGACCGACAACTTGAGCGACTGACGACAAGTCACTCACATAGTTCGTTTTAGCGACCCAGTAACTGTCGACTTGTCGGTCTTTAGGCCTTATTACGTTGTTAGCGTAATGCATTTTTTCATTGTCAAGTTAACATATTGCCATAACAAAAATTTCACAAATAACACGCTACTTTACAAATAAAAAGCGCTGAAATGAGAAAAGTGTACCACAAAAAATGCAACTCTATGCTCCTTAAAGTTGCTACAAGTGTAAACAAAAAAACATGCATACATACATATGTACATATGTATGTACATATGTTTCAATATTGTGACAATAAAAATTATTAAACTTTTGTATAAATAAATAAATTTGTGTATAATATCTGTGGTTTTTGTGCTGGTGTATTCAAAATGGACTTAAACAAAAGCTGTTTATTTTTTGGATGAAACTGTGGAAGAGGAGTAGGTGTTGGGAAGACAATAGCGAGATTATTCAAATGTTTTGGATATGCCAACGAACGAGTAAGTATGTATAAATAGAAAACATTTATGTACATAAATAATATATTATTTTAGATTTGTATTACAGTTATGTATTGTTATTATCATTATTAAACTTTATTTTATTATTATTGTTATTAAATTAATAAAATTGAAACAATTTATTGATTTATATTTATTTGTCGACATCCACAACGCGTGACTGATTTTAACATTTTTGTCGCTTGACTTTTCATAGTGGGTACCAAATTTTTATGAAAATGGTTACATTATCTTTCGCATTCATTATCGATCGACTTGTCGTGCTGAGGAAGTTTAGTGAGTCCCAAATCAGCTGTTTGTCGTTAAATATGATTGCGAACGACAACGTTCGATATCGTGGGTTTGGGTGTACATTTTAGCATTACAGTTGAGCCTCGATTATCCGGGCCTCGATCAACCAGCTACATTTATTAACCGGCATGCTGTTACTTTATTTTTCCAACTCCATTATCCGTGCTTTTACCTCTATTATCCGTGCTTCCATGTTTATACCTCTATTTTCCGTGCAAAACATAAGATTACAAAATCAAATTTTATGTTTCATTTATAATAGTATGTACTCTCTCTTTGGTGCTTTTATATAACCTACTAACCGTGTTTTTCCATTATCCGTACTAAGCCTGGTCCCGTGCCAGCCGCATAATCGAGGCCCACCTGTATTTGTTTAGCACTTATATTATTGTTTTTATCATTTTTTAAGTCAATTTAGCTGCCAAAATTTTTAGGATCTGGTCACACTGTAGACAAGTAAACAAAATGCGTTAAGGCTCAGTTAGCCGACTGTAATGTAATGTAACTGCAACAGTGGGAAACAGCTGATCGATATTGTTATGTGAAAAGTAATGGAAATGATTATAGAGATGTAATGTAACGTAACCTACTTTTCATATAAAAATATCGGACAGCTGTTTCCTACATTACAGTTACATTGCATTACAATCGGCTAACTGAGCCTTGAGCCTTTAGTCACGTCAGAAAGTGCAATTATGCATTTTACACGGTTGCAAGAGTTGACTTGAATACCTTTATTGTATTTTTGGTAAACGAACGTAATTTAATAAAATGCAGTAAAGTTCAGCAAAAATTTACGATACCGCCGTAAACGAAAACCTGTAGCTTACCAATTCACCGATTATGGAGAGTTAATTGGTTGAAAAAAAATATTTGTGTGGGTTGTGAGAACTAGTCAATAACTATAACATGCACCGGAGACTAGGAATATATGTTTAATGCAGGTACTAACAACGTAGACATTTAAACTTCATCCACACATGCTCTGCCATCATCAGCACAGACCAACAACGTCAATTCAAGCAACTTCAGGAGAACGGAAAAATAAACAAGCACTGCAATTCAAAAAATGTGCTTTAGAGTAGCTTTCAGATGCCAGGAACTTCGACTCTTTTCACATTTATGTTGTGTGGGCTTGTTTTTACAAATTCAGTTTGCAAACTTTATTCGCCGACATACCATACCATTGCCAAAATACCACAGCGCCACAAACTGAATTTTTGTTTGTAAATAGAATTTTCTCTTTGCTGAATAGAACGTTCGCATATATAATAATAATCGGCCAGTTTGTCCACTACAGCAGTGCAAAGTGCGGTTATTTTTGTTATTTATTTTAGTTGTGAATAATTTACGCTGCTTGTTAGTTATTAATAATCCCATAAATTCCCAATTTCTACGGTTAGACTTAAAATGTTTGTTCAACTCTTGGAGTAATTTTTAGAAATCAAGTAATTAATGGTTCGATTGGCAATTAGGTCCTTTTGTATTAAATTTTATTTTTCATATTTGCAACACTGTTAACATATCACGATCAATAATATTAGTAATAATTCAACACACGTTAATTTTTTGTTACCACAAAATCACTATTTTTTCGAAAGATTCGGATGATTAATGTTAGATTGTTTTACAAAACTAGTGTGTATGAAGAATGTTTAGAAATATTGTCTGAAGTTGAACTGCACTCCAACATTTTTGCATTACATGTTCATACATATAGAGATTGTAATATAATTAAGCTTTTTCAAAATGTAATGATTTCGTCCTTAACATATTTGCGTTATAAAAAAGAAATATGTACATAAATAAATACTTATGTATGGACGTATGTATATATGGATGTGTATCTATTTACATGATTTACTATGTATCCATACAGAATATTTTCATTGCTCTTCATATAACACTTTTAAATTAAGAATAATCAACTCTCAGGGATATAATACCTCTTTTCAATTTAATTTACTATTTGATTGTCATTACATGACATTTTTATCTTATGTTAATTGCAATATTTATTGTTGAAAACTCAAATTACGTAGTAACTACAAATTAAGTTTGTTGAAAGAAAAACAACTACAAGGTGGCAATCAGGGATGTCAGATACGGCGATTTCTCGCCAAACTTGGTGATTTTCGGAGTCCAAATTTTTGGTTTGGCGACATAGCGATAAATAAATTTTTGGGCAATTTTTATGGCTATTTTTTAACAAAAATTGAACTACAAAATTTTTGTAATTTGTCATATTTTACACTATGCAAGTCTTATTGCTAAGCTGATTAGTTTGAGGGAGAGAGAGACGAGGAGAACAGAAACGTTTATTCTCCCCTCGTCACTATCCTACCAAAGTAATCAGCTTAGCAATAAGACTTACATAGTGTAAACTAGGACTTTAGGAAATCAGTTTGTTGAAGTAGTTTGAAAAAATAAATAATATCGAAACTCGGCTGTAAAGGACATGATTCACTATCCTATACAGTCGCGCGATGTACGAAAAAATACAACCCTGATCTGATGAATTCTTTTTGTCTTTTGAAAATTTTCATAGACTCCATCATACCAGGACTGTATTTTCTCAAAAATCGCACGATCGTGTAGGCTAGTGTATCACGGCCTTAGCAAATTAAACCAATTGGATTTTGATGATTTTTCTGATATTAATTTAATAATTAGTGAATTTTGGATGAGAAAATAATTATGTATATACAATTATTATGATTATTAAAAAAATTTATATTAAAAAATTGTTTATACAAAAATAAATTTATTATCATATATGTTTTAAGAAAAACTACATGAAACTCAAGGCATATCAAACAGGTACACGCATCAGGCATATTACTCATCCGCTGATTTTTGTTTTGTTTACACGTTTATAACGAAGAATAAATTTAGCAATTACTTTTGTGCCTTCTTTGATACATAAAATTTTTTGACAATTACTTTTTAAAACTGTGTGAAAAGCACAGGGTTGCATCTAATGAATGTACCTGTATTTAGTATGCCTTGAAACAGATTATAGCGATTTTTAAAATCAATTTGGCGAAATAGGTCAGAAAAAATCTGACAGCCCTGGTGACAATTAACGTGGAAGTACATAACACGCGTTCAATGAGCTAATCCGATTCAAACATCTGTCAAAAAAAAGTTGAAATAGTGTGTTTTCATCACAGAATATTGTTAGTCTATGGTTTTCATAAGGAAAGTTACATAAGGAAGCTTGCGACGCGCGTACCTCGCAAAAAGTTGAACATTCTTCAATTTTCACGCGTTGTATACAAAATGACAGCTAGTGTTGCCAGATTCACATACTAACATACACAAAAATTATTAGAAATTAATTTTTTTATTTAACAATTGATAAAAAATGCATTAAATATTTAGAGAAAAATATAACGTGAATGCAAGACAATAAAATAGCAGGCAAAGGCTTGAAATTTTACAATTAAAAAAGCCTCAAAAGCGTGGTATGTAACTGCATATTTATTGCGTTAAACGTTTCACAAGCAAAAAACGCGTTGCCGCGTAACTTGGGGGCCACACGTTCAATTATTGCCTTTCAATTCCGTTCAATTTGAAATACAATCTCACGTTTTGAAATTGAAAGAGATTCATTGAACGTGTGGCTGCATAGTAACGCGCAAGGCATATCAAACAGGTACATGCATCAGGCAAATTGCTCATCCGCTGATTTTTTGTTTACACGTTTATAACGAAGAATTCATTTGACAAATACTTTTGTGCCTTGTTTGATGCATACAATTTTTTGACAATTACTTTGTAAAACTATGTGAGAAGCACAGAGTTGCCACAGTGTTTTCTCTAATGCGTGTACCTGTAGTAAATGTGCCTTGGTAACGCGTGGTATGTACTTCCACCTTTAAAATTATCCAAGCAGGGCTGCCAGATAAAATTATAGAAAATCGTCGAAATCCTCATAAAATGTAAAATAATCGTCATTTCATAAGCCTTGTTCTCTGTTCGAAATTACACGCGAAATCTTGACATAATCCATATAAAAAAATTTCACATGAAATTTTCATGAAAAAATGTTGCAAAACTTGTACTCTGTTCAACACGTGAAAAATGTATGAAATGTATCTGGCAACATTTCCTTACAATCTGCGAAATAATGTGACTGGCATTTATTCGCATGAAATATTGACAGCTGATGTTTACAAAAGTCGATCAATGTTGCATACTTCCAACAAATAAAAACGGTTATATATTTACGATTTGATCAGGATAAAGTTCGTATCATATTCTTTTTACTCCCTCATATTTTTTTTCCTCAGTAGCTTTATTATAAAAAAATATTACCATGTTAGCAGGTCTAAGTTTTTCTCTCAGTACTTTTGATGGCCAAAAGTTTTGATAGGTACTCTTCACAGAGATCAATATATCATTGGTCTCAAGTAGAAAGGCCCTAACTCAAATAATTGTAACTCTACAGGAGAAGGTAAATATAATAAATAAAAAAAAGCATAACAATAATAAAAAGTGTAATATTCAAAGTGTACCTTTTTGTACAACTGCATTGTAAAAGCGTTACTTTTTACTACTACAATAAATTTGTGCAACGAGGTATATTTGTGTAATATATTGGAATCACTGAAAAACTTAATTTCGTAAAAAAATACGAGTTATAGTACGTTTCCATATATTTGTTTTGGAGCAGAAAACTTGTTTTGATACATGTTTTCCCATATATTTTGCATATCAGCAAAACACCTCAAATAAGTTGTTTTCCTCCAAAACATGACAAAATTTGTCGGTGCAACACTGCGTTGCTGGCTGAAACTTCGAAAAAAAACACAATATGATAATAAAAGATGGCACTAATACAAAATATTCAAGTTTTTAAGCAATTGTACAAACCACATCAGTTGTATTTATATATTGTTTATATGTATGGAGTGAAAAATTTACTAATCTAAATAATAAAGTTTGCGGCCTTGATAATAAAATCAATTTGATTTCGAAAATTCGTATAAGTAAGACAAACAAAAGAATAGTGGAAGTGTTCTGAGAAAAACAACTTAAGTTTAACACTTGTTTTGCTCATAGTGGAAACGTATGTACTATTAAGACCTTTCTACGTGATCGATATGTATGCTTTCACATATCCATATATGTATAGATACATAAAATTTCTTTTAATTGAACCATATATGTGATCTAAGTCAAATTTTTCTTTTGTCGAGATATTTAGTGGATTGCATTTCAAAAAATCAAAAAATATTTTTATATTATGGAATATTTTAATTTTGAGTGTTTCTAGTCTCCTTTAATATAAATCTTTTTAATATTTATTAAACAATTATTGAAGTTTTTTCAAGATTTATTTCATATTTCGAAGCAAAAATGCGTATGACTTAGACCACTTCCATAATTAAGGGCACATATGGATGCACATACTTGTATACATACATAGTACGTATCAAGGCACATTTACTACAGGTACATGCATTAGAGAAAACAGTGTGGCAACTCTGTGCTTCTCACATAGTTTTACAAAGTAATTGTCAAAAAATTGTATGGATCAAACAAGGCACAAAAGTAATTGTCAAATGAATTCTTCGTTATAAACGTATAAACAAAAAATCAGCGGATGAGCAATTTGCCCGATGCATGTACCTGTTTGATATGCCTTGGTACGTATGATCATATATCGCAACAGTAGAGTTTGACTCAAAATTTAGAACTGAAAAGGGTAACTTTAAATAAAAAATGCCGAGATCTATTTTTATTAAACGTTGGCATCCGTGCAGCAGAGTAGCAAGCCGATCAAAATATTTCGGCGGCGGCTGAAAGGCAAATATTTTCGGCGGCGGCGGCTGAACGGCTTAACGCCGAATTTTTAAGCATTTATTTGCAATATTTTAAGTATTGCAGTAATTGATGTCCCAAATGCCAAGAAAAGTACCTTCGCAAATTATTTGATAAACCATAGGAAACATATTAGAGACTATAAATAAATTTTACTTAAGCCTTTCGATTTCCCAAATAAAAAATTAGTTACTTTATAAAACTACTAGGGGTGAACGAATAAAAAGCATTGATCAAATCTATGACCCTTATCGACTCTTACTACGACGGTTTTGTAATAGATTAAAGAACACTTGTTCTTTTATCTAGGACAAAATTGTAGTAGTCGAAGTTGTAATACGCCAACCACAAATCAATCAAAAAGTCGCCTGAATGCTGTTACAAAAAGCCTTTGTGTAAACGAGCATGGCTTTTAGAAGCGACTCAAAGGGAGAACGTAAGCGTTGTCACAGCTTTTTCTGTGTGATTTACAATTTTTGCACAACAAAAGCGAAAACAACTATCTTTTAAGGAACTGGCTTCATATTCCATACGAAATATAAATACAAACCATACGTATGATAAGTAGTCACAAAATCAAAAATAATTTAAAAAGGATAAAATGTAAAAACAGATAAAAATCTGCTGAGTGTTAAGCCGCGTATAAGCCAAGTAATTCGGCGGCGGCTCGACTTCTGAAAAGAAATCGGCTGACCGGCTAGCCGCCAACCGCGCCGCTACGGCTTGCTACTCTGCCGTGCAGCCAAGACTTATCAATTAGGTATCCCCAGTTCTGCAACCATGCAAAAATAACACAGGACTTACACGTGCAAGTGCAACCCAGCAGCCTTTACAATCACAGAAGAGTTTATTGTGAATCGTATGCTTCGCACTGGCACAAAGTACACAGAGGTGAAGAAAGTGAGTGATTGAAAAAGCTAAAATCAGCTCTGACACAGGTTCGGCGAAAAAGGGACAACTGTAGTATATTTGTTATTAAGTTGTTAACGATATAATCAAAACAAACAACAGAAAATGTGTAATTTGTAAAATGAACAAGAGAACATTTTTACAAAATTAAATGAAAGATTTTGTAGTGTTGAAATGAAAAAACCATATGTAAAACATTATTAGTATTAAAAAAGTGATTAAAGTTAGTTTCCAAATGCTTACAAACTCATTTTTAAAAATTTTCCTACAAAAATATTAATTTTTAACTTCAACTTACAAAAAGCCGACAACGAATGAGACCACAAAGCATAAAGTGAAAATACATTTGAGCACATGAACATTTGTACAAAATTAAATGGAGGAACTTGCGGTGTTGAATTAAAGAAAACAATGCGAAAAAGATTATTAGTATTAAACAAGTGATTACAATTTGTTTTCAAATGATTAGAGACTTCGTTTTAAGCATTTTCGTTCGCAAATATTAATTATTACCATTTATTTACAAAAATCTCATAGCGAATGGGGACACAAAGCATAAAATGAAAAACATTAAATTAATGCCACTACGAAAGAAACATTAAAGAAGACACAGGTTCGGTGTGAGCGAGGCGTCAAGAGTTCACAATTATTTTCCGTCTCGTTATGGTCTCGTGACACCTCCGTGTACTTTGTGGATCCCATTGCCCTGAGGGATCTGTTAACATTCTGCTTTGCATACGTACACAGCACAACTACTAACAAAAATCTAAAGCAAGAGAATAAAAGACACAAAAAAGCAGATTTCTGTCGCTTTCTGTATTCAAGCACCTCCAAAATTATAAAAATTTTTTTTCTATATTATTAATATAAGTAAATTATCTAATTTAACTTTTTTTATACCAGCACTTATTATTGCTGTCGAAAAGAGAAAATATGTAGAACATAGAGTTGGAAAATAAGTTTTTATTCGGCTTAAATACTTTTAAAGATGCTGAGTGTCTAGTATATGTCCAGAAATTGAAAAAGCTAGTACATACAGTCAATTCATTCTTATAAAATTAAGCCATAAAAATATTTTACATATACATAATTAAACATTTACAAGAATGATTTGTTTTCAGTGGAACAGCACTAAACATGTATTAGGGCCAATTTCACCAACTCTATTTAAATGTCAATAATTCACAATTATCTTCTGTCTCGTGACATCTCTGGTTACCCTGTGGCACTGGAGAAACTGTTATCGAAGACGATTCGTGTACAAGCTCCGCAGAAGACGCTTTTATTAGTCGTAGATGCAATCATTTGATATCTATCTAGAGATTATCTTACAACTAATTTTTCAAGAACATTGAGAATCGTATGAGGCTCTTCAACGTTAATCTTATATGAGGCTCCCAAGTCCTCATATAAGATTAAAATAATCAATTCAAGAGAATGGAATACGGAATTAAATACTGTACTTTGTGGAATCGGATTTCAAAGCTGCAAGAATGAACCCTGTCTATATAAAATGAAAAGAAACGATGATTTAGTTATTATTGCCGTATATGTGGACGACATAATTATATGTTGCCAGAAGGAAAATGAAATTTTGAAAATAAAATCACTAATCAGTCGTGAATTTCAAATAACTGATAAAGGTTTGTTAGAAAACTTTCTAGGAATGGAAATTCAACGTGATGGAGAAACTGGTGACATCAATTTAAGTCAAGTTGGTTATATTAATGAAGTATTACAAGAATACGGAATGGAAAATTGCAAACATTCCTCGACACCATTGAATCCTGGTTTTCAAATTAGTTGTAACAAAGATTGTTACAGATTTGAAAAAACTTCACATTAGTCACTGGTGGGAGCACTATTATACTTAAGGTAGGATCACAAAATTGCCCCAAATATGCTAATCTGACCCTATTTTTATTGTGCTGAAATGATGCACAATAATAAAACTATCCCAATCAAATACGTTGCAGTCACATGATTGCCCCATTTTACAAAAATTTAATTGCCGCAGATTGGCGAAGAATGAATTTATGGCAATAATTGCCGCAGTCCAGTCATACGATTGTTCTAAGTTGCGGAAACACAAACAAACAGCTGTTATGGTAGTTTTTAGTTTGTTTTGTGTTTTGCGCAGTTTTCTTTTAAAATGAAATTTCTTTTCTGTTTATTTTTTTACGTGAAAATGGTTTATTCGTTTAATAGAAATAAAATTACCTCTGCTTTTTTTGTTTTGTGGTCATTAAATACACAAAACAAAGGCAACTTTCGTTAATTTAAACGAAAAAAAACTAAATATATGGCTTAAAGATTGGCTCACAGCGCCATGGTAAAGTTTAAAATAAGTTTTAATTACATACTTATTAAGTAAGTTTAAGTTTACGGTACTTACAAAAAAAACTTGGAGCACACGAAAAAATAAATTAATTTAAAAAATTGTCGCGTATTGACTACTTTGATTGCCGCTTGAGAACACAATAAATATTGGTGCAGTTTTAACAGTTTTATTGGGTCATGGTTGCCGATCAACCGTTCACACAATTGCCACACCAGAGTTGCATTCGATTGCGACAAATCAGCAAAATATTGTTCTCGATTGTCGTATGAGGCAATAAATTGTGAAATCACACGGTTGGCATATGAAATGGACCAATATTTGGTGCATCGTGTGATCCTACCTTTAGCTTTAACAACAAGGCAGATATTATTCATTCAGTTTTAAAATTGGCACAACGAAATTCAGATCCACACATGGAGCTTTGCATAGCAGCTAAAAATGTACTTCGTTATTTAAAAGGTACTCATAAGTTAAAAATAATTTTTTCCTGTGGCAGCAAGAAGCTTGAAGGTTATGCTCCCTAGGCTATGTAGAAGATAGAAAATCTGGTTTCATATTTTATTTTGGAAAAAGCGTTATTTCATGGGAATCAAAGAAACAGGCAACAACTGCACTTAATAGTACAGAAGCTGAATACATGTCCATGTCTAATGCGCCAAAAGAAGCAGTATATTTAAGAAGATTTTTGCAAGAGCTTGGTTTTTATGAAGATCAAAGTTTGACATTTAATGTTGACAATCAGGGTGCTATGAAATTGGCTGAAAATCCAATATACCACAATAGAAGTAACAACATCGATATCATGTATCATCATTTACGAGATGTTGTTCAATCCAAAGAACTACAATTAAAATATTGTTCAACCGAGAAAATGATTGCTGACATTTTTACAAAGAATTTACCAAAAACTAAGCATCAAAATTTTGTTAATTTGTTGAATTTAAAATAATTTAATATGTAAAGAGTATCCATGTTGAGGAGGAGTGTTAAATTAATACTTGTTTTCAATAAACACCTTCCTATGTAAAACATGAACACTCTAACAAATATTTTTTCATTCGTTTTTATAATTTTTGTTAAGAACGTTATTGTAAAGAAATTGAAAACTAGTTTTTGTATTTAAATTGAATTTTTCTCGGATTCTAACACTTGGTTTTAATACCATTTTTGGAAAAATTGGCATGCAACACACTTCAACGCTGCCACAATAGTAACTGCTTTAGACTTTTGATAGCTTGTTTTGCTAAGCCCGAGAACAAAACAAAAACTTTTTCAAACGAAATATCTGCACCTGAACTTGATGACTAAGTCGAAATTGACTGTAAAGCGTTTTCAAAACTATTTTTATTTCAACCAACGATTGCAATTGTGATATGATATAGATTTCATCTGCATATAGGCAGTGATTGATTTTATTATTCGCTGACAAAATTTGATTTTAGTCATCGAACGCAATGATAAAGAGCGTGACTGAAAGTGGTGATCATTGAGAGATTCCATTTTCTAGAAAAAAATAATATTGAAATAGCGTTATTGGTTCTCACTTTGAATTGTCGATTTGTCAAAAAAAAAACGTATTAAAGTGAAAAATTTTGGGTCCAATTGACCAGCTTAATATTTTTTGAAGTACAATGGACGTGTATTTTTAGAAGATCGGTTTTTACATATGATGTGATCTAAATGTAACAATGAGTCAATTGTACTATGGTCGGATTGGAAACCGGTTTGATTGTATGATAAAAGTTTGTGCTTCTTGATGAACCACATTAGACGATTTGAAATCATTTTTTCCAACATTTTTTTTATTCTTGGTAGGAGTGGGATAAGTCTAAAAGAGTCGATACTTTCCAAAGCTTACCGCTTTTTTGTATGGAAACAATTAGGGCTTTTTTAAAAAATTGAGGAATTATTCCAGTTTTAAAAATTCTGTTAAATAGTTTTAATACGCTTTAAAGCAGCGGGGATGTTCTTGAGCATCGAATATGAAATTTTATCCAGTCCGGGAGTCTTGGCCTTGGACGTTTCAAGGCTATGTAAAATTTCTTACAATATAAAAGGTTTGTCTAACTATGAAGATTTTGTGGGACAGGAAGTAACGTTAAGACGCGAAAGAGCTTGAAATTTATTGGTGTTATGCCTTATACTTAATTGAGGTAATCACAGTTGGCATAAAGTTTCCTGTTAATTTACGGATAACTTGCCACGGAAAAGCTGATGATGTAGTGGGATTTAATTGGTCTGTAAATTTTTCAAATGATTTCTGCTTAGCTTCTTTTTTGACTCTATTGAATATTGCGTTACACTTTTTATATTTAACTAAATTTTCTGTGTTCATGTTTCTTCGAAATATTTTCCAGGCCTCTTGTTTTTGTCTCTAAAATGCAGTAATTCTGGTGTCCACCAAGGAAGGATCTTTCGTTTTGTTTTAACGTGACCACGTATATATTTTCGGAACGCTTCCTCTTGCCAAAATATTTAAAATTTGCCTTATAATTCCTGCTTCCTTATTAATATTGCCAGACATGGATTGATAAAAACTCCAATGACCCTTCCTGAGGTAATACCTAGAGGATGGATTGTAGATTATCTGGTAATCAAAATGGATTTCGTTGTGATTGGAAAGTGGTCGCTATTATATAGATGGTTATTGACCTTCCATTTACTTATTGTCAAGTCAATATTAGAAAAAGTATTGTGTGTGCTAAGGTGAGTGGGTGAGTCGTTATCTAAGAGAAATATATTATGATTATTTAAGAAATGTTCAAGAAGAGCTTCTTTAGAATTTGTTGTTGGATCCCCATAATGGGCTCCATTATTAGATTAGTTAAGTCTGTGGATTGTATTTGATATTGTGGAGGAAAGTAGAGTGAGAATTTGGCAAGTGAGATGATGCTTTTATGTATTTCTATTCCGACTGCATTGAAATTATAATTAGTTGTTAATTTATTATGAGGAATGTTTCTTTTTATTAGAATTGCAATTCTCTGTTTAGATGAGCTGCTGACGTTAAAGAAGTATCCATCATACTGACTTGGAGTTAATAGGTTTGTATCGCTTTTTAGTTTTGTTTCCTGTAAACATATAATGTGCGAGTTTTTATCTCTTATTAAGAGTTGAAGATTGCTATAATTATTAATGTGCTCTCGTATATTCCACTGAATAATTGAAAGTGAAATTAAGCTTTAAAATTTGATAATTTAATAATTACCGTTAAGTGAAAAGGTTTTTGTTGTTTTTTATATATTTTTTGTTTTTTAATACGTTGCTTCATCTGCTGCATTCATGAACTCAACACTTGAGTATCATTACACTGTAAGTAAATACGTCAAAACGACGCAGAAAAACGCCGAAAGACCCCATCCTAATTTTAGGTCATAAAACACATTGGCGTACTCCGTTTTAAAAGATTACGTCAAAATCAAGAGATATTCTATTTTTAAGTTTGTATTGTCTCGCAAGCTATTTTCATACTATACATATATGGAAAAAGGCTTCGAAAAATCTTTTGAAATAATTTTATTTATTGTTTGTTTGTCGATACTTAACTCTAACAATGATATTCGTCTATTTTTAGGTGGATACAATACAATTATTTTTAGTTTGTGGCACTAGTTAGTTTAATTTTATTAATTATATAACAAAAAAATTACAAAAATTTCATAAAATTTACAAAATATGGCTTAAATTATTAAAAAAAAACTTAAAAATAAATGAATTGCGCTATCCGGAAAGTGGAAGGTTATCATAATAAGTGTTGAATTTCGACAAATAAACAAAAGCTTAAGTCATTTCAAAAGAGATCGTGTAGGCTAGTGTATCACGGCCTTTACTGTATTTTGAGTAAATGAACGCAATTCAGTAAACATTTGTAAAAACTTTTGCGTGCGCGAACGCACTTATAACAACATCAGAATTTTCTTTGTGCCCTACTTTGCGTGTGATTAGCTCTGTATATATATTTATATTATATACCCTGCAGAAAATGCGAATAGTGAAATTTTACTGATTTACTAGTGACTTTGTCATTAGTACTACTGACCAGGTGTACCCCAGCTAATGTAATCATCTATTGACATTTAACATTAGCTTGTCATTGAAAATCCACCACTAGGCTGTAACACTATTGACAAAGTAGTTTTTTTGGGATCACATGGAGACATTGGCACCAAAGATTCCCTAGTAAATTTTAAGTTCTCTAGTCTACAATATCGATATTTCCTCGCTCTATGTTAATCGTAGCATTGTAGTGATTTACTAGTGATATTGTCAATAGTACTACTGACTAGGTGTATCTCAGCCAATGTAATCGTCTATTGACATATAACATGGGGTTGTCATTGAAAATCTACCAGTAGACTTTAGTACTATTCTTTTACGACTACATGGATACATTTGAACCAAAGATTCACTAGTATATTTTAGTGGCCCTCATCTACAATTTTATAATGTTAGGGCAACAAACTTAAACACATACATACATGTGTTTTTTTTTAACATTATTGCACAGCATAATAAAAAAGAAAACCAAACTATTGACACGTTAATTGACAATGTCACCAGAAATATACTAGAACTGTTGTCTCTAACATAAAAGGAAAGTTGTCGACATTTCAACTAAAGCAATTGTCGCTATAGAAAAGAGTGTTGACATAGAGACATATGGTTATAGGCTGACTAGAGAGTATGGATATACTCGTATGAATAATATACATGTGTATATACACATATATATAAATACACATACATATATATGTATATACATGTCGTTCGTTGCCTTAATTTTAAAAAGACTTTTTTGCTACATCAAAAAATTTACAAAAAAAGGGATTAAAACAAGAAAAAACATAAAAACTATTATTAAACTATTTTTACAGACAACAAGAAAAAAGGTTTTATATAAATTAAAAGAAAAATTTCAAGATGTTTTATACATATACGTATGTATGTACATATATACACATATCGTTACCTTAATATAGAAAGGTTCATACTCTCATACCTAAATAAGAGCGGCAAGCGTTGCGTTAGCAGCAGGGTATGCATTTTCAGTACATTTAAATGTGAAAATATTATTTGATTGTACTGAAAATACGTACCCTGCTGCTAACGCAACGCTTGCCGCTCTTATTTAGGTATGAGGGTAACTCATTATTTTTCTGATGTCAAGTTTTTTGTGTATTTCGACAGAAGTACATATAATGGCACATACATCGACAAATGAAAAAATCTCAAAAAAAAAAAAAATAATGAATTAGGGACTTTCTATATTAAGGTAATGACATACATACATGTGTACCGTATAATGAAATGTATTATTTTTTTAATTTAACATACAGTGGCACAGAAAACTGTGGTTTGTATCAAATCTGTCGTTTTTGTCACAACAAAAACTTAGATCCGGTTTATCGATGTGGACAACGTTCTACTTGTCACGCACTTTGTAGATACATTAAAAATAAAAACAAATTTAAAAATTTTGTTTTGATTGTGCATACATATTGTTACGGAAATGGCCGTCGACAGAGTTAATGCAGCTATACGCAAAAATATTCCAAAGGGGTTAACGCAAGTCTTACGGAAAATATTCCTACGGGTATATGCAAAGAACTAACTAGAACAATAGCACATATGTACAAGCGTGATTAAACGTAAACAAGAAGAAGATTCACATGCATATGTACATACATACATATGTACATGTTAATTCAAACGAAAAACAAATGTACTCCAGCAAGCAAGCACCATGTATTGTTTGTTAATAATGTATGCATATGCGCGTTTACTAAACAACACTTTAGATGATGATGGTGATGTCTAGACTTTGCTGAAACGTCCTAGTGACCTTGTGCGAACTATAAAAAGGGTTGACGTATCCAATGGCAAGTCAGTCGTTAATCAGAAGTCAGTCGTAACTTAGAAGACAGTAGTTAGTTAAAGTTGTTGTTACTTAGAAGTCAGTTGATAATTAAGTTGTGTGAACAGTCTGTGCTTGCGATACAGTAGTGAGTTAATAGCACAAAGTAGACCAGAGTTGTAGAAAGTGACTTATGAAAAAGGCTTAAATCCGCTGATTTGATCACTATTAAAAAGGGATAAATATAGTGTGTTTGTTATTGAATATTTTTAGTACAGTAATCAAAACAAACAACAGAAAATGTATACTTAGTGAAATGAACAATTGTACATTTTAACAAATTTAAATTAAAGATGTTGCAGTGTTGAACTAAATAAAACAATGTGTGCGAAAGAAAAAGTAAAGAGGATTTGATGACTGTGTGAGCGAGACCTCTAAAAATACCACAAAATCACAATTATCTTCCATCTTACTTTGTGCTCGTGACACCTCTGGTCTCCTCTGTGTTAATAGTTGAGTCTGTGCTTTACAACAGTAAATAAATGGTAAAAATTAATATTTGCGAACGAAAATGCTGAAAACAAAGTCTCTAATCATTTGAAAACAAATTTTAGTCACTTTATTAATACTAATAATCTTTTCGCATTGTGTTTTTTAATTCAATACCACAAATTCCTCCATTTAATTTTGGGCAAATGTTTATGTGCTCAAGTGTATTTTCAATTTATGCTTTGTGGTCTCATTCGTTGTTTGCTTTTTGCAAGTTGAAGTTAAAAATTAATATTTTTGAAGGAAAATGTTTAAAATTGAGTTTGTAAGCATTTGGAGACTAATTTTAATCACTTTTATATTACTAATAATATTTTACAAATTGTTTTATTTAGTTCAACATTTAATTTTGTAAAAATTTTCAATTGTTCATTTCACTAAGTATACATTTCTGCTGTTTGTTTTGATTATTGTACTAAAAATATTCAATAACAAACACACTATATTTGTCCCTTTTTAACAGTGATCAAATCAGATGAGTTGAGCTTTTTTCTTAAGTCACTTTCTACAACTCTGGTCTCCTCTGTGCTTTACAATACGTAAGTTGCATGATACTAGGTACTTGCACAAGCCCAGCCTGTTAATGTATACAATACAGAAACTTGTCAAACTTTGTTTACAAGCCGCAAAAATGTTAGTGTATGTGTGTGAATAAAATGATTACAGTGTTGCCAATGAATTTGCATGTGGCTGTGTCTCCAATTACACATTGAAGAAAATTACACTACACATCCTTTGTGTAGATTAAAATTAAAACAAAATTAAACAAAAATAGAAGTCAAAGTAGAATTACACACAGATTATAAATGAATCTAATTATAGACCTTCACATGTTTTTGACTAAATTCTGTTTGTTTCTACCAACAAAATGCGTGTGTTTCTTGGTGTTGCAATTTTGTTGTAGTCGTGCAAGTACCTTGTATAATTGTATTATGGTAAGTTGGTAATTGAAGAGACTATAGAGACCAAGGCACATTTACTACAGGTACATGCATTAGAGAAAACAGTGTGGCAACTCTGTGCTTCTCACATAGTTTTACAAAGTATTTGTCAAAAAATTGTATGCATCAAACAAGGCACAAAAGTAATTGTCAAATGAATTCTTCGTTATAAACGTGTAAACAAAAAATCAGCGGATGAGCAATTTGCCCGATGCATGTACCTGTTTGATATGCCTTGATAGAGACGGTCTATAGTGACCAGTGATGCCATTAGGATACGAAAGATACATTTTTGGTATCTTTTGATGACCATGTGTACCATGTGTAATCCCGACATTTTTCGTATCTTTTGAATCTGTACGTAAAATGTACCGAAAATATGAACACCTTTTTTTTTGAGAAAAGAGAATGTCTTCTTTATTTTCAGGAAATTTTTATGAACTTTTTGATATAATGGCCTTAGTATAAGCGCCTTAACTCGTATATTAATTTTCACAAAAATGAATTTGTTTCAATAACATCCAAAGATAGTTATGTAAATATAATTAATTTTAAAGTTTGCTTACTGTATTTTTAAAAATGACATGCCTAATATTTATGACTTAAATAAATATAAAAATTAATCTATACGATATCATTTTCTTTACAATATTCATTAAATATGAATTAAAAATGTTATGTTTATAAATGTTAAACGTTAAAAATGGACTTTAAAATTTTTACAAAATGTATCTTTTTGGGAACAATTGTATCTTTTTGGAAACTAAAATGTATCTTTCTTGAAATTTCACTGGCAACACTGATAGTGACAGTTAAAGTCTGTCGTTAAATTAAGATTATTGTGGAGTCTATCATGTCGACTGAAGGGTATAGACTCTATACCCTTCAGTTCTATACTATAGAGCTGTGAACCGCAAGCCATACCACAGAATACATAGAAGTGAATAAAGTGACAGGTAAAAAGGCTAGGATCAGGTTTTTAAAATTCGTGGGAAAAAGAGAAAGAGAAATTAAAATAAAATGTTCACTAAATGTTGCCGGCATCTTTCAATAGCAATATTGCTAGTTATAATGTTAATATTGCTGGATATAGTGTATAAAACTTTATCCGGATGAGAATGAGGAGTCTTTATTGGCCCTTAAGGAATTCGCTCAACATGCTGGAGTGGTTTTTATTCCATATCTTGGGGAGTCTTATAAGAATGTTTACAGAATGATTGATCACCCCCATAAAGGTATTCCTATGAAAAATTTATACCATTTTTGCTTGCATTAATGATGTCCTGTTGGGAAAGGTTGCTTGCCAGTTTGATAAGCCTGTTGGCGGCAATGACGATGAAGCTGAAGAAAGTGAATACCCGTGAATAGGATGAAGCCATTGTCGAAGGTGCTGGTAATTTGCTGCTATTGTTGGGTCATGCTATGGAGCCCGCTATACAAACCAAATTATCGCATATACATAAGTTGGTACGCTCGCAAATTTTTGCAAATGATTAACCGTTAATCGAGCCTTGTATCAGAAATTATACATTTAGTTTTTTATGTTAACATAACTTTGGTTTTCAAAATTTAAAGTACCACATGTTTTCACAATTTGTAAACATTATTATTCCCGTCATTAAGAAAGAAAAAAAAAATTAAATATCTACGCAGGCAATAAGAAATTCATTTTCACATTTGATACATACTGCAGTTTGCACATTTCTGTGGTGTTGCACATATAATTAGAACAAGTGTTTTTGATTTGTTGTACGTTTTCTTTTGAAAAAAAAAATTCAGTTCAAAGTGATTATTGATAAAAATGTCTTATCCGTGGTTTTTGACTCTCGAGGAACTGGTAAATGAAGTGCTAAGTGAAAGGGAAGAAGATGACGATATTTCTGAAGCAGATGTTACAGATATTACTGTTCGTAACTCTGATATTTCAGATGAAGAAGAACACGAAAGTGGCTCATCTTTGGATTCTGATCAAGGCATTAGCAGTAACACAAATAGTGATCCTTTATATTCAGCCAAAGATGGTACTACTTGATGGTACCGAACCTTATCCTACTGGTAAATTAGGAAAGGAAAATATTCTTAGAATGCGTTCAAGTCAGTCGTGATTAGAAAAAAAGGTCTAAAATTTGGGCTCCTTTGTTGACTCGCGTACTTGTTATGTGTGGAAAATTTAACCAATTTTTGGGAAAGGATATTTCAGGAATTCCAGAACGAAATCAAGGAGAACGAGTGGTTCTTGACATAGTGAATGGTCTAAAAGGGCATAATTTTACGATGGATAATTTTTTTTCTTCGCATAACCTTGGTCAAAAACTTTTAAAATACAACATAACAATGGTTGGAACTATGCGAAAAAACAAGTGATCAATTCCTCCAAAGCTTTTGGCATGCAAAAAAAAAATTCCACGGTATGAGTAAACATTCGCTTTTATACCATATTATTTTAAACAACTATGGTTAGCTATATAAGCTAAAAGGCAAGTGTACAATTGTCATGAGTACAATGCATCATGAACTTAAAGTTTCGGATTGCCCCAAAAAGTTGCCCGAAATAATATCGTTTTATAACTCCACAAAAGGAGGACTTGATACGGTTGATAAAATATTGAGTTGCTATAGCTGCAAACGTAAAAATAATCGCTGGCCGATGGCTGTTTTTTGAAATGCTTACATTATATATATCCAACGAAGTCGATGCCAACTGGAAACAAACTCAAACCAGTAAAAAACGTAAGACTTTTCTACACGAGTTAGCAATATCACTGTCAAAGCTTTATATGGAAAAACGTCAAAAACGTCCTAGAAATGAACTTTCTCTGGCAATTTTAAAAAACTTTCAGCCCAAAGTACAGATGAATCTAATGATAGTGAAGCTGGTCCATCAAAAAAAAAAACAAAGAACCGATAATTCTGAAAAAAAGAAACGTAGTAGATGTCAAAAATGTTATACTTCGGGTGAAAATAAAAACAAATGGTCGAATTACTGCTTTTTATCTCAGAAGCCTTGCTGTAGTGATAAACATGCCAAAAATGTTTGCGTTGATTGCATTAATGATTTCTAGAGTTAATCATATTTTATAAACTTAATTAAACATAAATAAGAAATAATAAATACAACTTTAAATGTGTTGAATTTAGTCAATTACTCCTATCTTCACTAGCATGTATCAAAAATGATACATAGGAAGAATTATGAATTTTTTTTAAAGCTCGATCTACTGTTAATATAATAGTTATCAATTGTGCTTTTAAATATATTTATAGCAAAAAGCTAAGAAGAACGAGGAAATGGATTCACAAGGGGCATTTGTGAATGGAAGTAAGCGTACATACAGTAGTTTATATTCTGAAGGAAAATAATTCGAGTAAGTGTTAATGCTTTTATTAAAAAATATTTCACCATTGTTTGCAATCAATAATGTAAAAAAAATTTCTTTTTAATTGCGGAGCAAAATCTCATTTTGATGGAATTGTCTCAGGCCATTGCCACCGAAAAGGAACATGCCGCTCTGGATAATATGTGTGTACCGATTGCCCGCTTTATCCTTACAAACTGTAACTTAGTGCCAGTTTTATCACATTTGCCATTACGTGAAGATTTTTGATGATCGATCAAGACACCTACGAAAATGCTATCGGTTTGTTTAAATAAATTCATGAAAATTATCCCGACAAATTCAGTGCAGTGCCTAATTCGAATTCAGAAATTCTTCAATTTTTGGAAACTCTAAGAAACCACAAACGTGAGACCGATGAAAAACAACACTTAGCTTTTTTAGAAGTAGCACGAAGACAAGTATTTATTTCAGTTTTTCTTCCAAAGAAGATTGATCATTGAAAGAGAAAATATATGTAATTTTCATACAATGCTATTTTATATTTCTCAGAAAAGGCTGCATGCATCATAATTAAAAATTTTACTTGTAATTAAGCAATTCCTATCCATACTATCTATATTAGTATTTAAACACATTTGTTGTTATTCATGTAATAGAGATGTATATTTGACACAACACAAATGAAAAATTAACAAACTCCCCTATTATTTTTATTGTATAATAAAATTTGTTTTATTTTATAATTAATTGTTATTTTAAATAAAAATTAAAAAAAATTAATTAATCATCTATATTAAATAACTTGTTAATTAAGTTAGGCATACAAAATGTACGTTTTAAATTTTAAAATGCGCTAAGTGATGAAATTTTGTGATAGAGGGGAAACAAACACAATTTTATTTTAACAAAATTTGAAGTTGAATCAAAAATAAGAAACAAATCGATTATTTAAAACGAAAGAAATAAAATTTTTAATTTGTTTAATAACACAGTACAACATTTTTGAAGTCATTGATTCGGGACTCAATTCTGACAATTTCACGTGAAAGTAGGCCCGAAATGAAGAACTTGTGCATCATTCGTTTTGTCTTCTTACCTGCTAAAACATTTTTAATATCGATTTAAAGTTAGTAACTATCGTATAGGGGAATTTTTCACGTTTTAGGCTCTTTTGTTTGACATAACTCGAGAACCACTTGTCCGATTTAGCTGAAAAAAAATTTAGAAAAATTAAGAATTACAATTCCTCTAATCTGTTCTTATACCGTTTTCCTATGTGTGCAACACTTTCGAAGTTAAAAATGAATGTATGAAGGGAAAAAAATATTTTTTGCCTAAAAATTAAATTTTTTTTTAAATTCATAAAAAATCAAAAATGCAAAAAAGTGTCAAATCTAATTAAAAAAAAGGAATAAACAAAAGGTTATTTGATTTTTATGACTGCGAAGCAATAAACGCTAATAAATGTGCGTGAACAATTAAAAGGAAAAAAAGGATAGTGGACTGTTTTAATTATTTGGGGTTTTCCGGTGACTACCTGTATGATTTTTTTACAGAAATTTCACCCTCTTTCATTATTTGGAAAGTTTTGCACAATTTGAAACGTACAAGTGGTGAATCAGGTATATAGCTAGGTACCCTTAAAAGTAAAATATTGAAAAATACGTAGTATTTATAGTTGATCGATTTTTGTCATTCAGCCAGTGCTGACGATCGCGAACAGTAAAAGTGATTTTTCTCCAGTTTTTTAAAAGTGAATAACAAGAAAACATAAAATATATAAATATGGAAAATAACATGTGCCCAAAATTGGATAATTTTTGTTACGTTTGTGGTCGAGTCGTCCTAAAAAAAACAAAAACTATCGACAAAATTTGTGTACTGAGGAACTCAAAAAAGCGTATTGTGATTATTTTGATGAAGCAGATTTAAGTGATTCAAATTTTACGCCGAACACAGTGTGCAAAAGTTGTTATAATAACCTTGTAAATTGGATATATGGAGGAGGTGCAACGTTGTCTTTTATGAAGCCAGTAATTTGGGTCGAAGACACAACTGGACATGATGAATCCAGGTGCTACGCATGCATAAATTTTCGTCCTGTATTAAACAGACAACAATTGAAAACAAAAGCATACACTGCTGCATTTACTGCCACACTTCCAGTTAACCGCCCTGCTGATGTCGATACACCTAAACCTCCGAGTCTGGATACTGTGTCCCTGCAAGCCGAAACCGTTTTCACGAATCTGACCAACGTGAATGATGCGGATTTGACACCCGATATTGAAAATAATACAGGACAACCGCTAACACAAATCGAAATGGATTACATTGTGGCCAAGCTCGGAATATCACAACAAAACTCCGAATGGTTGACATCATTTTTGAAGAGAAGAAAACTCACACAGCAAAATGTCAGCGCAACATCATACCGACAACGCCAAGCTGATTTCCAGAAATTTTATTCCGTTGGCAAAGCAAATACGTTCAACTACTCCCATGATATCCCAGATTTAGTGAAAAAATTGGGAATGGATTATATCGCTGGTGACTGGCGTTTATTCATCGATGGTTCAGTTTCCAGTTTGAAGGCTGTGCTGTTACATAAAACAAAGAAAAAACCGTCCATTCCATTGGGATTCAGCACAAAAAAGGAGGAAACGTATAAATCTTTGGCCAACATTTTGAAGGAAATCAAATACGATGAACACAAATGGAAGATTTGTTGCGATCTGAAGGTGGTCAACATACTACAAGGCATTATAGAAAAGGGCGGCTATTCAAAATACTTCTGCTTCCTTCGTAATTGGAATTCACGATACACAGGGAATCAATATCAACGTAAAGATTGGGAAGCAAGAACTCCCGAGCTCAACAAACAATTACAATTACGCAATGAACCTATGATAAAGGACCTGGATGATATTTTGTTGCCACCGCTCCACATAAAATTAGGAATAGCTGGGAAATTCGTTGCAGTGGTTGTCAAGTATATTGGGGACGTCTATGACTGTTTAAAATCCATCTTTCCAAAACTCAGTGAAGCTAAAATTAGAAACGGACGTATCGTTGTCTGTATTTAAATATTGTCATATGTAATTTTGTTGACTTCGTTATATTCGCATTACCAATAATTTTTTCGCTTTTTTATATTTAGAACGTATTCTCAATGGACCAGATATAAGGAAATTAATGAAAAGCGAATCTTTCACAAATGTGCTTTCGAACCATAGTAACCACCTACATGCATGGAACGCATTGAAAGATGTCATCGAAGGCGTTTTAGGAAAGAACCGAGTACAGCGAGACGACATACAGAACCGAGTGGACAAGTTGCTGTATTATTTTGAAAAAATCAATGCATCCATAACATTAAAATTACATTTCCTGCATTTCCACCTTGATACCTTTTTGGCATAATTACCTCAGGAATCAGATGAACAAGGAGAGAGGTCCCACCAGGTGACCATGCCAATGGAAGATCGATTCAAAGGCAAAAAATTAGATGCGATGCTGGCGGAGGTTTGTTGGTGGAGTTTTAAAATTATGCAGTATGAAGATGAAAGCACCGAAGAAGAAGATGACACTGAAATTGGTGGACCCATGGGAAAAAAACGAGCCCTTGAATATTATAGATTCCTCGGATGACGACGCAAACTCAGACCACGAATATCAACAACCTACGAAAAAAAGCAGATCATCAGAACCACAAGCGTCAACTTCAACGAGAATGGATATTGACAATAATTATAATTGAAAATGTTTTAAATTTTGTTTTTATGCATAGATTCCATAAATTCCATATTTTCTGTGTAAGAATAGCTGCAATACAAATTGGAATTTTTGTTTTAAGTTTTGTGTATATTCATTCATAACATTATTGGAATAAATTTATTCATCGATTTTCTCAAAAAATGTCTCACTTTACTCACAGGTTACGTGGCTTTATACGAAAGTAATTAGATTTGACACTTTTTTGCATTTTGGATTTTTTATGAATTAAAAAAAAAATTTAAATTTTTAGGCAAAAAATACTTTTTTCCCTTCATACATTCATTTCTAACTTCGAAAGTGTTGCACACATAGGAAAACGGTATAAGAACAGATTAGAAGAATTGTGATTCTTAATTTTTGTGAGTTTGTTTCAGCTAAATCGGACTAGTGGTTCTCGAGTTATGTCAAACAAAAGAGCCTAAAACGTGAAAAATTCCCCTATACTATAGTTACTAACTTCAAATCGATATTAAAAATGTTTTAGCAGGTAAGAAGACAAAACGAATGATGCACAAGTTCTTCATTTTGGGCCTACTTTCACGTGAAATTGTTAGAATTAAGTCCCAAAATCATATGTTGTACTGCGTAATGTGTGTTTACAATAATTTATTTAATTTGGATTTCAGTTTTTGTTTATTTGGTTTATATTTGTTGCTGGGGTTCTTTCTTCCGCTTAAAAGGGTTTCCGTTTCAGCTTTTTTCATTAACTTGTACATTGGCCTGCATTTGTAGCTTTTCCATAAGCTGTGAAATGAAAATGAAAAAAATAGTAGATTGGATGGTAAAAATATATAAATAAATAAATAAAATTATAATGAAGTTTTCAACCAAAATAAAATTTTTTTCTCTTTTTGAAATTTTTTGGAGGCCCTGAAAAGGGCCTATTCAGAACGTCTCTTAAACGTTTTCGGTGGCCCTGAAAAGGGCCTTTTACTTTCTTTTAGTATCATCAAATGACCTTTTACTTTTTTTAGTATCACCTGTGAAATGACAATGAAAAAAGTATATGGCATGGTCCAAAATTTGAAATTTCTATCTCTTTTTGAAATTAATTGGTGGCCCTGATAAGGGCCCACCATAAATTCGAATACTCTGAAAATATAATAAATATTATAGTAAAATTGCACATCGAAGATAATAATAAATCAACAAAAAATTATAAATAATATAAATTAATTCATTGTCTAAAAAAAATAAATAAATAACGAAATATAAATAAAAATTCAATATTACAAGTAAATAAATAAACGGAAATGAATTCTATAGTTTTAAAACAATTTATATTAGTATATACCTTAAATTAATAATGATTATTTTCCGCTAACGATAAGGCGACGAAGCTATTTGTTAGGTTGTAATAGACCATAAAGGTAATAAAATGGTTGGTCCTAAGGGTAATAAAATGGTTGGTCCTAAAAGTAATAAAATGATTGGTCCTAAGGGTAATAAAATGGTAGGTTCTAAAGGTAATAACATGGTTGGTCCTAAGGGTAATAAAACGGTTGGTACTAAACGTAATAAAATGGTTGGTCCTAAGGGTAATAAAATGGTTGGTCCTAAGGGTAATAAAATGATTGGTCCTAAGGGTAATAAAATGGTTGGTCCTAAGGGTAATAAAATGGTTGGTCCTAAAGGTAATAAAATGGTTGGTCCTAAAGGTAATAAAATGGTTGGTCCTTAATTACTTATGGGCAACGCAGAGGTACTTAATTTTAAAGTTAGGCTCTTTAAGTCTTGCATTAAAGAGCCGAAGAGTGAAAAAATCCTATTTTTAACAAATAAATATACCATATCCACGTGCTTTACAGCACAGAAATGGATCAATTTTAATAAGTTCATCGCAAATAATTTGTCGAAGTCCAATACGATGACAATACTTATTAAACAATGGTTCAAAGGCATCCTCCAACTTACGTAAATAGGCAACGAAATCCTGCGGTGGTTTCACTAGATGACATTTAGAGAATTGTTTTTCGAACGTGAAGAGAAATTCGCTGCTAATGGGTTTGCCCTCAAAATATAGTAATGGGAGTTTGCATTTGTGCATGTTGAAGAATTTTAGATAAAAGTATCCAGAGACGTAGACGAAGGAACTGTTGTCCAAAAATTCCTTTTCATTCAAAGGCACTATATTGGTGGTTGGTGCTGCTACAACGTGCAGCACCAAGCACGTTTCCGACCACGGCATTTGTGCCAGGCAGGGATTTAAACCTATCTCTTCTAACTTTGAAACAGCCTCAAAAATATACTTTTTTAAAACTAAACCGTCACAGCTACCATACACAAAGAAATAGGAGATAGCTTGCGACCATTGCTCTCCACCTATTCCACTTGCCATAATAACTACTACACTACTAGCCAGACTTTTGGTTCGATTTTCTGCGCCGAAATCTTTGGCCAACCCTCCACGAACCGTTGCAGTGTTCTTATTTGTGGCCAATCCAGCATAGGTGCCAAATGTCGATATACTAATGGCGACAAAAACAACACTCCTAAAGAAATAAGCTTTGTCGTTTGATCGTACCAGCGTGTCTTCGTTTCTCTGCTATGGTTCCTTAAACCATTATTGAGACAGACCAACATGGTCTTGAAAATTTTGCAAGACAAATAATTTGTTTTCCAACTCTGTCCGCAAAACTTTTATTTGCGCCTGATATTTACTTACGTCATGCGTTAGCCTTGCGTTGGCAGTCTTCAACCTATTCTTTTCCCGTTTTTCTAAAAGGTATAAAGTATTAAAGTGATTCACTGCACACTGCAGTGATTTAACACTACATCCCCATTTGTTGCGTACGGAACCTTCTGCTAATAAGGTTCCGTTCACTAAATCTGCCTGGCTTTCTGTTATGTCCATACCTGCGGAGCCTTCTTCTAATAAGGCTGTATCCTCGCGGGCCGTAGAAATTTCGAAATCACTTGATATTTCAGGAAACTTCACTACGGCATTATCGCCCTTTCCAATATCTATAGAGTCTTCTGCTAATAAGGCTTTGTTAGGGTCACAGTTTTCTGTGTCGACATCTTCTACTATATCTTCTAAAAGAATATTTAAGTTGTCTTGCAAGGCAACATAATCTCCTAAATTGTTCTATTCATCACAGTTTAAATTCGACAGAGTTGAATTATCCGTGTATGATTTATTATTTGAGCTTATGCTTATGCTACATTCATTATTATGAACAGTCATTCGGTGAGTTCGCTTTCCCAGAAAGCTTTCCGAAGGAAAGTGGCGGCTGCACACAAACAAGCGCTTTTTGTAGATTCCACCCCCAACAACTTCAGCCATTGCGCACGTCTAAAAAGAAGAATTTTATATGTCACGCAGATGTCAGGAAGTTATTTGAAATAAGGACTATGCCAATAAATAAAACAGTTTGAAATCCAAATTGTTTTCATTTGGTATTACAATATATTGCATTCACCACAAGTTCGTGGATATGTTTTGCACATCACTGTATATATACATTTATATATGTATATATACAGTGATGTGCAAAATAAAAGCAACAAACTCTGTTATTACAATATATTGCATTCACCATAAGTTCCTGTATATGTTTTGCACATCACTGTATATATGCATATATATGTGTATATATACAGTGATGTGCAAACAAACTCTGCATAAATAAATGGAGATGATTATTTCAGAATATTAGTTTTTTATTTTTCAGGAAATATCAATATTAAAATGCGAAAACGTTTTTTAGTATTATTGCTTACAAGGTTGTATAAAATAACCAATGTCCAAAATATTACAATTTTAAGTAAAAAAGGAATTTTGTTGCTTTTTTTCTGTACAGTACTGTATATATATGTACACTAAACCAAAAAAAGCATTCTTAAAACAAGAATTTTGCGTCTTTGTTTTAAAATTGCTGCATTTTTAAAAATCATTTTTAAAATAAGAATGTTTCTTATAATATTAATATACAACATTTTTATTTTTATAACGAATCAGTTCTAAAACAAAAATGTGGGCTTTCATTTCAAAAACTATAATGTTTTCTTATTAAAATAAAAATTATAATTTTTGAAATCATAATAAAAAGAAATGTATTTTTAACCATTCTAAAAACAAAAATATTTTATTATTATATCAAGAATTTTAATTTTTTTAAATAAAATTATAATTCGAAAATTGTCTTTTATTAATTTAAAACGTTTCATACTTAATTTAAGAACTCTTCAGTATTAATTCAAAACATTTAACTTTTAATATCAAAATAATTACTTCAAGAATATTTCATTCTTAACTCAAAAACATAAGTTCTTAATTTGAGTATGTTTACATCAAAGTTGTTGTTTATTAAATCAAAAATAATAATTTATCATTCCGAAATAGTTTTCATTTTTAGCAAAGAATGAAAATTTTTAAAATAAGACAAAACAAACTTAGTTCTATTTCATAAAGGTTTCGTTTTAAAAATGAATATGTTTCTTCTTGATTTTAAAACTTTTTTTTGGTGTAATCTCTTAACAAATCGAAAAGCAAATCAAATGGCGCTCTCACCCTCAAAATGTACATATTTATTTTTTCTACGACCCATATGTTTGGAATGTAAAACTTGTTCTTTTATAACAGAGCGTATATTTTTGATTCTGCCTAAGTATTCGAAGTTTTTGACCTTCAAATGAGCCGCGCGGTTAAGCAAATACGGAATATCGAAATTATTTATATTATAACCGGTTAAAAAATCTGTCTCACTACCAAAACATAATACTTGACTGCCTACTGTAGGAGCACAATTTTTATGCGTAAAGACATTTCGTATAAAAGGCTCAGGATATCTTTGCCTGATTACCATATTGGTAATTTGTATAACTGGATCCATTTTAGATTTGGGAAATATACCCCGACCAGCACGTTTAATATCAAATGACAAAATTCGAAAGGTTCATGAGCAATACATTTGTCAAAGCCACATCTACTTCTAACTGGCAGCGACTTCTAGGCAATGGTTTAGAATTACGACCTCTTTGACGTCACGTTCCTGGCGGCAACTCAATCCAATTACAGCCTACCACATCACAGTCCACCATAAACCGTATATCAAAATAAATATTATTTTCAAAAGCACGGCAGTCTTGAAAATCAAATTCGTTATAAATAACTTCTTTTTCAAGCAATCTGGAGGCAGCTGTTATTAATTTTTTGACAAAGATAAGAAATCTTTATATAATTTTGTTTAGTATCACCCTTAATACAGCTTCTTGAACATTGTCTTTGCGTTTCTTAATTCGTGGCAATGTCTTTGTTCAAAACTCTGGGGAGCTTCCATATAAAAATATGTGCAAAAACCATTCACATGACAACACACTGAATTGAAAATCAAATTCGTTATAAATTTCTTCTTTTTAAAGCAATCTAGAGGCAGCTGCTATAAATTTTGGCAAAGATAAGATAATCTTTATATAATTTTCATAGCCCTGATAGCCATAAATGTTCAAACGCTCTATTAATTCAACACTCAATACAGCTTCTTGAACATTGTCTTTGTTCCCGCTTAGCATATCCCCTAGAACTTTTTTATCGAATGCGCTTATTAATTCGTGGCAATGTCTTTGTTCAAAACCCTTGGGAGCGGCCAAATAAAAATATTTACCATGCACATGACAACACACCGAATTACCCTCCATAGTTATACCATACATACGTAAAACATGCACTGGACCCAACTTTAAACGTTGAATTGTATTCTGTGGTTGAATGTTCTTTTTGAGCACTTTACCATAGAATACAACTTTACCACAATGGGCACAAATATGTATTGTGAAGGGTTTAGGAAATTTCACGACTTACCTCTCCGGATTCTGCGGGAAGATGTGCAGCTTCTTACCAAATGGACATCCTTTAATGCATCTTAAACTCCTGAAAAATTTCGCAAATATTAAAAAAATTACCATCAGTTTGTATTATATTATTCATGCATGCTTACAGTTTTCTGAGAAAAAAGTTTGCCAAATGTCTGAAAGTAAAAAAATTAATAAGTACATATATTTCTTATCATTTTCCAACAGAAATTTATACTTACATTCAATATTGAGCCAAAGAATGGTTTCTTGAAAATAAACTGAAAATATTTATATTCAATATTAAACATAAATTTATAAAATTAAAAAAATTTCACCCTTTTACTTACCAATTAACACACATGAATAAAAGCACAAAGCATAATATAAAACAAGCTGAAATTTTATTTAATGAATTGAACAGGCTAATGTTCGTATCGCCTTTTAAGCCAAATTAAATGTGGTAATTATTAATGAACAAATAACATCAAAGTTAGTTGTAAATATTCTGACAACACATAGTTGAACGGAACAGCCAGCCGTTTTCGAAGGCCACTAAACCTTCATCATCAGCGTTCTTCTGTGTTTGGTCCACTGTGTGTGGTGTCAGTTGATGTAGATTTCTGCCTTATATACGAAACTTTTCTGCAAATGGAATATGTGAATTGGTTTGATTCATCGTATTTCAATTTGCTGAAATGTGTTTTTGTAATGAAGGCCCCAAATTTACCATCACTATATTTACAACAGTCTTACCATTGTCGTTTTTTCATTACTAATTATGCACATGTTAGTTAATTTGCTTATTTTTGTTCTACTTAAGACAAACTTTTTTGGTTTGTTACTATTAAGTATATTTTTATTTAATTTTTTTGCCACAAGCCCATGACTATTAATTTTAGTTTAATTATTATTATTCGAACTGCATTTGTTTCTATATTTAATGAATTGAACAGGCTAATGTTCGTATCGCCTTTTAAGCCAAATTACATGTGATAATTATTAATGAACAAATAACATCAAAGTTAGTTGTAAATATTCTGACAACACATAGTTGAACGGAAACAGCCAGCCGTTTTCAAAGGCCGCTAAACCTTCCTCATCAGCGTTCTTTTGTGTTTGGTCCACTGTTTGTGGTGTCAGTTGATGTAGATTTCTACTTTATATACGCAACTTTTATTGCAAATGGAATATGTGAATTGTTTTGATTCATCGTATTACAATTTGCTGAAAGCTTTTTTGTATGAAAGCTCATCTTTACCATCTCTAAATTTACAACAGTCTTGCCATTGTCGTTTGTTCTTTACTAATTATGCACATGTTAATTAATTTGCTTATTTTTGTTCTACTTAAGACAAACTTTTTTGGTTTGATACTATAAGTATATTTTTGTTTTTAGTTTTTTTGCCACAGGCACATGACTATTAATTTTAGTTAATTTTTATTATTATTGTATATTTTAAATTTGCAACTTTTACGAAATAAAAAAATATACGATATAAGTGAAATTTATTTACAATTATAAATCGATCGGATAAATTATTAGTGCTAACAAGATTTGTTTGGTAGATGGTTTGATTACCCTCATACCCTCATTCCATTATACCATTACAATTTTTCTTCCACAGATTTCACAATCTGGAGAAACTACGAACCTATGCTGTCCAGTACGTGTGTGTTTCAAAAATTCTTAATTTGTTGCATAGAGTTGTTATTAGTAAATTTCTATGTGTGCGACCATCATTGCTATTTACTCATGTTAATGCAAGATACTCTGGCTCATGTAATAAAAAAAATGCATTTCTTTCCGTTATTCTTTTTTAAATAAATAAATATAGTTGTCAATTTTAAATAAATCTCACCATAGTATGTTGAAAGCTTTTTGGGCTTTTTAAGCTTTTTCTTGTCATATGAGCAACAGAATACCTTGTCAGTTTTATTTAAAAATATATAACAAGAAACTTGACAAAATTGTTTGACAAAGAAATTTGTCGAGGTTTCCTTGCCAGTGCGATGCTTTTAAGCTTTATGTTAAGTCCATTACATTTTTTTAATTTTCTAAAACACTATTTTAAGTTCCAGCTTAAATGGAAAATTAAATTTCTTTTGTTTTTCCAATGTATTTGAAGTCTACTGACGAATTGTTAAAGCAACAACGAAATGTATATATACATCGCTTAAACACCAGCAAATAAATTTCACTTGTAAATAACGAAAAATTTAAATGAATTAATTGGACATGCATTTGTTTTTCAACTAAAAATGTTTTTGAATAAATATGTTTTAAGGATAAAACTTTCGTTTCTTTGTGAGGTTTCTGTGCCTATTAAATTGTTGTTCATCATCAGTGTTGTCAGATTAGGGGATTTATCACCAAATCGGGGATTTATTTTCCGAAATGGCGACAAGAATTTTGGTTTGGGGATTGGGGAATTAATTGGGGATAAACTTTATGTTGTGGGGACTTTATGGGATTTTTTGGGGATTTGTACTTTACTTAAAATTTTTTTATTTTTTTCTCGGGATATTGTAATTTCAATACATATTCCAATTGCTCTTTTTTTAGTTCATAAATAATTTAAAATTATAATTGGTAACAATGAACTCATCTTTAACATTTTTTGTTGGCAAGATTTAAATAAGGTTTAATACAAGACAAACAGGTACTCGCATTGAGGATATTGCTCATCAGCTAATTTTTTTGTTAATACATATATATTTTTTTTCATGCGTCTATTTATTTATTGTATCTTCAAAAAATGAACTAACAATAAGTTTTCAAATCTTAAATCTAGATATAATAATTAGGCCCAACCAGTGTCAGGCATAAACTTAGTGATAGTAATCAATAATACATAAATATCGTATTAAGCACAAAAATATTTTCAAGCTATTTCATCTGGAGTGTTTAGTATTAGAGCCATAGTGTCCCTCTTTTTTAAGCGGATGTGTCCAGTAAAATTCAAGATGTTACGAGCGAGTGGATTAGGATGAGACTCGAGTTTTGTTAAGTGTTTGCCTGCGTATTTTTTAATTTCTTCAGTCACTAGTGGCATATTTAAATCACGATGTAAATTTGAATTTTTGATGTACCATGGAGCCGATGTTATTAGTCTTAAAATCTTGTTTTGCCTTTTGGATTCTCTCTATATTGGAAGCTGAAGCAGTGCCCCATAGCTGTATTCCGTAGCACCATATGGGTTTCAAAAGCGACTTGTATATTAAAAGTTTACAATCTAGACTGAGTGTTGAATTTCTACCAATCAGAAAATGTATCTGAGTTAATTTAAGTTTCATTTGTGTTAGCTTTGAGTCAATACGGTGTTTCCATGTAAGCCGTCGATCAAGGTGTATACCAAGGTATTTTACATGTGAATGTTGAGGAACAAGTTGATTGTTGATTCGAATTGGGGAACAAGTATCTCTTTGCAGGGTAAATGTTAGCTGAACACACTTTTGTTCGTTAACTTTAATTCTCCATAAGTTTAACCATAGTTCCAGCTGTGTAATATGTTTTTGTAGATATCGGGAAGCCTCGTGAGGGTTTTCGTGCATACTAAGGCAGGCTGTATCATCGGCAAATGTAGATGTATGGATATTGCTGCTCAAAGGCATATCACAAGTATAAATCGTATGCGTATATAACTTACAAATTATTGGACAATTAGTTCTTTACCTTGCTTGATGCTTAACATTTTTTGACAATTACGTTCTTTAGCTAAAAGCTCAGAGTTGAATCTAATGCTAGTATCTGTACTTAATGTTCAATGAATTGAATCGTATTTACCCTTAGATGCAGTGCATTTGGGTTACGATTTTGAGGAGGGAATAAGTCTGTAGAATCGACGTAATTATTAAAAGTAAATATGACTTGTTTTTTATAACTAAAAAGTTTATTGCAGCAAAATTTTAAAACTTTTTCCACCAAATCTCAAAATTATCAAAACATAAACAATTTGCTCAATCATAAAAACACTACAACGAGCGACAAACAAGGTGGAAAAATTTATTTTATATACAAATAACAAACAACTTAAACATGTTTTGGGCAGAAGTTTATTCATATCACGATGCCGCTGGATCACGTCGGTTAAAAGAACTGTATTTATTAAATTTTCTTTGTTATCAACGAACAACGCTTGCATTGAAGGAGTTTTTTCTGCAATGAAGTCAATAAACACTAAAATTAGAAAAAGAATTTACTGTGACACTTTTGATCCATTTCCAGAAATGGTAAAATTAGTACAAATTACTTTTTGGGGAATTTTGGGGATACATTTTTTAAAATTGGTGATGTCAGTCGAATGAAATCTTTGAACCCTGTTCATCATTTCTGTTTCAATTAATCGGTCCAATTCTAGGTCGTCTAGTTGAAAGTCATCCGCATCAAAGCAATCTGGAATTGAAGTTCGTTTCTTTATTGAATAGAAAATGATAATGAAATAATTTGTCTTCTCTTACCATTTTCTTCTATGACAATGTTGTGAAGAACGGCTAAAGCTACAAATAATACGAAATATTAATCGAAATCTTTGTTTCCACACTCCAAAAAATCGCTCCAACAACATTATATCTTATCTCCGTGTCATTTATGGGGCGAAGTAATGGCGTAAATAAATATCTTGTCAATATATAGCCGGTATCGCCAAGCAAACAACCTCTAAATTCCCCATTTTCAAAGCGTTCCTTTATCTTCGATTCATTAAAAATCAGACAGTCGTGAGTACTTCGCCTGCATCATGCCACAATATGTATATTTTTAAGTCGGAATCACTAACAACTTTAATTTTTTTTATTAAAATATGAAAAGGAAATCTTCAATTAACTGTATTTACCTGAACGTTACGCGAATAAAATCCTATAGAACTGTGCCATTTCACCACCAGTTTTTTTAATTTTAATACTCTTATGACTGCCGTCAATTGCACCAATAATTCACGAAAAGTTACGCAATATTTTAAATTTTTTGCCAACTTGAATGATTTGCCAAAGCACGAGCAACTTTAGCACAAATTTTACTTACTGTACTCTGTGCCAAACCATGAAGATCGCCAGTATCATCTTGAACCTAAAAATATGAATGTAATAGCACACCAAATTCACTATTAGACTATACTTGAATTTATTCACCTCCCTTCGTTCCCAGCAACGCAAAGCTACTTGTACCTGTAGTTCTGTTGAAGTTCCATAACCTCTACTGCAATGTCTTCAGCTTTTATTAAATTAATAATTTTTTTGCCGTCACGAACGAAGTGTCACTTAACAAAACTTGCTTTCAACTGTAAAATATTTTAATTTACCAAAGGTTTAACAAAGGTATGTTAAGCTAATAATGGTTTTGGATACAACTTTAAGGAATTTTTCGTTTATAGAGCTTTGTGAAGTTCTTTTTAATAAGACCCACGTTGGGAAAAACATAGCAAAAACCTTTGCATTAGAGCTAAAAGTTACGGGCATTACTTTTTTTCGTATTTTTTTTGTAATCTAGATGTATTTAATTTATGAAAAACTTATTTTTGAATTCAATTAACCTCTTTCCGTATGATATACAGCCCACAAACATGGCACTAAAAAAAGAAATTTTAATTTTTGTATAAACAATTTTTTATTGTTGCATTGAAATTAAGGTGGAGTACGTATTTATTTGCCGAATGGAATAAGTTTCGTATAGTAAACACAACCATACTATTAAAATTTGACTCCTATTTTTTATATATGTATCTAAAGATATTAGCATTTCAAAAATATGTTATTTTTATGGATTTTTCAATATATTTTTGAATTTTCATTGGAAAAAACTTTCATGGATCCAAGTGGAACCAACAGGTTTCTTTCTACATAGTAATAATGCTGAATGATTAACAAAAAAATGGTACCTAATTTTCTTGCGCCTTTTGGAGATTATCCATTATCATTGTGTTGTAGTAATAATAATAAGGTAAGTATCGTATAACTAATTCATAGAGTAGACTAAACTTAGGACATCAAGTCCTTATAAATTACACTTCTAATATAAATTTCTAACACACTATAGCATTTTGTGACGTAGCAATAGTGTGTACTAGTGGCAACGTTTGTCATTTCCGATTTTTTTCGTTGTGTAGCTTTGCTTTCCATATAAAAAACATAATGTGAACGGCGTTGCACACATTTTGAAAATGGCACCAAAAAATTACAACACAAGAAATGCCAGATGTGTACTCGGCATAAGTAATTTGCAAAACTAAACCTTTTTCTTAAAAAAAAAATAAAATAAAAGATACACGATGACTCAAGAGAGTAAGTAAAACTAATTTGTCCGCACCACTGCAATAGTAATATGTAGTAATTTTAGTCTTAACAAAACGAGTAGTTTGCGAAAAGCTTTTAAAAGGAAAATGCAAAAAGTTTTTTCAAAGGGCAGAGGCAATTCAGAGCCTTTTTGAAGAACCTGAAATATGTGTACCCGCTACTTAACAGATTTCTCTAACATCTGATCCATTAATAACTATTTTACATGGTTCCAACAAAATAATAACTCATGAAAAGGAACTGCATACCACCTGAAATTATATCTATGTTAGTATAACTTTGTTAAAATAAGTAATAAAATTATTACATTTCGAGCAAGATCCCTATGATAGTAATGTAACTTTTTCCTGCCAGTTGAGGGCACCATTGAAGGGTACACAAAATTAAAATATTTATACATCAGACTACTTTCTTAAAAATCTGTTGCGAGTGACCAAATTTTGAATTTCTATAAGTTATAGTATGTGTACAAAGAACGAAAATTTAATATGAGTGTTTAATATGTTTGTTTTATTTCACCGAAAAAATGCTTAACTTCAAAAATCGTTGATACACGTGTACATATTTTTATTTTTTTGTTATTTAGGATAATCAGTTGCAAACATTTTTAATAATCTTTATTTTTCATGTGATGAAGTTGTTTCAGAGTGTATGATACTTACGTCTAGTGCTATTACATAAAAAAATGATGCCACCAAATTCTCTTAAAAGTTCTTTTAAACATACTCAAAATCTGTGAACATATTGCTAATAACAATGGCGTTATTAAGTAAATTAGGCGATGCGAGCGTTTTTACTATGTTTTTCCCAAAGTGCGGCCTTGCACACATTTGAAAATGGCAGCACAGGAAATGAAAGATAAGTTCTCAGCATTAGTTTTCGCTATGCCTTATGTTGCTATATTTACTTGATGATAAATTCTCTTTGGTATGGGTATTATCAGTGATGTTTCGGGGTAATGATTTCTTTAGGTATTTTAATTACGAACTTGAAGATTCTGTGCTTATTTAGACCCACACCCATCTGAATGTCCTGTAGGGTTTCCATATTTATTTTGTATTTGTAGATTTCCTCTTTCGCAAGTCTATCAGGGTTAAAAATCTTCACATTTGCCAGTGCTATTGATTCCTGTCTGGTCTTCACTTAACTTTTCAATTCCATAAGTTTGAAAAGTCGGAAACTCGCTACTTCTTGGTGGTGCTGGGCTTTTGATTCCTATTTGGCTATAGTTAAAGCCAAGCCAATGTCTTTAACTTACAGGTGCACAACAGTTCGTTACCTATTTAATCTCACCAAAATTATAATAGCATCGAATCTCAAGTGCGATTCACAAAACCCAATTTTGAGGATGTAATCAAATTTTTAAACACTACAAAATGATCTACTCAAGTAAAACGTAATTTACACTGTATATTCTTCTTGTATGCAGTATGTATGTAGTATATTAGATACAGTACTGAATTTCTGTCTTTCAATTTCTGTGATGTAAAAGGCGACTTCACATGGTTTTTTAAATAAGTTGTATTTCTTTTAAAATAAATAATTATATAGATTAGTAACATTGGCACTACGCTGTACTTCGGCTTTTAACAAAACAACACCAGTCGGATTTACTTTAACCTTTATTTTTGTGTTCGGTAATAGAACTCCATAGTTAACATTCTCATACAAATCCTAAAAATAGAACAAAGTTCAATGAAAAGTGAGTAAAGTAGAATTCCAAAAAAATAATAAGCTTAATTGGTAAAATTGTAGTAGGAACAACTCGAGGTGTATTAAAGTAGGCAGCACCTCAACATACAGTCCAAAATTGCTTTTACTTAAATAACAAATTTTTAATAAACAATTTAAGCAAAAAAAATTTCTAAACAAAGCAAAATATAATAAGTTCTTAAGCGGCATGGCCACACATCAAGCTGAGGCATCAAATTTGTATATGTGTTGGTAAAATTCTGTTTTGCCTATCACAGCAACACATCAAATTCATACTATCAAATTTCATTTCAAATTTGTTTTAAAAGGAACGAATGTGTTTTTGCGATATCTTTCTTCCGCATTATGATATTTTTCAAGTAAAATGTCGTACTGCTTTCACTAAATTTAAAATGAAATTTTTAGCATCCCTTCATATTTCACAATGCGTCTCCTAAAAACGATAAAAATGACATTTGAAGTAATTACGCGCACACAGATCAAATTACCTTCAAATTTCTGCCGCGATGGTAGTGAAAGTCTAAATGGTTTTGACTTTCGTCAAACTCATATCAAACCACACGTGTGAGTTTTTTTACTAACACTATCCGGCTAAATTCTATTCGGCTTTATCCCGCCTTTTACAATTTTCACATTTTCAATTTCTTTTTCGATTTATTAAAATGTAATTGACAAAAATTCATTCCAAATATTTTTTAAGTGTAGTTATTAATTAACTAGCCAAAGCAGTTTGTGCACCCTATATAAGTTTTGATATGAAAAGAAAAAATTTTTATATTTGAAGTACCACGCTTGCTGACCAACCTTCAATATTTCGTAGAATACAATTTTCATTATTAAGATAAATAATCATGAAGAGTTTAACAGTCTTATGTATAAAGTAGGCAGTAACGAATGTTCGCATTCGCTTTCGCATTCGCAAATTATTCCCTTACTTTTGCTATTTGCATTCGCTAAAATGTGTGCGAATATTTCAAGCGAATACTAAAGACAAAAAAACAATTTTGTATTTCTTTTACGAAAACAGTTTACGATTAACAAACGTCAAAACGACGAACATTATTTTAAGCCAGCACGAAAAAGATACATATACTCACAGCGGTGTTTGGAAATATTTTTCGGTTTTTGAAAGAGAAGAGGCAGTGTTTGATTTGCGGAAAAATATTTTCTACTTAAGACTAGTTTGTTCAAACTTTTGAAAAATATTGAGCAGCATTCCTTCCACTCATATTATTTCGTATGAAAGTTTAAAATGTTGAAGATATATTTCTTATGTTTTTTCCAAGATGAACAGAATGCTACTTCTGCAACATTTTTTCATGAACAATTCATTCCAATTTTTTACATATGTATGTATGTATTTTGACAGCATTTCACATGAAATATTGAACAAAATACCTTGGCCTTTAGGGCCAAAGTACGAGTGGGTTGATTGGCTAACATTTTGTAAATTTATTTTTAATTATTATCTATACCAATTTTAATATCTTTATTTTTTTATCCTTCCGTTTTAAACATTTTTATTTTTAATACATTAATAAATATTTGCTCAATTCAAGACTCAATTTAAATAAAATGCTATATGTAGTACATCTATGTGTACAACAGAACTTCAGATTCTTATACAAATTTATTTTCATGTGATTTTTTAACGATATCTTGAATCAGCAAACATATGCTCATATTCATATGCTTTAAAATAACAACTAATCCCGTTATCACCATATGTATGTATATGTTAGGCGTCTACACAGTATGCTGAAAGTACCAAATTTTTTAAAGTCAACATATGTCAGCAAATGATATGTCAACATACGATATATATGTTGAGTCGTGTGAACATTTGCAGACGTTCAATCAAACATGAGTGCTAAAGGTGTCTTTACAAAGTATTACGACTTTGTAGAATCAAAATATTATGAAATTCTCTCCGTGTTAAAAGAAAGAGAACAAAGATCTGTTGTAGGTATTTTTCATGGTTACACTGATACTATAAGTAAAATGCAAGCAAGGATATTAAACTGTTGAGTTAATAACAAAAATTGGAAAATTGCAAAAAAAAAAGATGTATACTAATAAAACTAAATATTGGAGAAAACATTTTATAATTTCAATGTAATTTTATTACAAAATATATTTTTGTTTTAGGTTTGTTTATTGTTTATTTGGTTTTGCTGTACCAGTGAAGTAGCTGATGGTCGCAGTCGTAAAATATTTACAATAACAACATGAAAATTTCCTGAGTTGATTTTGGTTGTTTTTCTAAAAGTGCCAACGCCTTCAATAGATACCATTAGTGCTGCCAATGCTTACTGTGAAATACACCTCTGGTGTGATGAGAATACTTAAGTTTCTAAAATGGTTTAGAAAATAAACATTTACCGAAATTTTCTATCCGTATTCTCTCCTACTCGGTACATTTTGCTTTTACATGATAAGATTTTGTATAATCTACAGCATTTTTTGACATGCAGTAATACATTGTATTACCATGTTAAGACAGCTTAAGGAAATATAAAAACAGTTTACCATGTATGTATTTTGTGGAGGAAGGTCAACTAGACTGGAAGGTGAGATAGACTAATTTTAATATGTATTGTTAATTTTAATTTTGTTAATATAATAACTAATAACAGTTTTTCATTTACCATATGAGTAATTTCAAGTGAAATCAACAAATAGGCATAGTTTTCAATTTTAATAAAAGAATGGAGATAGCAGAAACATAAAACTGCCATCCTTTAATTTTTTTTATATAACTAAATGATGAAACAGAATAAAGTCTGCAACTTCAGGAAAATCGCTCCCAAATTAATAAAGCCCATAATAACATCGTCGGCAGTAACTTCAAATGCTCTCTAATTTTTGTTTTATTTTCTTTTGTGCTTATTTTTCTTTGTAGTTTTGTTTACAAAACGTATGAAATTTATTGAAAGTATGGTAATATTTTTGAGAGAATGAGTACTTGTATGTGAGAGCATAATAAAAAACGCTCTCAAATTAAAATAGATTCTATCTCACGACTGCTTTCTGGGGCTGCTTTTTTGTGTCAATTTGTATGGAAAATGTGTTTATGCCGGTATTCTGTTTAATCATTAAAGGCGGTGTCAGATACAACTTCAATGCTTTGCGTTACGTTTCTAGCGTTGGCAGAAAAGCGTAAAGCAAAATGTGTATGACACAATAAAAACTTTGACAACACTCACTTTTTGTTTTACTGCTTTGTTTAATGAATAAAATACTTCACAATTCGATTACTCCGATGACCCTTTTTCGTTTTTTTATGTAAATTTACCAAAAGTTTAATAAAATTTCTTATTTACATGCGAGTTTGCCCAAACAAATAAGATAATTATACCAACTGATTGTCAAAGCACGCAAAAAGTTGAGAGTTGCATAATTTTTCGCTTCGCGTTAAAAGTACTTTATGTGACATGTTCCATATAAGTATGTACATTTCATCTTACATGTCAAAGCAAATCTTCAACGCAACGCGAAGCAAACAGTCGTAAAGCAGCTCTGGGTTGGGGAACAGCTCTCGCGTCATCGTAATTATTTCTTAAGTGCGGTCAGGCTTGTGTGTGTTGTTTGGCCTTCGAGAGTTTTGCGTCTCACTCGCACTTGTTAATGGGTACCGCAACTAATTGTATCGTTTGTAATTAGTTATTTTCTGGTATTTTCCATTATCAAGTGCAAACATTTTTAATAAGATTTAATTGGTGGAGACCATAAAAAACTCTAGGAGTAGATCTTGGAAACTCCTACTTCCTATACGAAGGCATAGGTCGTTCGCAGCAACCGAAGGAAGCTTCTACACGTGGTATACCCTGGCTCTTTGGCGACGTGCCTTTGCCATTTTTTGTTCCATTTGGAACACAGAATACAAAAACGCGAAGCAAAAGTTGTATCTGACATGACCTTAAGGAGTAACAGCCACCCGAAACGAGTACTGTATTATTTTCTAGGTTAGTAATCAGTAAGGAAAGGATTTTCATGCGTTTAAAATCGCGTTTTATGTACATACATACATAAAATATACATTAAAAGTATAAAAATATGTATTAAAAGCTAATAAAGTATGCATTTATCAATTTTTTCAACATTTAATAACATTAAAAACTTAAAAAATCAGCTTAATTGCTTTCTTAACAAACATTTTGTCAAATCATGGAATACAAAACAAAGTTAAGAAGAGCTTTTATTTACGTAAATGAATAAGTGTTTTTGTAAATTGTCAAAGGTACATAAATCTTTGACTATTTTTTCTTAAAAAACATTTTTATTGGAAAAATTAACATTTCACGTCAGCAAAAGTTATTGGTGCATATTTAAATGCTGCTAGTTCGTTTGTGGAATATTCAGTTCCTAAATTTTAGCTGTTTGAATTGTAAAATATTGATGCAATTTGTTGAATTTTTTAAGTCCATAGTTTTTTGTATAACTTTGTTTAATTTATTTTTAACTAATTTTTCACTAATTTTGTCTTTCAGAGTACACATTTTTTTACCGCATCTTAAATTAATTCAACTTGAGCTGTTAAAGAATCAAAAGCATCTAATTGGGTTATAGTGTCAATGCGAAGCCATTCTCTGGGTGCACAAATATAAATTCAGTGCTTAAGTTTTTTTAATTTAAAATTTCTTTAAGTTTGTTAATATAAATATGTATAGTATTCGACAGCATTCAACCTCGCTCCACATCTAAGTTACTAAGGGCTGTGGGGGAATTCGTATCTCTGAATATATTTTTGTAAAGGCTGTAACACGCAAAGGAGCTTTTAAAAACACATGAAACTAATACGGAACCGGTAAAGAGCACAAAAAAAATTTAAACCAATTTTTTTGGGTTTAAAAGGGCTTTTATTTATCCCTTGTGTATTCGTTATTTTTTTGTATTGAATTTTTCAAATGAATTGAGTTTTCATGCCAGTTGAAATTGTTTTTATAAGGTTCGTATCGCTTTGTAAGCCAAATTACATGTGATAATTATTAATGAACAAATAACACCAAAGAACGGAACAACCGGCTGTTTTCGAAGGTCACTACATCTTCATCATTAGCGTTCTTTGTGTTTGGTCCACTGTGTGTGGTGTCAGTTGAAATATATTTCCGCTTTATATACTCAAGTTTTCAGTGCGAATAGAATATGTGAGTTGTTTTGATTCATCGTATTACAATTTGCTGAAAGCTTTTTTGAAATGAAAGCTCATTTTTACCAACTCTAAATTTACAACAGTCTTAACAGTTAACAACAGTTAATTTGCTTATTTTTGTTCTACTTAAGCCAAACTTTTTTGGTGTGATACTATTAAGTGTATTTTTATTTAGTTTTTTCCCACAGGCCCATAGCTATTACTTTTAGTTAGTTTTTATTATTATTGTTCGAACTTCATTTGTTTTTATATTTTTTTCGTTTTCCTCTTTTTTGTTCTTACACAGTCGTAAGAATTGCAAAAATATTTTGTAACTAATCAAAAAACACCAGCATTTGTTTTATATGAAAAAATTAAAAAATCAATTAAAAAAATATACATTTATAATGGAATATGCAAAAATATGTACATATTTTAAAATATGCAGTCACGAACTTCATCAGCACTCATATCTATCTACTGGGATAGAGATCTAGGCGAAGTTCTCTCTGTAACGTACAATTTTTTAAGACCTAAATAGAATTTTTCACACTAAATTCTCTCTCTATTGCGAAGTTTTTACCAATCGGTTTTTTGCATCAATTTAGTCACAGAAAATATAAATGTAAAAGACGTTACATTTTCAACGCTTGCTACGACTGTCACATAAAAAAGAAAACAGTGGCATAAGTTTACACACGACGAATCTGACATGAACAAAATGTTTCAGAATTGCATTAATTGTCCCAAGTACACTCGTCTTTTAACACGATACGAACCTTTTTGGAATCTCGAAACAATGTACCTGGGAATATTTTTCCCCTTCTTAATCGTTGTGAAGACTTTGTTGACGAAGAAAAGTGTAAATATCAAAAACAAATGAAAATTGCATCTTTCTTTAACATTATATAAAAACTTGCCTTAATATATAATTTTTCTTCATTTAAACAAAAAAATTTAAATGTGTTCATGTAAAAAAAATGTTCTTCTCCTAATATAATTTTTTTCTACATATGTATGTATTAAAAAAAATTAATGTGTTCATGTAAAAACAATTTTTTTTGTCTTAATAAATATATTTTCTACATAAAAAAATGTAAAGTCAAAATTTTCTGCAGTTTCTCTATAACGAATTTTCTCTATAACGTAGAAATTTGACGGTCCCCAGCTGCTACGTTATAGAGAAGTTCGACTGTATATATTTATTATTATCCGTTTCCAACGAAATTTGACACGAGTGATAATCAACGGCCAAAAGAACTTGTCTTTTAAAAAAGTGGGCGGGAATATGTCCATAAAAATAAAAAAAAATAAATTTGCGCTAGTGAGCTGAAATTTGATACGCAAGTAGGCCAAGGTAGGAAACAAACTAGAAAAACCTAAAAACCAAAACATTTTAACCAGGACTAGCGTGGCCACGCTAATATTGCACTGAATGGGAAACTAAATATACAGATTTTAACTGAAGCCATTTTATTGAAACTTGTATGCACTTATGTATGCCTTGAAATTATGAGCTTAAAAAGTGAACGATGATAAGTAAGCGTCGCTCACAACAAAATCTTGAGCTTAAAACAACAACCAATAAAATTTAAAGCTAGAATTTGCACTAGAGGGCTTAAATTCGATACACAAACAAATCTAAGTCAGAGATAACCAAGAAAAATCTAAAATCCTGGAAGTTTCAATCGGGGGCATGGACTCGCACTTTAAACTCGAAATTAAGATTTTAAGTGCACAATGCACTTATGCTAGCCTTTAATTTTGCGTTTTCAAAAGAACTTCGTCTAAGCAGACTTTAGAAAATTAGGCGGGGTCACTCCCACTAAAATTTACGCTATATTTTTCATATTTCTACTCAGATGACTCTTACAAAATTTCGTACAATATTGGGTCCTTGTAATGACACAATTGTGCACCCATCACACTCTAATCCATTATTTTATGTCACTCTGCCCTTTTCAACTGGCGCAGTCATTATGAATAGAAATATAGCAGACTAGAAAGTTTAAGTTTAAAAAGCTTTATTAAAAAACCTTTCAAAAAGTAGTCAGATCCTCACAAAAACATAAATTTGAAAAATAGCCAAGTTCCTTTCCCAAATTTCGGCCATCAAAAGTAGTGAGATAAAAAGTTTGATCAAGTTCTTGTTTGGCACAATACCTATCACTGAAGTATACTATGCATTATATAGATCCGTAATCGTAAGGGTGTCATATAATTTCTAGATAATCTGCTAACTTGGCGATATTTTTACCTTTCTAAAAAAGGAAAGAATAATGTATATTTGCTCATTTCTTTATATCGGAAAAAATTCAATTATTACATCCATTAGCCCATAGCGACAAAATGTTTCCCTTAATCTGCTAATCGTAAAATTACTTGTCATGTCTTTAGTTTTGAAAACCTCAACCCATTTTGAAAATGAATCAGTTATAATAAAAAAATAATAATCATTTATGTGTCCAGAAAAGTCCAAATGTATTTTACTCAATGTAGTACTTCTAGGATTCCACGGAGTGAGTGTACTTTTTTGTGGACTATTTCGCAGCTCCTGACATGAAATATAACTTTTAATCAGTTCCTCAATATCCTTGTCCAATCCAGGCCACCATACATAAGATCTGGCCATTACCCATATGAGACTTTTGTGGAACAATTACTCTATGACCCCATAGTACACAATTATATTCTATTGATAATTCAGAACCTTTATTAAGACACATAGAAAAAACTGCCTATTAGAATCAAGAAGATTTTCTCTATGAATGAAAAGCGAAGATTTTTCCATAGAGATTTCTTATTATTTTTTTGTGGTAAATCTTATTAATTTTATCAATAAGAAAACCACATAAAATCAAGGAGATATCTTGTTATTCACACTTTTTTTACTTAATTTTGGTTATTTTTGGCACAAAAACAAACAATCCATAGAGAAAAACTTCTTGATTCTATTAGGTTTTCTAATAAATTGTAAAATATAGGGATTTCTTATTGATTTTATTAGGTTGCCTTATTGATTTTTCCAAAAAGGTTTTCCTTATTGATTTCATTAGGTTGCCTTATTGATTTTTCCAAAAAGGTTTTCCTTATTGATTTCATTAGGTTCCATTAGGATCCAGGCTGCCTGTTGGTATGGTATATAATTTAAATGAAAATACATACATAACTACAAATAACGAAGACATAAAATTTTTAGTTGTTTTTATTAGGTCGCCTAATAAAAACAAGAAGAAAACCTTTTTGCAAAAATCAATAAGATAACCTAATAAAAACTACAAGATTTCTTCTTGATCTTTTCAAAAAGGGTTTCCTTATTAAATTAATAAGATTTCCTTATTGAAAACAAACCATAGAGATATCTTATGAATTGAGGTATTTATTAGGCACTGTTTTCTCTGTGGATATGGTATAAATTTATCAGTATCTAGTTCTGAAACTGAGCCATTCAAAATTGCACTACTTAATTTAGAGAATACATTAGCCCTTCTGGTTTCACGAGAAATATCCATGAAATTCAAACTCAATGCATTTTCAGATTCTAAGAAATTGATACAATTGCATTCAGAACGGGATAAGCCATCAGCTAAATTTTCATTGCCTTTAATATATTTTACGGAATAACCAAATCCCAATAAAGTAAGTGCCTAATCTTGCACTGTTTGTAATAAAAATTTGTTGCCAAGTAAATTTTTGTTTTATAAATTCATTTATTTAAAAAAATACAATTATATTACAATGTATGTGCCCCTGCGCCTTGAAGGCATTTTAGAGGCGAGTTGGCAATAATTATAGCATAACTTAACAAATATTTTCTAGTTGACCATAACTATATAATATTAAAAACAATTTAAAAATATAAGAACAAAATATTTTAATCTATATATATAAGAATGAATCCCTATTTCCCTTGGTCACGCCATCACGCGTGAACGGCTGCACCGATTCCAGTATTTTTTTTTTTCGTCTTACTTTTGAAGTTGTCGTATCGTTTAAGTCTGGATGTTAGTTAGGAAAAACGTGAGGCTGCCAGCGAAAGTGTCAGCTGTTACTTTACTTTATACGTGTGTGTATGTATGTAAGCCAGAAATTGACATTTGCTACGTAAAAATCTATTTTCTGTAGATTTTTACGTAGCAAAAGTTGCCAACACATTTTCAATAAGCATCAACATGATTATTAAATGTGAGGTGCTAAAATGTTTTTAATTATTGCAGTATGACGTATGTTGACATATAAATAAAGCTATTGCGGCTTCTTGCATTTTAACTTTATCAACAATGGTTTCATTTTGCACAAAATTCAATTTTCTCCAACATGACCCTCTAATCGAAGTTACTGATTTGTGTTTTTTAGTTTCAGCGTGACTTAGAAGGTCATATAGTTTTGCTGAAAGTGAGCATCTGCAATATTTGCAAAATCCTTTTGTGTCGTTTTTTCATCCACAACGATCCAAGACTTTAATTGTTCATGGTTTAGCCATTCGCGTCTAAATTTTTGGTTGTATTTAGGTGGCATTGTATTAAAAGTTTAATTTTCAATATTTTTCACTGGAATTGCACAAATAGATGTATGTACGTATGCCTTTTTCTTTGCTTAAAATCAAAATTATAATGAAAAAAAACTAGCAAAATGCTCGCAAATACACACATCAAATTTTTTTATAAATACCGTTATTCGAGACTCACTTTGTTGAAATTCGTCAACACTGCGACCAAAACTCTATTTTTAAAAACACGCTTGAAAGTTAGACGTCATCAATTCAAAAAATCGCTAGAAAACCCGCTAATAGCTAAATCATACTTTTTCCCGCAAAATTTAATTAAAAATCGCTAGATTTGAAGAGAAAATGGCTGAATTGGCAACAGTGGTAATACCGCTAGAAAAATATCGGTATATAACGATAAAGTTGAATGTGAGATGAGAAGATTAGCTACCACTTTTAAAGCTTTGTTTTGCATACGTTGCAACCCTTTTAACCCAGAACTCTTCTTATATCCTTACAACACAGCTAAATAATTAAAATGGCTTTGAACTAGTGCATTATAAATTAATAATTTTGTTTTTCAACAAATTTGTTCTTAAGTTTTTATAAAAAATCAATAGCTTGGGCTGTTTTTATCTTAAGATTCTGGATATGCTGGCTCCAAGCAAGATTGCTTGGTATACAAAAAAAAAAGCTGCGAGCTAAAATTAAGCTGTGTCATACTTGATTTTAGAATTGTTTAATTTTCCAAAAATTAAGTCTTCTTCACAGTCTTAAAAAAAACCTCAAAATTAGAACGGCAACCTTAAAACAAAATGAAAATCAAATTAGTATTCAGCTAATAAGGCCTAACATATTTTATGTCAATAAAAAACCTTTATTACATATTTTCCCAACGTTTCGTCAATTGTTTGTTGACTTTTTCAAGGGTTTCGTCTATTTAAATTAAAAAACCTTATTACATATTACAAATAATAACATTTAGAAATTGTTAACTTACAAGTTGATATTACTTATATCACATTACTATTAAATATGGTTTAAAGATGTAAAAACAATTTAATTTGTACAATATAAAATTTTGGATAAATAAAAAGAATATAAACAGTTTTATTATTATTTTAAAGTTCAAACAAACACAACTTAAAATTAATATCACAGTTAAATTTTATTAATGGCAACGCTGTAGTTTGTATTTATGTTGTTGGTGTCTTCTTTTAAGTTCATGGTTTTGTGTATATTTTGCTGTATTCGCAGACTTTCTATAGGTATCTTTTCTTTTCTTTATTTTCTATATCCAGTTTTTTTACATTATCAAAATCAGCTTTATGTCCACTATCAAGTACATGTTGTGATAATGCTGTTTCTCTCTGTTTTTCAATATCTTTTTTATGTTCACTTATTCCAAAGCATATTTATATAAAGTATATGCAGGTCTACAACAACTAAGAAAGTACAAAAACAACAGGCGATTTGTTTGTGTAAGAATAATGGATGAATGTCAAAAACAGATGGATACAACCAGACCTGGGCAACTTGCATTACTTTTGCATAAGCACTGATTGAAAAACAAAAATTTTAGTGCAAATTTAAATTTGGTGCTTGTAGTGCACTATTTTTTGCACTTAAATAAAATCTCTTAAAAGTAATGGATTAATATTTCATTAGCAGCTAATCGCATGACAAAAAATACACTAATTTTGTGTTGCCACAAAGCACATCATGAAGTGATATTATTGCACTATCACATATTGTACACAGTAAAATTGAATAAAACGTGAAAATATTTTTAGGAGATAGCACAAATAAAAAATATAAAATACACTAAAGTTCATTGAGGGCACTTTTATAAGTACGTACATACAAATTAACGAAAAAAAACTGTCAATATAAATACAAACTAGATTACAGAACCAATTTAAAAAAAATTAAAAAGTTTCATACTTCAAGTACGTTGCATCTCGAGCTTATTTGAAAAACCGTGCAATTGACAAAAGATCAGAACTTAGGTTTTATTTTATTGTTAAGTTATATCCTAAAAAATGGTGATTTTATAAACGAAAAATTCTACCGCTTGAAACAATTTCATCAAGTTTTGTCTTTCTCTCGAAAAATTATTAAAAGCGTAGTGATATGATTTTTCGTCTTGGATGACGATATGTACATAGGAAAAAATTTACATATTTATGTATGTACTTATGTTTTTATGTATGTACACATTTACGTTGTATTTTGCACTATATGTTTCACTGATAATGCAATAATACTATTCATAATGTGTTTAGTGGTGCAAAAAATTGTGAACTAAAAGTAACAATGCAATATTCATGCATTACTTTGAAGGGATTTTAGTTTAATGCAAAAAAAAATTGCAGTAATATTATCAAAGTTAGTGCTAATGTAATAAATTTGCATTTGCATTGATTTGGTTTAGTGTGGGAAAATGGTCAATGCATTTGGTTATTTAATGCAATAGTCATCAGATCTGCATACAACAAAAAGGAAATGTATGGATAGACAAAAACAAAGTAAATTTATTAATTGATAAACCTTTAATATGTGAAATAAGTATAATAAAAGATACATATGTACTTTAATAACTAAATATAATTATTTTTAAATGTTTTGTAACACATTTTTTAAGTAAAAATGTATCTAAACATTTTCACATACGTTTTCAGTATACACAATTGTGTATAACAAAGCAAAACAAACCAAAATGGCGTACGAAAATTGTAAACAACTTTTGACATTCAGCCATTCACACTACACGAGAAAAAATTAATCACCTGAGTACTTGCATATACTTTATATAAATTTACTTTGACTTATTCTTGTTTCCAAAGTTCGTTTTGTCGTTCCTATGTATATTAGATCACAGTTTGTTTTGTCATCTCCCTTGCACTTAACTTCATATACCACATTGCATTGGTGTAGTTTTTCTACTTTGTCTTTCATATTAGTGAAAATTACATTTAATGTAGAATTTGGTTTGAAAGCAAATTTTGTGTTATTTGTTTTTATTATTGTTTTTAAATTTTTGTTATATGTCAAACCTGGTATATAGGTTACACCGTAAAAATTATTTTGTTGATCATTGTTATTAATCTGATTTTGAACATAATTATTGTTGAGTTTTGTTTTTGTTTCAAATATTAAATTTCTTATTAGATTTGTTGGAAAACTATTGTTTTTATGCACTTTAGTAATTTTATATATGTTTTATCGTGAAATTGCTCATCACTTAAATTTAGTACTCTATAGATGAAACTTTTGGCAGTATTGATTATTTGTGCTTTTGGTTGTGTTGCATTAAAATTCATTAGTCATTATATCAATATCTTTTGTATACCAATCAAATATAATTTTGTTATTGTGTCGTTGTAACATTATATCTAAATATGGTAATTTGTAGTTTTTCTCCATCTCAACAGTGAATTGAATTTTTGGGTGGAAACTGTTAAGTGTTTTTAAAATTTTTTTTACTATGTATGTATTGTAAATTTATATTTTTCCGTCTTAAAACGGCTAGTGCTTCATCTAATAGGCTATCAAGAATAACGTCTGCTATAGTCGGTGACAGTGGGTTACACATTGGCATTCCAAATATTTGATTATATATTTGGCCGTTACATGTGCAATAGTTGTTGTCGGTAAGGCAAAACTTAAGTATTTCCAGAAAATGGGATTTTTGTGAAATTTTCGTTACCAATAAGAAAACAAAATTTCTCTCCTTTACATGTCATTGCTGATTTAGAACAGTGTATACAAACGATGGGTGAATATATGGAAAAAGAAAAGGATTTGACAAGAACGAAGCTAGCCACTAATATTACAACTTATAGGAGAAAAATTAGAAACTCACAAAAGGAAAAATTTATAATTGCAGCCTTTGAAGAAATCAAAAGATTACTAAAACAACACAAAGATATTATTTTAACACAAGCAGACAAGGGTAACAAAACTGTGATAATGTACAAAAAAGACTATATAGAAAAAATGGAAACATTACTGGACGATTAAAACACCTATAGAAAAATGAGGACCGACCCAACAGCAAAGCTACAAAAAGAAAATAACACCATAGTTACAAAATTGTATAAAAGTGAATATATAGATATCTCACTTAAATGTAAGCTAACATGTTCTTCTGGGATAGCACCCAGGATTTATGGCCTGCCAAAGATTCACAAAGAAGGCACACCACTGCGTCCTATAGTTGCCTCAATGAACGTCCCTTGCTACCTTAGTTAATTTAATTATTATTATTCGAACTACATTTGTTTCTATATTTAATGAATTGAACAGGCTAATGTTCGTATCGCCTTTTAAGCCAAATTACATGTGATAATTATTAATGAACAAATAACATCAAAGTTAGTTGTAAATATTCTGACAACTACACTAAACCTTCATCATCAGCGTTCTTCTGTGTTTGGTCCACTGTATGTGGTGTCAGTTGATGTAGATTTCTGCCTTATATACGAAACTTTCTTGCAAATGGAATATGTGAATTGGTTTGATTCATCGTATTTCAATTTGCTGAAATGTGTTTTGTAATGAAGGCCCAAATTTATATCTATAAATTTAGAACAGTCTTACCATTGTCGTTTTTTCATTACTAATTATGCACATGTTAGTTAATTTGCTTATTTTTGTTCTACTTAAAACAAACTTTTTTGGTTTGTTACTATTAAGTATATTTCCATTACCATTTAGCTAAACATATTGGGCAAGTAATTAAAAATATAATTTCTTCAACATATAACATACAAAATTCTAAGCAATTAAAAGAACAACTTAAAGACATTACGCTACAAAACAATGAAATATTAATATCATTTGATGTTGTTTCTCTATTTACAAACATTCCGGTGCATATTGCCATTAAAAATATAATGAAAAAATGGAATATTATTAAAGACTTCACAAAAATCCCAAAATCCCATTTTCTGGAAATACTTAAGTTTTGCCTTAAGGCTGGTACTCTGTTCAAAGTTGTGAAAAATTTTCAGCACTATTGATTATTTCGCGTGAAAAATTTGACATGTACTAAATGTAGCCCAACTCGCGGTTTTTTTTTTATAAATTTCTTGTTTTTATTGCTTGAAAGTATGCAACATTGTTAAAATTCCGTGCGAAAAAATCACTGCTCATGTTGTTTCGCAGCTAAACTAAAATGATGCCAGACTAATTTTGCATGGAAAGACATGATTTTACGTGTTTTTCACAACAAGAACAGAGTACTACTTTTGCGAATTTATTTCGCAATGTATCTTTCGTATCCTAATGGCATCACTGGTGCCATTAGAACATTCGAATGATTTTGCTCTTTTTAAATCTCAGCATCCTGCCAAGAACCAGAATGACGAAGATTTGAGGAAACTATTGAAAGAATTCAATATAGAATCTGTTTTAGAGTATTTAAAAGGTAAGTAGTTTGTACAATATACATATGTGCATATTTATTTATGTATATATGTATATACATATATATATATGCCATGCATTTCTTTTGGGATATATTGAAGCAGCACAAGTGACTTATAAAAGCAAGCAGTTCATGCAAAAAGAGGACATGCAGGAAGCTATTCCCCCGTTAGGGCTGCGCATGTAGTTTTGCGAAAAATTATTTGCTTGGAAGAAAAAGCAGGTGAAAATTCTGAAAATTTAACCAAAAAAAATTTTTTCGTTACATTTAATTTTTATATATATTAATTTGAATAGTTTGGAATAGATGCCGAAACTTTTTTAATGTTCAATGCCATCAAAAGTGGAGGATTGGCTGAAAGCTATGCAACATCCAAAAAACACATTCTTAAACCCTTCGTCTTCAAATTTGTTTTTGTATGTGTGGAAAGTTGCTGAACAAAGATTTAAATATAATTCTAAACGAAACATTAAAAGGCAAAAATATCCTCGAATTTTACAAGCAAAATAAAAACTTTACAAACGAATACAGGAATGATTTGATAAATATCATAGTAGAAGAACTAATCAGCAATAATATCACTCTGCAGGCAAAAGACTTTTCGGTGTTAATTAATGAAATTGTGGACATTTTTCCAAACGAAAAATCTGTTGAGGAAAGCCATGTCTTAATTTCGTTCACTAAATATACCGAAAACAATTTCTTTCCTTTCCAAAAGCAGTACTATTTTATACCCAGACATGGATGTAGAAATCCAAGCGGTAAGCTCTACACACAAAAAATAGACAAGAATTATGTCTACCATGTTATTGAAAAAAAAAATTAATTTCAATAATATTTGTCATTAACTTACATTACTTACATTATTTAACAATACCGCGTATTTTAAAATATCATTTAATTTAATTTCTTTGTGTTGGTGTTTATCTTGCTTATTGATTGACCCAACGCGGTGATGTGCTATTGTTGTTGTATATTTCGATTGCTAGTGTTGTATACGTGTGAATTCCGACAAGCCGAAAAACGTCGTGGCTTGTTTTTATTACTCAACAAAGTTATTTTTAAATTATATCAATGCAATGCGCACATGTAGAAGGAACATAAGAAATCATGTTTTGCGTGTATTTATTATTTGCGTATCCAATAACGATTTGCTCTTTAGCTGGATGGTAAGTACGTTAAGGTAGGATCACACGATTGACGCAATGTACCAATTATTGCTCCATTTTATATGCCAATCGTGTGATTTCACAATTTGTTGTCCCATACGACAATCGAGAACAATATTGTGGTGATTTGACGCAATAAAATGCAACTCTGGTGCGGCAATCGTGTGAACGATTGATAGACAACCATGCCCAATAAAAATGCTAAAAATGCACTAATATTTATTGTGTTCTCGAGCGGCAATCAAAGAAGCCAATACGCGACAATTTTTTAAGTGTTTTTGTAAGTACTGTAAACTTCAACTTACTTCTTATGTAATTATAACTGACTTGAAACGTTAACATGTAACTCTGATCCAATCCTTAACCCATATATTTAGCTTTTATTCGTTTAAAAGAACGAAAATCGCCTCTGCTTTGTATATTTAATGAGCACAAAATATACAAAGCAGAGTCAATTTTATTTCTTTTGAACGAATAAAATATTTTCACGTACAAAATAAAACAGAAAAAAAGTATTTCTTTTTAAAAGAAAACTATTTGCACGTAAAACAAAACAAACTAAAAACTACCACGACAGCTGTTTGTTTGTGTTGCCGCAAGTTAGACCAATCGTATGAATAGGATGCGGCAATTATTGCCACAAATTCATTCTTCGAAAATTTGTGGCAATCAAATTTTTAAAAAGTGGGGCAATCATGTGACTGCAACGTATTTGATTGGGACAATTCTATTATTGTGCACCAATTCACCACAATAAAAATTGGGTCAGATTGGTGTATTTGCGGCAATCGTGTGATCCTACCTTTACTCTATTAGTCAAGAGGTTGCAGGTTTAACTATCCCAAACGCATTTAGTTTCGAGGGTTGTGTGGAAAAATAAATAACTTTAAAATTTAACCAAAAACCAAATTCTAAATTAAAATTAAAAAAAAAACAAACTAAAAACACACATTAGAATTTGAAAAACAACTGTCAATAACACAATCATTTTAATTAGAAATAATTGAGTTGATTTTTATTTCTTATATTACAACTGTGGGTTTGTATTTACAGAAATCGTTGTAGGTACCTTTTTAAATAATATTTTAATTGTATTCACAAATAAATTAATTATATTTACAAATCTTTTTTTCTGTGTACGCTAAATACAAAAATAAAAGATCTAAAAAACAGAAACACAGTATTGAGGAATCTGAATCTTAAACCGATAAAGCTTCTTCTACTGAAACATTACGTTTTACCAACGACCTCATACCTGAAATTGACAAATCAACATTTGTGGCGTTGAAAACATACATATTTGAGTAGGGATAGCTCTGATTGGAGCGAAGTTTGTGATAAACGGAAATTAACTTTCAAGATGCGTCAGAAGGATTGACAGATTCCAGAGCACTAGAATTGGTAAATAAATGTTTAGTAGCATTTTATTTTAGCCAGATACTTACGGTCTAATTCAAAAAATAATATTTTAGGTTTATTACAGGTTTATTTGACAAATTTCCCGTAGAAATATGTCAAATAGGCGCTTAATAAACCTGAAATATTTTTTATGAATAAGGCAATTATAATTTGTATTTACACATGTATGTATATTTTAGATCAAAATAGATTTTAATATATTGTATCCATCAAAAGGATAACTATTGTCTTCAAATGAAAATGTACACATTATAAATATTTTTAACTTTACTAGCCGACATCTACAATATGTACATATATTATATTTCGATAGACTTAAGCATGTATAATAAGAACTAAATATACGAGTACATATGTATGTATATGTAAATATGAATTTAGCTCATTTTAGTTTTGTTTTTAATAAAACTGCAATAAATTCAAAATACTACTAATAGTTTATCATTTTCTTTGCTGAGGTTGTTTGTGGGTTAAATGCATTTGAACTTCGAAAATCGTGAAATTAAGAGGAAACAATCTTAAAATAAGATTTAACATTCTAAAATCAAGCATGAATTATACTTAAAATAAGTTTACATTAAACTTATTTCAAGACTGCAAAAATATTAAAATAAAATTTCTATTCTCAAAAGTAGAACGAACCAATTTAAAAATAATCATTTAACAGAACGGATTTCCACGATTTCGTTTCCATCGACAAAAACACTAAAGTTCGTATGATCCAAGTACGGATTAAATCTCATCATTTAAGAAAAGTTTATTTATTCTCGTAAACTCTGATATTAATGCCGCATCTCGTTCTATATATACTTTGGTGTCTGTTTCATGCTTGTAAGGGTAAAATAAACTGATGTCATCTGCATGTATAAAGATTTTACCAATAAGTTCAAAAATTTTCAAGTCATTAAGATAAATGGTAAACAATAAAGGTGCAAGTACGCTACCTTGCGGCACACCATGTTAAACTTCACGAAATTAACTTTTACGGTCACCAATTTTAACAAATTGCTTGCGGTTTCTCAAATAGCTTTCAAAAAGAGATACTTCTTTTCCAAATATACCATAACACATAAGTTTTTGTAATAAGATGTCATGATCAATTAAGTCAAATGCCTTTGTAAAATCGTAAAATAAACCTGCAACGCCGTAATGTCCATCATCTAGACCTTTACAAATAAAATTAACAATATTTACGGCAGCTTCCACTGTACCACACGCCTCTCGAAATCCGTATTGAAAATCGTTTAGTAAGTTATGGGTTTTTATAAGAGTGGAAATTCGATTGTGCAAAATTCTTTCTAACATATTTTCAATACTGGATAAAATAGCAATTGGTCTATACATATTGGAAGTGCAACTACTCGTATTAATTACTTTTGGAATCGGTATTACCTTATGAATTTTTAGTATATCAGGATAAATATTTACCAAAATAGTAGTAAAGTCATTCTTATTACTTAATTTAATTTTGGGTATTACATTATCATGTCCAGCGCTTTTATTTGGCCTTATCTTTAATATAATATCCTATACTTCTTGAAATGTGGTATCATTTAGATGAAATATATTGTTATTGCGTACCATTCTTCAAAAGGAATTATATGAATCAGGTGATTGAATAAAATAACTATTTAGTGCCTCCGCTTTTTCAGAATCATCTAAAATCAGTTCACCATTAGAACCTTTAATATTTACTTTCTTTTCGGAATTCTTCCAAGTGTTTCATTTAAAAACCTCCAGGTATTTTTTGGATCATATCGAATTTCATCTAGTTTATTTTTATAGAAGTTGTTCATAGATTATTTACAAGATTTTTTTATAACATTGCTAACTCTTTTCAGTCTTTCCTGAATATCTAAGCATTGAGTAATTTTTGCTCTTATGAATTTATTTTGTCTTTTCTCAAAGGTAGAGTTTCTGACGGCATCATCAACACAAGATACTATCTGAGATGTATCAATAGATGGATCTCGCGTTAGGTTTATATTCGACGGATTGTTACTGTACTATAATTTTTCTCGGTCTTACTTAGCGATCTTGAAATAAAGGCAATAGGCTTCAGACCCTCTGAAAATTCCTGACACAATATACCAGCAACTGCGTGACTACTGGCATCTGTTGAAAGAATGATGGGTAAATCAGCATCAAAGTTAACTAGAATTTGTTCAGAAGTTATTTCCTTTTTCACCGTTTCATGCGAATCCTGACAACTTTTTGTCTATTTAAATCTTTTTGTAAAAGATGATATAAGGGGAATAAAATTTGCGCAAAATTATTAACAATCTTGGAATAATAATTCACTAAACCAATAAATGCTCTTAATTCCGAAACATTTTGAGGTACTGGGGCAGCAAGAACACTAGATACTCTATTCGGATTCTTTCTTAAACCATATTTTCTTGAAATAAAGCACACTTCTCTACATTCAACTTTAGACAAGATGATTGCAATTTACTCAGAACTGTCCTCAATGTATTTGTATGTTGTTGTATGGTCTCTCCAGTAATTGTTATGTCATCTTGATACACGACAACATTTGGTACGTCTTTTGGACCTTAAAAATGCCTATATGTGTACTCCAAGTATAAAACAATTGCGATTCATTATCTAACAATAATTGATTGTATGCATTAGTTAGATCAAGCTTATTAAATAGTGTACCACACTGTAATGATGAATGATGATAATTGTCACCTTATAAGCAGCACATATTCTTATATCACCATTTGGCTTTAAAATTGGTATCAAAGGAGTACCCCCAATCTGAATTATCAACCTGTTCTATGACACCCAAACTTTTTCTTCCTAAGCCAGTGGTAAAGGTTGCAGTTTAAAAAAATTGGTCTAACAGACTCACTAATTTTAAGAGAAGCCTTTGCTCCATTATATGTTCCAAAATCTTTTTCAAAAACTTCTCTAAAGTCCTTTTTTTAATACCTCAACTATATCAGAAAGCGTCTTACACTCCCTAGCAAAATTTACTTGTGTTAAATCAAACTTAAATGCTCTTAAAAAAGATCGACCTAGTAAAGGTGGATTATTAGATTTAGAAACGACAACAGAAACTTTTTTCGTAACACCAGGATATCTTATTGCAGCATCATATTCACCAAACACACATATTTGCTTACCACTATAATCAATATAACAAATCTTACACGGTTTTAATAACTGAGAAATATTTTTTCCGTTATAAAATTAAATTGGAATTAATATGCAATGAGACCCAGTGTCACAAGTAGCTACAGTTCTGATTCCATCTATAGTAACTGTAACGTAATATAAATCAGATAAACTATTTGTTATGCTAGAAACAGATGACTGAAATACACTCTCAATTTGTTCTTCAGAATCTGAGTTATTTGTTATATAACTTATATTATTATTTTTTGCACTTCCACAAACCGCTGACAAATGTCCAGTTACACCACAAGAGTAGAATCTACTATTTTTGAACTTACAGTTTTGAGATTCATGTGTTCTCCATTCAGAGTGTTTGCATTTATCATACCTCTTCTTTTCAATATTTTGTCTTTGAAATGGTTTGCTGCTGTTACGGTTGACATAGTTAACGTTTTCTGCAATATTCGCCTTACTACTTATTTTAGTTTCAACTATCATAGCTTTTCTTAAAGCAGTTTTAGCATCTAGCCTCTCATCTTCATCACATATTTTTTGAAAAATTTAATCAAGTAGACCCATTACAAACTGGTCTAACACAAATGCTCCCATACTTGCAATGAAGAGCAAGTTGTTTCACTCTTGCAAACCATTCAGCAACAGATTCCCCTTCAATCTTCGAAGATAAATGAAATTGCTTCCTCTCCCTGAATTGTATGAGGAATGTAATGCTCTCCAAGAATATCACACAATTCCACATATGTTTTACTGGCTGGTGTGATTGGACTACAAAGATTATGCAGAACATTATATGCAACAGCTCCAATAGACTTCAGCAAGAAGTCTTTACAATCCATTTCACTAAAATTAATGTCTAGTTTCTACAACCATACATGCCACGGTTCAATACTTGGAGTAAATTCTGGAACATTTAGTGTTTGAAAATCATGCTGAAGTAGTTGCCATTATTTAGAAATTTCTATGATAATTTTCTTGTCGCCAATATACATATGTAGTGTATTGAACAGAAATAATACACATTAACTTTGTTTGAGTTTTATTTCATAACTCAATTTTTATTTAATTTTTCTATTTAATTATAACAACTAAAACCTGGTGGGTTACTCTCTATGAAAGCACTTAGGATGCGAAAGCTTAATGCGATAAGATGCCAATTTGGTCTTTGATAAAGTGGCAGCACTGACTTTGCAAAAGGAAATATGGCAAAGATTGACAGTAATTAAATGCCAAAAAATGTAAAAAAAAGTCTTCAGAAAAGGAAAGTTAGGTAAAAGTGAAATGTAAAAGTTTTTAATCGAAAGTAAACTAGTGTTTGATGAGGAAAACGACCATGTAGGATGAGTCTTAAGAGATAAGTCCAATATACTCTCTCCAAAATTTCCGTTTGAATAAGGAAGCGTTTCTGTATGTTCTAAATGATATTCAACTCGAGATAAAAGTTTCAAGGAGATCCAGAGCAATTCCAACTACTATATAAAACTAGCCGACACATTAAAATTACTTGGCCAAGGCGGATATCAACATCAAATTGTCTTTAGGTCTATCGCAGCAGTCTCACATTGCTTAGAGGTCTGCTTGGCATTGAAAGAATACTACGTCCCAACCATATCAAATTTGATTTATGATGGTTTTGATGGTTAGATCGGCCAAAAACAAGCACTGACACTTTAACACAAAATTGCAGAACAGTATGAATGGTAGGGTTTGGTTAATTATATTTCACCTTGATTTTAAATTTTTAGATATACATACATACATGTATGCATGTGATCACAAAATGTAATGTAATTTGTTTTTTTCTCTAAAAAAATAACAATGTTAATATCAAATATAAATATTTTTTCAACGTACTCACATGTTTTTCTCCCTTTGTGTTTGGTATTTACCTATGACAAAATAATTGCGATAATCGGACGATTTTGACAGACGCTTTCGCATTACAGAGTGCGATGATACCAGGCTTGCGACAGAAAAGAAAAATAGATGCGAAAACCAAATACGCAAACGCATTAGAGAGTACTAATCGTTCGATTTCGTAGCATTTTTCTTTCGCATCGCAATAGAGAGTAACCCACCTGGTAACATGCATATACATATGTTATGTAAAAGTTACTAGATATTAAAAGTACATAAATTGCTAGTACTAATAAAACTAAGAATACTCTACAGTAAATTTCTTAAAAATTCAATTAATGTGTTATTTTTCATTTAGCCTTGTAAATACTTTTATTGTTATCCGATGGATTTTTAATTGTATAAGGATGTAGAAAAATAAAATATAAAGCAGAAATCTACATCAACTGACTCCACACACAGGACCAAACACAAAAGAACGCTGATGAGGAAGGTATAGTGGCCTTCGAAAACAGCTGGTTGTTCCGTTCTACAACGTGGTTGTCAGAATATTTACAACTAACTTTGGTGTTATTTGATCATTAATAAGTATCACATGTAATTTGGCTTACAATGCGATATGAACTTTAGCCTGATCAAATCATAAATATAAAATCAATTTACTTGAATATATATAAATAAAATAGAATAAAAATGGAGATGAATAAAAAACTATCTCATTTAAAATAGAAGTTATTTGCTCATACGTCCCAAGGTGTCCGTGTCCTTATCTCTAAAGTGCCGAACAAGCCACGTATTAGTAAACTTACCTGTACTCGATAGCCCGTTAATGAAATTAGACCAAGCTCCTTTAAAGTAACGGCTATATCAGAGGGAGTTCCATCTGTACGTCTATTAATAAAAGCTACAGCATAAGAATAGAATTTAGTGAATATTGGTGTTATGGGCTTCGACCATATTTCGATGCCCTTGTGTTTGTATATTCTTCGACCTTGTAATCCTAATGGATCTTGGTTTACATCAATGATTTTCTTGTTCTGTAAAATGTCTTTAAACTCCGGACGAATAGTTCGAAGATCCACTGACATTAATAAAGGAGCAGCTAATATAGACCAAATAGCAAACTGAGTTTTCGCTTGATCATAGCTTAGACCAAAATTACCAACAATTAGCTAGAAATAAGATGTATTTATTTATTTCAAGATTGCGCATCCGGTGATCATAATTTTCAAATAAAAAATAAATTAAAAAATAATTTGGTATTACGCTGCATTTTAATTAAGAATCTTATCAGAATTTAATATTCATTTAATTTTATTTGATATTTCATTATTATTGCTACATATCGCCGCTGTTTAACTAACCGACCTAACTTAAAAGTTTTGGAAAAATAGGCTAAGATCACATTTTCTAAGATTTGTATGACTGTTAGCATTATTGTTGTGCCAATAACAGTTAAAACATTTCAGACTTTCCATAAGAATGCTTGTATAAAACAATCATAAAAGCTGATCACGTAAAATAAACAAAAAATTTATGTCATTTACTTAAAACAGCGACGATATGTGCCCGCAATTATGAAAGTGGTCTGTCTATTTATTCATAAGCATTTTTGCTTCGAAATATTAAATATATCTTAGCTGCTCTTCCAGAGACGTTAGTTCTAATCTACATATGTATTCACCGCACAACCTTATTTAATTTCATAGTATTAATGGAGCATTCCACTTTCACATACAGAAAAATTCAACTCTTTCTAGACGCTTATATTACATATGTGTATGTAGTTCTTAAATGATAACACAGTTACATAGTTTTTTTCTGTTTTAATAGTTTAATAAAGTGCATACTAGTCCTCAATCCTACATAGTAAGTTTTTAAATGATATAAGAATTAATGAAGAAAACAAGTAAAAAACACTCCGTCACGTGTGGGGCAGGTCGAGTCACCCAACTTTTGAAATGAATATGTGAAAATTCCAGCGAAACTCTGACAAATGAAGATAAAGTGTCCAGGAAGGAAATGATTAACTAAGAAGCAAGCTCTTGTTGGCGGAAAAAAATTAATTAAAATATGTATGTACATGTCACGTACGGGACATTGTTCAATTTGTATATGTAAAGGGTCCGCCATCTAACGTTTTTTTCCAACTAGTGCTTATTTCGTGAATGGTAACACTTAGCTCATGTCTGATTTGACAGATAATTAGTTTTATCCTTCCGCTGAACGAATATGGTTGTGTATACGCTTGAACAACGCTGGGAAATATTGCGACATTACTTTTTTTTATTTTGCCAAAAAAATCATCTTTTCAGATGAAGCTCATTTTGATCTTGGCGGGTATGTAAACAAGCAAAATTGTCGCATTTGGGGCAAAACGAGTCACTGTTTGGTACGGATTTTGGTCCAGAGGCATAATTGGGCCATTTTTTTTCAAAAATGAGCAAGGAGTGGCCGTTACAGTTAATGGCGATCGTTATCGGGCCATGTTGAACGAATTTTTGTTCAAAAAAATTGAAGAGGAGGATATTGGCAACATTTAATTTCAACAGGATGGCGCTACGTGCAACACAGCCGAAGCTATACTCGATATTTTGCGCCCTGTTTTTGAAGATCGCATTATCAGCCGCAGAGCTGATGTCGTTTGGCCACCTCGGAGCTGCGATTTGACACCGTTGGACTATTATTTGTGGGGTGACGTCAAAGATAAGTGTTACGCCGACAAGCCAGAGACAATTGACGCTTTAAAGGACAATATTCGTGAAGCCATTGGTGAAATACAGCTGCACACAATCGATACTGCATGGCCAGCCGAGGCAGCCATTTGAATGAAATTATTTTTTATTATTAACCGGAAGTATTGTACTTTCAAATAAAAAAATAAATTTGAGAAAATATTCAGTAGTTTTTTTATAGCATTTTCAAAAAAAAAGTTATCTGGCGGACCCTTTATATAAAACTAGCTGACCCGGCAAACGTTGTTTTTCACATAAATTATTTCTAAGGGAGATCAAATTAACTAACTCATTGCAAGTGTGTGATGATGTGGTATATGAGCGATAGAGGCAGGGAGTGCAGTGAACGATAACGGAATATAAAAATAACAAAACACCAAACATTTATTGTTTTAAATTATATAATATAATGTATACGTATATTAATTGTTTTCAAATTAACTCATACCAAACTTAAAGATTCTTTATATTATAGCTTTAAATATATAAGATTATTATATGGTGCACCTTCCCTCGGTCCTATTATACTAATATATTAAATAACTTCGCACCTTGCTCTCAAAAGAGTACGTACCAAATTTGAAGACTTTAGATAATACAGTAGTGTCCGCTCAATTGTTCATAATTGATTTACCCGGTCCGCATAATTGCTTTACCCGGTTAATTACACTAAAAAACATTGAATGAAAATGTTCCATATAATACACATGGAAAAATTCCCGTTTAATTGCGTTACCCTTTTAATTGACTCTTATATAAAATCCCTTTTCAGAAATCCTAAACAAAAGTGCCAGTTAATTGTTATTGAACATTTGTACAAGTGGTAATTGGTAAGACTACATAAACGGACGTGTCAACTCCGTTATTTACTTTTTTGATTACATAGGCACATGCGTTCATACTACATAGGCCGAGTTTACATCTGGCACACATGTGCCCAAAAAAGCGTAACCACTTATTACTAATTATGTTAAATAGTTTCATACATACCTAATAGACAATTTTGTAGAATTCAACTTGATTGGAAACTGCTTAATTACAATACCTGTCTGAATCAAACAGTTTTTCATTAGTAATTAGTGGTTACGCTCTTTTGGGCACATGTGACCATACATATGTATATAATCATTGCAGCCTATTGTAGCATATTTTGGATTAATCATTAAAAGGGGTTTCAATTAACAGAGTATCGTTTATTGTACCAAGAACCGAAAATGCATTTTACGATATAATATTATTATTAATTACTCTGTATAGGGGGTGTATCTCCCCCGGTCCGTTTCTACTAACATATTGAACTACTTCGCACCTCGCTCTCAAACAGGTCCATACCAAATTTGAAGACCCTTGCTATTATAGCTTTCAAGATATAAAATTATTATTAGTTACTTTTTTTGGCGATACCCCGGGGGACGGTCCTATTCTATCAATATATTGAATGACCTCGCACCTTGCTTTAGAAAGAGTCCGCACCAAATTTGAAGACTCCTGCTGGTACATCTTTCAAGATATGAAACTATTATTAATTACTTTGTTGGGGGGTATGCCCTCCCTCGGTCCTATTCCAGAAAATTTAAAGATTCTTGCCATTATAGATTTCAAGATATGAGATTATTATTAATTACTTTGAAAGGGCGGAGCCCCTTCCCAAGGTCCTATTCTACCAATATATTAAATTACTTCGCACCTTCCTCTCGAAAGAGTCAATATCAAATTTTAAGACTATTGCTATTATAGCTTTCAAGATATAACATATTTCGTTCCTATGTGCGTGGCACAGCCTATTAAGCGGTATGAAAAATAGATTAGGACCTATTCTCAGACCTATAATGCATACACAAAAATTCATTCCAGTCGTTCCAGCCGTTTAGTTGAAGTATAGATAAATAACCTAGATACAAACAATAAAGTTTTGAAAAAAATTTATGAATAATTATTGAAAAAAACTATGTGCAAATTTGAAAGTGATTTACAAAAGGACTATAGCAAGAACATCACACCTTTTATTTATATATGTAAATTAATTTTTTATTTTATATAATTTTGAAAAAAATATTTTTTCGGAGCTAAAAGTTCCTTCTTTATTTAATGTTCAACTTAAAACTAAACTTTTACAAAAATTGTTTTCTTAAATATGATTAGCAACGTTACAATCAAACTGCATACTCAACATTTTCTCACAGGTATAGAAATTATTTTCTGTGCGCGTGTGCACTGTCATCAAAACAGAATGTTTTTTTTAGAAATATTTTAATGTTGCCAAATAGCGAGAGTATCGGGTTTCGTCTGGCTTTGTTTTTATGAATTATGAATTTTAAATGTTGAATGTATTAACTCCTCCCCACCTTAATTTCAAACGTCCTCGTTTAAACCATCTAATTTTTGTTCAAAAATTTTATTCAATCCTTGGATTGCTGAACTAGATAAATTTATCTGATCCTTCAATCTCGGCTTTTGATATTTTCGTACTGCCAAAACTGTTATAATCATTAGCACTATCGCAAAGGATATTATACCACTTATTGATAGGCTTATTTTATTGCCGGTTTCGATAAAGTTGATGTGTTTCATATTTTTTGTATTGATTTCTTTCATCATTTGCAGGGATAGGATCTCTTCTGTTCTATTGTCTATAGATTTTTGCTGGAGTATGATGGGTAGTGGTTTGTTGCTACTAACTTCTTTTGTCTCGTAGTATCTGCCTTCTATTATAATTGTTGAGTTGTGGTGGCGAATAAGGAATGTTCCATTTAATGATGTTTCTTCGTCGTCTATTATGGCAATGCCTTTGTAATTGTTGACAAATAACAAATCTTTGGAAATTTCTTCCGTCTGTGGTAAATGTTGGTTGTTGATTTGAGTGCAATTGGTTGGCTTACTGTTTAACAAATTAGCAATACAATGGTCTTTACTTACATCTACTATTTGTTTATTAGTACAAATTAACAGATTATTATAATTTTTGCATCTATTTTGTATTCCAAATATTTTATTTTTGTTCTTTAACAAAGTCTTAAAGTTAATTTTATTAATTTTGTCTCTTTTTTTCACTGATCTAATTTCTAGTACATTAAAAGATTCTAATTCGGTAGTTGGCAAACTTATTATGTAGATAATTGATTTGTCGTCTGCCGCTACTTTTACTTCAGCAAATTCTAGTGCTTCGTCTATATTAATGAAAGGAAACTTGTCCTGAATCAATATTTCTTTTGCTACATCGAGTTCTCTGTCCGAAAGAATAAAAGAGTTTATTATGTCCGCCTTGGCCCAATGAATAGCATAAGCTATATTTGTTAACTCCTCCTTGAGTATTTCTAATTTATATTTTATATTGAGAGCTAATTCATCGGCCATGATCTGGTCTGTTTTTATTATCTTAACTATTTCGTTTGTTCTGTTAGTAAGTTCGTTTATTTTGTCTGCAGTCAGTTTGTTAATTATTAATTGGTCATTGTTGTTTTCTAACAGTCCATTTATGCGATCAACCACAACTTCATGATCGCGGTGGTCTGGATTTCCCGCTATCCAATTCCAAGCACTACCTATAAAATCAAGAGAACGTTTTGAGATACGTTTATTGATCTTTAGCCTCGTTAATGAACTTTCGACTCCTAACACTAAGTTTGATAAGATAGGATAAAATGCATTCTTGCTCGAAAGTTGTTTCTGAATGGTACTGTTGATAGTCGTCAGTAAGTCTTCGTACAACTCGATATCAATCAGATGGATTATCCTGAATGTGCCCTTCTGAATTTTTGCTGTTCCAGTATGAACGGTAACAAATTCCGAGTGAGAGTAATCATAAATCTGCACTTCGGCAGCAGCAGTTGCCAATAACCTGTGTAGTCAATGGATAAAAACATTATTAATTTCGAATAAGACTTTTATGGATGATTTGACCTTTTTCTGTCAATATTGTACTGTGCCTATCTTCTTTTACTATTTCTTTTGTATAACGCTTTGTCAGTTTAGTTCCTAATCTTTTGTTCCTCTTTACATAAACTATTTGCCCTGGGAGGTACGTTATAAAATCTTCCTTATTTTTATTATGAAATTCTAGATCCTTTTTCTGCTTAGCCTGCAATTTCTCGATATTATTATGTCTTGTCCTTTCTATGTCATGTGGTGAAAATGATACTGTTCTTCCAAAAAATAGGTCGACAGGTTTTCTTTTTGTGACCGAATGTATGGAGTGGTTGTATTCAGCTACGGCTCTTTCAAGCAGCTCTTCAAAATTTCTATGTTCCCCGTTTTCCTTCAAGCATCTAATAATTTCAGTAAGAGTACTGTGAAATCTTTCCACCTGTCCGTTAGCTTTGCTGTAATATGGTGGTACTGTGTAAATGTCTATTTTTAATTCGTCTTTCAACATAAATTTTATTGAATTTGAATTTAGGGATGGTTCGTTATCCATTACTATTGTTTTTGGTACGCCGAATGAGAAAACTATTTCTCGAAGTGGTTTCCTTATATCTTCTATGGCCCTACTTTTCAATAACTTGGTTTGTGCGTATTTACTAAATTTATCTAAGGCAGTTAAAATAGTCTTTCCTTCAGTCAAGTATATGTCAACGTGAACAATTTCTCCTGGGTGACTTGGTAATGATGTTTCAGATATTCGTAGTTTTTGCGGCTGTCTTTCATATTTGTTCTCCTTACAGATTGAACATATTTTTGTTATGCGTTTAATCTTTTGTGCCATTCCTGGGAAGTAGTATTTTTCAATTATCTGAGCCTTGTTCTCTATTGCGTTTCTATGTGCTCGATTGTGCGTAGCAATGATTATATCTTCTTGATCCTGCTCGTTTGTTATATCTTCAACAATTTTTTGTGTGTATCTGACCTTATAATTTCTGAAGTGAAGAGGGAAAATATTTTGTATAAGTCCCATTATACCTTCTTCCGTGCAAATGCCATTAATAACAGATGGGTTCAGTCGTCTTTTTAAATGTGAAAGTAAAATTTCTTCTGTGAACTGTGGTTCTATTATGGTGTGTCTGTGTATCAAAGGAAAAATAATCTGGAATTGGTATGATGCTGTTTCGCCAATTTTGAAAAATATTTGGTTTCTAAAAACATTGATAGGTGCTTCGACACAAGGTATCAAATCTTCCCCAGAACTGTCATCACTATGTGTTGCATCACTAAGAGTATTTATCTGATTTGGAATTCTTGAGAGAGAATCCGCCACGACATTAGTTTTTCCGGGTCTATATTCCAATTCGTAGTTGTACTCCTCTAATATCGATTTCCATCTCTTCATTTTATTATTAGTATTTCTATTACTTAAAGCATATGTCAATGGCTGGTGGTCAGTTACAATCTTTACTTTTTTCGAACCATATAAATAATTTCTGCATTTTCCCAATGCCCATATAATTGCAAGCATCTCTTTTTCATTTGTGGCAAGATGCTCTTCGGTTGTGCTCAATGACCTGGATATAAATGTGATGGGTTTGCTATTTTGCGAGAGAACTGCTCCGATTGCGTGGTCAGATGCGTCCGTGGTTAGTTCAAATTCTTTTTCAAAATCAGGATGTGACAGTATGACTTCTTCTGAAATAAGCGAATTCTTAATTTTTTCGAAAGCTTCTAAAGCCTCAGGATTAGCTATTATGGGTTGTTTTTTTGAAGTTTGTTTTGAGGTATATCCATCTATCCCGCGCAGTAATCCAGTCAGTGGCTTTGCAATTTGTGCATAACCTCTTATGAATCTGCGGTAATATCCCGCCATTCCGAGAAACGATCGCAACTCCTTCAAGGTTTTTGGAAAGGGTATTTTGGCTATTGCTTCTAACTTTTTCGGGTTAGTTCTGATTCAGTTTACACCAACAATAAATTCCAAGAATTTGACCTCTGTTTGCAAAAATTCACACTTGTCAAGCTGGATCTTTACATTCGCGTTTTCCAATGTGTCAAAGATAATCCTTAGATTTTCCAGATGTTCTTTTTCCGTTCCGCCAAAGATAATAATGTCATCGATGTATATGTAACATCTCCTGCCGATATGTGGCCGAAGAATATCGTCCAATGTTCTCTGAAATGTGGCTGGAGCGTTTTTCAGCCCGAATGGTAGGCGTAGGAATTCATACTTCCCGTTGTTGACTGAAAATGCGGTTTTTGGAATGTCTTCTTCTCTTAAGGGAATCTGGTGGAATCCCGATTTTAAGTCTAAGAAAGTGAAAAATTTGTTTCTTCCAAGATTCGCCAGTACTTCGTTAATTTCTGGGATTGGATAACGATCTGGTACTGTGACCTGGTTTAATTTTCGATAATCAATAACCATTCGATACTTCTTTTTCCCTGAAGCATCCATTTTTTTGTCTACGATCCACACTGGTGCGTTATAGGGTGATTTTGATGGTCTTATGATTCCGTTTTCCAGTAGTTCCTCTATCTGATGTTCAATTTCTTCTTTTAAGGCCATTGGATATGGGTACGGTCTACAATATATTGGGTTATCTGTGGTGGTTTTGATTTCTCCTCTCACAGTTGTAATATATGTGAGTCTTTCATTTGGATCGGAAAACAATGAAGGATAATCACGGATGATTTTTAATAGTTGGCTACATTGATCATTAGAAAGATGAGAGATGCGCAAATCAATGCTATTAACAGATTGAGATTTTTTTTGTTTCAAGGGTATTACGATATTGGGCGCAATGGTCATGTAATTTTTGTCTGTGTGTATGACAGCTTTAACTTTTCTCAATGTATCATTACCTATGATACCATGGAACGTTTTAAGTGTTGGTAATATATAAAATTTCAACTTTTCGCTGTTCGGTCCGAAAATTTCAACGAAAGTATGGTGAGTAATTTCGAGGTTTCCTGCAACTGAATTTATGTAAAAAGGTCTTTCGTTAAGAATGGGATTTCTAATTCTGGTCGATTGTATGTAGTTCTTATTGGAACCTGTGTCAATTAAAAATTCGAGTTCCAAGTAAGGTAGTGAAGATGGAGTTAGTCTAAAAAATAAACACTGTCGATGGTTGATTGCGATGATGCGTTAGGCATTTCGCACTCCTGTTGCGGAAAATCATCTTCAGGTGAACTGTATAAGCCGTCAGGATCAGAGTCGATATTTAATTCTTCGTATGAATATTCGTCTTCGTGAGATTGGGATGGACTTTGGTAAGTCTCAGCATAAAAATTCCTTTGAATTTTGTTGGGAACATTTGATGTATCCAAGTTTGGTCTCTTTTATGCGAATTGGTAGTTATTCCTTGGAATGTTTTGATAGTTCACTTGTCTAGAATAATGTGATTTGTCCACTTCCATTGGTTGTGGAGGTTTTGGATGAAACTCTTGTCTGTTGTTGAATCCGGTGAACCTTTGTTGGAAATTATTAGAAAATTGACGTGGTTGCTGTTGTGGGAATTGAGGAAATATTCTTTGTTGCTGTTGTGGTTGGTTATTTGGTCTGAACTGATTGTAATTATTTCTTGGTAAATAAGCTAATTCAGGATAAAATATTCTAGGTTGTGGTCTTGGGGGTAAAGGAAAATGTTTTGAGCGGCCTCCATGATTGTGGTCGAAACTTCCGAAAGTCAATGGCTTAATACCTTGTGCATATTGTCTTCTAAAATGCATATTATCTAATTTTAAGCACATTTGTAGTGCCTCTGGTAAGCTTTTGGGTTCGCTAACACTTAGCAATCTTGGCAAATCTCCATTTAGTCCACGAACGAACGTGTCCAGTGCCTTGTTTCGGTATGAATGTGTCATAACATTCATCGCATCATTTGATAACTCGAGGCAAGCAACTTTATCTAATATAAGTGACAACAACGAATATACCCTTTGATAATAGTCTGCGATACCTTGATTTCCTTGAGAAAGCGAATTAAGTTGATACTCCAAAGTTCCTAAGTCTCGTCCATCTGAGTAATGCATCATTAGACATTTTTTTATTTTTGTCCAGTCAAGCGGAGTTCTATAGGACTCCAGTGCAGTATCTGCATCTCCAATTATTTTGTGTCTGATAACGTGTAATATGGCGTAATATTTTGGAGTTCCTTTTATACTATCGTAAACATTGAGGATTCTGTCCACAGTCTTTCGCCACGAATTGAACTCGCCTGCTTTACCACTAAATTCTCTTAAACACTTTACAATATCAGGAATATTGTCGGCTTCCTTGAGTTGTGTTGCGTTAGCAACGTTAAAGGATACGTCTGCAGTTTCATTTTCGTCCGGTGTCGTGTTTAGTTCCCTAAGTGTCTCATGTATTATGGTTTGTATTTGTTCCCTAAGTGATGGTAATATAGTCGATGGAGTGTTCGTACGACTAGTGGATGTCGAACTCCCTGCCAAGGATAAGCTACTTAATTGATTTGCTAAGTCGGATGCTGTATTGGTAGTCATTTTCAAGACAAGCAACTTTTCCCACTATAAACAAGCACTGATTTATTTTTCTATAGTTCTGAATTTATTTAAGTTTGGTTATAAAATGCAATTTTGTATGTAGCTGATCATAAATTTGAAACAATCACTTTTAAGGAAAATAAAAATGAGAGAAAAAAAAATATTTATTCCTATCAATACTTTGTGTGCTGTATTTCTTATTATCCCTGCTATTGGAGGGTCTCGTGAGAATCGCAATAGCTTCCCCCTCTTAAAAGTTTCGTTAATATTTTAGCAATTCTTAAATTTTTATTTTATTTTAACTTTTTAATTTATCATTTCAAAAAAATTTCATTAAGTTTTCTTCTTTACCTTTAATTAATTTTTTATTTAATATTTTGAATATTTTATTTTAATTAATTTTTAGTTCAATTGTTTAATTTTTCTTTTCTTTTTTTTTACATGTATTGATTCTTTTAAATCCCTTTTTTAATTATTTTCTTTTTTTAAATCAATTTAACAGTTTCTTTAGTACAAAAAAATTTCCTCAAAGATTAAAATTTTTGTTTTCTTAGAATTTTGTACTATTACTTACATATAACTTAAAATTAAAGTCTTCATTTTCAACGTTGGGGCTCTGGGTTGGTAGACGTTCAGGATTAGCCCTTTTCCCTTTGTACTCTGGTCCTTCTTCGTTATAAAGTCGCCAAGCCTCCTGTTGTTGAATTGATGGTTGCCCTACTTTTAGATTTTCGGGCTTTCAGTTGCGATTTATATCTTCACTGCTTTTTTATATTTATTGTTAGCTTTTAATGTTATCGTTTCCTTGTTTCGTTATTTTAACAGTACATATTTTTTTAATAACAATTGTTTTAGTTCTTACTGTATTTTTCTTTAAAACAGTATTTTCCAAAGTCTAATTTTCACTATAATGTTCTTTTAAATTTACTTTATTAATTTTATTTTAGCATATTTAAGTTTTTATTTCTATTTATTTTATACTTTTATTTTTAAAACAGTATTTTTCAAAGTCTAAATTTCACTATAATTTATTTTTTGATTTATCTTATTTATTTTATTTTAACATATTTTAGTTTTTATTTCTTTTACTTTATACTTTAAGTTTTTATTATTTATTTCTGTTACATTTGTGTTGTTTCGTTTAAGTTTCAGTTGCTTCCTTAAAATTAGTTTTTAAAATTAATTTTTTTCTCGAACCTTACTTTTCCTTTTCAGGTTTTTATTTTTTTATTGTTTCACACACGATCCTTACTTTTTTCTGTTCAGGATTTTTTCGTGTTACCACACGCGATCCTTACTTTTTTCTTTTCAGGAGTTTATTCACGTGGGTCCCTGCTCGGGCGCCAATTAATTTTTTATTTTATATAATTTTGAAAAAAATATTTTTTCGGAGCTAAAAGCTCCTTCTTTATTTAATGTTCAACTTAAAACTAAACTTTTACAAAAATTGTTTTCTTAAATATGATTAGCAACGTTACAATCAAACTGCATACTCAACATTTTCTCACAGGTATAGAAATTATTTTCTGTGCGCGTGTGCACTGTCATCAAAACCGAATGTTTTTTTTTAGAAATATTTTAATGTTGCCAAATAGCGAGAGTATCGGGTTTCGTCTGGCTTTGTTTTTATGAATTATGAATTTTAAATGTTGAATGTATTAACTTGTATTTATTTTATTTTATGTCACACCATGAAATCCACTAAAATTTCAAACTGCCATTTTTTGTTTGTAATTTTTTTGCTTTTCCCCTTAAAATAACAATTCATGTATTAAATATACAAAAATATTTTTTCAAAGTGCTTATATGTTTTTCTTCCTTTGCGTTTGATATTTACCTATCGCAAGATATTTGCGCTTATCGAACGATTTTTACAAATGCTTTCGCATTACAGAGTGCGGTGATACCAGTCTTGCGAATGGGAAACTAAAAGATGCGGAAGGCAAATACGCAAACGCATTAGAGAGTACCAATCGTTCGATTTCATTTTTTCTTTTCGCAATACAGAGTAACCCCCCTGAAATTTGGTACACAAGTAGACCTAGGTGAGTAACCACCTAGAAAAATCATTTTATTTTATTTTATTTCATGTGCTTCTGCTCAGCACATTTAAATCATGGCTGTCCATTTCACCGAACAAATATTTAGTATTGAGATTTTTCAAATACAGTGCGTAAAGTAAACGATGGAACTAAGAAAATACTTTTCGATATATAATGTTTTTGATAATGCCATATGTTTTTATGTTATGAAACATATAAGAGGCATTATAAAATGTTATTTAGAGGCATAATTATTAGGTATGATGATGAGCAAAAATTAAAGCGTGGTTAGTGAGAAACAAAATTGGATTTTAGTTTAAAAAATTAAATTTTAAGCGTAGTTCCTTATGTATTGATAGGCAAAGTAGACCGCTTAGCGGTGGGGTTTTTATTAAGGAATCTACTATTTCTTTACTTGATAAAGTCAGAAAATTAACAATATATTTTGTTTTCAAAAAGTTAAATTTTAAAACAGCATAATGTATTGAAAACTTTTTTATTTTACCTAGTCAACAAATAGCCATCTCAGTGCGAACTGCACTCTATTTTCTTTTTGATAAACAAAACAATTTGTTGCAATTAAATTTTAAATAAAACCTTTGTGCTTACTTTTTCGTATCACTGTACTTCAAATTCTCCCACCAATACTGCTGCAAAGCATTTTTGGACTTCCCTGATTTAAATATACTATTTACATATTTATTATTATCCGTTTCCAACTAAACTTGAAAGGAATGATAAGCACCGGCCAAAAAATTAGTTTTTTTTAAGTGGGCGGGAATACGTCCATAAAAATAAACAAAGTTAAGTTTGCGCTCGAGAGCTGAATTTGATACGCAAGTAAGTCAAGGCAAGAAACCAACTAGAAAAATCTAAAAACCAAAACATTTGAATCAGGAGTGGCGTGGCCACGCTAATATTGCACTGAACTGAAAACTAAATATACAGATTTTAACTGAAGAAATTTTATTGAAACTTGTATGCACGTATGTTAGGCTTGAAACTATAATCTTAAAAAGTGGACGATGATAAGTAAGCGCTGCTCACAACAAAATCTTGAGCTTAAGGATAACACCCATAACATTTAAAGTTGGAATTTGCACTAGAGAGCTTAAATTCGAAACAAAAATAAACGTAAATCAGAGATCAGCAAAAAAATATAAAATCCTGGAAGTTTCAATCGTTGGGCATGGACACGCACTTTAAACTCGAAATTAAGAATAAAAGTTAAGGGGTGAGTTATGAACTGGAAAAATCCAAAAGCACCAATTGTTATATTATGGAGGTAGGGCCACGTTTATAAAAAGTTAACGTAATATTATACGGTAGAGAGCAGAAATTTTGCAAACAAATAGGCTTCGGTAAGTTACCAACAAGAAAAATCGGAAATCTCAAAAATTAAAACACAAGCTACTCTATTGAAGCTTTGCATGCAAATTGCACTTATGCTAGCCCTTAATTGTGCGTTTTCAAAAGTTCTTCGTCTAAGCAGACTTTAGAAAAATAGGCGAGGCCACTATCACTAAAATTTACGCTATAATTTACATATTTCTACTCAGATGACTCTTACAAAATTTCGTACAATATTGGGTCCTTGTAATGACACAATATTGCACCCATCACATTCTAATCCATTATTTTATATCACTCTGTCCTTTTCAACTGGCGCAGTCATTATGAATAGAAATACAGCAGAATAGAAATTTTAAGTTTAAAAAGCATTATTAAAAAACCTTGCAAAAGGTAGTTAGATCCTCACAAAAACATAAATGTGAAAAAAGGCCAAGTTCCTTTCCAAAACTTCGGCCATCAAAAGTAGTGAGATAAAAATATTGACTAAGTTCTTGTTTGCCACAATATTTATTACTGAAATATGCTAAGCATTATATAAATTTGTAATCGTAAGCGTGTCATATAATTTCTAGAAAATCTGCTAACTTGGAAATATTTTTACCTGTCTAACAAATGAAGGAATAATGTGTATTTGTTCATTTCTTTATACCGGAAAAAAAATTTGCCAAGTAAGCAGATTATCTAAAAATTATATCACACCCTTACGATTATAAGTTTATATAATGCATAGCATATTTCAGTGATAGGTATTGTGCCAAATAAGAACTTGGTCAAAATATTTATCTCACGACTTTTTCCACATTTATGTTTTTGTGAGGCTATCCTTTACATCATACAATTGGCTACATAGTTAGTATTACGCAAGTATTTTCCTGTTGCTAGTTCAGAAATAAGAAATTATATTTCTATTATTTTTTATGAAAAAAAATAGGATTTAAGGAAATCCCTAATATCCAGGGCTATGCTTCTCTTATATCAGTACCAAAAAAAAATGTATTCAAAATATGAAAGATAAATAAGGACTATATAAAAAGCAAAAAAAAACTGTTATCTTTCAGAACGCACTAGCATAATCAAGCTGAAGGAATCGTACTTACCATATCTGGATCATTCCAATGACCGGGACCCGCGTGTTGCGCAATTATTTCTTGGTTATTTCCAAAATAATCAATAATGCTTTCCACAGATGCCCAAGAGTCTTGTATATCGTCATAATATCGCCATAGATTGCAACTTTCTCTTATTAATGTTAAATTAGGTTTTATTCCAGCGTATATTTGATAAACAGGCCAACTGCATGAAAAAATCATTGGCCTTCCTGTACTGTTTAAAATTTTTTGGAATTCAGAATATCCCTTATCCATATCCTTAGGTAATGCATAGCAACCATCAAGTTTGACGTAATCAACATTCCACTCTTTGAATTGGTCAGCATCTGATTGTTGATGACCAAGTATTCCAGGGTAACCGGCACAAGTATAATTTCCATAATCTTCATAAATTCCAAATTTTAGGCCCCTAGAATGGATCTTGAAATTATAAATTATATAAATAGGGAGTTTACATTTTCACAAATATGCGATAGAAGCAGGGGGATGGATACCCCCATACAAAGTAGTTACTAATTATGGCATACATGGAATACTATATCATTAAGAGGCTTAAAACTTGGTGAGAATTACTTTACAGTTAGTGCGCGTAATCGAGCGGAAAAGTAATGGTGTAAGAGTAAGGGAATTGCTCCCTTTCGTACAAAGTAATCACTAATTAACAGATTTCTCCGTCATTTGTAAACCGATTTTAAAACTTCTTTTTATATATGAAATTGTATACACCACAGGTGGTTCCATTTCCACAAATATGCGATAGGAGCAGGGGGATGGATACCCTCGATACAAAGTAATTATTAATTATGGCATATATGAAATACTATAATAGACTTCAAACTTGGTGAGAATTACTTTACAGTTAATGCGCGTAATCCACCGCGTCTACAAACTGGGTGTGAATTACTTTATACTTAATATCCAAAATCCAGCAGAATGGTGGTGGTGAAAGATCAGGGGAAGGCTCCCTCAGATACCAAGTAATTATTAATTATCGCTTATCTCGAATACTACATTACTGAAAGTTTTCAAACTTGGTGAGAATTCCTTTATAATCAATGCGCGTAATCCAGCAGAAAAGTTGTGCTGTAGCAGCGTGGGTATGGATACCTCCAACACAAAGTAGCCTTCCAACTTGTTCTGAATTCCTTTATAGTCAATGCACATAACCCAGTAGAAAATTAGGAAAGAGGTGTGTCCCAAAGTTATCATTAATTGTCGCATATTTGGGATACTATATCAGTGAGAGTCTTCAAACTTGGTGATAATTCTTTTATAGTCAAAACTCGGAATCTAACACAAAAGTGGCGGTTTAGGTGCAAGGGAAGGGGTACTTATCACACACAGTAATTAAATTCAGTGTCCAAAATCAATAAAACGACACAAAAATTTTATTAATATTTATGACTTAAATATTTAAATAAAATTTAATGCACAGCGATGCAGTGGGATGAGGAGTTGCATCGGACACTCTTTTAAATAAATTTATTTGGTAGAAGGTATATGTAAGTGCTTATGTTTAAATCTATATATCGTCAGCCCCTTATTGGTTTGACCCAACGACCATTTAAAAAAAATTAGTTAGGTATGGGATATATATGTATATTTCGAATATCTTCTTTCTAAATCCAAAACATGTTTCGCATTCATTTTGCCCCCATTTCAACTATTTTAAGGTTTAATATGTATTGTTTTGCTGTACATGCCACAGTTTGGCGTTTGCGTTAAATTATTCATACAAAAACATGCGTAGTATAGATAAAGGCCATGACTCACTATCATACAAATTCGTGCGATCTACGAAAAAGTACAACCCTGGTGTGATGAATTGTTATTGTCTTTTAAAAATTTTCATAAACTCCATCATACCAGGGTTGTATTTTTCGTAGATCGCACGACTTTGTATGATAGAGTATAACGGCCTTAACTCTTGTGTTGCTTCATTTCTATAAGAAATGAATAATAAAAAAAGGTGCCGTAAGAAAAATTCAACGGCTGTTAAGCAAAACCGTCATCAGCAGCCGATTAAATGTTGTAATATAAACTTAGTAAACACTAAAATAAAATAAAAGAAACCTTAATTGTGCATGTTTCATAGAGCTGTGCCAAATCGTTCATTTAAGTGACCGCTCCTTTTCGTTCATTTTGTAAAAAAGAACGAGTTCGTTCATTTCGTTCATCCGTTCTTTTCAAGAAAAAGAACGAAATGAAAAAACAAACAGTTGATTCGGTCAATAAAAAGAGACAAATGCAATGTTTTAGTTATTTTTTGGCAAAATGATCAAAACAAACAAAATAACAAAGGAAAAATCAGCAAGTAAATTTTTTAAATATTAAAGTATTTTTTTGTGTGACATAAAATAAGGAATTTGGAAAATATTAATAGCATTAAGAAGTGTTCAAGATGTGTTTTTATTTTGCCACAATTAAGTCTCTGCTGGTAAATAAATCTATGGCCAATGAATAAAAGTCAAAAAGCGGGAGCGAAAATAACTTAATTACGTATGTGAGAACTTAAAGCAGTTTAAAAAATTCGTAATGGTAACACTGTTACTAAAAGTAGATAAAAAGGCAAATGAAAACGAGAAAATGACAAAAAAAATCCCACATGAACGATGAAAAAGCCAAAAAAAAAACAAAAAAAAAAAAGAGCCAAGTACGCTCGGTCATCGGTCGTTCATTTCGTTCAATTTATTTTTATGTGTCAGTACTACTGAACCAAAACAGCTCAGTAAAATGACCGGCTCACTTCGTTCATTTGAGTGATTCGTTCAATTTTGCTCGTTCGTTCATGAACGAAACGCCCTAATGTTTGAGTTTAACAGAAATCATGATACAATTATACAAGGTACTTGCACGACTACAACAAAATTGCAACACCAAGAAACACACGTATTTTGTTGGTAGAAACATACCTATAATTGTCAGAAGCAGATGTCTTTTGTTTTTAAAAATAACAATCACAGGGTAACTAAAGTACAATTGCAGAGGCGGCATTCATGCATTATTATAGTCATTCAGTGATGCCAATATGTGTGTAATACATAGTGTGTAATTTTTACTCTCATCTGTAGACCATGTAATGAGATTCATGTATAATATGTGTGTAATTCTACTTTGGGTTCTATTTTTATTTAATTTTGTTTTAATTTTAATCTACACAAAGCATGTGTAGTGTAATTTTCTTCCATGTGCAAATTCATTGGCAACACTGTAATCATTTTATTCACACACATACACTAAAATTTTTGCAGCTTGTAAACAAAGTTTGACAACTTTCTGCATTGTATACATTAACAGGCTGGGCTTGTACGAGTACCTTGTATAATTGCATCATGACAGAAATCATTTAATTTCATTCTTTATATCAAATACACTTCAATTACTTGTTTTCTTGTGTAAGTGTGTGAGCGGATCGATAGTTAAAAATTACGGCGGCTTTTTGATCAGCGTTAAACGATCGACTTATTTCTCCATACAGCAAGAAAAATAAACAAAACAACAACATTCTCAATTCTCAGCAGTAAAGTATACGTTTGGAGTACATAAGGCTACTTTTTGAAAATAAAACGTATTTTTAATTTTACAATAAAGTAAAATTAACTTCTAACTTTATTCATCAAAGTTCACTAAAATTTACACATTTCTTTCAAACATGTGTCGGAAGCAATGGTAAAAATACAAAAAGATTCTATCGGGTATACTTTGAGAAAACTTAATGTAAACCTTCTTGTCGTGTTTCTCCATTCCGACTTTTTGGCATACGAGTATGGTCCAAACCAATAATGGGCTGACGATATATAAAAATTAAAGTTTGTTTGTATGTCCTTTATGCGCGGCCAAACCGTTCATCCGAACGCAATGAAATTTTATGCACTTAGTCTGTGCAACTCTGGGAGTGCTTAAGGGCATTACCTTTTCAAAAACTAGGACCAGGAGGGCGAAAGGGGGAAATTTCTGCCCCTCCTAAGCTTACGAACCGATTTTGATGATATTCAGTACATATATAGATCTGCGTCTAAAAAATCACATAGACTATGTGCATTTTTAAATCTATGACCAGGAGGGCGATAGGGGGGATATTTCTGCCCCTCCGAAAAGTTCGAATTGATTTTAATGATATTTGAACGTAGACAGATCTGTATCTAAAAAGTCACATAGGATATGTAAATTTTTGAAACTAGGATCAGGAGGACGGTGGGGGGAAATTTCTGCCCTTCCGAACCGTTTGAACAGATTTTGATGAAATTTAGAACATAGATCTGCATCTAAAAATTCACAAAGCTTATGTACATTTGAAAAACTTGGACCAGGAGGGCTATAGGGGAGAAATTTCTGTCCCACCGAAACGTTCCAATTGATTTTGATGAAATTTAGAATAAAGATAGATCTGCATCTAAAAAGTCACTTAGGATATGTACATTTTTAACATGTATGTGAACAGCCGGTTACTTTAGATCGGATACTTCAAATTGCTGATTGACATTTAATAAATTCAAACGCATTTTTCACGTCGTTCTCACAATTATGCCTACAAAGCGACAATAAATTTGCCGATCTACACCTCAAGCACGGAAGAAAAGAGCATTACGAGCCTCTGAATCAGACGAGCAATGAGCATTAAGGCTGGAAAAACGTCAAATACATGATGCTGGGATCCGTTCGTCTGAATCATCTGAACAACGAAAAGAGAGGTTAGAAACTGTTCGAATACGTACTACTCAGGCCTACTGAGATAATTGAACAACGGAACAGAAGGCTGAAAAATGTTCGAATAAGCACCGCTCGATCACGACGAACAGTGCACGCTGATTTAAGTCTTGGTGCATTCCATTATGACAGTAATAATGATTACAGTCTTCATCCAACTGTCGTCATTGGAAAAATGGATAAAATTTGCATGTGTTGTAGCGCCCTCAAATTTAAGAACGAAACGCCAGGAATGTGCTGCGCCAGTGGGAAAGTCAAACTGCCAGAATTACATCTACCACCCGAACCACTATCAACGTTGCTTTCAGGTGTTACTCGTGAATCGAAGCATTTCTTGAAAAACATCCGCAAATACAATTCATGTTTTGAAATGACATCGTTCGGCGCAACGAACATCGTACGCGAAAATTACATGCCAACATTCAGAGTCCAAGGGGAAATTTATCATCGTGCCGGATCGCTTCTACAATTGCCGGACGCAGGTCACACGTTTCTTCAAATTTATTTCATTGCAAACAGTGATGAACAAATTGAACAACGATGTCATTACACTGCGGGCATTAGACGAGAAATTGTAGCTGCGTTACAAGCCTTTTTCGATCAATACAATGAATTAATTCAGTTGTTGTAATTCGAGCAGACAAAAGACCCGCACTAACAATCGATGAAGTGGCGATCGTGGTCTTTTTTTTATTACATACAATCTTGCCATTGAACTATTTTGTCGGAATATTACATTAGTTGGCACTGTCCATAAAAATAAAACTTATTTGACATCAAAAATTCTAGATATGAAAAAAACCCTGTTTTGCACTCTGATTTTTTGTTTTCCAATGATATAACAACAGTATCCTATGTTCCAAAAAAAAAATAAATACGTTCTCCTCTTAATTTCTCTTCACCATTCAGCCGATGCACTGTTGGGTTTTTGATACCAAAAATGGGAATTAATTGCAAAATTAAGTTTAGGAGAACCGAATAAGTTTTTGTAGTCGGTAAAAGTGCACAACATTACACATCACTAGTGCAAAAATTTTGTTTTTGACAACTACCGTATGTGACTATACAATTTTAAAGTTTGAGTTATTTGACGTTTTCCTCGCGTGCAATATAAATTTCAACCTTTAACCTCAGGTTAGTAAAATTAATTAATGCTTTTTGTTTTTATGTGTAATTTGTGTTATTATTTTTAATTAATTTTCACGCGTTAGGATATAAATTAGTGGATTTCGGGAAATATGTCGATAAATAGTTGTGAATTAAGAAAAAACGATTTTTTTAAAATAAAAATATAAATGCTTTTGAAAATATTTATGAAAAATTTGTCTGCATTTTTTTGCACATTTTAAAACAAAATTTAAATATATTGTTGCACTTACATATAAAAATCAACTTTTTATAAAAAGCAATACCAACAAATAAGTGTTATTATTGCTTTTGTTTTCATGAGAGCTTGCATTTAATTATTAAATTAGAGTAGATAAAAACATATTAAAAAAAGAAAGGGAAAATAAAGTTTTAAACGATAATAGAAAAAAAAACAATAAGTAACCAGAACAGTTAATATTATTAAGAATAAATATATTAAAAAAAAGCAATACAGCGTATGTAGGCAAATTAGTTGTTTACTTCAAATAAAATGTAAGAAGTTCTGAAACTATTTTTATATGAGACAGTGGTTCCGAAAAAGTTTTAAAAGAAATATATTTAAAAACAATAATAAAAACATTTTGTTTAGTTAATAATTTAAACGTTTTTAGGTAGTTCTTTATGTCATTGTAGTGTATCTACACCATATAAATAAATTCATAGTGATTTTATTGAATTCATCGTTTATGTTATTATCTAATTGTTTGGCCAAACTCGCAATTTATATAAAAAAGGAGTAAGTGGCATCAGAGTAATCGAATTGTACTGTATTTTATGCATTAAACAAAGCAGTACAACAAAAAGTAAGTGTTGTCAAAGTTTTTATTGTGTCATACACATTTTGCTTTACGCTTTTCTGCCAACGCTAGAAACGTAACGCAAAGCATTGAAGTTGTATCTGACACCGCCTTTAGAAGTCAGTCGTTGATCAGAAGTCAGTCGTTAATTAATTTTATTGTTACTCAGAAGACAGTTGATAATTAAGTTGTGTGAACAGTCTGTGCTTGTGATACAGTAGTAAGTTGATAGTCGATTCTGTGCTTTACAGTGCGTGAGTTGGTAATTGAAGAGATTATAGTGACGGTCTATAGTGACAGTTAAAGTCTGTCGTTGAATTGAGATTATTCTCCACAATAATCTATCATGTCGACTGAAGAGTAAAGAGCTGATAGACGTATGTAAGAGTGGAAGAGTAAAGTTAAGTTGTATAAAACATTGCGTAAGTATTTCCATACATAAATAAATAGCGTTAAGAAACTATTAAAAAGTGTTTTTAGACAAATTTAACAGAACAAATTCAGAAATAATAAAAAATATCGAAAATGGAGTTTATCGTGTAATAAAACACAAAAATAATAGAAGCAAAATATGGGAGGTTTTTTGCCAAATTGAAAAAGACGATGGTAGTGCTTTTGATTTGAAAAAAATTCGAAAAATGCAATCACATATTGAAATATAACGGAGAGCAGACTTCTAATTTAATCCGTCACAAATGTTATGTTAAGCAAAACTGCAATTTGGTTTTAAAAAAAGCAAGCAATGCTGATAAAGAAACATTTCTTTTGTTGGCGTGTTCGCAATGGGTTGTAGAGGACTGCCGCCCATTTTCAATTGTGAATGGTGAAGGTTTAAAAAAAATAGTGCAATCTGTTCTCGATATTGGCACAAAATATGGAAGTCATTTAGACATATCCGATATTGTACCCGACTCAACAGCAATATCACGACGAATAAGCGACATTGCAGAAGAAAAAAGAAGAAAATTAAAAGAAGAATTGAAAATGGCAATTGAAAGCAAAACGGCATCTATAACATGTGATCTCTGGACTAATAATTAATAGTAAAAAAAACTTTTTATTTGCCACGTTTCACTTCATGAAACATTTAAAGTTAAAAGAAATAGTTTTGGGTGTCAAATCAAAGGACTTCCAAAGATGTACTTAAATAATGTGCTTTCAAAACTAAATTAAATTGTGCAAGACTTCGGAATAGAAAGCATAGGAAATGTTACCTTTGTTACTGACGGAGGATCAAATATTCTTACGGCTCTCAAAGACCAAATTTGAGTTATTTGTGCAAACCACTTGTTGAATAATGTTTTGGACTCGAGTTTGAACAACACACACCCCACCTGGATAACTATCTTGTGGTGATGTGGTGGCTTAAGTGCTAGCTGTGGTTACTGTCTTTACTTCAGGCGTCACTGTGATTTTCTGAATTAAGGGCAGTGACTATAAAGGCATGCATACTAAAGATTATCCAGTTACAACAAGTTTCTGGTACATAGTAATGCCTACTGTCGTATTGTGCTACAACACAGAAACACTTTTTAAGGTCAAGGTAGTAGGGGGCTATGCCTATGATCTGAATGGATAATTTAAGTGGGTAAATAAAATTAGTCGTCTATGGAATGGGAAGTATTGTTGTTTTTGTTAAGTAATGTAACTTTAGCTACTTTCAGGTAAATTTAGCATTTTAATTTTTATTTCTTATATCTATTTAGAGTTTTCTATTAATCAAAGAGAGTAAGCATTACTGTTTTTGGCGCAACGTTAACGTTCTAATTTAGATTACTCGTTTCAGCGTAAGGCAGAAGTTAAAAAAATTACTCTCCCAGATACGAAAAAGTAAATAAACGCATTACTAGCAAAAACTTGCAAGAAAATGTATAAAGTTTTTAAAAATATGAAATACTTTACACAGTTTTATATACTATTTACTATTTTTACAAGTAAAAAAAGCCATTTTTCCATCTCTGATCAGATATGATAAATAAACAAAATTCCTTGACCATAAGTCCTCTTTTACATTTGAGACATTTCTTGCCGGACATTTTTTCAATTCTCTTTTGTCCTTGCCCAAAGCTTTTACATATTGGAAATTAATAGACAGACAGAAATTTTGTAGTTTGTTTACTTCTTTTTCGCGATTGCTACTCATACACATGCACATAAATACCATATGCCTTGATAATACACATGAAGTATACATAGATTCGCTGAAAGCATATGAAGCAACAAGAATAAATTGCGAAAAGTAGAAAAGAGAAACAAAAAAATGTCCAGTACAGAGGATCGTGTACTACACACTCTGCATCTTCGCCCCTTCTTCTACAAACTTCGTCTGTCTGTCTTTCAATTTCCCAAATGTAAAAGGGCACTAAGACTCTATATATGTGGCTTAATAAAAAAAAAACCAATAATCACAATTAAAAAATACGTATGCTATCTTTTAACACATGTATATCTACATATTTTTTACTCGACTCCAAGAAGGGCTATATTTTTCGCGAGTTTCTTGTATATATGTACATACATATGTATGTTTGTAAATTTATTTGTTACTTCTTATCTTCTAAACGGCTGCATGGATTTCGATAGTTATTGTTATATTCGTGTGAAGAAACCAAATGTTCTGAGATGGGTGTTAAAAAAACAAAATTACGAATTTTTCCCGCGATATAGTAATACGATAAATTTTTTTTTTACCGAACCTATCGATTGTGTTATTAAAACAAAGGAAATAAAAGGGGGATTACAAAAATGTATATATGTTAGTTACGAGTATATGTTTAAGTTAAACTAGAAATAATAAAAATGGTTTAAAAGTTTCTTTATAAAATAAAATTAGGTTAAAAAAAAATTAAACAAACCTATAGAGTAGGGTATCAAAATAAAGGTAACTAAAAGGGGATGACAAAAATATACACGCATAAGGATGTTTGTTCATAAGAGTTGCCAGGACACTAAAAACCTAAAAAAACTGAAAAAAAAACAAGTTCAGTAGTGCGGAACATAGTGGCTTTTAGAGTCGGGAAGCATTAAAAATCGAATCTTCAAATCTTTTTAATAGTGGCTGCTGACTGTAAAAGTCACTTTGTTCTAAAGTTATTTCGTTCCAGAACGACCTAGTTCCATGGAACGAATCCCTAATAAGAACGGAACGAAACGATTCCTTATAAGGAACGGTGCGGACGTTTTAAAGGTTAATTTTTTATCGTTCCTCATTCCGTAATTGCAAACCGTCCTGAGTAGTAGTTAATTTATTTTGACAAACGTCGAAAACCGTGTATGTATTAAATTTGTTTCGTTCACTTATTTCTGTACACGTTCTTGTATAGCGGATGATTTCTTTATGTATTTCTGTTTATGAAAGATTTTATTATTTTCGAAAATTATTATTTTGGCTATTATTTTTTTTACAAATATTTTACAAAACCAAATAATTGTTTATTTGTTATTTTGTCAGAAAATTAAAATAAACCATTAAAGGTTTTTGTTGACATTTCTAGGAGCAACAGGGACGTTCTCTCGCTCCTGGTACATTCACTGTTCAAAGTAAAAAACCGGAACGATGACCGAAAGGAACGACCTAGTTCATTGAGTCTTTCGGATCAGTCGGAACCATGGTAAAATTATAAAAGGTACATGCTCAACCCCAGCCTGTTAATGTATACAATGAAGAAAGTTGTCAAATTTTGTTTACAAGCTGCAAAGATGTTAGTGTATGTGTGTGAATAAAATAATTACAGTGTTGCCGATAAAAGCTGTGTCTCCAATTACACATTGAAAATTACAACACACATCGTTTGTGGAGGTTAAAATGAAAACAAAAATAAATAAAAATAGAACCCAAAGTATAATTACACACAGATTATACATGAATGTCATACATGGCCCACACGTGAGAGTAGAAATTACACACTGTGCATTACACACATATTGGCAACACTGAATGACTATAATCATTAGTTACCCTGTTATTGCTATTTTTAAAAACAAAAGACATCTGTTTCTGACAATTATTCGTTTGTTTGTATCAACAAAATGTGAATGTTTTTTGGTGTTGTAATTTTGTTGTAGTTGTGCAAGTACCTTGTATAATTTACCATGGTCGGAACAATTCCACAAAAAGAACAATTTTCCCAACTCTACTATGCTCCTCACTACTGGACTTGTTTATTTTCTTTTAAGTTTTTTTAGCTAGTCGGGCTTTTTGATTTTTAAAATTAATGTATTATTAAATAAAAAAGACACATTTTTCCAGTTTTATTTTTTCAGATATTTTTCAAATAATTTATTTGTAAACTAAACACATTTGGATAATTCTTACAGGTAAAAATTTTACCATCAATAATTTGAAAGAATCCTTTTGTCTCTCAATTTTTTTACTCTTTTTTGACGCTCTCTCTTCTTGCAAACTTTTTGAGTTAATAAACACTAGTAACAATTTTTACAAATTCGTAAAAAATTTTACGGTTGGGAATATTTTAATAAGTGTCACGAACAGTAAAGACATCAATCGCAAAATGATTATAACTAAACTCCATAATGATAATATTTATTTATGAATGTCTTATAGACAGTGTATGGAAAATTGTGGAATGAGTGTGGGTGTGTTCGTAAATGCATCACTGCGCTGCAAATGGAAATTTAAATGTTCTAAGCTGGTTCACTGAAGTAGATAACGCACAAATAATTATCAAATATGGTATACAAACATGATTACTACTAAAACAAATTACCAGCGAACTTGTATTGCATTTTAAATAAAAGTTTGCAGGTATGATGCAGAGCAATGATGCATTTACGAACACACCCTGTTTCTTCTTTTTTGTTGCCCATACCTACTAGTTTAATTTGACCAAGAACCAGTACTTAACTGCAACATTTCAAACCAAGTTTAGAGCCAACCAAACGTGAAATTTTCCTATAGAGTTTGATATTGACGGGATAAATAGTTTAAATGCCTAAAATGTAAAACTAAATGATATTGTTTATGAAACTATTATAAAATAGCCTAAAAATTTTTGAGTTCCACTAGTTAAATGCCCAAATGGTACTAATAGTCCGCATTCTTAACAGATACGCATAAAACGTAATAAATTTTATCATATATTCCTTAATACTACTTACATAGTCAGCCAGTAAACGAATGCCGCTAGGGAAGCGCTCTTGATCAGCTACAAGTTTTCCATCAGCTGAACGTTGTTTCTGTAGCCAACAATCGTCGATATTAACATACTCATAACCTACTTCAGCGTATCCTTCAGTTATTAATAGGTCAGCCATTGTTCTAAACAAATATTCGCTAAAATTTTCAATAAAAGGTATGTTAATGTTTTTTATTCTTAATTTGTACAGAAATATAAAGGGTGATTAATTATTAAAATCGCAAAGCATGGATTGATTCTCTTTTTTATTTTCAAATATCCGCACAAAAATATGAGTTTGAAAATAACGCTAAAGTTTCTATTCAAAAACTTCAAGCACTGAAATAATTGAAATTTAAATAGGGACCACACTCTTGCTAGGTACCAAAAACCTCTACCCATATTTTCCTAAAGTTATTTGTTGTGATTATGTTTTGTCCCATCTGATTTTTACACAACCTGCCTACTTGGCAACATTTTCCTCCAGTAGCTCGTTTCTGTATTTCTCGCATCGTAAAATTTTGCAATAAAGTATGAAACACAAAATTCTATCGTTTCTCGACTTTTAGAAAAAAAGTGTTTCTATATTTAAATGCGAAAACGGACAACACTGATTCTGTTTTCACTGAAATATTTCCATTATTCGAGTGTCAAATGAAAACAAAATGTCACAAAAGTATTATTTCAATAACAAAAAAAGAAATAATTTACAAGAAAAAGAAAATAAAATAATGAACAAGAATATAAAATGTATGTAAAATGCTTGAAATAAGTTTTTTCTATTAACTGTATCTACATAAGAAAATTACACAAAAAAACTTCTAAATAAATGTAAACATGTCGACTTTTTAATAATATTTCAGTCCAACAATTCGTTGCATATCTTTTCAACTAGTTTATTATTCATATTTTTGCACACAAATTAAAAAATAATATGTTTTTTTACAAATTTGGTTGTTCTCTCACCAATTTAAAATGCGAGTTGTTTTGACAGTTCTTGCGAGAAACTTTTCGCAAAGTATTGTTACAGAAACACTTTTTCTCACATCCTTCCAATAATTGCTGGAAATTTAAATAAATAACAGATAGTTCTCGTAAAGTAAAAGTACAGAAACATCCATATGAGAAAAGCCATTTTGTGTTTCAATATACTATTTTTGTTACGATTCCTTCGTTTCATGCGGAAAATTTTATGATGCGAGAAATACAGAAACGAGCTACAGAATTGCTTTCTTTATTAAACGCCTACATATATCTCCCTCCCATAATCAGTGGCTCACAGCTTATTTCAACCAGCATCTTTTAAAAAAATATATCTAATATAATCTCAAAACGAAACAAATTATTGAAAAGAATATATATAGAGTATATTATAGAATAGTTCCTAACATAAAAAATAAGTTTCATTCAGTCTCAAATTTACACTCTTAAAAATTTACTAACTAAAAACCAAAAACATAGGTTCATATGTAGTCACAGCTTATTTCAACCACTCGTTACTGAGATCTGTTAAATTGGTATCACTCCTCGATTAGTGGTAAATTTTCAAACATTGCTTCGTAATTATGAATATTTACAATTATTTGAATAAGCATTTATTGTGATTTTGTAAGTTAAGTGAACCAAAGGCTAATTTCTTTTAAAATGAGGTGGCGCACTACCATAACACAGAGGGAATTGGTTATTTGATCTTTTAATAACGCCATTCGATAGTGTGAAACATATCTTAATTCGTTCATGAAAAGAGGATAGTTGAGAAAAGCTACTACAGTACTTTTCGCTTATAGTCACGTCGCTTATAGTTCATTTAGTGATATATTCCGAAATATACGTTTTAACAGCCCTCTATAAGCAAATTCATACAAAATGTTAACGATATAATCACATTTGACATATATGCCACCTATGTGTGGTTATTTAAAGCTTACTTACATGCAAATTGTTTAGGATATTGTCACATACATTTAGATAAAATTAGCTCTTTAAGCCACAAACCAATAAAATGTTTGACGAAATAGAAAAATTCGTTGAATTAATAAGCCAAACTGAAATAACAGATTTATTTAATTCAACACTTTGTTATTTTTTATTATACATAGGTATTAAATATTTAACGTTTTGAAGTTTCGTTATTTCATTCAGAAAATATTTAATGGAGTTTTGAAGGCAATCAATAATTTTTTATTTTTTTATTTTTTACTTTATTTTATTAAAGTTTTTATAATTTAACCTTTTACAAAGTGTTTACGTGTTTGTTTATAACGTATACTATACGTATACATATATATACGTATACGTATATATACATATGTATGTATATAAATGAAATAAAACTGTTTTCTTTTTTATAATCACATAGACTATTTATATCCGATTTTTGTGGCATATAAAAAAATTAGGATTATAATCACATTTGCGATATAGCCACAACATTGCGTGCAACTAAGGGATGTGACTATAAGCGAAAAGTACTGTAACAAAATTTTTAATGAAACTCATGAGCGCTACAGTGTCAGAAAAATAAGAGAAAACCCGGAGCTGTCCTCTAAAAAAGAGGCTATAGAAGCTAAAAATGAGCTAAACAAAACATATAGTGCCGAAAATATTCCCCGCTTAGTTCAAAACTATAGTTTCAATGGTAGAGTATCGCGCAAAAAGCCTCCTATTAAGGATAAAAATCATGCAGCACGCCTAAAATTCGCTGAATATCACATTACCAAGGACTTTTACATATGAGTCCAAGTTTAATATCTTCGGCTCGGATGGATAAACTTATGTTTGGCGTAAAGCAAGTACAGAGCTCCACGATAAAAACTTAAAAGCGGCCATTAAATATGATGGTAACAGTGTCATGGTGTGGGCTTGTATTTCATCAGGTGGGGTAAAAAACTTGCAGTTTATTGAGAGTAAAACCTACAAAGATATGTACCTAGACAATCTATAATCCAATTTAATGCAATGTGCCGAAAAGAAAACAGTCTTCGGTTCTACCCGAAACATAAATCAGGTATTGTACAGCCATTGCTTATTTGGAACTGTATTCACTTGCAACCGCTGGCAGAAGCATCTGATGTAAATATAATTGAAAATTTATGGGCACTTTTAGATCAAAACGTACGCCAACACCAGATCCCGAACAGGAATGACCTCAGAGCAGCGCTAAATAAGGGATGAGGGCAAATAACTCCCAAAAACACAGGAAAGTTAATGAAATCTATGCCAGTTGGAAGTAACTGACCAAAAGAAGGTCACGCTAAGTTAAAAAAAAAATTTATCCAATCGTTTGAGTGTTCATTTAAAACTACTGGTTGAAATAAGTTCCGACTACTTATGCAACTATGTTTTTGGTTTTTAGTTTGTAAATTTTTAAGGTTGTAAATTTGAGACTGAATGAAACTTATTTTTTTACGTTTGGGAATTAATTTATAAGCCCTCATTTAAATCTTTTCAATATTTTGATGCGTTTCGAAATTATATGGGATTTATTTTTTTTAAAGAGGCTTGTGGAAATAAGCTGTGAGCCACTCCATGTATAAGGAATAAGAATTTTTGCCAAGTTAATAGATTGTGTACAAATCTCAGAAAGCTTTCATTGTAAAACGTTCAAAATTCACATATGAGCTCACGCCAACTGGGTATTTTATTTTAGTTCCATCATTAAAAGGAACAAAGTTGAGATAGGTACTAAAACATGAGCATTTACTTATAATACTAAAAAAATGCAACACTATATTCCCAGGTAACTCTGTTTTTCCATCTCTTCTACTATCCAATCTTGGTTAAGTGGTGTAAATAATATGTTGCCTGTGTTTAGGATTTATTGCTTATTGCAAAAAAATTAATCCGTTTATTCATCTCTTAAGCAGCTTTGCCACAACCAAAATATTTTGTAACTAAAATATGAAAAACAAATAATCAAAAGCGACAAAAAGTAAGCAAAATTTATATGTATTTAATATATCGCTCATTACTTTCCTAGGACATGTTCTGTGTTATCAGTATTGAATTCTGGAAGGAAAAATTATACATGGTGTGCATTTCCTTCCTCTTTACTAATCATTACCTTTTCCTACTGGGACAATTGTGATATGAAACTGACACGAGAGAAGCGTATGTGTATTCATTTGTATGAGAAACCGATTGATATTCGGCTACTTTGTGCACTTATGTTTTATATGCTTTATTTTCTGGGTAGCAGCGCGTTGACTATACAACGTGTGATGATACATGGTTCGAACCAGCGTTGCAATCATATTTTTTAAGTGATACATATTAACTTTTTTAAGCTGTAAATCTAGAATAAAAAAACTGATTTTCATTTGGAAAAACTGCGCATAAAAAATTTCTATGTATTTTTTCTATTTTGGTTTGGGATGTTGGTTTAACCTAAGTATGTAAATATGTACCGGATATATTTTTATCGTCACTTGATAATGTTAGCTGTTTTTCTTTAATTGCTGCTTAAATGTAAGTTTTATTTTAATTTAGTTATTTGCCTCTCACCTGGATAACTATCTTGTCGTGATGTGGTGGCTTAAGTGCTAGCTGTGGTTACTGTCCTTGCTTCAGGGGTCACTGTGATTTTCTGAATTAAGGGCAGTGACTATAAAGGCATGCATACGAAAGGTTATCCAGTTATAACAAGTGTCTGGTAAATAGTTATGCCTACTGTCGTATTGTGCTAGAACAGAGAAACACTTTCTAAGGTCAAGGTTGTAGGGGGCTGTGCCGATGATCTGAATGGCTAATTTAGTGGATAAATTAAATTAGTCGCTAGCAGTAACCCTCCTCCAACGTCTATGGCATGGGTTGGCTGTAGACAATTTTGCCTAGTCCGCGCACGCCGTCACTGCGTGGATGGTTCTCTCATTTAGTGGCATACTCGTCGGAACAAAATGGACTATTCAAAAATAAAATTTCAAACGGACGATGACGTTGATTCCACGGACGATACGTTAGGGGGAGACGAGTCGCTGACTCTCGTGCATGAGAATTTGCTCAAGCAGTGGAGTCAGTTACTCAATGAACTGGAGGGAGTTGATGAACTCAATGCTCCTTCGGGTGACTTAGCTGCAGCGGTCAGTGAGAGGCTGGGAGATCTGTCACTGGGGTCCAACGACGAGATTTCAACTAGCCATCGGACTTCAAAGGCGGATATCTTACTTAGACTCTGGATCTAAGCAGATAAGTGACTCAGTGGCTAAGTCGGACAAAATTGGATAAAGCAAGGAGCGGCACTAAGAAATCTCTAGACTTTCTGGAAAAGATGGCCAAGAGAGATCCGGGGCTGTATACGGCAACGGAGAGACATCTGGTCAGGAAGCACAGGCATGACGTTAAGAAGTTCGAAATAATTTACGGCCCTGTTAGTGTTTTGCTGAGTAGATCATCTCCTTTGGAGAAGAATGTGAGTGTCTTCGGAGCCCAGGCTATAGCTCGCAAGAGTGAAGGGGCTGTATTGACGGGCACATCGACCTCAAAAAATAAGATAGCAGCAAAGGAGTCTGGCAGTGCCTTGTTCGACAAAGCGATCCGGTTCTCGATGTTTAAGACTGATAAGGAACAGTCAGGTAGTAAGAAGAAGGCTGTCAAACCAGCTGGCTCTCTTAGGGACCCCTGAAAAGAGTCATCGAAGAGAGCGAGATCTGGCGATGACATACATTCTACGTCAAAAAAACGTGAAGAAGTCGACGAGCCAGGAAAGTGACCTTCGGGCGGCTGTCATATATAGGAATGATCCGGATGGGAGGATCAATCCTGAACTGTGGCAGCTGGTTGAAGGTAGGCTCATCGATGAGGTCGGCCTAGCGCGGGTAGAAAAAGAGGAGGAATTACAATTCCATGGCGCGGACTGGGCGAGGGAAGTCAAACTTGTCAAATGCGGTAATAACAAATCATTTGATTTCCTTAAAACCGTCGCTGACAGGTGTGGCAACCTTCGCCCGGATGTGAAACTGGATGTAATTTTAGCTTCATATCTGCCTCTTCGGGCAGTGGTGACAGCGTGGTTTCCACCACCCGTTAGATCGATGGAAATTATACTGTCGGTACTGACAGCGCAGAACTCGCCTCTCAGGACAAACCAATGGAAGCCTTTGGCCTCAATGGATTGTAGAGAGAATGCTGGTAAAGATATTTGGTTAGCTGTAGATCAGGGATCTCTAAAGTAGCTGCAGTGTCCTGTCACAGAGAAGAAGGAAAGAACTTGCATTTTAGCAAGGTATGAGCAAAGATTAACTTTGTTTAATTCTTTCAGTAATGAAGACTTTACCGTCGCTATTAGAGGGGACAAGGGTAGGCAGGATATTGTGCTTGTATCAGTTTATATGTATATGTATGTATGAGTATGCTAGGTTGAGAGGATTTGCAATGGTACACGGCTACGACGCTAATGCACATCACAGTCAGTGGGGGAGCAGCAACATTAACAAAAGAGGTGAGTTAGTGTTTGATTTTATTATTTCTAGCAATATGTTTATTTATAACAAGGGTAATATACCCACGTTCAGGGATAGGGCAGAGGTTATAGACATAACACTAACTAACAGAGATATGAACCTGTAGAAAACTGGATGATCGATAAAGACTGTACGTTTTCAGACCACAGTAGGATATCATTCAGTCCTTATTTTGCAGGGAAAAGGCGTGACTCATATAGGAATCCAAGAAAGACTAACTGGGATACCTATTGGGACACTGTTGATATTAGAGCAAGGGTCACTGCGCGTATGGAATATTTCACTAGCACTTGTAGGGAATGTGTTGAACAATCCTGTCTATTGGGTTTCCCAGGAAAAAGGGGGCACACTTCGTGGTGAACCAAAGATCTAAAAGAAAATTGTTCAATAGGGCAAAACTCACAGGAAGGATTGAAAACTCGAACAATCATAAAGTGTTGTATAATAAGTACAAGGGTGATCTCAAAAGGGTGAAAGGAGCATCATGGAGGAAATGCTGTGAGGAATTTGATTCCGTAAATAAGTTGTTGAGATTTCGGCGAATATTGTCAAAAGACTCTAGGGCTCCTGGGAATATTCAAAGACTGGATGCTTAATGGACGGAATCTAGCTTTGAGACACTTTCTGTTCTGATGGACACTCAATTTCCTGGATGTAGGGAAGTGAGAGAAGAGGTAACGACGTAGGTTAATTTTAACTACTTGTCGGAACCAGAATTAGGGGGAGCAGTGGACGAAATAGTGACGTTGGAAAAGGCAACATGGGCAATAAATACATTTGAATCGAAATCGTATAAATCACCGGGCCCAGATGGTATTTTGCCGGTCATGTTGCCGAATGTTTCAGAACGCGTACTACTGTTTCTGGGGGATATCTTTAAGATATGCTTAAGCAGGAGGTTAATACCGAAAGACTGGAGGGAAGTTAGGGTCATCTTCATCCTCAAAGCGGGTAAGGAAAGTCACTCAAAGACGAAAGATTTTGATTTTTAGGTGCTTTTAACCAAGTTTTCAATCTTAATTATTTTTCAAACAAGAGCTAACCAAAAAAAAAAATGGTTAGTACCATTGGATTCAGTGTATTTGAATTAAGTTTACCCACCAGGTCCCACGCTTGTTACATTTTTGAACTAGCACAGTGTTGTTAATATTACACAGGGAATTTTTTTCGAATCATTTTAAAGACGTAATGGAAGCAAATACAATAAGGAAGGTAATTAAAATTTTGCCTCTGTTTTTAAGATTTTGTTTTATTTAAAGTTTACGATTTTGCGAATTCCCACGAATTTAGGAAAAGTTCGCGTTAAAAGCGTCTTTTGCATGTTTTTAGCTTCCTGTCATTTTGATGATTTTTAAACAATATTAGACTTTGTTATCATACCGCTGTTAGTAATTTTTTGCGAATTTTGATAATTTTCGCGATTTTTCCAAACTTTTTGCATTCCTTATAGTTTTAGCGATTTTTTTTTTCAATATTACGGCTTGTGTAAAATTTTGCAACTTTTCGCCAATTATCGTGGTTTTCGCTTTAGAAAAGTATAATTACTTTTGTAATTGTGTAACTTTCTTTTTATTTGGTAATAAAAAATATTCCTAAGCACTAATGTTATTTACTTTTTTTCTATATTGTCTAGACAGTTAACAAAACAAGTAGCCCTCAAAAATAGAAATTAGTTCAATTGGACTAAAACGACAAAATCAGCATTAGCAGCAACCTGCCTTGATGTCTTCAAAAGAATCATTCGGATATAAACATGTGTATTCTATCCTTGATATTTTGTAGTTGGTAGCTTGCTGTGGTGAATGGGTTTAATGCATGTCGTTGATAGAAAATAACTAGAACAAATTTTCCTTTCTTAACATAGTAAAGGCCTCATTTCTTATAACTTTTTGTTACCGTTCTGTGTCGTTCTTTTCTGAATAAAATATTTTGTAATTACTTTTTCTGTGGAAGGAATCAGGTAACAGCATATAGAATTGATTACACTTGTATACAAAATATCACAACACTCTAATACATATACACTTTTGGCTGTCACTTAACGTTGAATTCTATTTTCTACAGATTTTTTTTTTTTAAGAGAAGTAACACTCAGGCAATGAATGCCTACTACTATTACTAGATGTTACCTTCTTTAGGAAAGGGATAGTGATAGAGAAGACAGATGGTGAAGGAAGAAATAGAGGAAAGCTTCATTCTTTTACAACTATGCTTTTTGCACGTTTTTTAATAATGCAGTGTTTCAGCGCCTCTGGTGCTAAATGAGGCGTATTAAATTTTTAAAGCTGTGATTAGTAGCCATTTTATTGGTTATTTTACTTCGCCGATGATTCTGCTACACAACGAAGGAGGGCGCTCTGATGTTACATTGGGATTAGTATCTGCTGAAGTCGATATAATTCAGTGACCAGTGACTATGCCTTCATCACATGAACTTTCCTACAACAACTGATGCAAAGGAACACTAATGTACATCAGAAAAATGCGTGGTGTTGTTATTTGATGACTGTCTGATACCGGGTTCGAACCCAGGATCTTCGTTTTTGTAGTCAACGTGCTAACTACTTCAGCCAACGCCACCCTCGAAGATTTGTGCGCAACAGAACAGAACGATAAAGGAAAAACTAACCACACATACAAATTTTCAACTGAACAGAAACTAAACAGCTGATTCAGAACAGAACAGCGCACGGTGGCTCAGAATCAATTTTCATCGGCCAAAACCTATATTTTTTCTTGACACAGATTCTAAAAATTTTTACGCCATTAGAAAGGAAACATATCAAAAGTACGGTAGCCAAAATATTTGGTCAAAATATTCTTAGTAATGGGCGTGGCATGCTGCCAAAAACAACAAATTTATGTTAATTACAAAAAAAAAATTCTCATATTTTATCTGAAATAAATTACAATTCCTCGAAAACTATTATCGATAAAGGGCTGCGGTCCCTTTTGTTTTGTTGGGTAAGCTGTTGTTTTTAAGAAATGGTATGTACACACCCTGTACAATTTGTAGTTACAGTGCGATGTAAGAAATTTTAATCCCCCAGTTTAGTAGTGTATAACTTTTGAAGATCAAAAGGGACCAAAAATCCGTAACCTTCCAGAGAAAGACGAAAGTGTCTTCTTTAAGCGCATATATACTTTTGTATCCGTTACGACCCGCCTGTGGAACAATTTTTTATTTTAATGAAAATACTCAAAAATTATAAACAAAAATTTTTACCCAAATTGCTAGAAAATCTGCCTTAGAATTCACGTAAATGCCATTCTACCTGAACAAAATATAAAAAAAAACAATAGCTAACTTATTTTTATATACATGCATAACTTTGAATTAAAAAAATATAAATTAATATTTAAAACCGAATACGGCACACTCCAAATAAACAATCATAAGTACAAATGGCAGGTAGCAAAATGTATTATGTTGATTGTTTTCCTGTAATTTTGTATAGTTAATTGACTTTTATATTAGGTTAAGTAGACATTAGGTTAAGTAGACAGGTTGCTGGGAAGATATAGCTATAAACTCAAGTTCATTTCGAAGGTCTTTTCATGCTTACCTGAAAGAAAATAAATAAAGAGCGAGAGGGAGCGAGCGGAGGACTTAATTTTATTCGAAAATTGAGAATTTAAGAGATAACCTAGATATAGGAAAATAATTTGGAATTAAAAATAAAATAATAATATTTGATTCTAAAAGATTGATAATATATTGCAAGTTTTTCTTTATAACGTTTTAGGAAACACGTTACTTTCATAGAAAATTAAACTTAAATTCTTACAGTAGTGAAACAAAAAAATGTATCTGCTTTTGTCAGAAATTTGAAAAAACGCTACAAGGAAGCTGATTGGAGTAAAAGTAAATTCAATTTGTGCTTTGCAAAATGGTTACAAGGTAAACTTACTATTCAGATAACTTCTCAAACTGCAGGTAAAAACAGTGGATGAAGTCCGCAAAAATCGCTAGATAAGTGTAGCGATAGATCTAAGAGGCGAAAACTGAAAAATATAAATGAAGAAATCCGATGTGAAAACATTAAAGATAGTTTGCTTTGCCAATTGCGATCACAAAAACAACTAACGAAAGTGGAAGCCGAAGCTAGGGGACTGCTACACGACAGAAGTAATACAGAACTGAATATGGAATATTTACAAGCAATATTCCAGCTAAATGAATAATAATTATAATTTGCATTTACTATTATTTGAGTGAAATAAAGTATACAAATATTAATATTTAATGAATGATATTAAAATAACGTGTTTCTAATGTGTTTTGTGCCATAGATTAACATTTCTTCAGGTACTACTATTTAGTTTTAAATTATGGTTAAAGTTTCTCATAAGTCCTTCATAAAAAAATCTAATAGCCAGATTTTGGGAAAAATTCATCATTATACAATACTTAGCGTAAGGGCTTTATGATACCTAATTATATTTTAAATATTAACAGGTAATTTGTGCTTTAAGTGATACTTAATTATTTCAAAATAAAACAATTTTATTTTATTTTTAAGTACCCAACGTTTCGTTTGTTTTTTTCAAACTTCTTCAGGGGTAGTTTTTTATTCATAAGATCTAGCAAGAAAACAATAGTTCAATCAGATTTTGAATTCTACAATAGCAATTAATTTTTGACTTAAAAATATTTGTTTTATATATTGTCACTATCAACTTATTAATTAAAAATAGAAAAACTGTACTTCACGACACAGAATTTGTATAAATAAAAAATAAATATATAAGTAAAGACAATACAACACAAATTTATTCGTCAATCTTAACGCTAATATCACAGAACTTCAACTAAATCAGACTATTGCGGCAGAATATTGTAGTTTGGTATTATCTTTATCTTCCTTTGTGTTCATCATCCTTTGTATTTTTTGTTGTATCCGCAAACTTTCAAGAGTGTAACGTTTGTTCTCTTTCTTTTCTTTGTCCAATATTTTTATATTTTCTAAGTCCGCTACATGACTGCACTCCTTTTCTTATGTCTGCCTTGTGCTCATTAATTCTCGTCCCTAGCATTCTTCTTGTTGTGCCTATATAAAAAATTAAATCACAGCTTTCTCTCTCGTTTCCATTACATTTTACTTCGTAAACAATATTGTTTGTTTTTAATTTGTCAATTTTTGTTTTGCTGTTTGTGAACAAGCTTCTTAAGGTTTTGTTCGATCTATGTGCAATTGTTATTGTTTTGTCTTCAATTATATTATTTAAAGATTTTGTTTCTGTGACTAGCCGTCCACACGAGCAATAAGCTTGGCAATTATTGCCGTGGAAATTGTCAAATTCGATTGCCGACATAAGATATTAGCGTGTGGACCGTATGAATATAAGTTCAAATATATATTAAGCAACAAATGTTAAAATACATTGCTGAGCAATAATCTCCTAACACATGCTGTCAAATTGAAATAATATTAATATTTTTTAAAGAAAAAAGGAAGAAAAAATGTTTAAATAAATAAAATAAATATAATTTCAATTTAAAATTAGAAAAAGACCTAATAAAGGATCATTTAGGTATGTATATGTATAAAAAAAGAAATATATTTGAATGTACGTGTTCACCACCTCTAGATACATTGTTGAACACAAGCAATATGACGTCACCATTCTGCCGGCGTCATTGCTTGTGTTAAGACTTAACAAATTGCTCGTGTGGTCGTACTGTGAGTTTTGATATGTAGGGTACACTGTAAAATTTTTTGGTTTCTCCGTCCCCCCTTTTGTTTGTGGAATTTTTATTTTCGTTTTTCAGAATTTTATTTATCAAATTATTTATTATGTACGATGGATAGTTATTTTTACCCAGTATTTTCCATATTGTGTCTATATTATGTCTTTTATATTTTTTGTCGCTTAAGTGTAGAACTTTCTTAATAAAATTAGTAGCCATATTCAGTTTCATTTGTAACGGCTGAGTTGAATGAAAATTTATTATTCTTCCTGAAGAAGTAGGTTTAGTACCAATTTGTAATAATTTTGCCATTATCATTAATTATATATATGTCCAGGTAAGGTATTGATTGCACTGTTTTTTTCTTTTTCTACAGTAAACTGTATTTTTTTGTGGTACGCGTTGAGTGTTTTTAGTATAATTAATTCGTCCGATTTATTTATCACAGCAAAAATATCATCCACATATTTCGTGAAAAATTTAATTGTAATACCCATTGATTCCAGTTCCTTGATTGCATCATCCAACAGTGTGTCAAGTACAATATCTGCTGTACAATATAGCAAGTCCACTACCTAAATTCAAAAATTCTTTGGGTTGAAGTCTACTGACGAGTTCCAAAAGCAGGAACGAAATGCATATAGACAATTGCTTAACCATAAAAACAAGCCAAATCTTCAAATTAAATAAATAAAGACATATGTCAAATAAATATACTTCCGTATTTCAAATACTTTCGTTTTATGTTGGAATACATATACCCCTTGTACTTGCATCTTTCCAAAAACCTGACAAGGAAGCGAAAGACAAATACGCCAGTTAGACTTTATATCTCAGTTTAAAACAAATATTCAACATCTATCTGGGTCTCTTAATATATGTAGTTGCTGATTGTGTATCTAAAGAACACTGTTTAGATGAAATCGATTCAGATAAACTTCTGCATTTACAGTTAGAGGACTCAGAACTAAATGCAATTCTATCTAACCCAGATTCATCATCACTAAAAGTTCAAAAGTTAAAATTGCCAAACTCAACAAGTGAAGTCTATTGTGTTATATCGTCATTGAAGATCAGGCCTTTTGTACTCAAAGAAATGCGGAAGAAATTTTTTTAAAATATTCATAACCTAAATCATCCTGGAGTAAGAACTACTAACTATTTCATCAAACTTTCCAGTTCCTAGCAAACGTTTCGAAGAAATATATGTCGATATTGTTGGTCCTTTACCTCCAAGCCAAGGAAAACGTAATATATTAACATGCTTCGATAGATTCTCAGGTTGGCCAGAGACTTTTGCAATCGAAAACATACTTACTAAAACGATTATTGAAACTTTTTATAATGGATGGATTTCGAGATTTGGTTCTCCATGAAAAATTCCTCAATGTTTAGGGAAATGGCCGAATATTGTGGCGTTAAGGATTTTACAACCGATCATCCTTATTCAAATGGAATGGTAGATCGCATGCACAGAACATTGAAAGCAGTATTAACTTGCAAAAACCATAAATCATGTTCTAAAAGATTACCATCAGTTTTATTACGAATGCAAACATCATTTAAAGATGATTTACTTGGAACACGAGCTGAATACCTTTACGGTGCAAACGTAAATGTTGTTTTCTTCGAAACAACATGTTCAAACTGAATTTCTTTCAAAACTTAAGAATATTGTGAGTAACTTACGCCCCATTTCGGGATCAAATCATGTCATTTCAATTTAAAGATTTAGTAACTTATGTGATTAGGAACGATAATTCTATAAACCCTTATCATATAAATACAGCGGTCCTTACCTGGTAATCAACAGAAACTCAAAATATTTTACTGTTAAAATTGGAAATGGAGAAGATAATGTATCAATAGAAAGAATTAAACCTGGATATATAGAACAAGAATAGTTTTGATGAAATTCATTAGAGAGGGGTACTTGTGGGGACATACTTACCTGTACTAACTTTTCTACTAAGTATTTTAAGAAATTTTATAATTAAGAATTTCCTTTCATAATTAAAAAATTTTATTTGTAATTTTAAAAAATAATTCATTCTGTCAACCCTACGACATAACTCGTAGCAGTAGCTATTTTATTGACGAAAACTTAGTACCGTTATGATGTCCCTTTTTTCTATTTGTTTTCTGTTTATTTCGTACATTGCACTATTTGAAATACTATTGTAATCATTCCAGTTAAGTGAACTTACAAGAAAGGTTTTTAAGTTTTGTGTTTTTGATACGAGAAAATAACATGGATGACAAAGCTATAGAAGAATATCTAGATAATATAGATTCATCAAGTGATAATGAAGGCGATTTTTCTGCGGATGAGCCTGAATATGTTAATGAAAGTGATGATGAAGATAGTAGCTCTGGAGACGAAATTGATGCAATGCCAGCAAAAAGAGTTTGTGTATCGCAATTCCAAGCAAACCAAAGATCTACATTATTACATAATTGAAATGAAATACGACAGGATCCTCCACAATTCAGTTTCGCAGGGAAATTGTCAATAAATATTCCAGAAAGTTGCACAACACCTGGAGATTTCTTTAAGTTATTTCTGACAGAAAATTTTTAAAATATTTAGTTGATCAAACTAATATTTATGCTGCTCAAGAAATTGGCAAGACCCAGTTATTGAGATCATCTCGATTTAATTCTTGGAAAGAAACAAACACTACAGAGCTTCGAGTGTTTTTCGGTCTACTACTTCATATGGGGACGATAAATTTACCTACAATATCCCATTACTGGAGCTTTACGACTTGAAATTTTTTAAAAACAGAATGTCAAGAAATCGGTTTCAAATGCTTCTTAGGTTCCTTCACTTTTCAAATAATGAGTAACAATCAAATGATCGTTTGTTTAAAATAAATCCTGTTTTGAAACACTTTAACGAAACAATGAACCGTATATGTAGTCCTGGGCAAGACTTGTGTATTGATGAGTCTATGGTTCTCTGCAGGGGAAGGTTAATTTTCCGTCAGTACAAGAAACATAAATATGGCATCAAGTTATTTGAGCTTTGCGAATCAAAGGGAATGATTTTAAGAATCCAAATATATGAAGGTAAAAAACTTGATGTATTCTCCGGAAAAAATCATGCAAGAAATGTAATGAATTTAATGGAAGGAATTTTCGACAAGGGGCATGTATTATATATGGACAATTTTTATAATTCTGTTAGTTTAGCAAAAGAACTTACAGAGAGGTCTACCTATGTTTGTGATACTCTACGTTCTAATAGAGTGGAAAATCCAAAAAATATAACTGAAAAGAAACTAAAAAAAGGAGAATCAACTTGGGCTCGGTCAGACTCTGTAATCGTATGCAAATGGAAAGACAAACGTGAAGTACTAACAATATCAAACATGCATTACGGCGACATGGTTGAAGTCACTAACAGAAATGGAATGGCAGGAGTTGATCGCGGAGATCAAAACATTTCGTACTACACATCTTTAAGAAAATCTCTTCGATGGTATAAGAAATTGCTTTACACAGAAAAAAATCAGTCACTTCCAAACTTGACGAGATTGCAGTTCAGAGAAAAGTTGGTGGAAAGTTTAGATGGTGAAAATGAACAACCTTCAGTATTTGAGAATACCAATAAATTTCACTTCCTGGAAGCTATTCCACCAACTGAAATGAAAAAATTTCCAACTAAGCAATGTCGAGTTTGCAACAAGGCAAAGAAAAGAAAAGAGTCTAGGTATATATGCGCAGTCTGTTCAGAAAAGCCAGCTCTTTGCGTGGATGCCTGTTTTAGAATTTATCATCAAAATTAAAGCAATATATGTATAACAGTAATACTATCAATGAAATTTTTGTGTTTAAATTGAATTTTTATTGTCATGAATAAAGATAATTTTGTTTTCATTATATTAAAATTTTTTTATTAGCACAACAAACAAATCTTATTGAAAAATAGCACTACGAGATATATCGTAGGTCGGCGTTAGCTACTAACTTTTAGTGTTAGTTTCTTTTAGTGGTGCCATCTACGAGATATCTCGTAGTACATAAAACTACCCATAAATAACAAACTACAACCTTAATAAAAAAAATTTGTGTTTCATATGCAATATTATCGCATGGTTTATCATTGTAAACCAAAAACTTGAACTGGCCTCAGGGGTTGGTTTTATATAAACAGCCATGGCAGTGAATGCATTAAAAAATTTTAAAAAATTTAAAAAACTTTTTTATTATCATAAATAATATTGTGATACTACACTACTCTCTGATCGATTTCTATTTATTTGATATACTCTCCTTTTGTACACTAAAATACAGTGGCTAAAAATGAAACTGGGACAATATACAAAAGATTTTGTAACTTGAAAAAATTAACACAAAAATAATTTTTTTTTAAATTAATTTAATTATTTTCAAAGCTTCATTGAACAAGATCTTAAAATATAAAAAATAAATTTAATTGCTATTGTAGTACTTAAGGTATTGTTGGGGAGCTATCAATTAATTAAAAAGGCAGTCCCTAGAGATTTTTTAATATTCAATATAAAAATTAAATTTTATTAAATCTTGGTTATGTCTATACAAAAAAACGTAGTTATTCAATCAACCATTTGCTAGATTAATCTTTTATTCGCCCCTGTCATTCTTATTAAATGCGCTGTTCATTCAATTCAATGAATTGTTATCCCAGCTGATACTTATTCTACACGAGAAAAGCAGCAGCGCCTGTGTTATACGAGCGAATTCATAACACTACACCCTCCTTCCAGATCGTGGTCCCTGACCGAGCATTAACTTTCTGGACTGCGATAAACAGCAAGCCGGTTTAAAACGGAGAACTTTTCTTGTTCTTTTCTGAGGCAACTGCACTTCATACACTAGGTCTGATATTTTTCTTGTGACAACACCCGGTCCAACCCAATCACTCTGCAATTTCGGGCAGTAACCCTTACGTCTTGTCGGCAAATATATCCAGACCAAATCTTGTTCATTGAATTTATTTGGGTTAGATCTTAAGTCGTATCGAGATTTCATAGCTTTTGATGAAAATTGTAGGTTAGTTTGTGCTAGATTATGCAGTTTATGCATGCTATCAATCATATTTTTGACATATTGATATATGCTATGAGTACCTTGTGGTGGAGCACCGAACATTATATCCAATGGCAAACGAAGATCATGGCCAAAACTCAAACGTGAGGGAGAGTACCCGGTCGCTGCATGCACTGCGGATCTATACGCAAGTAATGCCAAGGGCAAATGCATGTACGAATTTTTTTGATTCGCATCTATGAACTTTGCAAGGTAATCAAGAAGAGTTCTATTGAAACTTTCGACCATCCCATCTGATTGAGGGTGAAGAGGGGTGGTCCTAGTCTTCTCAGCTCCAATCAGCGTTAGAATAGCTTGAAAGACGTTGGTGTCAAAGTTCCGCTCTTGATCCGAACGGATGATGTAAGGAACGCCAAACCGACAAATTACATCTGTGCTACTATCTCTGCCGACTAATCAGGCACCTCGAGCCATTCTGGCCATTTTGAAAAGTAATCCATTATAACCACTATATATCGATTTCCGTTTTCAGTTATTGGTAAGGGTCCCAGGATGTCTACAGCTATGCGCTCAAATGGAACACCAATCACCGATAGCTGCAACCTACCAACAGTCTTTTGGGTTGGACCTTTCCTTGCTGCACAAATGTTGCACATAGAACTTCCTCACTGCAGACAATCTAATAAAATACGCACTTTCCCCAGAGTTTTAAGACGACCCAGATGACCACCTGTTGGGCTATTGTAGGCTTGTTCGAGTATACTATAGTTGGTTCAAAGGCAAGAATTCCCGATTTCTCTGGTCTTTCGTGTATATTCACCCATTTAATGGCGTCTTTAAGAATTGGATCCTCCATTTGATCTGCACCTCAACTGTCTGCTGTAATGCCAACTGTAGAAACTTCAGCACCTTCTTTTTTAGGCTCTTTCTCAGTGCTTGCAATCACCACATGGACGGCAAGATAGTGCGTCAGCATTCAGATGTTTACTACGAGGACGGTATTTAAGGGTAAACTGGTATTCCTGAAAACGCTCTAGCCAACGAGCTACTTGCCCTTCTAGTTCCCCGAAGTTGTAAAGCCATCTAAGTGAAGCGTGGTCGGATCTTAAAATGAATTTACGGCCTAAAAGGTAGTGTCGGAAATGTGCAGTGGCGATAACAACTGCTAAAAGCTCTTTCCGAGTCACAAAATAATTTTTCTCAGCTTTGTCAAGAGTACGACTATAAAATTCAATTACAAGCTCCTCACCATCCTGAATTTGGCTTTTTCATTCGAAAAAGCTAAAATTGGGGTACTTGTAAGCACTGTACCAAACTGCAAGTCCATAGTAGAGAACCACCTAGAACCATGTAGCGCAACCATAATATCGTCCATTCTAGGAAGTGGATATGAATCCTTACGAGTAGCCTCATTTCATTTTCGGTAGTCAACACAAAACCGAAGAGATCCATCTTTCTTTTTTACAAGAACGACTGGTGATGACCACGGGCTAGAAGACTTCTCCACGATACCTTTGGATGTCATATCCCGAATTAAATCAGCCATAACTTCTCGTATGGCAAAAGGCATTCTTCTGGGTGGAACTCGAATAGGACGGCTATCACCGATGTTAATGTGATGCTTAACAATTGAGGTTCGGCCAAAGTCATTTGGGCTTTTAGAAAACACATTACTATATTTCTCTAACATGTCATGAAATTTCAATTTTTCACAGCTCGTAAGTTCCGAAGATTTATTTATGGGCAAGAAAGCCGTGCTAGTGGCAGATGTGGATTGATCTTCCTCTATAACTTCTACGGGGTATAACATACACATACCCACTGTTTGATCGGTGACATTAATTAAGCGAATAGGAATAAACCCTTGACTAGCCTTCGTCAAAGTTCTACCAATCATTACGCCTTTATATGAATTAAAACTAGTAGATCGTTCAACCATGTAGAATTCTGCTTCCTGCTTATTTGGCTGGTCTATGCCCAAAAAGGTATCAGAGCGAGAGGCTACCTCAATAGGGTGAGTTAGTCTCACTGAGCTACTATTATCATTACTTGGTAGCTTAATTTTTACCATGCCATTAGAAAACTCCATACACATGGCGGCCATATTAATTTTACACTTTTGCGCGTGCAAAAAATCAACTCCTAGTATAGGTGGTGCAGGGACTCTAACGACCAAAAAGTTGTGTTGAAAAACGATTCCTTCAATTAAAAAATTTAAATTTATGTTACCAACAGCTTCAAAAACTGCTCCACTAGCGCCAACAAGTCTTACACGTTTTTTTTTTAATTTTGCCTTCCTCGGCACTAAGGTAGCTGGTATTAAGGACACCCTAGCACCTGTGTTAATTATAAATGGAATTACTTTACGATTCAGGCACACCAAGGTATACAAGCCTCAGTTATCATCCTTCCCTCAATTTGGTGAAATAAGGTGGGTAAGAGTTCTGTGGAGATATCGTACATTTTTTCATTAGCAGATGTTGCAGTCAGGTTATTATAGATTTCCTCATAGAACAAAACAACAGCGGTAGCATATACTGCATCGCTTGCATTCACTCTGACTACTGAGCTGTCATTGAATTTATAAAAATCAACCCTCCCTCGAGATCATTGTTACTATACGATACAAACAATGTGAAGGCTCGCACAAAATTCCATAATTATTGAAATTGAGGGCTAAATTATTGAGGATGGGTTTTTCTATGAGCACATTGTTGGCAGAAAATAATACGGGAGGCATTTGCTTCATTCGAATTTGTCTAATCGCATTTGTGTACTGTCCACAACTATCGCATTTATAATTGTTTTCGCCCAGTTTTTCGACCTTAAAGTATTCCTTCAACGCTAGGAATCTCATGCAAATGCATGTTTTCACTGGGCATCATAAAACGGAAACGGTTAAGTTATCTTTGCGAATCGTGAAATTTCCTTTGAAATGGCGTTCAATCGTTTTTGCATATTTTGCTCAAAATACTCGTTTTTGCATATTTTTGCGCATATTTTTCAATAAATGCATGTTTTTTTTACATATTTTTGCTATTTTGGTTAGCATCCATTTGAAAAAGTAAAACGCTCCTGATACTTAGTGCGACATCTTCTGGTAAAAGTTGACACATAATTTTTTACAAAATATTTGCTTGAATCACCCTCTTGAACTCTAAATTTTTATATTTACACAACATTTTTATTGTTTTGTTCGGGAATTCGCTGAAAATTTGTAACTTTACACAATATAACATGTTTTAAATGGAAAGTGAGTTGGTTTTGAGATTTTTTCTGCAAAATTATTGAAATTAACATTTGATAATACTTTCAGAGTACAATGCGAAAATCAAAGCAACTTTATCTTCAAACATAAATAAATACGTGTCTGAATATCCGGGTGTATTTCAAACCGATGGAGTCGTCCTTTTCTGCAAAATTTGCAATAAGGCAGTGGGCTGTGAAATGAAATTTCAAGTTGACCAGCACCTGAAAAGCACGAAACATAAGGAATTGCATGATCGACGCTCTGAAAAACACACAGCCTTTGATTACTACTTCTGTAGCAGCTGGACTTAGCAAATTCTCCATGGATTTATGCGAAGCTTTCATATCAGCAGATATTCCATTGTATAAGCTCAGCAACCCAAAACTAAGAGATTTTTTGAAAACATATACTAACGAGCACATTCCACATGAATCGTCAGTGCGCAAAACTTATATCGGGGAAATTTATTTCGCTCATTAAACAAAATCAAAAAAGCTTTAACAGACCATTTCCTATGGATTTTCATTGACGAAACCACCGATATCCAAATTGCAAATGTTATTGTGGGAATTTTACATGGAAGTGAAGATATGTGCGTCAAAAAATTTTTGCTCAATGTCGTAGAAATGAACAAAACTAATCACACGACAATAGCTCGTGCCTTTGACGACTCCATTGCCCTGCTCGGTGAGGATTTTGACAAAAATAAAGTTCTTCTTTTTTTAACCGACGCAGCGCCCTACGTGGTAAAAGCGGCAAAGGGGTTACAAATTTTTTATCGGAAGCTATTGCATGTTACTTGTATCGCTCCTGCTATCCACCGAGTAGCAGAAGAAATTCGAAGTAATTTTATTGAACTGAATTCTTTTATATCACCCGCGCCTTCGCGGGTACAGATTTTTAATGAAAAATTTCCTGGTATTTAGCTTCCTCCAGAGCCAATTATAACAAGATGGGGAACGTGGCTAAATACTGTCAAATATTATGCCGAGAACATCGAACAATTTGGCGAAGGAGTAAAGGAGCTTGAGGATTCCGATTCGATATCGATTAAAAGCGTAAAAGAACTTTTAGACTTGTAGTCTCTCAAATCTCAACTGATTTTTGTACATAGCAATTATGGGTTTTTATGCGAAGTAATAAAAAAATTAGAAGGACAAAATTCTTTGAAAGATGCAGTCGATTTAATAGATAATACTGTGAAGAAAATAAATGATGTGAAAGGGTCAATTGGCCAAAAAATTATTGAAAAATTAAACAATGTTCTCTTGAAGAATAAAGGTTTCCTTGAAATAAGGAGACTTGCAGAAATTTTGGAATTTAATGAAAATTCTTCAGAAACCAATTATACAATAAAAGAAGTGTGTGCTTTTAAATATGCTCCTGTAACATCAGTTGATGTTGAGCGCTCATTTTCTTTGTATAAGAACTTTTTAAGAACTAATCGGGAAAGCTTTGTGTTTGAAAACCTTAAAAAGAACTTTTTTGTTTACGCCAATAACGCAATAAATTAAAATTTATCTCTTATATATAAGTACTTAGTTCCTATAATTTTATTTAAATTTAATTTAACTTAATTTTTTGTTGTTGAATTTATTGTTTTGTTTTTCTTTATACTAATTTTATATGTAGATATGTATATTAAATGAATTGTTTTCTGCATTTTTTTTGTTTGTTAAATTACTTGACATTTTTTTTAAATAAAATATTGAAAACATATTTTTAATTGCATATTTTCTGTGTTTTTAGTGCATATTTTAAAATTTTAAGTGCATGTTTTATGCGCATATTTTCGTTTTTTTAGTGCATGAGATTCCTTGCCCTAGTAATAACATTTGCTACAGGCAGGGATAACTCCAGAAAATTTTCGACAGAGGTGACCACCGTATTACAATCCAAGTATTTAGTAAAATATGTGATCGTGCCTCGAAATAATTCCTCAAAATTTTTTGTTGTACATTGCGGCTCTATTGCTTTCAGGTTGCGGACGACTTCACTTAAATTGTCTAAAAAAAATTTCAAGAATTCATGAATGTATTCCTGTTTGTTTTTGTTCTTGAGAGAATCATAAACGGGCGAATAGCTACTTTACTAAGCTTTGTACTTAGAAAGGTCTTTCTCATTACACATAAAGGACATAGGTGTTTATTAAAGTGACATATTTCGCCGTAATCTGGAATATTTAAAATTATTGTTACAAAAGCAGGGATGTGAAAAAGTGCCTGTAATGTAGCATTTAAGTAGCAGGAGTTATTAATGTTCTTGATACCTACACCCTAGAATTTATTAAACAACGTGGATTTAGCGCACGCGAATTGTTTATATAATTCTGTAATTAAAAATCAGTAGGTAGGTGTGCATTTGTGCTACTATATATCTGTTGCGTTGAGCCTCGTTTCTGTTCGACCTTCGCTCCTCGAGGTGAGCAGGTTTATATTTTCTTATTATTCTTATTAACGCTTAGAGGGTCCAAAGCATAAGCCTGCCTTGATCTTTGGCGATCCGAGCGATCCTGGATATCTTGGGCAGCAGCTAATGCAGTTTTAATAGACTTGTGTTGGCCTGCAGGTACCAGTTTTATTAACTCGGCATCTTTTAAGCCGTCTATAAATTGATTTCTTAATAAATCGTCTACATACGCTTTTGGGGCCGATCTGAAGGCTGATATTGACAACGATTCTAAAGCAGTGGCAAACTCAGTCAGAGACTCACGTGCACCCTGCACTCGCTTTTTTAACTCTTGGAAGCATACCTGCTCATGAACTGTAAACCGTTCTCTCATAAACTGATGCAAAGAGCCCCAGGTGGGTAAGTGATCGGATGGCGCAGTGGCAAAAAGGCGAAGAGCATCGTCTCTTAAGTTAGAAATGACAGCCATTCTTCTTCACTCCAACCAAAAAATTTGCGGAATGTTCGACCAAACATTCGTAATTAGACCACGGTAACTTGCCTTCATAGGTTGATATATCGTGTTGGTTAAACGAGCACGTTCTGTCAACATTTTTTTCACATACGTGTGAAGAACATCGCGTATACTTTAACGTCGGTGTTTTATAACTAAATTAGTGAAAATGGGTTTCGTTAAAGTAGTCAAGAACAAGCAGTACTTCAAACGTTATCAAGTGAAGTTCCGCAGGCGTCGTGAGGAAAAAACCGTCTACTATGCCCGCAAACGTTTGATATTCCAAGATAAGAACAAATACAATACATCAAAGTACCGTCTGATTGTCCGTTTATCAAACAAAGATATCACGGTGCAAATTGCATTCTCTCGCATTGAAGGTGATCGTATAGTACGCGCTGCCTACTCACATGATCTCAAATACGGTGTTAAGGTTGGATTGACTAACTATGCTGCAGCTTACTGTACTAGTTTATTGGTATATTTTGAACAAATTGGGTTTGGACTCTTTGTACGGTGGTTGCACTGAAGTCACTGGTGAAGAATACAATGTTGAAACAGTAAATGACGGTCCCAGTGATTTCCGTTGCTACTTAGATGGCTCGTAAAATCACTGGTGCCCGTGTATTCGGTGCCATGAAGGGCGCTGTTGATGGTGATGGTATATTTGGGGCCTTCATTACAAAACACATTTCAGCAAAATGAAATACGATGAATCAAACCAATTCACATATTCCATTTGCAGAAAAGTTTCGTATATAAGGCAGAAATCTACATCAACTGACACCACACACAGTGGACCAAACACAGAAGAACGCTGATGATGAAGGTTTAGTGGCCTTCGAAAACGGCTGGCTGTTCCGTTCAACTATGTGTTGTCAGAATATTTACAACTAACTTTGATGTTATTTGTTCATTAATAATTATCACATGTAATTTGGCTTAAAAGGCGATACGAACATTAGCCTGTTCAATTCATTAAATATAAAAATAAAAAATAATTTTTTTATTTTCGTTTTTAATAAAAGTTCATCAGTCAAAACAATTGAAATTTTCTAAATATAGTATTTGTAAGTAACCTATTTCAATTGAGTTTATAAAAGAAATTTTACAAAATGGCGCATTTCATAGTAAAACAATTTTTTTCAACCAAAAAAGTAGTTCCATCAAGAAAAAAAGAACTATTTCCCACAACGAAAAAAAATAATTATTTCCTACAATAAGCAACATAACTAAATTTCACGAATCGATTATTTTAGTCTCACGCCATGCGAAAGTCATTAAGTTGGTAATCCAGTAAGGAACAGCTTCCCCCAAAAATGCTTAATTCCAAACTCGATTACCTTTTTTTGAAGTTTATTGCTGGGTTTAAGTAGGTTCAGTACAGAATTCTCGTTGTGCAGAAAATGACTTAAGTTATAATTGTTTATATTTTTGATATAATTGGTACACCAATATTATTAGCAGTTGAGTATTCAATATTCTACCTTACAGAACAGTAAAGTACATTATATAAAATTTATTTTCGAACACTGGTTATAACTAACCACTATAAACATGCATCTTGTCTATTTGCGATTACGAAGTTGAATAAATACACGTTTAAAACGTAAAGCCTTAATATACTTAAATAGCTAGTGGTAAATACCTTATGCAATTATCGGGATCATTTTCACAGTCAGTATTACATCGAAATCTCTCCCAGGATAACCATCCCATTGGTGGTGTTCTAGCAAGACCGTTTTCCAAACAAATACTGAGCATTGACGAACTTAAAAAGACTACCAGCAATATCAAATACTTCATCACTTCTAAAAGAACAAAATAAAACAAAAATTAATTTTAAGCAGAAAAGTACTTGTTGCTGTATCTGAAGAAAATATACTCCCAGATGATGTTGTATACTCTTAGATGACATCTATTGCACAAATTTTCATGTACACAAAAATGCTTTTAAGTGTATAGAGTTAATTTAGTTTTATAATTTAATTACATGAATTCAGCAAAGAGCTTATGCTGAGTACACACTATAGCATTTTGTGACATCTCAGGATTATTTGACAAATTTCCCATAGAAATACGTCAAATAAGCGCTTAATAAACCTGAAATATTTTTTATGAATTATACCGGTAAGCGGCCCATCCATTATACATTATTATTGCATATGTTGTTGTAGATTTTATTGTCATTTTGACCTATACTATGCAATAAATGGCACAATATTGTTAAAGAAAATATTGCTCAATTTTTCAAGCAGTGAAAAAGTAAACAATAATGAACAATGTTGCCACCACATTACACAACTGTCTTGATTGTACAATAAAAGTCAAAAGTTTTTTGATATTTGCATATATATTGTGCCACCTTCGAATATGACATACACATTGGCGACATTATTGTACAATACGAAAAATTGTGCAATTATATTGCAAGTGGGTGGGCCGCTTAAAGATCAGGTTCAATTTTACCACTTATGCCAACTTGATGCCAGTTTTTTTCTATACATAAGGCCCTGTATATTTTAACCGACTTCAAAAAAAAAACGAGGGTGTTATCAATTCGTCTCTATTTTTTTTTTGTGTTACTTCATAGCTCCGTACATTTTAGACCAATTGTATGTAAAAGAGGGTATAGCTTCCAATGGGACACATTGTCAAAAATTTTATTTGATTGCTGCGAAACTTATAAAACACCTTTGGTTCTTATAATTACACAATTTTAAAGTTGAAAAAAAATACTCGGGGCTACCCCCATTAAAATCTATTATTATATTTTACGTGTTTCTACTTAACAAATTTTTACGAAACTTACCACACACTTTGACTTAAAAAATTTACACAATCTTCCATTTGAAAAAAATGGGTGGAGTGACGCGCATTAAAATTTATTATTTTGCTTTTTTTTTACAAAACTTAACAAACAGCCTGTCACGTTTCATTTCCTCTTAATACATTGGTAGCTACTAGCTACCTGCGTTTGTTTCTAATTGGGTTACCTTCATGTCGTATGCCGCACTGGCAACTCTCGAAATTAAAGCACGGCTATTGACTCGCGGCTAAACTTAATCTGAACAGAAACCTAGTCTCCACAATAAACTTTTTCAGGTTTTCCCAATCTGAATCCCTAAGATGTTCTATATCTGGGTTATTTTCCAGATAGAAGGTTTGTGTTCCAATTTGACTAAATGCTGGACTGTGACACAAGTACTGTTCGAGAGTTTCATCATCGTTCTCTTGGCAAGCTCTACATGTCGTATCGTCAACAACACCTATACGAGCGATGTGATTTCTTAACTCTGTATGTTCTGTTATTATGCTAACAAAGTTTCGAAGTGTTGATCTTTTTAAACTTAGAATCTCAATCGTCTGTTCACTATTTGGGTATCTCTAGAGACTTTTGGTCACTCTTCTAGCAGTAGAGTTATGCCAATCTCTGGTGTGTTTTTCTATAGGTCATTGTTTCATGTTATTCAGTAATGATCCCATCTTTGCAATCCTATCCTCTTTTTCTTTTCCAGAGACACCCTGATGTCCTGGAATCCATATTATCTCAATTTCTCTACAATACCTGTACAAGTTTATCTTATTTATTCATTGTAGGACAATTCGATATTGAATTTTATGATTTATTAAGGCGTCGATAACTTTTCTACTATCCGTAGGTAGTTCGTTTTAAATTTCCTTTGGATATTTACAGTCTTTCGTTATAGCCGTGATCTCAGACTGAAAGACTGTATTATGATTCGGCAAGCGAATCATGACTTCTGACTTATTTCCTAAAATCCACTACCCAATCGGTTTCCAATTTTTGACCCGTCCGTGTAATGGATAGTTTCGGGGTTATTCCCTATTAATTTTTCTTTTCAGACGTTATGGTGATGCAGTTACTTTGTACATATCTGATTGGGATTTTATCAAACATGATGGTGGTGACGTTTGCCCTGGGTAAAGTATGTATTATACTTTGGCACTTGGTTGTATGTTTTCCTGTTAGCCATTCACCTATTACCATCAGTCTCATGGTGGCCAAGGCTAACTCATATTTAACCTGTATATCAATTAGCACGATTGAAAGAATGTTTTCCATCGCCTTAGTTGGTGTGGTTCGTACTGCGTCACAGATGCTAATATATTAATATTCGGGCACTGTCTCTGTCTGTATGATTGGTCGTACCATACTCGTGTAAAGCCAGTGTGTCATCTTGGGATTTAATAGATATTTGGATGCAATAGCTCTTCTTCAATAGGTCCAAGCATGTTGATTCTTAATCGCTCTTTTTTCTAAATGATCTTTCCAGAATAATCTCCAATCAACTATCACTCCTAGATATTTGACCTTTCTGGCAATTTCTATTGTTTTGTTTTGAAATACGAGAGATTTAAAGGCTGGAATTTTCCGCTTTCCCGTGAACAAACAAATTTCTGTTTCTTTTGCAGTTATAAGATAAGTCAAAAGCTTATGGAGCCCCTTCGCAATGTCATCTGCATAACAGAAGGGCTCGAATCGTTCTTCGGATAGAAGTTTTAGTAGTCTGTGTATGGTGGTAACCCACAATGAAGGAGATAATATACCTCCTCTGTGGTGTTCCGCGACACACATGACCTCTTATTTTTGTATCGTTTACCTCGCAACTTATACACCTACTGTTAAGCATATGACTTATCCAAACGGTTAGTCTTTGATCTAAGTTAAATATGCTTACTGTTAAGTATGTGATTTATCCAAGCGGCTTTTCCTTATAAGACTTGAGGTCGAAACATTGGTGAAAGACCGTTCTATATCAATAAATATAGCTAGGGTATAAATGTCTAGATCAAAAGATCTTTCAACATGATCAACAAGTTCCTGTAGCATGGCTGTCTCAACAGACCTGCCTCTAAATATAGGCTTGTTTTTTAAATTTTATTATATCATATATATATTTATATATCTCCTTCAATATTGCGTCCACAATTCATTCCAATGTTTTCGGTAAGAAAAATGTTAAGTTTATTGGTATGTTTGCTTTTGGATTTGCAAAGCTTTCCTTGCCTGGTATAAAGACAACTCTTTCTTCTCTCCATGTCATTGGGGCTTATGCATATTTTAGACACGTGGTAAATATGTTAGCCAACCTATCTTGTAGTTGCATTATTTACCATTTGGGTGGTGATAATTATATTTGTTTTGCAATACTTCTGTAGGGCTATGTCTCTTAAAGCAGGTCATAAACGACATGTTTTTTACATCTAACATGCCAACTTTTCAACTAAGATGTAATTCTGCATGTCTGTCAAAATTGTTGTTCTACAGAAGGTTTATAATATTCGGTCACAAACCTTCATGTTAATTGATTCTGACATAGTATCTGTTTTTATTCTCCCTCTCTCTGCAAATATGTTGCACAGCTTTTATATAAACAAATGTCGGTATCCTTTTCAAAATGGTGTTGCCGCCACAAACTTTTTCTTTGAGCCGTAAAAAAGTTCAACAATTTTTAAGATTTTTTCTTCAAATTCAAAGATACTAAGTTAACATATAATAATGAAACGTGAACCGCCGCTACTTGTTTCCTCACGGCATAGATTTCGCATGACATATCGTCGGTTGGTTATTGATTTGCTGCAGTCATAATGTATTTTGAATATACTGTGCCGCAAACTAATAACTAACCGACGATATAATATAATAATAAGAACAGCTGATGTCAGAAGGATTGTCAGAAGACAATAGAGCACGCTCTAATTGAAATTTTGTCAGACGGCTTTGCATAAGTAACTACACTTAAAAATATTTGGAATGAATTTGTATCAGTTAATAACAATCGAAGAAAATTTCAAAACTCTAAAAAGCGGAATAAAAATTCGAGGCGGGATCAACCTGTGAAAAGTGGGATGTCTGGTCAGGTTATACATACCTGTCAAAATGCGTCCGTTTTTCATGAAGCTATTTGTTATAGAGCTTCTCAAAACAATAAGAGCTATTCAAAAACTGTATTTTAGGTCTCTTACGCTCAAAGCAATTATTCATTTTTGTGGGTGTGATAGTGTTTTTACACCCAAAGTTAAAACCTGGTTTTACCGTTAAAATCATAAACAGCTGATTTTGCGTTCACACTGCAAGTTTGATAAATTAATAAATTTTTCAAAATTAAATAAATCTCCTGTTGAAATGCGAGTATTTGTTGCTAAATTTTTTTATAACACTTATTTGACAAACTGTACAACAGCTGTTTTTGTTTGTATGAAAAACTTTTACAGTGTGCTCTAAAATGTAAATTATTTAATATTTTGTAAATCAACATCTTAAAGTTACGGAACTGTGAAGTGAAGAAGTGCTTGGAAATATTTTTCTTCATATATTTGAATTTATGTTTCGTCAATGTTAGCACGATATATTGGAAATGTCTTCTCACCACGAAGAGCGTTTGAATTTTTTTCTCTCCCGATAGATTGGTGACGGCTAGGAGGTCTTAGTCGAATAACAATTTTTACGTTCCATAGAGGCGGCGTCTTTATCCCTGGATATATTGGGAACCGATGAGATTATTGATGAATTTGTGCTTCGCCCGCGCTTTACTGCCGTTATCTATAGTGATAACTTGGTTAAATGCTGAAAACGAGCCCGGAGTGGAAAATGGTGCTGAGTTAAATGAAGAAGTATTAGGCAAGAAGTATTAGCAGGTCTTTTATATATATACAGCCGAATTAGGAATTTTTGCTGGAAGTTTTTTCTCTTCCCTAGCATTTGTTCCCGTGGAAGAATCCTCGTATTCTCTATAACCGGGGAAAAAGCAAATATAGGAGAGAGTAAAATCTGGATCAGCTGTTTAATATTTACATTTTATTCTGTATGCTTTGATTGCCAAAAAGGATGTGTGTTAATATAAATATCCCAGCTAAAAAAATATGCATGACCCATATATTTTTAACATATGAATGTATATAAATATATATATGAATATGTATGAATTCATGTATGGAAATGTATGGAATTATACATGGCAAAACTATTATATATGAATTGATATATAGACTAATATATGAAACTGATTATAATATATGAGCTCATATATGGAAATTTAATTATGAAGCTCTTCATATGTGAATCCATATGCAATAGAAATAAGATGTTATATATGTATGCATACATGATATCTCCCATAAGATTGTATTTGCTATCAGAAAAGCTTGCATTTTATTCACTCGATCTTTTTCTCTCTTTTTTATCACTGGTGAATTGAAAATCTATTAGAAAATACAAAGTTTATATGCGTAGAGCCTCAGCGTTTAAAAAATAAAAACTATTGTAGCAAAAAAAGCCATTCTTGTACGATTTTATACATTGTGGCCCTATTTAATAAATCAAATAATCAAAAAGATAATTCAGTAATTAGTTTGATAGGAAATTACGGAATACTCTAGATATTTTTATGAATCAAAGTTCATGTTACTGCAAAAATTATATTGAAAATTAGTGTGAGTACGAAAACGTACTATTTTTTCTTTTATAATTTAACTAGTTTTTAATATGGTTTCTTAAATTAAATTTTATGTACAAATATGAGTTTTTTGTTTTTTAAATAATTGATTAAGCTTTTCTCTTAAATTAATGAATAAAATATCTTTTAGTTGGTTTTAAATTATTTGTTAAAACATTTCATTAAATACAAACTCTTTGTGCAAAATTTTACAAAAATTTAATTTTAGTAACTTATTTATTTCACATCAGTGCGTTTGTTTGAATCAAGAAAGTATGAATATGAACTTTGCATTCTGTATAGGAAATATATACACATACATGTATGAAAATGTATGAATACATATTATCATATATGTCCATATACCCTAATTTTTCGGATCCGAACCATATATGGGATATCATATACATATGTTTCATACATATTTTTTTAGCTGGGTACCTATTTGTTCGAACCCGTAGATTTTTGTACTCGTGGTTGAAAATAATAATAAGAAATACTTACGTTTCCTAAGGGACCCTCCAGGTTGAATAATAATAAAGTATACCTGCGATTCCCAAGAGACCCTCCATGTTTTAAATACCATAAATGCAAGAAGAGTTTCACTTAAAAATAAACATGCTGGCTGCGCCAAAATTTTATGTTTATTTTTTAAAGAAAACTCTTCTCGCATTTATTATATTTACAACCTGGAGGGTCCCTTGGAATTCTTTATTATTATTTTCAAGCGCTTCAATAGCGCTTACAAATGGAACTCTAATTGCAATATACTACAACTATCTTTATGCATTCTGAAAATTAGCTATTTATACAAAACTTAATCATAATTTCATATATTTCAATATTAATATTTCAAACACTTGATTTTATTATGCTGTCTAGACAGTAACCTATTTCTTAAATATTATTTAGCTTTTAACCCAATTATGAAACATCGATATTACACAATTTGTCAAATGGTTCCTGTTGTGTTAACACGGTCATGAGGTTTGTTCAATTCTGATCCACAACATCCCTTCCCGCTTGGCGAAAGAAAACACCTAGCTATAAATGTTTTCCAAGTATACCAATTGTTTCAAAATGCTTGTGTCTCAAATATTAAATGTAGTTGATTTATTCTATTCTAAGTTGCTAAGCAGTAAGCGATACCGACTGACAACACCCAAGAAAATTTTAATTCATAATAGGAATGGGAAAAACTCCCTGGGAATTGTTATTCATAATTGGGCTGATTGTTTGCATTAAGATCTTCAGAACTCACCGCAAAATATGCATTTCTGCCGTTAAAACTCACTTTACAAGTACTCATGTAGAGTATTCCTCAATGACACTTTGTTTTGGGTTTTTTATTTCAGACTATGTAAAAAATATTAATAAAGCCAATAAAGCTTATTGATCAAAGTCAATAGCGTACTATTACGAATTGTACTCGTTATGTTTTATGAATTTTACGTGTGATTCGAATATGCATAAAAAAAAATTTTTTATGTTTGTGCTTGTTTTGTATGTACCTATATATACGAATATGAGAAAAACTCCCAAAAGACTTCTGTTCACAATAAAGGTTCAGGGATAACTGAACAACAACAACTTAATGTGGATAGATGTATGATCCAAATATATTGTCGACCTCTAAACTAAATACATTCACACTAATTTCCGTTATGTTAAGTCCAAAGTATTTAAACTTGTTAGTGGATATGGGAAAATCTAGATTTTGAAAATTTAGAGTAATATTATTAAGTTAAGTTTATGATATCATCTTCTATGTTGCAAATATTATATTATGAGGTAAAGCCACTTTTTCGCACACGATCAACTTCGCTTTCATTAATGCCAATTAGTGATTCATTAAAATTAGCATTGCCTGTTACTTCTTCATTTAAGTCAGCTCCATTATCCGCTGTGGGCTCGTGTTCATCACTTAACCAAGTCATCGCTATCGATAACAGTAGTCAGAAATGTAAGGTGCAAGTCGGAATGGACAGATATATCACAGTGGTAAAGCGTGGGCGAAACCCAAATTCATCAAGGATCTATCTCATCGGTTCCCAAGATATGCAAGGATACCGACGCCGCATCAGTTAACAGTCAAAATCGTTTTTCAATATTGCAGGCTAATAAGGCCCAACCCGCTGTACCATCGAACGAAACCTCCAAACCACCACCAATCTATCTGAGAGAAAAAAGTTCTAACGCTCTTATTAAAAAAAATTATATCGGCCATTGGTGAGAATACATTTCAGATTATTCCAATAAAACTTGGTAACATTAACGACACTAAAATTCATATATATGAAGAAAAAGATATTGTTACTGAATTTGAAAAAAATAAAACAAGTTTCTACACATACAAACTTAAGAGTGCTAAAGGCCTGCATATCGTATTGAAGGGTATAGATTTTCGAAGAAATAAAAGATGCACTCGTCCTCCAGGAATTTAACGTAAAAAATTTAGCCAATATAATAAATAGGGAGAAGATCCCCAATGTCTTTTTCACGTTGAACTGGAACCAAATGACATAGAATTGAAGAAAAATGAGGTAATCACACCGCTAACTACAGAGGTTGCCCTGTGTACTATTTCGTTAACCTACAATGAGCCAACAACCTAAAGTAAAGCGAAAATAGAAAATACGTACTCACCCAATTATCTTCAAATTGTCCAAACAATAACTACATATGTATCGTATGTTGACGCTGGGAAGATCAATTCTATTACCCTCGCAGAAAGTGTCCCCACCAAGTAAGTCAACAAATATTAACACAAGCTTTAATTTCGGTCGTCTTGAAGCTTGATAATCTGGTGCAAACTATAAACAACTTCACAAGAAATGCTGCGAATGCAAAATACTCTGTTTCAATCAATAGTTAACAAGCCACTTTAAAATATGTTTCTGGAAGGCAAACGGCATTCGCCAACATAAAATTAACTTAAGCACTTCCTCACGGAAAAAACTATTGATATAATGTTAGTTTCTGAGACTCATTTGACTTCGAGAATGAATGGTTATACTCTATGTGATTCAAGGCACCCTAGAGTAAGAGCATGTGGTGGACCTGCAGTACTAATAAAGTAAGGACTCAAGGACTATGTTCTTGACAACATTTATGCAGAACATCTGCAAGCAACTAATATTTGCGTCGAAAATGTTTGAACTAATTTCGTCATATCATTAATTTACTCTCCTCCCAGATTTTCAAACACTGAGGATCAATACGAGGATTTCTACAAATCGCTTCGACCTTGTTTCGTAGCAACTGAAGACTACAATGCAAAACATACGTTCTGGGGTTTATGTCTTATTACACCAAGATGTCGAGCGTTATTCCACACAATTTCTGACATACAAAAAACTGCGTATGTTATACCATATGGCGTCATGAAAAATATTTCTAGGGATTTCATTCATGTTGAAGCTTCTTTATATCTCTCCTCCAATCATACTCCCACTAACGTTACAATCTGTAGCCCACTAAGAAGTAACTAACCTCACCCATAATTGAAGATGATCAATCGTGTAATTGGCTGGGGTTCAAAAAATATCTCAGTAGTCATTATACGGACAACATTAAGCTAAAAAAATCCGATGATATTGAATTCACCATTGCCAATCTTAACGAAAATATTAAACAGGCTGCTGAACATGTCACTACCTCCTATACGCAGACCGGGCAAATTAGAAATTATTCTACGGATATTGAACGTCTCGTATGTGGAAAAATAAGAGCTAGAAGAGACTGGCAACATCACAGATCACCACAAAATAAAAAAAGACGTAAAGAGTGCATTAAACGACTTCAAGAGTTGCTGGCATCGAAAAAAACTGAATCTCTTAAAAACTATCTGGAAAATCTCTATGTCAAACCAGCATCTAATTACTCTTTGTAGCGCGCTGCGAGAAAGTCTAAAACACCCGTTGAGTTTAAACCACCCTTGCGCACTTCTGTTGTGTTGAATTTAAATACGGATTTTTTAATTAATATATTAATTGGTTTATTAAACAGCTTTGTAAAACTAAGAACTAGTATCTTATTTTTAAATTTACAATTTTAAACCTGGAGGGTCCCGTGGGAATCGCAGGTATGGCTCTATAACTTTAACTGCTAAGTACAATTTATTGCAACTAACTAATTACAACTGCCTATTGCAACTCTTAAATTGAACTATTTATACAAAGCTTAATCATAATTTAATATATTTCAATATTAATATTATGCTTAACAGTTAATATTATTATGCCAACTTGCTAACCTATTTCTTTAATATTATTTAGCATTTGACCCAATTACGAAATATCGCTAACAACCAAGTGAAAGAACTGGTTGTTGCTGTGTTAACAAATTAGTGGGTATTCTGATAACGAAAATCAATGTATTTTGTCTGTGTAACGCCACTCCCATCTGCATCTCTTGTATGATTTCAATATTTATTCCATTTTTCTGAATTTCTTCTATGGTCAAAAGTGCTGGATTAAAAATTTTCATTTTCGCCAATGCTATAGACTCCTGTACGGTCTTCACTTGGCTCTTCATCTCCATCAGTTTGAAGAGCTGGAAAACCGCAACATCGCGGTAGTGCTGAACCTCTGATTCCTGCTTGATCTGAGTCAAGCTGTTCAGAGTCCTCCTGTTTTCATTGATTGCTTCCACCATCTTGTTAATGGATGAATTGAATCTGTCTTTATATGGACCTGTTGATTTGTTTGTTCTATTATTTGATGTCCGTTAGCATCAACTACCTCAAAATGTTGATTTATCATCTGTCTGTCATCATCATCTAGTGTTCCATATAGCCACTTCATCAGTTTCCTCCAATATTCAACAAACCGCGTTTCGTGCGACCCGGCAGAAGTGTATGAATATCGTTCTCTATCTCACTTATTTCCTTTATGATAAGTTCTCTATAGGGACTGGGTAGCAGTTTTGGTGTATTAAGATGGATTTCACTGACGGAGTCTGCTATTTGTTGAATGTTAATTTAATGCAAAATGTATTCAAATTTGGACGCAACTTCCACCAACCCCATATGTATATCTGCGTACCCGGGCACTGATTCTAGTTTTTCGATAGTCATCTCTCCGTCCGTGACCCAAATGTCCAACAGAAGAAGTCCTAAAATCTGAATACATTCATTATTAGATATAGCTCTCGTAATCTTCTCAGCCTCTTTTGGTACGAGGAGTATTCGTGAATTCCAAGGTACTAGGAGCGATAATTCCATCTTTAACCACCTGGCCTACTTGTCTATCCACTTCATTTCGATGGACCTCAGGTAGTCTATATTGTTTAGTATTTATTGGGGGTTGACTAGGATCACTTGGGATTTTATGCTTAAGTACATTTGTGTGAGTTAAACTGTCTCCGAGTAATTGAAACACGTCGTCGTATGATTTCAAAATGCTCCCGATCGATAACCGCTCTTCCGGGTTCAAATCTGCGGTAAGCTGTACTGTTTCCAAGAGCAATTTGGTTTTTTCTTTGTTGTCCGCAGTACTTATTGTATTAATGGATATTGTCGATTATATCTGGTAGTCCTCAGGGTTTTCATAACTCAATATTGATTTCTTATTTATGTTCACTTATAGTTGTTGGTGTTGAGAATGGAAACAAATGCTACTCCCCTTTTGATCGATGTTAGGGTTTCACCCACCAAAATCCCAGGTAAAATTTCTAATTTATTTACTATTATTTCTCCCTTAGCCTTGGTTACTACTACCGATACAACTCCCTGGGAACGTCCTTTTATAGAAAAATTTTCGTATATATATAACGGAGAGATTTCTGAAACAAGTGGTAAGGAAACTATTTCTTTCTGGTTCCCAAAAAATTGTATGTTTTTGTTTGTCGTGTCGGTAACCGACCTATTCCACATCATATCTCTGCCCAGCAAACCATCTGCTGGCAAAATAGTACCCTTTGGTACTATGTGCATTTTTAAACGTAGTCTGTCTACATATTTGTGGTTCACAGTTATAGTTCCTTCTGTATTTATGTTTCTTCTTTTATGCCCGATGTCAAAGCTTCTTCCTTTGCTAGTGTAGTATCAGCGCCTGAATCCGCCAACAACAGCAGTTTATCCTCTTTTGCTTCTCTACAAGGAAAGTTTATATACGCATCGTTTATCTCACAACTTTCGTTGCTACTAACATCACTCTCCAGTTTCAGTTCATTTTTGTGCTCTGAGTGATTTATGTGATGTTCTGCAACGTTTCCGTCCTTGATCACCCTTTTTTTTTTTTTTTTTTTTTTTTTTCATATATTTATTTATTGTATCTTCAAAAATGAACTAACAATAAGTAATCAAATCTTAAATCTAAATATAATTATTAGGCCCGACCAGTGTCGGACATAAACTTAGTGATAGTTATAAATAATACATAAGTAGTGATAATCAAAAAGGAAAAAAAAAAATAAACGTATTTTCAAGAAGTCCCATCTGGAGTGTTGAGAATAAGAGCCCTTGTGTCCCTATTTTTTAAGCGGGTATGTCCAGTAAAGTTCAAGATATTACGAGCGAGCGGATTAGGATGTGTCTCGAGTTTTGTTAAATATTTGCCTACGTATTTTGCAATTTCTTCAGTCACTAGTGGCATATTTAAATCGCGATGTATATTTGAATTTTTGATGTACCATGGAGCCGATGTTATCAAACGTAAAATTTTGTTTTGCCTTCGTTGGATTCTCTCAACACTTGAAGCTGAAGCAGTGCCCCATAGCTGAATTCCATAGCACCATATTGGCTTCAAAAGCGACTTGTATATCAAAAGTTTGCAGTCTAGGCTGAGTGTTGAATTTCTGCCAATTAACCAATATATTTGAGTTAATTTAAGTTTCATTTGAGTTAACTTAGAGTCAATGTGATATTTCCATGTAAGCCTTCGATCAAGGTGTATGCCAAGGTATTTCACTTGAGAATGTTGAGGAATACTTTGATTGTTGATTCGAATGGGAGAGCAAGTATCTTTTCTTAGGGTAAACGTTATGTGGACACACTTTTGTTCATTTACTTTAATTCTCCATAAGTTCAACCATATTTCAAGCTGGGTAATGTGTTCTTGGAGATTGCGGGATGCCTCATCAGGGTTTTTGTGTATACTCATACAGGCTGTATCATCGGCAAATGTAGAAGTTAAGATGTTATTGCTCACAGGCATATCACAAGTATATATTAGATACAAGACTGGCCCCAGAATACTGCCCTGTGGCACACCGGAAGATATAGATTCGGGCACACTCGTGAACTCTCCTTCCACAACAGTGAACTTCCTATCAATAATATAACTTTCCAAAAGCTTTTGTATGTTTATTGGTAGGTACGTCTTCAATTTTAAAACTAGGCCTTCGTGCCATACTTTATCAAATGCCTGAGAAACATCAATAAAGAGAGCAGAACAATACTTCTTTTCTTCAAATGTTCTTCTTACAACTTGGACCAATCTATGCGTTTGTTCAATGGTGCTATGCTGACTTCTAAAACCAAATTGATGGTCCGGGATGCACCCATTATCAGCTAAAATTTTGGACAATTTAGTCATGAGCAGCTTTTCGAAAAGCTTTGAGATTGTTGATAGTAAGCTTATAGGCCTATATGACTCAGTCTTGGTAAGATCTTTTCCCGGCTTTGGAATCATTTTTATTTTGGCAATTTTCCAGTTATGTGGAAAATACTGCATTCTTAAAATGGCATTAAAAATAAATAGCAGGATTTTTATTGCAATTAGAGGCAAATTCATCAGCATCTTGTTACTAATGCCATCAATACCTGGAGCTTTCTTCGGGTCGAGTTCAGCAATTATTTTTTGTAGTTCACGCAACTTAAACCTTAAGGGACGAGGGGGTAGAGAAACTACACTCGGTAATTCGGCAGCACCCGTACATGAATTGGGAGTAAATACAGATTTTAAATGCTCAGAAAATAAATTACCTTTCTCACTATCGCTTCTCGCCCAGCCTCCGGTCGAAGTACGCAGTGGTGATTTAAGGTCAACGGGTCTTTTAAGATTTCTAGTAGCGCGCCATAAAGAGTAATTAGATGCTGACGTTACATCAAGACCTTCTAAATAGTTTTCCAGTAATGCAGTTTTTTCCGACGATAGCAGCTCTTTGAGTCGTTTAGTACATTCTTTAAGTCTGATTTTATTTAGGGGTGATCTGTGTTGCTGCCATTCTCTTCTAGCTCTCCTTTTTCACATACAAGACGTTCAATTTCCGTAGAATAAATTCTATTAAAGCCAGTCTGCGGATAGGAGGTAGTGGCATGTTCAGCAGCCTGTTTAATATTTTCGTTAAGATTGGCAATGTTAAATTCAATATCATCAGATGATCTTAGCTGAATGTTTTCTACGCAGTGACTACTAAGATACTTTTTGAATCCTAGCCAGTTGACCCCATTAATCATTTTCACATATGAGTTAGTTAAATCACTCCTTAGTGGGTTGAAAATTGTTACTATTGTGGGAGAGTGATCGGAGGACAGATCTAGAGAGGCCTCTACGTGAATTAAGTCTCTATGAATATTTTTCGTAACGCCAAAATCTATAACATCTGGAATTTTTCTTACGTCAGTAGGCCAGTAAGTAGGCTCCCCGCTCGAAATGACATCTAAGCCCATTTTTGAAATTGTATTAAACAACGCTCGACCTCTAGGTGTAACAAGACGCGAGCCCCAGTACGTATGTTTTGCATTGTAGTCACCAGCTGCCAGGAAACAAGATCCAAGCGATTTGTAGAACTTCTCATACTGATCTTCGGTAACTGAAAATCTGGGAGGTGAGTAAATTGATGATATCACGAAAATCGCACAAAAATTGTCTACGAAAATATTCGTTGGTTGCATATATTCTTCAGTAACGTTGTCAAGGACATAGTGCTTGAGTCTTGACTTAATTAGAATTGCTGATCCACCGCATGCTCTCCCTCTAGGGTCCTTTGTATCATATAAAGTGTAACCATTTACTTTAAATAAGCTTCTTGAGGTCAAATGAGTCTCAGAAACCAACATTATATCAATATTTTTTTCCATGAGAGAGTGCTCAAGTTCATTTTTATGTTGGCGAATGCCGTTTGCGTTCCAGAAACATATTTTTAACGTGTTCATGGTTTGTTAACTAATGCTTGAAGCAGTGTATTCTGCATTCGCAGCATCTCTTGCATCATATTAGTCATATTTGTAGTAAAGTTATTTATAGTTAGCACCAAATTCTCAATAGTAGCTTCAAGGCGACTAAAGTTAAAGCTTGAGTTTGCATTCGTTGAATTATTTGGCGGTGGAACAATTTGTGTGCGAATAGAACTAGTCTTAGCAGCATCAGCATACGATATTCGTGAAGTAACTGGTTGGCTTATTTGAGCAAAAGTGGCGGAGTTCGCGTTTACTGGTTGAGCTGGAGTTAATTTGGATTTTTGACCCATAGCCTGTTTAACGTAAGAATATACAGGGCATCCTCTGTAGTTAGCGGTGTGATTACCTCCACAATTACTGCATTTTTTTTCTGATTGATCTTTTGGCTTAGTACAGCTGGCAGTACCATGCAATTCACAGCAGATAACACAAACTGTAGGTAATTTGCATTAAGTTTTTGTATGGCCATATTCTTGGCAATTATGGCACTGTACGGGACCTGAACGCTTACGGGGCTCTTCAACTGTGATTTTTCGGTGTAAGAGATACTTTACGCTATAAATTGGATGGGTTTCATTTTTTTTCAATTTTATGTCATTCGGCTCCAGTTCGACCCGAAATAGGGTTTTCTCTGTTAATTATGTTGGTAACATTTTTTACTTGAAATCCTTGGTCGACAAGTGCACACTTCACTTCTTCGGGCTCAACATATGAATCTATGCCCTTTAATACTATCTGTAGGCCTTTAGCACTCTTAACTTGGTATGTGTAAAAATTTGTTTTATTTTTTTCGAATTCACTAACAATTTTTCGAAAATGTTTTTCATCATATATTTGGATTTTAGTTTCATCAATATTACCTCGTTTAATTGGAACGATGTGAAAAGTATTTTCTCCAATGGTCGACAGTAGTTTTTTTAGAAGCGCGTTAGAATTTTTTTCTCTCAAATAAATAGGTGGTGGCTTAAAAGACTTTTGCGATGATGTAGCGGGCTTGTCGTTTTTGTCTTGCAATAATGAAAAACGATTTTGACGATTGGTAGAAGATGCACTGTCATCCCTAGACATTTTTGGAGCTGATGAAATTTTAGAAGAATTTGGGCTTCGCCCACGCTTTACCACGGTTATATAACTGTCCATTCCTACTTGTACCTTTGGTTTTGAGTTACTGTTATCTGTAGTGATAACTTGGTTTAGTGATGAACACGAGCCCGGAGCGGATGATATCGCTGACTTGAATGAAGAAGTACTAGGCAATTGTAATGTTAACGAATCACTAGTTGGCATTGGACAAAGCGAAGTTGATCGCTGACGAAAAAGTGGCTTTGCCGTTAGAAAAAGACTATCATCAGATTTTTTATTTTTATTGTTAACATTGAGAGCTTCAGAACTCACAGTAAAATATGCATTTCTGCCATTTGAACTCACTTCACAATTTTTTGTTTTTGAGGTACTCATGTAGAGTATTCCTCAAGGGCACTTTGTTTGCGGTTTTTGTTTGTTTTTGTTTTTTGTTTCTTGCTATTTAAAAATAATATCAGCAATATTTGCTTTGCTTATTTATCAAAGTTAATATGTATGTATTACGGTTATTATGTATTACGAATATTTTTTTATGATTTTTTGTTTGTTTAATATGTATATGGAAAAAAAAACTCCGCTAAGACGTCTGTTCACTATGAAGGTTCAGCGAGAACTCGACTTGATCACCCTATCATTTATATTATTACATGTCATCATTGTCATATAATTCAGGGATTTTCTTACTGAATCTGTGCATCTTGCACCAGATATTAATTCGGTGTTATCCTTGTCTTCGTGACGCACCCCTTTCGGTGCGTTGACCGTTATATTCTTTATTTTTATTTATATTTATATTTATTTTTTTTACCTGTTTCGGATTATCCTGCTTCTCTGTCAAGTGTATGTTGTTAATATCTAAATTTATGATATTAAAAGCTTTATCTTCTTCATCGTCAGTTCTTACGGGGTGTTGTGTTTTATTTTCGTTGTCTTCGGTATGATTTTGATTTGTAATTTCTCTACATTTTTCGGCATTCAGGTCCATTAATCTTGGCCGGGCCGATTTTTGTTTCCCGAATTGTTGCTATTGTAATTACATCTGTTTCCGCTTTCATTATTGTTGCCTCTATTATTGCCATTTATACTATTGCTATTTCAACTGTTGATTGCATCTAAAACAGCGTCGCTCCTCGTTGTTGTTAAACCTAGTCCCACTTTTATTTTGAGTTTTCGAGCTTGTACAATTTTGCACATTTGTTCAATACTCGGCAGGTTTCATGTTCATTCTGAAATTGCATTCGTTATGCCCCTGTCGTGTGCCCTTGATTACAGCACGTATTGTTTCCTTGGTTATAACATTCGTGTATCATAGGACTGCAGTATTTTGAGGTGTTAAAGTAGTTTTTTCGTGAATTACTGTTTGGCTTTGAATGGTTACAAGTTTTTTGATGCATGGATAATTGTCGGACTTCTTTTATCAATTGCTGGACCGTCTCATATAAAGGTTCCTCGGTATGCATTGTCATGATATTTGAAGGTTTCATAGCAGAACCGAATATATTTTGAGCCTCCTTGGTGATTTTCAGCAGGGCAGATAGCTTCTCGTTTTCATATCCGATGAATTTGGACATCAACCTAGGATCTCGTAAGCCTCTTAAGTAACTTCTTACTGCAGATTGGTTGCAATGATCTACCATAGGTTTTTGATGGGAAACTTCTTGCCATTGTGCTGCAATTAGTTCTGTGGCATCTGTAAGTAGTCCATCTAGTCTCTCTCCAAATTCATATGCTGTCTCCGTTTGACCTTGCTCACTAGTAAAAATTAGTTCTTGCAATTCTGTTAGTGTTTTGCCTTTTATAAATTTTTCTCTAATAGCCTGGCAGAAGGCTTCTATTGTTGCGAACTCTTTATTGTGTAAATATGAGTAAGCATTTCCAAATAATCTAGTTTTGATGAATTTGATTATGTCGACCAAATTACCTGGTTCCCCTAGCTTATCCTTTGCTATCATACATCCTTCAATAAACTTCTTTGCTTCCCTTGCCAGTTCTGGCCCATCAGTTCCGTAGAAAATTGGTACCACATGGGATATGGTTTTCAAAAGTTCAGTAAAAGTTGTCATGTTGTTTGTTGTGGTGTAATTGTAATTACTTTCTTCGTCTCTCCTTGTAAGTTTTGTATCTTTGACTTCAGCGTTTCGATTTGCTAAGTTTTTTCCTCTATCACTTTTCTATTTTCGAAGACTTGCTGCAACTGATCAGGAGTCAAGTTAGGGTTAACGCGCTTCGCAAAGTCTTTAAATGCCCGTGTCCTTTGTTCGCTGTCTTGAATCTGTTGTTTAGCTTCTTCAATGGTTTTTCTTAAGCTTTTGTTCTGCTGCTTCAAGATCCTGTTAACGTGCAAGTATTCTTCTATTTCTTTAGATATAGCTGGACTCTGTTGATGTTCATGTAGCACTTGTAGTTCTTCCAATAAAATATCTATCTTTTCAAATTCTGTTATATTTCCCTGGCTCCTCACTTTATGCTTCACTAACTCTATATACTCTTTGGTATTGTTAAGGTACTTTATGAGATTCCCACTCGCTCAGAAATTTCCCTGGTGTCCTCTTGTGTCTTACGTAATTCTTTCTTCAAATCCTCCATATAGCTCAAGCAAATTTCCCTAAATCCATTTATATATTTCTACTTTCAATGTACACTTTCATAAGCAAATGCCCCTTGCATTTATATACTGCTAACGTTTTTGGATTTCTCACTATATGCTAATCTATTTTAATAATTCAACACTTATATAAATGTTTTACCATTTGTGTTGGTCTCATTTATGTAGAGCAAAATGTTTGATCGTCGTTGAGTTTACCACCAAAGTCTATGCAACTTAAGGCAGCTCATTAAAACCTTGCGTTTTCTAGTAAATGTTGGTATACGGAACAACGTATCCTTTTAACAATTCAGTACATTGAAATTAAATTGAGCTAAAATAGCTTTCCAATATCAATATACTTCCTTCTTGTCAAAAAGGTATCAAACTGTAACCTTGCTAATACCGGCTGCGCCAAAATGTTGTGTTGAATTTAAATACGGATTTTTTAATTAATATATTAATTGGTTTATTAAACAGCTTTCTAAAACTAATAACTAGTATCTTATTTTTAAATTTACAATTTTAAACCTGGAGGGTCCCCTGGGAATCGCAGGTATGGCTCTATAACTTTAACTGCTAAGTACAACTTATTGCAACTAACTAATTACAACTGCCTATTGCAACTCTTAAATTGAACTATTTATACAAAACTTAATCATAATTTAATATATTTCAATATTAATATTATGCTTAACAGTTAATATTATTATGCCAACTTGCTAACCTATTTCTTTAATATTATTTAGCATTTGACCCAATTACGAAATATCGCTATTGCACAATTTGTCAACGCAAAGAATTTAGCAAACAACCAAGTGAAAGAACTGCTTGTTGCTGTGTTAACAAATTAGTGCAATGTACAGGTACGAGGGTTGTTCAATTGTGATTCACAACACTTCTACCGGAGGTTAGGCAAGAAGCGATACTGGAAAAAGTAACATATATCATTTAAAAAATAAACACATGTACTGCTGCTGTTGATTTACCGAGTGAAGTTACTCTACCCCCTCAATCCTTAAAGTTTAAGATGCGTGACGTACAGAAACTAAATACTGAGCTCAACTCGAAGAAAGCTTCAGGTACTGGTGGAATTAGTAACAAGATGCTGATGAATTTGCCTCGTAATGCAATTCGAATTCTGCTATTTATTTTTAATGCCATATTAAGACTAGAGTATTATCCACAAAACTGAAAGCTTGCCAAGGTCAAAATCATTTAAAAGGTGGGCAAACATCTTACCAAGGCTGAGTCATACAGGCCAATAACTCTACTAACTACAATGTCAAAATTTTTCGAAAAACTGCTCATGACAAAATTGTCCCCAATTCAATGGGTTTAAGAAGTCACCATAGCACTATTGAACAAACGCATAGATTGATTAAATTTATAAGAAGAACATTTGAAGAAAAGAAGTATTATTCTTAATTGTTTATTGATGTTTCTCAGGCATTTGATGGCATGAAGGGCTAATTTTAAAATTGAAACCATACCTACTAATAAATTTTCTATGGCCATTGGAAGTTCATTGTTGTGGAAGAAGACTTCTTGAGTGTACTCGAATCTATTTCATCCGCTGTGCCACAGGGGAGTATACTGGGGCCAGTTTTGTATCTGATTTATACTTGTGATAAGTCTTTGGTCATTAATACCCACACATATACATTTGCCAATTATACAGCCTGCCTTAGTATGCACGAAAACCCTCACGAGGCATCCTGATATCTTCAGGAACATATTACCCAGCTGGAACTTTGGTTAAACTTATGGAGAATAAGAGTAAAAGAATAAAAGTATGTTCAGGTAACATTTACCCAGCGAAGAGATACTTGTTCCCCATTCGAATCAACAATCAAGTTGTTCCTCAACATTCACAAGTGAAATACGTTGGTATATACCTTGATTGACGGCTTACATGGCAACACCATATTGACTTAAAGCTTACAAAAATGAAACTTAAACTAATTCAGATACTTACATTGCCTGAAAGGTAGAAATTCAACCCTCAGTCTAAATTGTAAGCTTTTAATATACATAGAAGTCGCTTTTAAAACTAGTATTGTGATAGAGAATTCAGATATGGCGCACTGCTTCAGCTTCCAATGTAGAGTGAATCCAACGAAAGCAAAACCAGATTTTAAGGCTAATAACTTCGGCTCCATGGTATATCAAAAATTCAAATTTACATCGTAATCTAAATATACCACTTGTGACTGCTGAAATTGCAAAATAATCAGCCAATTATTTAACGAAACTCGATTCACATCCTAATCCACTTGTTCGTAATATCTTGAGCTTTACTGGACACATTCGCTTAAAAACGAAAGACACTAGGGCCCTAATAGCTAATGTAAATATTAAAAGGTTCTTTTATTTCAGTAAGAGGGTGCTAGACCAGAAAACTTTAAAAGATTGCCTGCCTACCCGATGGTGCCGGCGCTAATTAACGCCACTGGCTCTAAATTGTTTGTAGCAGATTAATGCTTTCTATGAACCAATAAAAATATGCTTATTTTAGTAGAGCTCAACGAGGAGCTCTTTTGACAGCAGTTTATTGATTGAATTCTCATACAAATAATTTCGGCTTATATACTAATTATGTGAAGAATCTAGATTGTAAAAATGAGTGATTTACTAAAATACACTCAATATCTTATTTCTATTTTATATATATATTTTGAGTACATATTTTAAAAACGTTTACATTTATAATTTTCATGGGAAAATAAAATGTCACTTGATATATTTAAGGTAATAAATTATCTAATATATAAAAATAAGTCGGGTTTTCCTTCCTGACGCTATAACTCCATAACGCACGAACCTATTTCCACGGTTTTGCATTCGTTGGAAAGTTATCGGGCTCCGTGAGGTTTATAGCAAAGTCACATCGGCCAGCACCTCCGCTCCTGGGATGCTAGGTAAATTCACCAGACTTCTAGACAAAACGACTGACGACATCTCACCTAATTATTACATTGAATTTATTTACATATTTATTTACATATTTATTTATATATATATTTACATATATATATATTTATATATATATATTTAACTTTAAAAGTGCCATTAGGGAACACACCTTTATTTTACGCTTAGTCAGACCTCTTGTTTTTTTTGAAAAGAGTGCCTCGGTCCCCTAAGGAATGAGCTCAGTCCCTAGTAGGGTTTCGTTCATAAATTTTACTCGAAAAGGAAAAAGAATAAGTATTGAAGTGTATTCCTTGATGAAAAGGATAAAAGGTGTAATATATATGTGCTCATATTTGAAATTTTGTCGGACTTACAGTGGGAGACGTAAATAGTGGACCTGAAACAAACTTACCTGCTAGAACCTTTTAAAAACTTACATGACCTTCCAATGCAGAAACCTGAAAAGAAAAGATTTATAATGTTACATAACCAAAATTACCTGCTAAAACCTTTTGAAAACTTACCTGACATGCCAATTTAAAAGGAAACCCGAAAAAAACCCCTATGATTGTTATATTGAGTAAACTAATTTACTTGAACGAACTTTATTAGTACTTACCTGATAAGTCAATTTTAAATTGTTAGAAATAGGATAAAACGAAAAAAGTTTCTCTGCTTAAATAAGATTAAAAAAAATAAGTAACCAAAAGAAAGTACATCTGAAATTTTAAATGCAACATCATGAAAAACGTTTGTATGAAATAACAAAAACCTAAACTAGTAGACTTCTTTAAGTTTTTGCAATACCAATATATTAGTAGTGTTAAAGTTTTTATTTCACACATGTAAATGAAACACCCTGCGGGAATCAAAATATAAAAAACATGAAACGTTACAATTTTCCTGAAAATCAAATTTTTACTAATATGAAAGCCTAAATAGCTCAAGGTGCGGTAAGAAAGAGGGGTAAGTAAGGAGAAACAAGTGTATGTGCGGGACATCCAAAGAAAAATAATTTTGATGTACGATGTCATGGTTAGGCAATGTGAGTGGTCTCAAAAGAGGGAGGGTTGTAAGTCCTGGCAGTCAACAGCCAGAGGAATTTGTTGTGTTCTCCTTTTTACTGGAAAGTGAGCTGATGGATACCTGTTTCGGGCTCCTAATTACAAGATTAATTTAGTGTCGAACAGTTGACACATCAATGCTGGTATTTTTTTTATTTATTGTAGCCGCTGGAACACTTACACTGACTGGCAAGAACCACCCCAAGACGGCGAGCTCTAGCCGGAGTAATACGCCAGAATACCAGCGCGGCCAGTGGTCTGATAAGGGAAAATCCCTTTTGTTTGTTTTCAACAAACACAGCAACATAATACTGTGTATTACGTTTTATGCTATTACTACAATTTTTCTTAGTTTTTCAGCTTTTAAACAACCAAATTTAAACACTTCTACATAATTTTAATTATTTTAATATTATTTATATGTATGTATTTATTATAAAATATTGCAGAAAACTTGAAGTTTATTTAATCGGAAGAACAACAAATTAGTAATGGATCTATATAAAAAAGAATATATTGCGCAATCTGAGAAATATAAACTAGTTTCTGACCACGCCACAGCTCCAAGATTGTATGGCTTACCAAAAATTCATAAGCCTGAAATGCCTTTAAGAACCATATCATCGTCTGTAGAAGTGCCATGTTACAATCTATCCAAATATATAGGAACAACTCTGAAGAATATGCTTTCAACAAAATACAATATAAAGAACTCATTAAAATTTAAAGTGCAAATAGAAAATATTATTTTGGACGACAACGAAATTCTTATATCTTTGGCCTATAGACCTAGCTATAAGTAATATAATGGAAAAATGGAACCTATTGGAAAACCACACAAAAATACCTAAAACGCAATTTCTGAAACCCCTACAGTTTTGTTTTAACGAAAATAATTATTTCATGTATGAAGACGTTATATATGTATAACCAAACGTATGGTATGCCGATGGGAAACCTTCTGTCATCAACCATCGCAGACATTGTACTAGACACTCTCTTAGAGAAAACAACTAACGAATTAACCCAAGAAAACATAAGAATAAAATTATTAACAAAGTATGTGGACGACTTATTTGCAATTATTAAAGGAAAAGATGAAAGGAGAATTTTGCAAATATTTAATAATTATAACAACAAACTTAAATTCGCAATTGAAAGGGAAGTAGATAGCTCGTTGCCATATCTGGATATGAAATTAATTAGACAAAAAGATAAAATTATAACAGATTGGTATATGAAACCGATAACATCCGGCAGAATAATCTAATATATAAAAATAAGTCGGAAAACCCGACTCTTGACGCTATAACTCCATAACGCACGAACCGATTTTCACGGTTTTGCATTCGTTGGAAAGGTATCGGTCTCCGTGAGGTTTATAGCAAAGAAAATTCAGGGAAAATTTCAAGAGAAATAAAAAACGTCTTTTATTTACCTTTTGAAGAAATTGAATGACCTTAAAAGCCTGACTAGATACAATATCTATAAAACCACATTAATTGATATTAAAAATAAGGTCGAGAATTTACATACAAATAGGTAGAAATTAATATTTGTGAACGAAATTGCTTAAAACGAAGTCTCTAATCATTTGAAAATAAATTTTTATCACTTTTTTAATACTCATCTTGTTGAACCTTCATAGTGAACAGACGTCATAGTGGTATTTTTCTTACATACATACGAAACAAAAAAACGTGTGGCACTCGGGGACTGCCGCGGTAAAGCTATTGCATAGCGTTTTTTTTTATCAACTTATGCAATTATAATTATTTATTTAATTATTTATTTATTTATTACGCCTAGAGGTCGGGCGTTAGTAGTATGGGATTCCCAGTACTAGATCAATTAAAATTGTTAAATTGTGGGCTGAAATTGTTAAATTGTGGCTGAAATTGTTAAATTGTGGCTGAAATTGTTAAATTTGGGTAATTAAAATTTGAACATTTTAAAATTCTTGGAAATTTGATACCTACGAGGGTGGTTCAATAAGTCCGTCCGATTTTTTGTTTACATAAGGAGTTTTTTGTTTACATAAGGAGTTTTTTGTTTACATAAGGAGTTTTTTTATTATTACTACATACGAGGGCGGTTCAATAAGTCAGGTTTTTTATGACCGTGGGAATTTATATGTATGTATGTTTGTGGGGTGGATTAAGGGGTTTCATAAGATTAAGATTTCATAAGTATACATATATGCCGACGGGAAAATTATGAAAATGATTTTTCCTAATGCCGACGGAAAAGTCAAGAAATGATTTTTCCTAATACCAACGGGAAAATCATGAGATGATTTTTCCTAATACCAATGGAGGGAGTTGTGAAACTTAATTTTTCCTAATGCCTACGGCAATGCATGATTATTTTTCCTAATGCCGACGGCAATGCATGATTAGTTTTTTCAAATGCCGACGGCAAAACATGATTATTTTTTTCAAATGCCGACGGCAATGCTTGATTATTTTTCCTAATGCCGACGGCAATACATGATTAATTTTTCCTAATGCCTACGGCAATGCATCATTATTTTTTCTAATGCCTACGGCAATGTATGATAATTTTTCCTAATGCCTACGGCAATGCATGATTATGTTTTTCAAATGCCGACGGCAATGCATGATTACTATATTTCTTAATGCCGACGGGAAAATGATTTTTCCAAAGGGAAAATTGCCAGTGTTGCCAGACTGTATAAATTTGTTATCGTAATACTATATCAGTAATATCAGAGAAAATATATTTGATGAATACTAGGCGATTCTCATATGAATCGTGGGAATGTGTATGTGTGATTTCCTCACGCTAATAAATTGTTTATAAATAAAATAAATTGTTTATAAATAAAATAATTAAATAAATTAATTTAATTTATTTAATTATTTTATTTATTTATTTATAAAATGTTCTCATGTATGTGAACACCCTAAAATGTTCTCATGTATGTGAACACCCCTAATGTTTGTGTGTGGGTGGTCCAGCTTGATTGTCGCTGGTAAGCATATCTTTTGTTTATTTGTTTAAGAAATATATTTGTATGTATGTATGTATGTATGTATGTATGTATGTATGTATGTATGAATGTATAAATGTATGTATGCTTGTATGAATGTATAAATGAATGTATGAATGTATAAATGTGCGATCGTGGGAACTTGTGCGTGGAATATTTTGTGCTTGTGTAGAATACATTTATATTTTGCAACGTAGTCATTTTCTTTGTCTACAATTCTTTTAAAGCAGAGGATTTTCAACTAAGTACAGTCATCAGCAGAGAAACAAAAAGTAAAAATTTGCAAGTAAGCAAAAAAGTTAACTTCTCCTCCTTCCCACTTCCTTCTATTCTCTTTATGTAGTTTGTATTTGAAATAAGAAAACACTTTTACATTTTTGATTCTTTTGTAAACATTTATTGTTTAAAATTTTATAAAATTTTATAATAATACATACAGTAATATATTCTTAAGTATAAATATTTTAAAAAGTGAAAAAGTTCATTTAAAACAAGATATTTCTTTGGAGAGTAAAATAGCATTTCTTAATGCGCAAACACCAAAATTATGATAATTACAATAAAAATATTCTGGATACTTGATTTCCATTTGTTTAAAGTTGATGCAGCCTATATCCTCGACGTTAGAAATTTTTCGGTGTAACATTTTTTCCAACCAAAGTCTTTTTTCTTCACCTTTTACGTAAATTTTAGAACATCTTACGTTGGCTTTTAAAAAATTGCAAACGCTATGAAATGAAACTGATCCAGCAGTCCAGCTTAGGTGATGATAGTTTTTTGTTAGCCACTTTGCTTCTCTTTGCTTTTTTATTGATAAGCATTTAAAATCAAATGGTGGTTTTATAATGAAGTTGTTATATTCATAATTGTTGAAAACAATCGCTACTTCTTTTGCGATGAAATCGTTTGAATTACTTTTGAAACCTTGTACGTCTATAAAAATTATGTTATTTTCCATATTATTCAATTTATAACACTTTTCGAACTTGTCCTTTGATGGGTATATATTCTATTATACGATCATGAATAAGAATGCAGTAAGCTGATGTCTTTGGTGCAATATTAGTTGCTGTTTCAAATTCTATTTTTATATCAATCAGTCCATTATTGAGTGATTCATTCTGATGACTGACATCTACTACAATAATAGGAGCTTTTGTCTTAAACTCTGATGCAGTTAGAAGCGGTTGAGATTCTTTCATATAATAGCTTTGTTGGAATCTTAGATACATATCATATAGAATTGCATAACGTTCATTTTTGAACTTTATGTTAAGATCATCATACGGGTATGAGACTGAATTTAAATGTACTTTTAAATTAGTCAAATCACAATGAACAAATTTATTTTCTTGTTGAAAAGCAATCAACACAAAACGGGGGCGTTCTCTATTTGCAGCCAGTTTAACATTCCAAATATGGCTAGTTCCTGTGTTTAATTGTGGATTAATATGACAATCCCAACTGCGAAATGCCATGGGTATAGAAGCACCATTGTTAATAATTTTAATCATATTCAATTTGCTAAGGTCAGATAATTGAACATGAGGTATTCTCCATGAGATGAGTGAAATTGTAAGTTTAGCTTTTTCAGTAGAAACACTCGAGCGTACAAAATCTTCGTCGTTCTTATTGCGCAAGAGTATCAGTTCATGTTTTCCATTTAATATAACTTTGTTGTAGTCTTCAGCGAATCCTAGAAGCATTTTTAGAGGTACATAGAAATTGAAAAATCCATTTGCAAGAGTGACATCGTCAATTTTGTTCCATCCAGCATTTTGCATCACATTGCTTTCGTTTGGTGATAGAGACACCAAGTTCTTTATGGTGCTCGTGGCTCCTAAATATCTTGTACGATCAATTTCAATTCCATTGAGCTCATAGCGGATTTCATCAAATAGATATGCTACAAAGTTGTTTTTTAATTTAAAGTTCTCTGAAGAAGAAGAAGATTTAGGGGCATTATCATCGGCAGCAAACCCCTCTACATAAATGTAGCTCTCACTGGGTAGCACGTATAAATCTTGATTTTGTATTGAAATTCTAATTTCATCATTATTTTTGTAAGATTGTAAGTATGGTACATATGTATGATAGTCCTTTTTGATTATATTCTCATCAGAGAAAGGTTTATCTAAGACATCTATTATTGAACTCATTTTGTTTTCAATTTAAAATTTAAGGACTTTAGAAAATTTTTATTTGATGTTGTTAGTACTTTCTGTTGAAGTGGTCGCTTTAATGTTCTTGTTGTTGTTACTGCTTTATTTCTCAACGTATTTGTGTTGTATATTAACATTATTTAGTTGGCCTTAAATGTATTCGTATTGTAATTTCCTCTCCTCGAAAATTAATTAAATCACCGTGTTGATCAACTACTCGCAGCGTTAGTGAACTTATCTCTCTGGTGTTCACAGGTAAATAGATGATATTTCTTGGAACCTCATCTATTTTATAGCCTGGAGGCACATTAATCGGAAATTCATGAAGTGTATGCGATTTGGAGTTATTCATATATGTGTTAATAGCGATACTACTTTCAATTCGCAAGAGATTCACTTTAAAAATATTAACTGGAAGATCTGAGTAATAATATTTGTTTGGTGTTAGGATTTTGCTATTGAATCCTAAAAGTTTTCCAATTGTGTTGTCTTTATTAAAATATACAGGATCTTTGGAACTATTAACTTTAACTTGCATTGTATTGTTATTGGCTTCAATAAAAATCTTATTTTCTGGACAGAGTCTTCTGTATTGCTCTTGTATAAAATCTACAATATCATTCAATTCGTAAGATCCAATTGGTATTTCAATTGTATGTTCCCCTATATGAAACATATTGTTGTAGGTGTCTACATTTGGAATGCTGTTGTATGAATGAAAATCAGTTAGAGCACACTCATATGCACCATGTAATTCTGTCAGATTACAATTAAATAAAGTTTAGTACAACATATGGTTTATAAGCATGATTTACATATTTATTTCATTTTCTTATTTTAAAATTAACATTAGTTTATTAATATTACTGCTATTGTTGTTGATGATGGTATTCAGCTATAATATTTCGTTCTTACTTATCCAAGAATTGTGTTGATTAGAAAATCCCAACCATTTAACGTATGCCTCCTTTCCTTTAGTTTTAAGAACCTTTTCAACTAGATATGTATTTGGATATCTAGTTTTCGAAAGTTCTTCAGTATAGAATCCACCTTTAATAGGATTACCAAGATAATCTTCTAATATGAATGTTGTAGAATTTGTATTTTGAACTCTTGTAATTGTGAAAATTTCTGTAGTCCAATTTGGAGTATAACCTTTTTCAAATGTATCCTTATATTTGCTTATGCGTACATGATCTCCAACATTAAATTTCGACATTTTGTACATCTTCAAATGACTGTATACTGTATTTAGTAGCTTTTCCTCATTTGTTGAGTTGACTTTAATCGGAGACATTTTGATGGTACGGTGAACTTTCCTATTGTATGCATTAAGTAAATCTTTATATATATCAATCCACTTATATGAACCATTAAAGCTAAATTCTTTCCACATCATTCTTTTCAATGTTCTGTTAAATCGTTCTACTATTGATGCTTTCATACTGCTATATGTTGAGTAGTGATTAATGGTGTATTTATCCATTAATTTTCCAAAGTGTTTATTGAAAAATTCTTTACCATCATCTGTTTGCAAGTTTTTTGGTACTCGTCCTAATTCAAAAATATTTTCCATCGCCTTGGTTGTTTCGAGTGAAGTTTTAGTTTTTAGTGGTACTGCCCATGCAAATTTTGAAAATGTGTCAATTACAGTTAACAAAAATCGATAATTTCTGTTTTCTCTAGAATAGATCCCCATTTCAACTAAATCAGCTTGCCAAAGATCATCTATTCCTTTCATTACAACTCTACGACGCATAAAAACTTTTCGAGCTTGCTTATGCAGTTCGTTTACTAAATTTCTTTTTGAAGACATTAAGTTGTTTTACAGATTTTTTGAAGAGTGTTGTGATCTACTTGACGCACTTTCAGCTATTGATACAAACATGTAATTTTCCAATCTATAAATTTTCTCATTAAGCTGTTCAATTTGTTCTTCAAAGGATGTCTTAATTTGTAGAATGTGTTTTTGAATTTTATAATTTTCTTCTATATCTAATTTTATATCGCGTTGTAGCTCCTCAATTTGCATTTGAATATCTTCTTGAATTATAGTATTATCTTCCTTAAAGTATGTTAATAATTTCTCTTCTAATTTTTCGATTTGAGTTTGCAGAAACAATTTATTGATAACATCGTTTTCCTCCAGAGCTTTTGCAACATTTTTGATTCTTTTGTTTTGGACATCAATGTTGTTGTTCGTATCCATAAAGAACCCCAGCAGTTTAGGTGCATTTTTCAAAGAAATTATACTGCTAGTATCGTTTAAATAGTGTCCAAATTTATCAACAGACATGCTTTATATACTTTATTAAAGTTAATGTATTATATTTGCTTTACGTAGTTCTTCAATAATTGATACAATCTCGTTATTGTGATTAGTATGACCTGCACCTTGTGATGCAAGCAGTAGTCGAAGACGATCTACTAACTCATTTGGATCGTCCCAGTATATATAGTTTGGTTTATGGACGTTAAATTCCATCATTCCATCACCTAAATAACTACCTTTTGGCTTAGATGCTGTTGATTCGTTTAAATTCTTCTGGTTTTTCTCGTCAATAAATTTCTTAATAATATGTTTGTATTTATATCCTCTAGTACCCTTAATTTGACCATCAGGTTTATAGTCCCTTCTATATGCATTAGTAGTAATTAAAATCTTTTTATAGATTTCGAGTTCAAATTTATCATAATTTTTTGGTATTTTATGAAACATTAGAGAAAATAGTCCTGGTGTTAGAGCCCATATTTGACCACCAACTTGTATTTTATCTTCATTAAGTTTGAGGTTACTATCACCAAATTTCCATTCATTATTGAATGTTTGTATCTAATTAATTTCTTCCTTCCAAGGCTGATAAGTCAGTATAAGTATCTTCTGTATTGGAAGTCTGTGAGTAAAAATCATCTTCATCATCGTCATCATTCACAGTATTAGCATCATTAAATAAGATGGTATTATCGAATATTGTTCCTTCTGCTAGTTTCTTTGGTGTACTTGTCTCTATCTTGACTGATGTTTTTTCAGGTTTAAAATTTGTATTATTTTCAACTTCTGTCTTCATTTTACTTTCTTCTTTTATGGGAATTCTTTTAATATTTTTAGAACTATTTATGAATTCTTTGAGTGGTTCTGTTATAGGTTTAAATGTATCTTTTATTGCTCACATGTATCTATTTCACCAGTTTTTATACTACGAAGCTTTTTCTTCAAGACATTTCTTGTCAACACCAACTGTTTTAAAATTTTCTCATCCATGTTTAATAATAGTAAATAACAGGTATCAGCTATTAGATCAGGTATCAGCTATTAGATCAGGTATCAGCTATCAGATCAGCTTATCAGGACCTGATCTGGTTTTCAGATCAGCTTATCAGGACCTGATCTGGTTTTCAGATCAGCTTATCAGGACCTGATCTGGTTTTCAGATCAGCTTATCAGGACCTGATCTGGTTTTCAGATCAGCTTATTAGGACCTGATGTGGTTTTCAGATCAGCTTATTAGGACATGATATGGTTTTCAGATCAGCTTATTAGGACCTGGTCTGGTTTTCAGATCAGCTTATCAGGACCTGATCTGGTTTTCAGATCAGCTTATCAGGACCTGATCTGGTTTTCAGATCAGCTTATCAGGACCTGATCTGGTTTTCAGATCAGCTTATTAGGACCTGGTCTGGTTTTCAGATCAGCTTATCAGGACCTGATCTGGTTTTCAGATCAGCTTATTAGGACCTGGTCTGGTTTTCAGATCAGCTTATTAGGACCTGGTCTGGTTTTCAGATCAGCTTATTAGGACCTGGTCTGGTTTTCAGATCAGCTTATCAGGTATCAGATGAGGTTATATCAAATAGATGTATCAAGTTTAAAGTTAGTTTAATAACTAAAGGTAATTTTTTATGAGTAGTTGCTTATATAGTTATGAAATAGTCAAATTGCTTTCTGTAGCGACCATCGTTTAATTCGTTATCTTTGCTTATCATCAAAAATCCATATTTATCCTTCCAACATTCTCGACAAATTTCTTGAAACTTTTCATAGCTCATATCGCTGGCAACATGATCCTTATAAACATGCTTCATATTTGTCTCATCTTGCTTAAACATTATAATAACATTTGCATTGTCTCTTATTAAATGCTTGGGAACTCTGGTATATGTTTGACACAGGTAGAATGAATCAACATCCCTATGTCGACCCATACAAAAATATGTACGTATATTATTCTGCTTTTCACATGCAACATCATCAAATATCATAATTGAATTAGTTTTAGCTTCGTCAGGCGGAATAACTGATTCATTATCGGTGAATGTATAATACCCCATACCTTTAATTGGTGAAATTAGTTTCTTTAGGTATTCATATTTAGGTTGGTAGAGAGATTTTGAGTATAAATAGATGTTTTCAAACTTGAGTCCATTAGGACTTTCTAGCAAGCCAATCATAACATTAGTCTTTCCACAATTTGATGGTCCCACTATTAGAGCACGAATAGAATTTGGTAAGAGAGGACTATGCTTTATTTTTGAACTGATGTTCGCTGAATCATCAATATTACGAACTAAAATATTTTTATGTTGTTTTACTAACTGCATTTTTGTAACTAAATGCATTTCATATATATTACCTCTTATATAGGAAAAATTAGATAATATGGTTATACGATATCAGAAAACTTTTAGTCATAAAAACACCGTCGTTGGAGGAGGAGGTCTAGTAGACAAAATAATAAACTCTCTACCTGTTGAACTTCATCTACCTGGATATCAGTACTGTGGACCTGGAACAAAACTACAAAAACGTTTAAATCGAGGTGATAAAGGAATTAATTTATTGGACTCTGCGTGTAAAAATCACGATATTGCTTATTCCAAAAATAAGGATTTAAGTAGCAGACATAAAGCTGATAAAATACTTGAAAACTCCGCTTGGGATCGAGTTTTATCAAAAGATAGTAGTCTTGCTGAAAACTCATTTGCATATATGGTTACTGTTGTAACTTGTTGAAATAAAAGAAGTATCAATCCAGTTAACAATGTTTATTCAATTCAGTTTAATAATTCAGAGGTATAACAATTCACAAGTAAGAGGTTCTTAACAATCCAAAAGAAAAGAGAAAAAAAGCAAGTAAGATACAGAAACAGAAAAATGGCATTAACCAATGTTGCTAATTAAGCGGTTTGAATAATGTGTTGCCCTATTCGCGGTTATAACAATTCTCCCCCACTTAAAATGAACATAACACAAAATTTTAATGACGAACATAATCGCCCAGGTAGCGAGGTGATCTACGTTGCCTTGCTGAGGTACGACGGCTGGGTGTTGCCTCGACCACAGGTCGTCGTTCAGACGTTTATGGTCCCTCATTTCCGGATGTATTTTGAGGTTGTGTTATCGTGTCGGATAAGACTAATGCCCCAAGTTGATACGGGAGAAAATCATGACCACTTTGGTGCATTTGGTCGGAACCCACCTTGGGTTGTTGACTATTTATTAATTGCTGTGGTTGTACATTCGTAGCACGCAGTTGATTTATATGTCGTTTGAGAATAAATCCGTTGTCGAGCTTGACCATATAGTGAAGACACCCCAACTTTTGCGTGATAGTACCAAATTTCCATGTCAGCTTGTTTGAACAATAATGTCTGACTTGAACTCGGTCGCCCTCACTAAATTGTCGAATCGTGGCTTGAAGCGTAGATGGCTTTGTTACGTTCCCTGGCTTTAAGGCATCTAAACGAGTTCTTATTTGCCTTCCCAGATACATTTCTGAAGGTGACTTCCCGTTTCGAAGTGGCGTTGCTCGGTATTTGAATAAAATTTCTCGTACTTTGTCTTGTATTGACGATGGCTCATTGTGCATAGCCGCTAAACGCTGTTTCAAAGTTTGGACATTCCGTTCCGCTAGACCATTCGTTGCCGGATGGCCTGAAGCGATAAATTTTTGGAATATTCCGGAACTTGTGCAAAAATTTGTGAATTCATCACTTTTGAAGATTGTAGCATTGTCGGATACCAGCACGTCAGGATAACCGTTCCTTGCAAAGATGTTATGCAATATTTCAATTGTTGATGTTGATGTGGGTGCAGAAGAACAAACGCCTACTTCAACCCACTTTGATTTTGAATCGACTACTACCAGGAATTGAAAACCTTGGTAGGGCCCAGCATAGTCAATATGGACACGCTGCCAATTACCATCTGGTTCCTCCCACGGGTGTAGGATGACTTTCGGTGGATTTTTCCTTACAGAAGCGCAAGCAGCACAAGATCGTACGAACCTTTCGATGTCCTTGTCGATTGAAATCCAGTAGACATAACGTCGCGCCAGCTGTTTCATCTTTGTAACACCAATGTGTGTTGAATGCAGTTCTTCCAAAACAATTTGTTGTAGGCTAGATGGTATGACAACCCTTTGATTTCGAAACAAAATGTCGTTGTCAATGGTGTACTCAGATTCTATACTTGAATTTCGCAATTTGAAGATTATTCTTGCTAGCTCAGGATCGTCTTTCGTCGCGTTTCTAATTGATTTAAAATTTAGTTGGCTAGAATTGATTTGGTGTAAGGTCGAATCACAGATGGAGTGTACTTCCTGATCGATGAAACTATTTTTATCTGACTCTGACTTAATTGTGGTTCTAGATAGGAAATCTGCATTTGTGTTTTGCTCGCTCCTTTTTGTACTAACTTCGTAGTTATAGCCAGTTAGGAAGGCTGCGTAACGTTGAAGACGGGAGGACGTCATTTGAGGCAGTTTTGAATGCTGATGAAATATTCTGGATAAAGGCTGGTTGTCCGTAATGAGTTTGAAACACCGCCCGTAAATGTACTGGTGAAAATGTTGAACGGCGTAGACAATCGCTAAAGCCTCTCGATCTAGCTGAGAATAATTTTGTTCGGCCGGTGTCAGCGATCTTGAAGCGAATGCCACAGGTCGCTCTTCATCGTCTACAATGTGAGATAAAACTCCTGATATTCCCGTGGGGCTAGCGTCGCAAGCGAGTTGTACTGGTAGCGTCGAATTGAAAGGCATCAACACGCGATCACTGGCAATTTCTGCTTTTAGGGTGTTAAACGCTTTATCGCACTGTGAAGTCCATTTGAACTTTGAATTAATTTCAAGTAAACGTCGTAGGGGTGTAGTAATTGTAGAAGCATTTGGTATAAATCTGGAGTAGTAGGTCACCATACCTAAAAACCTACGCACATCTTCCACACAAGCTGGTTGAGGAATTTGCAATATGGCTTCGACTTTTGAGGAGGACTTCTGCACTTTATTGTGTTGAATCACATGCCCCAGAAATTCTATTTGATCTTCAAAAAATTTGCATTTCGAAACATTTAGATGCAAATCATATTTTTGTAGTTGTTTTAAGCAGGCTCTCAAATTAGCTTTACATTCGTTCATTGATTCGCCATGGACCACGATGTCATCGAAATACGATTCGGTTTTAGGGATTTCACGTAAAATCTCGTCTATGATTTTATTAAATTCGGCGGGTGCTGTCTTTATGCCGAAAGATAGCCGATTCATGCGGAAGGTCCCCTTGTGTGTTGAAATCGTTTGTACTTCGCTTGATTTTTGATCCACTGGCACGTGTAAATACGCCTTATACAAATCTAGATGACAGAAGTACTTAGAGTCCTTGAGACTATTGAAAATTTCGTCCGTTCTCTTTATCGGGTAGTGCGCGTCTACTAAGCGCTGGTTTACGCCGACTTTGTAGTCAACACATAGGCGTACCCCACCATCTTCCTTTGGAATAACGACTAGAGGTGACCCCCAGTCACTGTGTGCAACCTTTGTAATAATGCCAGCCTTCTCTAACTCGTCGAGTTCTCTATCAACTCGTTCTGTTAAAGCATACGGAATGTTTCGTTCTTTTGTATATATAGGTGTGGTATTTTCGCGTAATTGCAGGGAAACTTTAAGGTTAGGTATGCAACCAATCCTTTGTTGAAAAACATTTTTGAATTCTGAGATAATTTCCTTCATTTCATTTGATTCATTAATAGAATCTGTAATTACGTAACTTGAGTTTACTTCGTCGAGTTCCTGCAGGTTAATCCCCAGTCGGCGAATCCATGTTCGTCCTATAAGGGCTGAGCAACCACTAGGTACAATATACAATTCATCAGATATTGACACATTTTTAAATTTGATATTGACCACTACTTTCCCATCTGCTCTAAACGTGTCCTGAGTGTACGAACGGAAAACAGTTTCTGTTGGCACTAATTTGTTGTATAATTTTAATTTTTCGTACTGGTCTCTTGGCAAGAACGAATATCCAGATCCAGAATCTACTTCAAACTGTACTGTTTTCCCTTCAACTAATATATTGGCATAGTAGCGTTCTGATTTTGAATTACAGTATACATCTACGATTTTTAAAATTCCGTAAGAGTCATCACTGAGTATCTGATTCGTTGTTCGCCCAAATGCACTGCTTTTAAGTTTTTGTCCGGCAACAGGACCATTTGCCAAAAGAGAGGTGATGCAGACTTTGCCTACATGCCCTTGTTTTAAACATAAATTACATTTTAAATTTTTGCTGGAACGACACTCCGTCGCGACATGGTTGTTCCTAGCACACCGTAAACATAATCCAGCAATACCCAGTTGTTCATAGTTAACTTTTCGATTTTGTTGCCGCTGTTTGGAATTAGGGATTTTCTTTGCTTTCTTGTTGTTATTGAAAATTTTATTAACTTCCATCGAATTATTATTTGATGTACTTGCTGCAGCTTGTGACAATTCTCGAGCGTCCGTCTTCGCAGCTTCTAACGCCATAGCCTTGTCCACAACTTCTTCAAACTTCGACGTACTTGACTGAAGAAGTTGTTCGCGTACATTATTGTCGCGAATGCCTCGAATGAATTGGGCTCTTAGGAACACGTCCGCAATTGACGTCTGGCATTCACATGGAGAAATAAATTCACATGCACTGATATCACTGCGAAGCGCTGCTACGAACTCGGCAACTGTCTGCCCTTCACTTTGGTATATTGATAAAAATTTGTGCTGTTGCACAAGCACATTCCTCTTTGGCGCTAAATGATTTTCCAAAAGCTGTAATAATTCTTTGTAGGTTAGCTCTGTCGCCGCCTTCGGCGCTGCTAACGCTGTCGCCATGTTAAAATATTTTGCGCCAATTGAATTTAGAAGTAATTTTGCGCAGTAACTTTTGTTTTCAGCTATGCTTTTCATGGTTATGTAATTTGAAAATCTCTGCATATAATTTTTGTATGTCTCTTTTGCCGGATCGAAACATTCGAAATTTGGAACTAGCGATGTATTTAAGCTAGTATCTCTTACTTGTGTTGCACTTGAAGTAGCCCCAGCACTTGCACTTAAAACCGCCAATTGCTGAACCAGGGCCTCTTGCGTTTTGATAAAAGTTGCGAATTGGCTTGCATCCATTTTTGTACGTGTGTATGTGTTCGCAAAAAAAAAAACTTGCACTTGTTTTCTAGAAAATATAAGAACACGAGAATATTATTGGGTACGATTTTTACTTTACTTTTACGCTCGTCGCCAATCTGTTGTAACTTGTTGAAATAAAAGAAGTATCAATCCAGTTAACAATGTTTATTCAATTCAGTTTAATAATTCAGAGGTATAACAATTCACAAGTAAGAGGTTCTTAACAATCCAAAAGAAAAGAGAAAAAAAGCAAGTAAGATACAGAAACAGAAAAATGGCATTAACCAATGTTGCTAATTAAGCGGTTTGAATAATGTGTTGCCCTATTCGCGGTTATAACAGTTACTAACGCAATGAAAGCCAAAACAAAATTTGGTATGGGTGTGGAGAAAAAGAAAAATGTAAAAAAGAACAAACTAAATGTTAAAACACTATTTAGAACATCAGTTAGAGCTGCATCAAAAATACTAAAAAAAGAAAAACCATTAGATATTAATACAGCTATTAAAATTGCACGAAAAAGTATTAACAAGTCATTAAAAGGAAGAAAATCTCAAATTATAGTACCACGTGTGATACGTGTCCCAAAAATTGGTGGCTTTTTGCCTCTAATACCGATTTTAACTGCTCTGGGTGCAATTGGTAGTCTAACAACTGGAGGTGCTGCTATAGCTAAGGCTGTAAATGCAACAAAGAATGCTAAAAATCAACTTGATGAAGCAACTAGACATAATAGAGCGATGGAATCTTTAGCAGTTGGAAAAGGACTTTACTTAAAACCATATAAAAAGGGTTATGGTTTAGTTCATAAAGAGGAATCAAAAAACTCTTAGAGATGCTGCCCAACAGACCACTTTCTGATGTGGACCTAAACCGTTTCTCTATAAATATTCCATATTTTAGAGGTGTTTTCATGTTGAACACTCTACCAAAACGATCAAAGAAAATAGAATGTGGAATAATCAATTTAGATGTATCAACAGGACCTGGTACACATTGGGTAGCATATTATAAAAACAGCAATGAAAAAGAATATTTCGACAGCTTTGGAAACTTACAACCTCCTTCAGAAGTAGTCAAATATCTTGGTACAAATATAAAATACAACTATAATCAACATCAGAATTTTAATACATTTACCTGTGGACATTTATGTCTTAAATTTCTTTATGAAATAACTGAAAATATTAAATAAAAACACAAACATTTATATTTTTCAAAACTCTTTAATGTCTTTTTATTCATAATTTAAAAAACGTAATTAATATAATTTATTGCCAGACAGGATATTGGGAATTTTGAATTAGAAATTCACTCAGCTCATTCCCAACGATTAGGTTTTCTTCACCTTCTCTACTTAGGCAATATGATTGTGCATGTTTAATTTATGTGAAGACAAGACTGTGCATGTTTAAGCAATATGAAAACAAGAATTTACATATAAGCAAAAACAAAAACTGTTTGATCCAACGAAGTAAAGCCAATAAAGAAATAAACACCATTTCATTCTTTTTTCAATATTTTATTTCAAATTTTTTCTTAAAAATTCATATAGATATGTACAATAATTTTTCTTAAAAAATAAATAGGCTTTTATTTACAATAATTTTTCTTATTTAATAAATATGATTTTATATACAACAATTTTTCTTAATGAATATGATTTTATTTACAATTTAAAAATTAACTAAAACTTAATTAATTTTAACAATTTTCTTGCATTCTAGCAATCTCATCTAGCAACATATCAAGTTCGTATTCAGGGTTAGTTTCCTTAATACGAAAATGATACCATGCATATGTGTTAATGTTATTTGATCTAATTTTTCTCTTATCGTCTCCATAACTTAAGACTACCTTATTTAGTTGACTAGTATATATCTGATGTAGCTTAGATTTAAATGTTAACATATTATCATACACATTAGTCTTATTAAATAAACAATTTTTATAAGTAGCTAAACTATATTTATCTAATATGGCTCTCTTTACCCCCTTCGATTTTTTAACGTCATTTTGATTTTGTACACTGAATGAGTACATTTTTGATCGCAGCCCAACAAATTCTGTCATTATTTTACCGCAATTTTCATCCTTCATCATACCAATGACTTTTTTATTTACTAGTGGAAAATTATAAATATTGTCTGTAGGATAGTCCGATGTATCAAATTGTTCTTGTATGTCATTTTTGATGTCAGCGTAAAAGTCGTCCGTTTTTATTGAATATATAAAAGAGTCCGTGTCCATATAGTTCAATGAGAGTTTTGTCTTAAACTTAGGTTGCATGTACCCGTAATGGAAATTATACATTTTCCATTTGGACAGCTCGAGTACACAAAATCCTAAGTAAATTGGTTTATTGTAGCAGGTTTTGACTCTAGTCATTTCGATTGCTACTAGATCTTCGGAAAATATAGATAAACTATGAAAATTTGGTTTTGATATCCAATCTTGGGCCCCCAAACGATTACAATTCGTTCTCTCCCAACTATTAACAATTTTAACATCTCTCCTCTTATCCACATTTTCCATGGTTTTACCATACACTGCATTATTAAGTAGTTTGAAAAAATTTTTTTCAAAAGCATTTTTAGCAGTGGCCCTATGTCTGGTATTTAGGTCAATATAGCCTTTTAACCATGGAGATTGTTTAAATGCTAGAATACGATGAGTTTTCTTTAAAACTAAGCCATATTCTAAGCACTGTTTCAGAACTCTAAAGTGTATCACGTATGATTGCTTTGTAGAGAAATCGGTTATCAACTTGCTATACTTCGCTTGCATAACTTTTTTATTTTCAGCGCAAAAAGGAAGGTCATTATGCAAGTCGTGTAAATGAGAGGGATAATCCAACGTGACCTCATATACATAACCGTCTGTTCCATTGTCAGCTATGCTGTTTGGGTCCAGATTCAGCTCGTCTTGCGATAACCATCTGAACCCACCATGAGGAAGATATTCCGACATCGCCCAACCATACAAATTGTTAGCGTCTAAATAGACGAGAAATTCTGAGGGCTTCTCTTTATCGAAATCTTCCAAATATTTGTTATTCGCTTTCGAATATCTTTGACTACACTGTACGATCCCTCCACGTATACCTTTTTTCATAAAATTGTACATGTCTATGTCTGTCAATAATTCTAATTCAATTTTTGTGTATTTGAGCATTGCATCCCAGGAAAGGCCAGGTGCTGTATAATATTGGCATGGATCGAGCTCATAAATACCTTTACAAACTTTTCTAAAGTTCTCGAAAATATCTGTCAGTAAGAGGACATCTGTTTTTAAGTAAAGTTCCATGTAATCTTTCATAGTTTTGCAACCAAAAGTATTCCATACCTCTTCAGCATGTGAGTATTCCTCTAAAGAACACTCTTTATTGTTCAACTTATTAAAGAAATCACTGCGTGAAGGCAGCTGACACTCATCTAATTTTTGGAATGAATTTAGGTACTCATACGGGAAAATACCTTTTTTCTTAATAAGCTGAAATTCTTTTTCTGACTGAAATAAGGACCTTATAGTTCTGAAATCATTATCCGACAAATTGCAGGCTAATGATTCCAAACTCTCAGCCATAAAGCGTATTGTATCAAGAGATCTTATTTCAAGCTTATGGCCATCACTAATTTCTGTAAATTGGGAGAGGGATATATAAAGTTCCTTATTGAGAGGGAGTACTTTCAGTTGCATTGCAATTTCACCTAGTTCTTTAATAAAAAGATGTGAGTCATAATTTGAGTAATTGTGAAAGTAAACTGGTATAAACTTGGGGATTTGGTAATTTAAATTACAGTTATTGTGGGCTGCACCTCTATATTTACCACTAATGTGACAATGATCTCTAACGCGATCTTTACCTAGAAATTTTTGACAAATATGACAATTCACCGCACTATAAAAATTATAAATATCAGAAGGGGACAAAGTATCCATTTGTCTATTATTTACTAAGTGACTATTGTATATATCCTCACAGTCTTTAATTAAATATGATACAAATTTTTTTGAGGCATCTTTTCCTGTGTATATCCTTAATTTATCTAACTTATTGCTATGGAGACACTTAATATAATAGCTAAATGCACAATGAGTGTGCTTTTTGACTAGACTAGTTTTATTACTTACACTATTACTAACTTCTTCCAAGATGCATTCGAAGTCCGCATATACCACGAAGGGTACATCCATTTTTCTTTGATGTCCCTTGAAGCTCAGAATTGCATCCGGACCTGATGGCATAGTTGTAACAATTTTACCGCACTCCGCCTTATGATTTGTCATACCATTTTCGATGTGGGTGTACTGGAGACAGCTATTGCAGAAAATTAATTTGTGTCCATCCCTGGTAGTTTGCTTCTGTAAAAGTCTGTGAATAATAAAAAAATAAATAAAAGTTTATAAGTAAAATGTACATAGTATAAAATATATAAACAGGTATATGTATCCTTAAAATAAAAAGTTGTATAATTTTTTAACTTACCTTGATATATTCTTTATCAATATGTAGTGATGACCTGCAGTATTCTCTAAAAGTAGTAAGTTGACGTGGTTCACTTTCTCGTCCTTGGTCACATAATAAGGACCAATGATCTGATCTGCTCTCTCATCATACCCAAATACGTTCACACTTATAGTCGGATTGTTTGCCTCAAACTCTTTGATTTTGTTAAGTGCTAATGGGTACGTTAAATTTTTGAAATTTAAAGTTACACCATTTCGCGTATAAATTATGTCAGCAGCAATGTCATGGATGTTGTAAGAACTGCAACGTTCTTGGTTGTATTTGGTGCTATCCATTGCAGCAATCAGACACCACTTTAAACAATATTCATCATTGTTTTGTATATTGATGCAAGCTTTTCGTCCTTCTAATTTTTGAGGAGTGGATATCCAATTCGAGCCTTTAACGAGCGACGATTTGTTGATGTTGATTTCTGCTCGGACTATGCGTGACAAGGTCCAACCAGAATCTCGCTCTTCAAATTCGGACATTTTGGTTGAAATCTCCTCAACCTGTTTACGTAGTATTTCTTCTATATTGTCTGCCTTCGTCAGTAAACTCATTTTGGCTACATGTGATATTATGCACAACTCCAATTCCTCTCCCACAATTTTTATATACTCCGCCACAATACTCACATGAAATTTAATTATTGTATATTTAGTTAAATTTATTTGAAGTCTCTCCATAAAAATATTTTTGTTTTCCTTAATAAACTCTTCCAAGAGAAGTTGGTCTTTTTTATTTAGAATTGCATATGTGGCGATATGATTTTTGAAGGCTTTCGATATTTTATAATATCTCACATTATTTTCTTCTGTCCTGACATGGGGAGTACTCATTGGAGTTGGCAGAGTTTCTTCTCCTATTTCTTCTACATCTACTTCTCCATCACTTTCCGGTAAAGTTATGTCCATAGCATCGTTGTATAAGGTCCCTCCAAGGATATCCACACCTTGTTGTTGAGCTTGTTGTTGTTGTTGTTGTTGCTGCTGCTGCTGCTGCTGCTGCTCTTGTTGATGATAAGTAAGAGGTTGCCATTGCATTAAATTGGAATACTGCTGCATTTGGTTATCTGGTGTGACGGGATTATAATTGTAACTTGGATACTCATATTGCATTGGTACTCCTGATCCCAAAAACTGATTATTCCATGACATTGATGTAGGGTAAAAGTTAGGCATACCGTATTGTTGATGATTCATTTGTAGTTGATATTGGGGGTACTGTAAAGAGGGTTGTTGCTGATGATGAAATGTATTTAGCTGCTGTTGATGATTTTGAAGAGATGACTGCGGTTGCTCTTGATTTCTGTCCCGGCTTACGATCTCTTGATCCTGCACACTATGATTTTTAACATGGTCCAAAAAGGACTTTTGGTATTTGTATACCTTATGACATCTATTACACATATATCCAGAAGAACTCATTTTTAATTAGTTTATAGAATTTATATTTGAATTTAACACAATTGCTGATGATACTACTACTTGTAAATACAATAAAGTACTGATGTGTTGGTTATAAAAGTTGGCGTATTTATACGAAAATTAGTAGCAGTAGCCTTGCGACATTCATAATTTTTACTTTTTGTTTCTCTGCTGATGACTGTACTTAGTTGAAAATCCTCTGCTTTAAAAGAATTGTAGACAAAGAAAATGACTACGTTGCAAAATATAAATGTATTCTACACAAGCACAAAATATTCCACGCACAAGTTCTCACGATCGCACATTTATACATTCATACATTCATTTATACATTCATACAAGCATACATATATACATTCATACATACATACATACATACATACAAATATATTTCTTAAACAAATAAACACAATATACAATTACCATCGACAATCAAGCTGGACCACCCCCACACTCCATTAGGGATGTTCACATACATGAGAACATTTTAGGGGTGTTCACATACATGAGAACATTTTATAAATAAAATGTCGGTATGATAAATAATTTATTAGCGTGAGGAAATCACACATACACATTCCCACGATTCATATGAGAATCGCGTAGTAGTCATCAAATATATTTTCTCTGATATTACTGATATAGTATTACGATAACAAATTTATACAGTCTGGCAACACTGGCAATTTTCCCTTTGGAAAAATCATTTTCCCGTCGGCATTAAGAAATATAGTAATCATGCATTGCCGTCGGCATTTGAAAAACATAATCATGCATTGCCGTAGGCATTAGGAAAAATTATCATACATTGCCGTAGGCATTAGAAAAAATAATGATGCATTGCCGTAGGCATTAGGAAAAATTAATCATGTATTGCCGTCGGCATTAGGAAAAATAATCAAGCATTGCCGTCGGCATTTGAAAAAAATAATCATGTATTGCCGTCGGCATTAGGAAAAATTATCATGCATTGCCGTAGGCATTAGGAAAAATTAATTAATTAGGAAAAATCATCTCATGATTTTCCCGTTGGTATTAGGAAAAATCATTTTCATGATTTTCCAGTCGGCATATATGTATACTTATGAAATCTTAATCTTATGAAACCCCTTAATCCACCCCACAAACATACATACATATAAATTCCCACGGTCATAAAAAACCTGACTTACTGAACCGCCCTCGTATGTAGTAATAATACAAAAAAAACTCCTTATGTAAACAAAAAACTCCTTATGTAAACAAAAAATCGGACGGACTTATTGAACCACCCTCGTAGGTATCAAATTTCCAAGAATTTTAAAATTTTCAAATTTTAATTACCCAAATTTAACAATTTCAGCCACAATTTAACAATTTCAGCCACAATTTAACAATTTCAGCCCACAATTTAACAATTTTAATTGATCTAGTACTGGGAATCCCATACTACTGGCGTTGTTCGACGCAATTTCAAAAAGGGGCTTAGACGTCATTTCGAGTGGGGACCGCACTTACTGGCCTATGGACATACAAAAAATTCCGGATGTTATCGATCTTGGCGTCATGAAAAATATCTCTAGGGATTTAATTCATGTTGAAGCTTCCCTAGGTTTCTCCTCCGATCACTCTCCTACAATCGTTACAATTTGTAGCCCACTAGGAAGTGCCTTAGCTCACCCATATCTAAAGATAATCAATCGTATTAGTTGGCTGGGATTCAAAAAATATCTCAGTAGTCATTGTACGGAAAATATTAAGCTAAGAACATCTGAAGGTATTGAATTTAACGTTGCCAATCTTAACGTAATTATTAAACAGGCTTCTGAACATGCCACTACCACCCAACCTCAGACTGGCTTTAACAGAATTTATTCTAAGGATATTGAACGTCTTGTATGTGAAAAAAGGAGAGCTAGAAGAAAATGGCAACAACACAGATCACCCCTAAATAAAATCAGACTCCAAAGAATATACTAAGCGACTCAAAGAGTTGCTATCGTCGGAAAAAACTGCATCACTGGAAAAATATCTGGAACTTCTCGATGTCACGTCAGCATCTAATTATTCGTTATGGTGCGCCGCTAGAAATCTGAAAAGACCCGTTGTGCTGAAATCACCACTGCGCACTTCGACCGGAGTATGGGCAAGAAGCGATAGTGAGAAAGGTAACTTATTTGCTGAGCATTTAAAATCTGTATTCACTCCCTATTCATGTACGGGTGCTGTTGATTTGCCGAGTGTAGTTTCTCTACCCCCTCGTCCCTTAAGGTTTAAGCTGCGTGAAGTATAAAAAATAATTGCTGAACTCAACCCGAAGAAAGCTCCAGGTAATAATGGAATTAGTAACACGATGCTGATGAAATTGCCTCTAATTGCAATAAGAATCCTGCTATTTATTTTTAATGCCATTTTCCGAATGCAGTATTTTCCACATCACTGCAAACTTGCGAAGATCAAAATGATTCCAAAGCCGGGAAAATATCCTACCAGAGCTGAGTCATATAGGCATATAAGGTTACTATCAACAATCTCAAAGCTTTTCGAAAAGCTGCTCATGACTAAATTGTCCAAAATTTTAGCTGATAATGAGTGCATACCTGACCATCAATTTGGTTTTAGAAGTCAGCATAACACAATTGAGCAAACGCACAGATTGATGCAAGTTATAAGGAAGACATTTGAAGAAAAGAAGTATTGTTCTGCCCTCTTCATTGATGGTTCTCAAGCATTTAACAAAGTATAGCACGAAGGCCTAGTTTTAAAATTGAAGGCATATCTGCCAATAAACATACAAAAACTTTTGGAAAGTTATATTACTGATAGGAAGTTCACTGTTGTGGAAGGAGACTTCATGAGTGTGCCCGAGTCTATATCTTCCGGTGTCCCACAGGGTAGTATTTTAGGGCCAGTATTGTATTTAATATATACTTGTGATATGCCTGTGAGCAATAATATCCATACCTCTACATTTGCCGATGATACAGCCTGTATGAGTATGCATGAAAACCCTTATGAGGCATCCCGAAATCTCGAGGAACATATTACCCAGCTGGAAGTATGGTTGAACTTATGGAGAATTAAAGTAAATGAGCAAAAGTGTGTCCATATAACCTTTACCTTAAGAAGAGATACTTGTTCCCCCATTCAAATTAACAATATTCCTCAACATTCGATGTATACGAGTACACCTTGATCGAAGGCTTACACGGAAACATCATATTGACTCTAAGCTAACCCAAATGAAACCTAAGTTAACTCAAATACATTGGTTGATTGGCAGAAATTCAACACTTAGCCTAGACTGCAAACTGCTAATATACAAGTCGCTTGTGAAACCAATATGGTACTACGGAATACAGCTATGGGGCACTGCTTCAGCTTCCAATGTAGAGAGAATCCAACGAAGACAAAACAAAATTTTATGTTTGATAACATTGGCTCCATGGTACATTAAAAATTCAAACTTGCATCGTGATTTAAATATTCCACTAGTAACAAAACTCAAGTAACATTCTAATCCCCTCGCTCGTAACATCTTGAATTTTACTGGACACATCTGCTTAAAAAAGAGGGACACTACGGTTCTAATACTCAACACTCCAGATGTAACTGCTTGAATATACTTTTATTTATTTATTTATTTTTATAAGTGAAATTTATTTGCTGGTGGTTAAGCGATGTCTATATGCATTTCATTGTTGCTTTAACAAATCGTCAGTAGACTTCAACCACACATTTTGAACAGTCACAAACCTCTTATCATATGAGAATTCACAAATATTAATATTTTTGAAAATCACAAAAGAATAACAAGCATAGTAGGCTTAATAACTCATACAAAACCCAGCAAATAATTTTTATTCGATATGAATCTATTTTATTTTTCTTAACACGACTCTTATGTTTCATTAATTTACTATCAGTAAATTTATGTCCAACACTGGTCAGGCCTAATAATTATATTTAGATTTGAGATTTGAACACTTATTGTTATTTCATATTTGAAGATACAATAAATAAATATATGCATAAAAAAAACTTTTTTAATACTAAGAATCTTTTACGCATTGTGTGTTTTAATTCAACACCTCAAATTCCTCCCTTTAATTTTGTACAAATGTTCATGTGCTCAAATGTATTTTCATTTTATGCTTTGTGGTCTCATTCGTTGTCTGCTTTTCGTAAGTTGAAGTTAAAAAATAATTTTTTTGTAGGAAAATGTTTAAAATTGCGTTTGTAGCATTTGGAAACTAACTTTAATCACTATTATAATACTAATAATGTTTTACACATTGTTTTTTTTTAGTTCAACACTACAAAATCTTTCATTTAATTTTGTAAAAATTTTCAATTCTTAATTTCACTAAATAAACATTTTCTGTGTTTTGTTTTGATTATTGTACTAAGAACATTCAATAACTAACACACTATATTTGTCCCTTTTTTACAGTGATCAAATCAGTGGATTTTAGTTTTTTTCATAAGTCACTTTCTACAACTCTGGTCTGCTTTGTTTTATTTTTCTTGATACTTCCTATGTGGAGGCATAGGTCGGGTATAGTCAGTCACAAAAACATTTTTAAGAATACATGAACATGGACATGGAATACATCATGGACATATGGTGTGGTCACTCCGTCCATTTTTGTGCAACCATATTCTGCAAATTTGCTTTGTAGAATATGTACCAATAAATACATAAACATAACATAACAGTTGATAAAAACAAACATAGATTGAATAATGGTACTCGAGGTTAGATATTGAAAACATGTAAATAAATTTTTTTCTTAAAAATTTCCATACAATTGAAGTTACATACATCTAAAACAATTTCATTTGTTTTTTTAAAAATAAAAAAAAAGAGAATAATGATTTCAATAAATTTGCTTAAAACATCAATCTGTTTGACAAATGTAAAATTTGTTGGAAAAATCTCTTCTCGCAATAAATTTTTACAAATGCCAAAGTGAAAGCAGTTATTATTTTTTATTTTATTTATTTCCTGGAATCCCCCATAAAAATCCCGAGAAATCGGAAAATTTTCAGAGTGGAATTTCCGGGTCGGAAAATCCCAGGAAAACCTAATACACTTATAAAATATAAATAAAAATCTGATGACAGTATTTTTCTAACGGCAAAGCCACTTTTTCGTGAGCGATCAACGTATGGCACTCGGGTACTGTCACGTGCTGCCAAGTTCTTGTTTTCTCCTGCTGCCACCTTTTTTAATTCGCCTTGCCAGCAACTGCTATTCACTTTTGTATATAGGTGCACCTATGTATATACATATATACGCATATATACCTACATGTATACTTACGGGGCGCACATGCGGTGAGTGTGGCATTATAAAGATATGATAGATACCTATACACCTATATACTTTCTCACAAATAGCTGATTACGTATTCGTCCGATTTCGGAGCAGCTCGTCGTTATTTTCGTTACGGAATTTCTTGATTCGGTCGCCGCGCTCAAACCCCGCGATAAAAGCTATGCAATAGCTTAAAAACCTACGAATTGTCTGTTTGTTTGTATATATATCATTTTTTGTGAACCACGATTGCTGGTAAGTACGCCATTTTGTGTTTTCCTACATGTAAAAATCTGTTCTGGCAGTACTGTGAAATCAATAGCATACTTTAGGGGTTAACATACACTGGGCGATTCAAATACTTAAATAAAAAACAAAAGACTTAAGAAACAAACTTAGTCTTAGGTTTTTATTTTCGTTACGGAATTTTTTGATTCGGTCGCCGCGCTCAAAGCCCGCGATAAAAGCTTGCATAGCTTAAAAATAAATAAATCTTCAACATCCAGCGATGGATATTTCAATACACTCTTCACAACATTCGTCCTGAAAAATTAATTTCAGAACGAAAGTTAGCACACACTCACACACAACAACAACAATATGTAAAACCTCTACATCCAGGGATGGATATTTCAATATATTCAGATGGTCAGACTTCAATTTTTGCTATTCATCATATAAATAGAAATAATTGTAGTCTTGCTGAATTTCTTGAAAAATCACGCAGCTTCTTCCTCTGCGATGTATAGATAGGTCGCACAGTGGAGTATTTGACCCAAAAAGCTGGCTAAAAAGGCAAAAATTAATATAAAGAAATCTTAAGAACTATGTACGCATTTCGATAAACAACAAAATTTTATATCATATTGTAAATTTTTAAGACTCTAAGTTGTGATTTGCAGTTCTGAGTTACCGCTTAAGTCAGGAAAGTGAAGAAAATTACACGAGCTTTCAATGTTTTTTTTCCTGTTTTGACATGTTTGTTTGGCTAAACGAATAAAAGTATTACGTTGATTTTTTTTCGCTAAAAGATTTTATCAAATTTAAATAAAAATTTATTCAATATTTAAAACAAAATTATCGTGAATATTAATGTTGAAGAAATTTGCTTAAAAATTAACAAAAAAATATACTCTTTTTTGCAAAAAAGAAGAAGGTTTTTAAAAGTGAGTGAAGGTAGCTACATTTAGAATTATGTTTTATACCACAATAAAATTTAGAATCTCTTATTTTAGACGCAAGAAAAAAAGTTTTCACAAATTTTCGCTATTTTTTTTTTTTTGCTGAATTTCATCTTTTTTTTATTTTTGCTCATCAGGAACTTTTTATTATACTTACTTGTCGTCATAGGCTTTTGTCTATTTTGAATTATTACTATTATTATTATTAGTAATTGCCTGCCCATAAAAGATGAATGCCCTTAACAGTTTTTAAAGGGGTATTCATAAATATAAATTTTAAAAATGCTGTATTATCGGAATGTCTCATATTGCATACAAATTTTATCAAAACCGGTTTGTAACTCAAAGAGATAACATAGAAAATATATACACCTGATTACAGTTATTCCAAATACTACAGGAATATGATGGTAGAAACATTGACGAGAAATTGGAGTTTTTAGTTAGAAAATTTTGCGAAATTTCAAAATTTCCAGGAGATGGGGACATATTAGCACTGAAGCAGTGTTTGATCAATTTTAAATATTATTTCAAAAGTTATTGGCCTTCAGCACAACGAAAAGAGGACCGCTTTTTAAGCACAATCACTAAATGGCTGGAAGGAATAGTAAAAATTCCAGTTTTGGCAGTTTGTCTGCGAGGCGACCACGAAAAAAATTTAATGAACCTAGTGAAAGATCAATAAGGAGAAAGGAAAAACGGAAGTAATTCGTCACTAATTAACAACAGAGGATCACATTTGCTGCATCCATAAGTCAAAGAACAGCGGCACATAATGATGCAGCTAAATTAATAATGAACATAAGGGGACCTCCCAGAAATCATCAATTGAAAATCACTGGTATAAATGAAGAATTAATCAAACGCCTGAATATAATATTGGAAGCAATAACTTGCAGACACCACATTAATATTGAAAAATTTGAGGAATATGAACATAAAACTGCCAAAATATATACGCAAGCATACAATGGGGTGCCACATGAGTCCAACGATGCACAAAATTCTTATTCATGGAGGTACTGTAACAAAGCAATATATCATGCCAATTGGAAAATTATCAGAAGAAGCTGCTGCGGCCCGAAATAAGCACTTGAGATTATGTCGTACGAAATATTCGAGGAAATTCAGCAGAAGCGATACAAATCGAGATGTTCTGAATATTTTTGAGGAGTGACCCTTTTTTAAGCTGCAGTACACAAAAAGCGCGAATGAATAAAAAGCCTTTTTCATCAGACACAATTACACTACTTCTTCCTGACACGGATGAAGCTTACAACGATATACGACATGATAATGATTTTGACGTTTTTAATTAGTTTATCTTTTTCGTGAATTAACTATGTATTAAATAATATAAAATAAATATTAAAAATCTATATACATACACACATAAAAATTAATCTGTGTTTGTATTGTTATGTTTCTATTCTTTAAAAATGCTTTTCCGTAGACTCGAAGATTTACAAATGAATAAAAGACCCCAGTGTACTAATTAGGGTTAAGAATGACACTTTATTTACAAATAAATGCACTTATACTAATCCAATTCAAGAGCTTAAGTAAACACACATAGATTACCAATACGTCTTCCTCGCTATTGTATGCACAGGTCTCGCTCAACTGACTGTACTGGTTTTGTAGCAAAACTCCCTCTCGGCTGTTTTTCACACCCAATACTTATTCTGCTGATGCTCACTGTTTATACAACACTAAAGACTCACTGTCTTTACTTAATTACTTCTTAACGTTATAATCCACCGTACGATGTCTTTACTTTCAACGATGTTGACTCTACTGTTTTCTGATTTACACTCATTGACTTTCCACAGGGTGCCTGCTTTTATACTATAGGAAGCGGATTCTAAAATGTTCGTCATGTACTTGTAGATGGCGTAGTGAAACGTAAAGCCAAATGGAAGAAGCTGTATTACTGCATCAAGATGTTGCTGCTACGTACAAGTTACCATACGTGCTGTCGTTTACTATTGGTAGCCAAATGATCAAACAGTCTTCTAACATAATTTGAAAAATTACTGTTGCTGTTTCTAGGCGTTTGTAGATAATTCGATTGGCCGTTATTTTGAATTTCCGAATAGTGTGCAACGACTTTTATGTTGGTAATACCGTGTGTTGCTGGTAATACAGAGTTGTTACCATGTGTTTTTGCACTTTTATGTATACGTGTGTACGTTTAGTTTTCTAGATAGTTCTTTTTATTTATAAAAACATTTACATTAGCTCTGTTCGATTATTTTTACGTAACACTGCCTCCCACTTAAGCCTATTCATCCCGAATAGGCACATCATTGCCTTTTTCTTTCTTCGTTTTCTATACGCCTTGTAGTTCGCTGGAGATGACTACCTCTGCCTCACTTGTAGCATTTAGTTCTGGCTCTGTCTCGATTTTCAACTGGGACTTGTGTTACCATACGCGAAAGATTGCTTCTTCGATATAATGACTGCTGCGTCTTTCAACTTCTTCTACATTTGTAGCATTTGGCTCTGACCCTACCTTGTCCTTTGGCTAGAGCTTGCCTTACCATACACTGGAGATAACTACTCCTTCTACATTTATGGCCTTTGGCTCTGACTCTACCTTGTCTTTTGACTATAGCTTGCCATACCATACACTGGAGATAACTACTTCTTCTGCATTTATGGCCTTTGGCTCTGACTCTACCTTGTCCCTTGACTAGAGTTTGTCTTACCATACGCTTGAGGCTCTGTACAGAAGTTGTCTTCTTCTTCCTAATTGATTTTATGCTGCGCACTTTGTATACCGTAGCAGTTTCTTCTCCCGGAGCAAACGATACCATTTCATCCATAATTAGTACCGCTGTGTCACGAACCGCTTGTCTATATTCTGAGTCATCAGCTTCATTTACTTCGTTTTAAACTTCTGGCAAACTTCGCCCATGTCTAACTTTTTTGACACTGACCGCTGTTGCTTTCATCTTTCACTGTATTCAGTTCTTCGTCAACGTTTTCCGCTGAGCCAGAAATGTTGCAGTCAACACTATTCTTCAAGTCAGATATCTTACCGTCTGATAGACTGCCCTGCATTTTAACACCTTCTGCTCGTTGGTTTACGGCTTCAGCAATTTCTACAAGTCTCGCATCCATTTTATCTAGAAGTTTCTAGTTAGTGGCCCTCATTTCAGATTTCAATTCGGCAAGGTTCTCACTATTCGCTCTAGAAGACTCCTGAAACATTGTTTCCATTTTCACCATCATTGCAGCCAACATTGCGCTGATGTCTGTACTGTTTGCTGCTGCACGAGTACATACCTCTATTTCTTCTTTTTCATCGAAGTCATAACTTTCTATGTCGATGTTGCGCAGCTGGAACTCTTGCCGTAGTCTCTCCTGTAGTTGTTCTTTGTCTCCAGTTGTCGACAAATCCAAATTGTGAAACTCTTTCTTGAGTTGCTCCATCTTAAGCTCTTTAGACTTAATTTTTCCTCAAAACCCAATTGCTACGTTGAACCTTTTCAAACGTATATGGTTTTATTCACGTTTAACCTTTTCAAACATGTGAGGTTCTCCTTTTCGTATCACTCTTACATTACGTTTAACCTTTTTAAACGAACCGCTTCTGTTGTGCAAATCCCACTTCTGACACCAATTGTTACGTTTCTATTCTTTAAAAACGCTTCTCCGTGGACTCGAAGATTTGCAAATGAATAAAAGTCCCCAGTGTGCTAATTAGGGTTAAGAATGACACTTTATTTACAAATAAATGCACTTATACTAATCCAATTCAAGAGCTTAAATAAACACACGTAGATTACTTAAATATACCGCAACCTGTTACCAATACGCCTTCCTCGCTGTTGTATGCACAGGGGCCAAATTATGGCATGCCATACGATTCGAAATTTAAAAATATTTCCATATAAACTCTATTGAAATATTTCGTAATTTCGTTTGATAACGAGTGCCGTAATTTATCCCCAGGTCTCACTCAACTGACTGTACTGGTTTTGTAGCAAAACTCCCTCTCGGCTGTTTTTCACACCCAATACTTATTCTGCTGATGCTCACTGTTTGTACAACACTAAAGACTCACTGTCTTTACTTAATTACTTCTTAACGTTATAATCCATCGCACGATGTCTTTGCTTTCAACGATATTGACTCGACTGTTTTCTGATGTACACTCACTGGCTGTTCCACAGGGTGCCTCCTTTTTTACTACAGGGAGCGGATTCTAAAATGTTCGCCATTTACTTGTAGATGGCGTAGTGAAACGTAAAGCCAAATGGAAGAAGCTGTATTACTGCATCAAGATGTTGCTGCTATGTACAAGTTACCATATGTGCTTTCGTTTACTATTGGTAGCCAAATAATCAAACAGTCTTCTAACATAATGTGGAAAATTACTGTTGCTATTTCTAGGCGTTTGTAGATAATTCGATTGGCCGTTATTTTGAATTTCCGAATAGTGTGCAACGACTTTTGTTGTTAATACCGTGTGTTGCTGGTAATACAGAGTTGTTACCATGTGTGTTTGCACTTTTATGTATACGTGTGTACGTTTAGTTTTCTAGATAGTTCTATTTATTTATAAAAACATTTACATTAGCTCTGTTCGAATATTTTTACGTAACATTATGTTTGTGTGATTATTCGTTTATTCCTTACTACAAAATTGATCCTTTTGAAATTTTGGGATTATTTAACTCACGACCGGGATATTCAAATAGGCTTATTTATTTTATTTGATAATGTGGTGCTAAGATACACCCATTCAAAGTTACTAAATAAATAAATATGAAAATATATAAAAAAAAATTATAAGGAAAAAATTCCTGCAAAATGTGGTAGTGAGGGAGAGTTTAAAAAACAACACGAACACACCAAAAATCTGCCAATAAATTTTTTTACATCCCATTTCACCTAAAACTATAAAAAACACAATCGTTCAATTAAAAATACGCGTTTAATAATTTTTGGACAGCTTTTTTTGTCAAATACTCCTCTGTGGGTCGTTCAAAGTTAGTAACAAAATATTTTTAAGAATACTAGCACTATTTTTCATGAGTAATGAAATAGTCCGAACTTAAACAAAGTTACCCAAAAGCGTTCCAGATAAAAAAATTTTTACAATTTTAAGAGATAAGAGAGTATTTTTTTTAATTTCCTGTAAAAATGGTGCGAACTTCTTCTTTGGGTAAGTTCGAACAGTAATTGAATACACAGTTGTTTTTATTTACATATGAAACTAAAAAATTAATACGAAAATGTTTAAACAAAGGAAAAGTATTTATTTAAAAATTTATTAAAAAACAAAATGGAAGGTATTGTTTTAAAAAACTTGAAGTTGTAAATACGTTTGTGCAGATCAGTGAACAAATTATGAACCCATCATAATTATCGTTGCTTTTATATTTTTTCCGTTTATTTTCATTTACTTTTTACAGCTTTTGCCAATTATACAAATCTTTGTTTTTATGATGTTACGCGGTTTAAGCGACTAAAACCGCTTATATTAAATTTAATTTTAAAAGAGTAAGAACAATAGTATTTCAAGATGTACAATTATGGTTTTTTGCATTCCAATAATTTTGGCACATTCAGAGGTTAATTTTACTTTTTACTACCATTAGTCTGAACTTGTACGGAATCTTGTGGAACACACCTAGTGGTAGTAACATCATGGGCATATAATCTAGACTAGAGTCTAGTCACTCTGCCAATTTTTGTGCAACCATATTTTACAAACTTAAAATGACGAAATAAATAAAAACAAAAAGGCAAAATATAAAATTTCCTGTTGATTGAGAGTTAACGTTTCATTAGACCCAAAGATACACATTTAAAAAATGTATATTCAGATTTATATTTGCTCAATTCGCAAACCTTTGTTGTACCGGTTAAAGTTGTATTTGAAAATACAAGGCCAAAGACGATACAACAAGGCTTGTGAATTGATCAATTGTTTTCAGGTATTGTCAAAAATTTAATCTTTAATAGAAGAGGAAACAATTCTATTTTACATATATGTACATATGTACATATATGCATGTATGCACATACATACTTATTAAGATACAATAATTGAGCATTTCGTTATATCCTACCTTACATAAAACCAGATTTGCAGCATATAAGAAAAATGTGAATTAAATATTAAGATATTGCTATTTTAATTTCTAATAATATTTAAGAGCTTCTTGCATGTCTGTTATGTATTGTATGCACGTTTGATTAACATTTTAATAATTAACTCTGCACAGTAAGGTTGACCGCTGTATCGATGGTAATAGTACGTTTCCATATACGTGTTTTGGAGCAAAAAACTTGTTTTGCTCAAAACCAATGTTTTGCTACATGTTTTCCCATACATTTTTCATATCAGCAAAACACCTCAAATAAGTTGTTTTCCTCCAAAATATGACACAATTTGTCAGTGCAACACTGCGTTGCTGGCTGAAACTTCGAAAAAAAAGCCGCAATATCCTGATAAAAGATGCCGCTAATATAGAATATTAAATTTTTTAAACAATTACACACTCCACCACAGTTGTATTTTTAATTTGTTTATATGTAATTGAGTGAAAAATTTACTAATCTAAATAATAAAGTTTGCGGCCTTGACAATAAAATCAAAATGATTTTATAAGGTCCAATTTTTGACATTGTATTGAAATGTCATTTTCATTATAGCAGTCTTCATATTATATGTATTTATCTTATGGAATGTAGCTGTTTTATATACATGGTATTTTATGTGTATATCAAAACTGCGCTTTACATACGATTTATAATTTTTGTGTTCAGACGTTGGTATGCACATTTTACATATGGTTACTTTTGTTAATGCCTTATAAATTTTTTCCTTTATTTTTGGGTTTATACTAAAATTTTACACAATTTTTAACGCCACAAGAACTTGCTTTATTTAAAACCAGCTGATGTCAGATGCTTTGTTACTTGAAAAAAGAACACGTTTTAAACCAAAATTGTCGTTTATAATACACACAGAGAAATAACCCATGCTATTGTTTAAAGGTTTTCAGATTATATGTACAAATATACCATGTGAAAAAGTGACACTGCAAATACATATGCATGATGTGAACACAGCTTAAGTGTAATTTCAATACAAGAGTCATTTTTTCTTTTTATACTTGAAGTATGTCTAAGTTTTACAAAAAAATAAAATATAATTTCTTTAATTTTCATAAATATATAATTAATACAGTACGCAAACTTCATAATCACACACCCTCAATTCAAGAAAGCCCACTGCTCTGTAATAAATTAAATTGCTATTGCCCCTATTACGGTTTACAACTCAACTAAGTTGAATTGAAGCTTAAACAACTTAACTCTTTTTTGGTATTTTGAATTACAACTAATTTTAGTTGTTTTCGAAACAATGTTCGAAAAGAAAAGGTTCTTATTTGTGCTGAAACCATATTAGCCATCAAAAAATATTTTAACTATTTTTTCTTTAGGTTCTAGGTTTTATGAACATGGGAACAATATTGGTTGATAAATGGGACTGGTTTGCGTCTGGAATAATCAAGCAAAACTAATATAATACTCGAAATGAAAACCTACATACAACTGTTAAAAGGCAGTTGTCTCATGGTGAAAAAAGTTGTAATCCATAAAAAATTTGGCAACTACAACTCAACTATCAATTTAGTTGTAAATCATAATAGGGGCCTAAGATGACTTCTTTTCTTATAAGATTTCATGCATGTATGTAGTTATGTATATGTACATTAGAGTGACCGCAAAAAATCAATGTCGGAATCTTGTTCGTCTTAACCCCACAAAACGAATCCCCGTTCCAGATATTGGGATAGCCAAAATTTAAGCCCGATTAAACGACGGTAACACGTGCCGCTCGTCGCTCAAAATTTGAAAAAAACGAATTTTTTGGCCAAAAAGTTGACGTATTGAGCCATAACTCGAGAACGGTAAATAATAAAAACACGCACGATATCGCAAAAGATAGCTTATTTTGTTCTTCAAAATTTCTGTTATGAACAAAATTGTTGTAACTCTGAGTCAAACCGAGTTACGTCAGCCTTTAGCTCCGAAAACGTGACCTGGTGCCACCAGGAGCATACTTCATATATTATGTTATTATGTGATAAATTTTTAATTTTTTTGGTATATTTTTGAGTTTAAAGTAGAAATGTAATAAAAAACACAAGTAATACAGTTAAATTCAAGAACATTTTTATTTTAATATATAAAAATCAGGGATATATTCGATAATATTACATAGTTATCCAATTTATTATAGAGCTTTGTGTTAAAGTACTTTTTGAAACGTCGGGATACAATGCTCGGCATTTGCTTACAACTTGCAGGACATATTGCTTTTGTTCTTCATCTTTTGTCAGAAGGTCGTTGAAGTCAGTTATTAATTTAATACCACGCTCAGCCATATCATTTACTACTTTTAATGTTTTGACAATTTTCAATCCTTCTTGGAAGTTATTATTTTGAGGCCAGGTGTTTGGATTTTGTCTAAGAAAATCTATTTTTATATTAAATCGGTCAAAAAAATTAAATGTTTCTTTGGAAAGTAAATTAACTAATCCTCCATCAACCAACTCTTCTAACTTTTCTTTCCTAACTTTTGGATTTACAACCCTAGCTTGCTCTGATGGTTCATCTGTGCTACTGAGCAATTTATTAGCCATTAATAACTTTTCATCGTCTGTAATGGTGGATCAAAGAACGACAATCCAACCAACTCTGTATTCAAATACCACAAATGATTCGAAAATTTAGTGAGTGCTATTTCTGCGATGTCCTTGTCACATTCTTTATAGTCCTTTTTCTATCAGATGGACCTGGATCTTCTGCAGCTTCTTCCGGGATGTCCATTGCATCCAAGTTTCCTGGTAGATGATGTCCTCTTGAGTGTCTTCTTCTTCTCCGAAATTGTACTCACCATCCGTTCCTAAGAAGCATCAAGAAAATAATAATAATAAATTGGAATAATAATATAAAAAAGTCACCAATACCAAAATATTCTTCTTGGATTTGTCGGTTAATTCTATCAAGTTCCTTTTGCGCCTTGATTTCTTCAGCTCTAGATAACTTGCGATCTACTCAAGACATGCAACCTGGACATCCCTTCTGCCTCTGTTTCACGAGAAAAGCCTTATATACTTCCGATTTCATCAGAGTCAAGGCATCTTGATGAGCAATATCAAAAAGATCGTCTAACTTTTCAACAAACTGTTTAAATTTGTTTTTGATCGTTTCCGATGTTGTCTTCCTGTCTTTTTGAAGAATTCTCCACTCAACGTGAAGTTTTTCAAGCTTTGTTATTGCATTTTGCTCATCTTTAGCCGGGATTCGAGCTTGCTGCCAAAAAATTAACACCTCTCGTATAGAAAGTTTTGCTGATTCTCTTAGAGTTAATTTTACAGTACGTAAATTATAAAATAAAGCACACAAAACTTGTCGATTTGAGGGTAGTTTACAACCTGTGATCTGGTGAATGGGAAAGCCAACAAGAAATATTTTATCCTTGTTCTGGCTTTGTACACCTGATGTGGATGCACAAATTAATTAAAATTAAAAATTTATCACATAATAACATAATATATGAAGTATGCTCCTGGTGGCACCAGGTCACGTTTTCGGAGCTAAAGGCTGACGTAACTCGGTTTGACTCAGAGTTACAACAATTTTGTTCATAACATAAATTTTGAAGAACAAAATAAGCTATCTTTTGTGATATCGTGCGTGTTTTATTATTTACCGCTCAATACGTCAACTTTTTGGCCAAAAAATTCGTTTTTTCCAAATTTTGAGCGACGAGCGGCACGTGTTACCGTCGTTTAATCGGGCTTAAATTTTGGCTATCCCAATATCTGGAAAGGAGATTCGTTTTGTGGGGTTAAGACGAAGATTCCGACATTGATTTTTTGCCCCATATAAGTCGCGGTCACTCTAATGTACATATGTATATAGATTTTATTTATGCTCCTATTATGTGTTACAACTAAACTATGTAAGTTGAATTGAAACTGAAACAACTTACCTTTAAACAACTTAACTGTTCTTTGGTGTTATGAATTACAAATAATTTTAGTTGTCTTCGAAACTGTTAAGAGTTCAATTGTCCTTTATTGAATGTTAAAAAGTCAAACCTTATAGACTAACTGCCACATTCATAAAAAATATTTTAGGGTTATTAAGCGCTTATTTGACATATTTTTATGGGAAATTTGTCAAGTAACACTGTAATAAAACTAAAATATTTTTTATGAATACGACGGTAAGTTTGTTCATAGCTTAAAGCTAAAAATATGACAAGGTGACCTGTATAATGTTTTATTTTAATGTAAATAGCATATGTATATGTAAATAAGAATGTAAATATATATACATACACCAGTCGTAAAGCAGCTCTGGGTGAGTCAACATCAAGCGTCGTTGGCAATTATCTCTTAAATGCAACCAGGCCACTGTTGTTTATTGGCCTTCGAGAGTTTTGCGTCTCGCTCGCACTGGTTGACTGATCTGCACAGATAAACGTATATTCTTGCGGTTCTTTTGTGGAATTTCTTTAACAACCACATTGCTACTTCCTATGTGAAGGCATAGGTCGTGTATAGTCAGTCACAAAAACTTTTTTAAAATACTGTTAATACCATCTTGGGCATATGGTCTAGTTACCCGCCTATATTTGTGCAACAATACTTTGCAAATTTAATTTTTAAAGTATTTAAGAAATAAATAAATAAATATATACATATGTACATACATATAGATCATTGATGTCAATTTCATACCACAATTGTACTAGCTAAAATCACACACATTCTTATTCTCTTTCATTTAGTCGTCAATGAGACAGCGACGATAACACATTCGTAGCGGGTGTATTAAATTCTTTATAGATACAGTGAAGGATATACAGTGGTATGCGGAAAATATTCTATGATCACCAATGCTTTTCGCGACATTCAATATGTTTTGTGTTACAAATCTTTGAAGAATAGAAATGAATATGTATTTAAAAGACATTTTGATAATTTTTGAGCAGTTTCACTAAACTATATTTTCTATTAAAATTTTAAGGACCAATGAGTCGGGAAATATGGGTCGCAGCCAATTTTTTTATTTAATTGTTTCTTCTTATTTTTCACGTTTCTATCAGATAAGCTATTTAACACTTTCAATTTGGAGATTATTCACAGTTTCCTACGAAAAGTTCAGAGCCCCATAACTCGGAAAATATGGGTCTCTACCAACTTTTTTATATATTTTTTTTCTTAGTTTTTTGTTTCTTATCACATAGGATCCTTTTAATTTCTTTTGAACTGCTTTACTAAACTGCATTTGTTCCAAATATTTATTTTTTCTATGTACTTCAAAGACGAATGAGACAACTTTTCTCACGCACAGAACCAGTTTTATTTTTGACATCACTGATATAGATTAACTTATTTACACAACAGAAAGAATGTTTTTTGAAACCTGCTACGAATGGCCACCGTTGCCGCTTTGGTTACTTTTAACGTATCGCTCTATTGTTATTTAATTTATTGCATTGCGGTGCACTTTTTTGAATCAAGAGCAGTTCTTGAATATGTGAGAGTGTTGAAATAGATATATATATACATTTGGTATTCCTCACTCGCTCTTTTACATTAAAAAATAAAAAACTTCTGCCACAAAAATTGCAAGTCTGGACCAGGACTATGCAAATTAATAAATATACGAGTATAGTCCTAGTTTGCACTATGCAAGTTTTATTGCTAAGCTCATTAGTTTATATAGAGTGATGAAGGGCAAAGAAACGAGTACTCAGCTTCATATACTGTCAATTAGAGATGGGCAAAAAACATCGATATATCAAAATATCGATATTTGAGAAAATAAATATCGATATAAATCGCCGATATTTCAAAAACCGATACATCGATTCTTATTTACGAGTTTTGTTAAAATCTACCTCAAATATCAATTCAAATACGTACTTTGTGTGTTCAAATAATTTAAATCAGAATATCCATGTTTTATACATAAATAATTAAAATTTGTAATATTTTCATTCCTGTAATAAATTTGTTGAATAAACATTATATTAACATTGGTTATGGGGCCAGGAATCGTAAACTGGACATATTTTTAGCTGAATTTTGCTTGAAATCGTTTGAATATTGACGGAACAAAAGTAAAGAAATGTCGGGTCAAATAGCACAAATTGAAAAATTAAACAGTGAAAACTATGCGGTATTTGCAGTGCAAATGAAGAAAAAAGGTATGTTGAGCAAGTATAAGCAACCAAAAGAAAAGAAAAACTTCAAGTGTTACAAATGTGGTAAGAGTGGTCAGTTTCGACCATAATGTACATAAGGCTTTATGCAATAATTTACTTGAGTCATGCGTTATGGGTATAAATGAACATTGTAACAGCAGCAACAGTACATGGATTTTTGATAGTGTAGCCAGTTCACATATGTGTAAAGAAGTGAAATTATTTAAAAATCTGATAAAAAGAAATCACAATATTATTCTCGCGTCGGGGGAGTGTATTCAAGCAAAAGGTATTGGAACATTTGAGCTAACTTCCAGCAGCAATATCAAAATTTGATTAAAAGATGTATGGTATGTACCAAAGTTACATTCAAACTTTCTTTCGATCAGTAAAATTGTTAATGTTGGTTACATGTTTGAGTTTAAGAATACTTATTCATACGTAAAAAACGAATGCAAAAAGATAACATTCAGAGCTTATATGAAAAACGACATTTATTTCGTTTATTTTGATATTTCAAAACGAGTAGAAAAATTAAGTATGATAACAGAAAATGCAGAAAATTACAGAAATGGTATGCATTTTGGTCATTTGAATGTCAATTATTTATTTAAAATGTCACAAAATAATAATAATAATAATAATAAGGAAACATTAAACTCAAATGAAGCAAAATATTGGAGAAATGCAATGGAAGTTGAATACAATAGTTTAATTAAAAGTCAAACATGGGAACTGGTGGATGTACCTAAAATCAAAAATGTCATAACATGCAAATGGGTATTTTCAATTAAACAAGGGTAACAAAAAGAATAGTCAGTTCCGAACTAGCCAAGATCTTTGATCCTCTATGACTTTTTGGGCCTGTAGTTGTACGAGCCAAGATATTTTTGCAAGATCTATGTCAGTCACCGATTTCATGGGATGACGACTTACGTATGAATCTTCAGAATAATTGAAATAAATTTCGCACAAATATAGAAACCCTAAACAAAATAAAAATAGATAGATTTGTACTAAAATACGTAAACCCAGTCACTACAGAAATTTATACGTAGCACCCACCAAAAAGCAAACGTTGCCCCGCTTGGAATTTTGGTCAGACTCAAAAATTGTTCTTGCTTGGATAAAATTGTCAGCAGTATCCTTCCACACCTTTGTAGCAAACAGGATAACAAAAATTCTATCTATCACAACATTCAATATGTTTTTATGGTCCTCTATTTCTTTCGGGACAAAAAAACTTCACAAGTTATTGATACACCTTGCAACGAAGAACGTAAAATAACAAAGCATGTTCTAAAAATTATGAAGACATTATAAATGGGATAAACAACCGGAACTCACATAAAACTCTTCAACACACAGTTATGTGTTGAGATTTATTATAAATTCAAAAATTACAAATATTTATCGCCCAACCAAAAGGGCGCTCGATGCATTTGAATTAGAAGAAGCTATGAACATCATCAAGATCATCCAAGCAGCATAGTTTGGGGAAGAATTAGAAATACCATCACATCAAACACCCGTACATAAGTCAAGTCCCTTGGCCTCGTTAAACCTATTCATGGATGAGCATCAGATAATACGTGTGGGTGGTCGTCTGGAGCAGTCAACATTATCGTTCAAGGCAAAACATCGTGCAATTTTAGCACATAACCACCATATGACAAAGTTATTAATTCACACACTACACGAAGAGTATCGTCATTGTGGTCCACAGTCATTGTTGACAAATTCATACGATGCACCAAAGCTAGGCAGGTGCTCTTCAAACAATTAATGGGAAATCTTCCGGCAGATAGAGTGACCCCAGCACGTCCTTTCATAACCACAGGAGTTGATTATTTTGGCTCAATTTGGATTCATCACAAAATCAGGGGCAAAAGGCCAGACAAGGTCTATATTGCACTATTTTGTTGCTTCGCGACTAAGGCCATTCACATGGAAGTCGTATGAAATCTATCTACAGAAGCATTCATAGGCACACTACGACGTTTCATCAGCAGAAGAGGCCACTGTCAGACTTTGTATTGCGACAATGCTACTAACTTCGTGGGAGAAACAACAAAATTGCTGAATTAAAAGAAGCAATATACTCTCAATCTGCGCAAGAGAAAATTACACGATTATGCAATAAATAATCAATAAATTTTAAATTCATTCCACCAAGAACTCATTACTTCCGCCAAGCATCCTTTACTAAGAAGCGTGTCAGCTTCATCACTCACGTATGAAGAATTAGAAACAATAATGATTGAAATAGAAGCAATCTTGAATTTACGACCATTGATCCCTCTCTCATCAAACTACGATGATCTTCAAGCTCTTACCCCAGGTCACTTTCTAGTAGGAGAACCCTTGACATCAGCAGTAGATGTAAATGCCCAGTCCCCAAGCATATCGTTAGATGCAAGATGGAGAATAACGTCAGAAATCAAACGCAAATTCTGGAAGGAATGGACGCAAAACTACCTACATGAGCTTCAACAAAGGGGAAAATGGAAGTTTCCTTCACCAAACGTCATTGAAGGCATGCTTGTTATCCTTAAGGAAGATAATACTTCAGTGCTACAATGCCCATTGGGTAGAATTAACCGCATTTACAAGGGAGATGATGGTCAGGGTCTGCGACGTCAAAACAACAAAGGGAATTTTCAAGAGGCCAATACACAGACTGGCACCTTTGTTCAACGACTCCCTCACATAACATTTCGGATATGACAACTCGAACTCACAAAAAAGGCAAAGCTCATCAAAGTGATACAGCTAAAACGAAAGGTAGTGTCATATGCCTCACTGGGAGTCTTCAATATGCTTTTTGTTTCACTTCTTCTGCTGCCGATAATATTAGCCTCTCCAATCAATGTTACAGAATGTTCTTCCAATCCAGGATTGTACTTCGAAGGCATGGGCTGAACAAGGTTGATAACAGCTACCTGGAAATTCATTATATACTACGATTTAACACCAATTTGGGATAGGAATAAGGTTCTGGAAGTTGGTATAACATAATTTTCAAGGCTCTGCAAGCAAGTGGAATATGGAATATAGCCCATGCTCAGAGCTGGTCGCTGCCGTCACGCATACGAACCACGGTAATATAAGCCCACTTATACTCACACCAAAACAGTTAAGATCAGAGATTGCTAAAAGTAAAGGACACCTTCCCATGGGCCGGGCATTACCAGTTGAACACACCGAATTGCTAGCCCTATACAAAATTATGAATATTAAAGGCACAGTAACTAACACAAATGTAATTTTCGTTATTGAGCTACCATTGGTGTACCAAAGAAAATTTGAACTTCACAAGGTCATTGCAATACCCACACAAATAAACAATAGACCTTTGTCATAACAACCAACATTGAATATATTGCTGTTAACGAACAATATCTCTTTTATTCCATTGCACAACGTAAACCAATGGCTGTATGCAACAACAATTCCTATAGAATGGAACGGAGAGATTCGCATTATATTATTATATTATTTTATTTAAAACTTTTATAAATTTTAATTATTTATGTTTGTATAGACATAGTTTTGTTCTTCATTGTAATTTTCATACGTACTTCTACTCTATTTGTTATTTTTGAATTTAATTTAATTTTTATATAGGATAAATTGACTCATAATTTTTGTTATTACTTTTAAGTATAAAAAGCTTTGTAATTAGAATTATTCATTCATTCATACTTCAAATTTTGAAAATAAATACATTTTTTTAATAAAATAAAATACAACAAAATAAAATAAATTTATTGCCGAATAGGACATTCCTGTCTGTTATGTCCTTAAACTATAAGCTAACAAAAATATTGTAGTCAGTTAGGACGATAAAGTCTGACTTTGACTCTATATATAAAGAGACTCATCCTGTACTAGAACTAACTGCGGCAATGATATCATACATCTACAGGTCAATACCTCTGGTATCATGACCATGAACTCAGCTTGTATAATAAAAGGAAAATTTCTTACCATTCGTGGACACGAAACTAGTGTCACTACATTGCGCAACTAATATGCAACATTTGGTAATATCACCTTAACAGGAAAACCCTCTGAAGTTAAAGAAAATATTAGAACCAAACCTCGTCTTGAATACCAAATTGGATCAGTTTACCGAGATTTAAAACCAACTAAGGCACATTAAGAATTCTTCACTTGAAATATGTACATCAGCCAGCAATTAATCAATCACCCAAGCATAAGCTTCTTTGCTCTGCTTCTATCGTTAATCATAATCCTAACACTTACTGCCTGGCAATTTCGAGTCAAATGCAATAAAACCGCCTCAATCAACCTAACACCAGCACCGCCAAGGCCAACACGACGTCACTCTTTTTCTGAAGTTTAACAGTACAGGTTTTCGCTGACTGCTCAACGCTGCGGAGAATGTTAATAACTTAGTTAATTGTTTTACTTATTTTTATTATTAATAGAAGTTGTATGTATTTTTAAACAAATACCTTCCTTTCTTTTTTATTATAATAAATATAAAATTTGTTTATGTAGTATTTTAAGTTTATTTAAAAAAAAACAAATGTTGCGTTGACAACTGTTTGTAAATGTTGAGCACCAAAGGTTTCCTTTGGAGCTCAAAGTGTTTGTATTTTTAGTTTTAGCCCAGGTAGAAACACCATTTGCTAATATGAATTGAAGTAAGTCTTAGTAGAAACACTAAGACTGGTTAAGCAATCAAGTGTAGTATAATATATATGGGCTGGCAGCTCCTAACCTAGAAATTCCATCTCTAATTACACAGATATCAGCATCTATATATATATATAAAATTGCAAGTATGTAATAAGCCATTTTGAGTGTGCTGTTTCCGGCATCTTAATAAAGAAGAGCGAGAAAAGCACACGTGAAACCATTTTGTGTCTTATTATTAAAGCGACTACAATATCAGGTGTGGGGTACAACCGAAGTACCACTAAACAAAATGGATTTACGCCCAAGCCGACAAACAATAATTGATGCATTAACTGGGGCTGGTATCGAATACCCAGAATCGGCTACGTTGAGCCAATTGAAAGCTCTCTATGTCGATATCCAGGAACACCAAAAAAGAACCGATGTTCCTGGAAGTGCAAATAATCTGCCGGATGCCAAAGCACATGACACCGAAATGTCTGATGCGGAGGTGACAACCGTGGGTATACCAGGGACTTATAAGCCCGCGGCTGAAACAACCACAGCTGATGCGCCTGTTGATAAAATAGCCACCGCCAAAATACCTACCGATGAAGTGCCTGATGCCAAGATGTCCAATGCCATTATGAAACCTGCCATCCAGACGCCTTATGCAAGTGAGCCCGATGCCATTAAACCCGCTGAATCCTATGCTGTAGTCGAAACGGTCGCCGCCGATATGCCTGTTAAAGTGCCGACTGATAGAATGCCTACTGACGTGAAGTCTGCTGTCGAAATGCCCGCAGCCATGGGTAAGTCTGCCATTGTACCAGCTGCTGGGTTGGCTTTCATGAACTTGCCTGCAAATGAACATGCCAATAACGGAAAAAAAAATTTCGCTGCCGCCAATTTGTCAACATTTGATCTTTCTGCTGAGGCAGACGAAATAAAGAAACTGCAGTTGCACCTAGAAATGCTCCAACTGCAGCAACAAATACAAACATTGGAAGCGACCATCAATCCAGTAGCCTATACCCTCCGGATTGACTTATCAGAATTGGATGCGGCAGTACCAACCTTTAGTGGCGACGATCAATACGATATTTGCAAATGGTTGGTAGTATTTGAAGACTACACCAATATGTGCGGCTACACCGAAAAGGAGAAGTGTGTAGCAATTCGCCGACGTCTGGTTGGTACCGCCAAACAACACGTTGTCAATCTCGGGCTAATGGATTATAAACACTTAAAAGCAAGCTTGCAGTCAGTTTTCAAGCGCACCATTACGCGTCAAGAAATTTATAGACAACTAAAAGCTCGCAAGCTGAAGGCAACAGAGTCCTGCCTCAACTACTTAGTGGCAATGCAGGCCATTGCGGCAAAGGCGGACATAGAAGAGGCAGAGCTTATAGATTTCGTCATCGACGGAATACCCGATTCATCAAACAACATTGCTCGCCTCTATGGTGCCAACACAATAAGTGAACTTATTGATCGAATGGATGTCTACGAGCAGAGGCGTCAAGCGCAGATGGGAGCTCTCAGAGTTAATACTCACAACCCAAAGATAACCGCTGCTGCTGCTAAGATGTCGGAAGCCGAGATAAGATGCTACAACCGCTCACAATTCGGCCATTTTCAGAGTTAATGTCCTAAACCAAGACGTCCGCCGAATTCCTGCTTCAACTGCGCAGAAGTAGGACACTATCACCAGGATTGTCCCAAGAAGAGAGCTGTGGCCGCTGTAACTTATGACGCAAACGTAGTGGATGCATATCAAATGGTAAGTGTTGCCTTCTGTAGAAATAAGCACACTAAGGTAATAGATTGTTTTTCCCTTTTCGACACCGGTAGCCCAATTAGTTGCATAAAGAGGTCCATAGTGCCGTATCGAGTTGAAGATGTTGGTATAGCCACAACATATCGCGGTGTAGGCAACAATATCCTGAATATGTGTGGTCAAGTCCACTGTGAAATTTTTTTTAAAAACAAGTGGATACAGCATGAATTTTGTATCTTGCCAGACAACGAAGCTGTGGTACCTGTGCTAATTGGGCGTGACCTATTATCAAAATTTAATTTACACTTACATCAAACCAAACTAAAATATAAAAAAGATGAATTACTTCAAATGAATTTAAATAAAGAAGTAAACAATAAATACATCAGTGTGCTTAAGTCACTTAATTTGTACAGGGTTTCCCAAGATATGTTAGGGGTTCCGATCATTGGGGGAAATTATAATCGTGGTGATGAATGTGGGAATTTTACGAATGGGCTCGAGGGAAATGCGACGATTGACTGTGTATTTGCGACTGCGTACTGTGACGCCGACAGGGCGAAGGGGTTTGAGGAAGGATATAGTGAACTGAAACGGGTAATGGGCGCGGTTGAGGACGAGAATAATTTAAATATTGACCGGGGGATGGAAGATGAAGACATCCTTAGATTGACGTCGACGATAAGGGATAATTATTTAAAAGACATAGGGGATGATCCGATAGCAACGGACTATTGCATGCAAATAAGACTATCAAATGACGTTCCGATGTATTGCAGCCCTAGACGACTGTCATTTCGTGAGAGGTGTGAAGTCAAGACAAAGTTAGGTGAACTTTTGGGGGCCGGCATAATTCGTCCAAGTGACTCGCCTTATGCATCCCCTATAGTTTTAGTGAAAAAGAAAAACGGGGATTTTAGGATGTGCATCGATTACAGATCGTTGAATAGAATTACTCTGAAGGACAATTACCCTATGCCGATAATTGAAGACTGTTTAGATTATTTAGGAAACAAAAAGTATTTTTCGACCTTGCACTTAAGGAATAGTTTCCACCAAGTCCCGATGCATAGGGACTCAATTAAGTATACGGCATTTGTAACCCCGCTAGGGCAATTCGAGTATTGTTATATGCCTTTTGGGCTCAAGAACGCAGGTGCGGTGTTTCAACGTTTTATAAATAAGGTTTTAAGAAAGTTTATTGAGGCAGGGAAGATAGTTGTCTACTTGGACGATATATGTATAGCAACTGAAACACTTGAGGAACATTTACAGATTCTGGCCGAAGTGTTACGTGTGTTAAGAAGCAACGGGTTGAAGTTAAATCTTGAGAAATGTAAGTTTGCATATAGGGAATTGGACTATTTGGGCTATAAGGTCAACGAAAGGGGCATAAGACCGAATGATGACCATATTAGAACGATCAGGGAATACCCAGTACCGATGGACCACGAAAGCTTAGAACGGTGTCTGGGACTATTTTCGTTTTTTCGCCGGTTCGTGTACGACTTTTCGAGAATCGCGAGACCATTGACGGATTTGAAGAAGAACAGAAATTTTGTATGGACGGACGAATGTGAAGAGGCCTTCCAGACGTTAAGGGACAAACTGGTCCGTGGGCCAGTATTGGCAGTATATAACCCACAGTACGAGACAGAGTTACACACCGACGCCAGTGCAAGGGGATATGGATCGGTGCTTATGCAGAGGCAGAAGGACAATAAGTTCCACCCAATAGCGTATTACTCGAAATGTACTTCGGCCCCTGAGGCCAAATACCATAGTTTTGAATTAGAAACCCTTGCTATTATTTACGCACTGAAAAGGTTTAAAGTGTACTTGGAAGGAATTTCCTTTACTATAGTGACCGACTGTAACTCACTGGCGTTAACACTAGGTAAAAAACTAATAAACCAGAGAATAGCAAGGTGGGCATTGGAATTAGAAAACTATGACTATACTATTAGACATAAAAAGGGTGAGTTGATGGCCCATGTGGATGCCTTGAGTCGTGCACCCGTCGCGGCCATAGTGGACTGGGGTGATATTGATTTGAGCATACAAGTGGCACAAACAAGCGATGAAAACATACGCGCTATTAGGGATAGACTGGAAATGCAGGATTTAGAGGGGTATGTACTCGACAATGGACTCGTTTTCAGAATAGGTAAAAACGGACAACGGCAACTATATGTACCGGCTGAGCTAGAGAAGAACGTAATTAGAACGATACACGAGGGATACTGTCATGTAGGTGTGGAAAAGTGTTTGGACAAAATCCAGAAGTGCTATTGGTTTTCGGGGATGAAGGATAAGATAAATGGATTTATAAGGAATTGCCTCAAGTGTATCTTTTTTTGAAAAGAAACCGATCCCTTTTGATACACTGCCCATCGACCACCTCGGACCTCTGCCGTCGATAAGATCAAAACGGAAGCACATATTAGTAATAGTGGACGCATTTACGAAATTTACCAAGCTGTACGCGGTGAACACGCCAGGAACGAAGGAGGCATGCTGCGCTTTAAAAAAGTATTTCGAATACTACAGTAGGCCGCGGCGGATAATAAGTGACCAAGGAACTTGTTTCACGTCTAACGAGTTTAACTAATTCGTATCCGAAAGGAACATTGTGCACGTAAAAACATCCGTGGCATCGCCCCAGTCCAACGGACAGGTAGAGAGAATAAATAGGGATCTTAGAGCCATGTTGGCCAAATTAACAGAACCGGTGGAACACGCTGATTGGGTGAATCAGTTAGCAAAAATTGAGTTTGCAATGAATAACACAGTGCAACGTGCTACAGGGCACTCTCCGAGTGAAATGTTATTCGGGGTAGAACAAAGGGGGGAGATAATTGACGAATTTACGGAGCATATACTGGATATGTATTCAGAGGAAGAGGGCAATACTAATATCATTAGGGATGAAGCAATAAGAAACATTGAAAAATCACAGGAGACTAACTTAAGATATTTTAATGAGCACCATGTACCAGCTAGGAAATTCGAGGTAGGAGATTTAGTAGTACTGAAAAATATCGACACCACACCGGGCGTGAATAAGAAGTTAATACCAAAGTACCGCGGCCCATACGTAGTTCAAAAGCAAATAGGTAATGATCGGTATGAAATCTCCGACGTTGAGAATTTTCAAATAACACAAATGCCATATAAAGGCATAGTCGACTCGACCCGATTGAAAAAATGGTTGGAACATAAAAGTTGCAACAACTTGGGAGACCTTGAAGGCAACACTTCGGAATGTCAGGATTATGAGTTTTTGGAGGAGGAATTTCTGGTAGAATAACAATCGAGGTCGATTGTTGTTGTCAGGTCTGCCGAGATTGTAGTATAATATATATGGGCTGGCAGCTCCTAACCTAGAAATTCCATCTCTAATTACACAGATATCAGCATCTATATATATATATAAAATTGCAAGTATGTAATAAGCCATTTTGAGTGATGCTGTTTCCGGCATCTTAATAAAGAAGAGCGAGAAAAGCACACGTGAAACCATTTTGTGTCTTATTATTAAAGCGACTACACAAGAAAGTTAATTTTTGTTTGTCCTTGTGGCCGTTGGCTTTTTGATCGCCCACATAATTGATCGGACTTTGGGAGCCATATTAATCCGAGTGTTTTAATTAAGCAATCTGAGGTTTCGTCTAAGTCCAAGTTGATTTCCTGGTCTTCAGGAAAATAAAATATTTTTTTTGAATACGACGGTAAGTTTGTTCATAGCTTAAAGCTAAAAATATGACAAGGTGACCTGTATAATGTTTTATTTTAATGTAAATAGCATATGTATATGTAAATAAGAATGTAAATATATATACATACACCAGTCGTAAAGCAGCTCTGGGCGAGTCAACATCAAGCGTCGTTGGCAATTATCTCTTAAGTGCAACCAGGCCACTGTTGTCTATTGGCATTCGAGAGTTTTGCGTCTCGCTCGCACTAGTTGACTGATCTGCCACGGATAACCGTATATTCTTGCGGTTCTTTTGTGGAATTTCTTTAACAACCACGTTGCTACTTCCTATGTGAAGGCATAGGTCGTGTATAGTCAATCAGAAAAACTCTCTTAAAATACTTTTAATACCGTCTTGGCCATATGGTCTAGTTACCCCGCCCATATTTGTCCAACAATACTTTGCAAATTTACTTTGTAAAGTATTTTTGAAATAAATAAAATTAAATGTGCTTTATTGCACCAAATAAAAGTTTTAGTTAACAAAAATAACTTAATTTAATTAATGATATTTAATCTTAATTAGCTTTTGACCCAATTACTAAACATCGACATTGCACAATTTGTCAACCCAAAGAATTTATCAAGCAACCAAGGTTGCTGCTGCGTTAACAAATCAGTGGCATATACGGGTACGAAGGTTGTCCAATTCTGATTCACAACAATGCCGTAAGACATCTACGCGAAAAATAAAACTTTCGGCGCTCATCGATTTAGAGGTACCGTTAAATTTAATACCCCATTTGGGCAAATCAATTTTGTTGTAAGGTGGCTGACTATTAAATTCAGCTTGCATACTTGGCATATACTCTCTGCCATTTGCCAGAGGCGAATGTGCTACAAAAGTATGTTGCCTCGAAGATGCGGCTTGTTGCTGTTGCTCATTAGCATAGCCATTGGTGTACTTTGTGCCATTGGGTGCATGCTGATGCGACAATGTTGGTGGCAAATTTTGTTGTTGATCCCTATGGTCGTTAAAATAATTTCTTTGCATTCTACTTGCAGGTTGGCTACTAGGCATTGGGATATTGGGCTGAGCCCAGGGAATTTAGTTTACTCTACGAGAAGCTGGTGCCATATTCATGACGCGTTCTAACTCTTGCAGAAAGAAATGCTGCATTTCATTCATATGCATTCTAATTTCGGAGCTGAGAGAATTTCTAGGTTCTACCGTGGGTGGAAGTCCTGGCGAACATTTCTCGCAGCCAGACTACTGAATTCGGGTGAGGGAATCGTACTATTCGACAAATTGTGCTCTTGTTTAAATACGTGGTTTCTTATGAGGTCTTTTACATTCAGTACGTGTCCGTCAACGCAAAGTACAAAAATTGGTAAACTTGTAACTTTTTGCGTACGTTGAGTAGTTTGACAGATATTGGTTGGCGTTTTTGGTATGTTCTGATTAAGGTTTTGTGTTTTGCGGCAGCAAAAATAAAACAAAAGAATAAACGAAATAAATAAAAAAAAGTTGAATTTAATGAATAAAATGGAGAACCAACCTATTGATGCTGTAAAAAGACTTCCGTCAATAAAGTACTCATTGTGCCATCCTTCTCCGTCGTTGCGTTAATGTCAGTTGAAAAGGCGAAGTTTAACATATGACGGATTCATTGTGCCTCGGCCTTTACTGCGTTTTCCGAATCTAATCAAAAAATCTGTTATGCAACTCTTCTCCATATTATCAACATTTTAGAAGGAAGCGGGATCAAATATTTTTTGTTTTCAGAGATTATAAAATAAATATGTTTTTGATAACACTGATCAACAAGGTTTTTGCCACACGGATTCTGTAGGCTAATTATTACTTTACTATATACCCTCATTGCAAAACATAAACTAATATGTTTCTGTCACGCAAAGATTTATTGTGACACCCAGTTATGATTTTACCTTATTGTCCCTTAATACTACTGTACGTACAGTTTAATTGCATCAAGTTTTAATTTAAAAAAAGATAATATTTTGAGTTTAGCAAAACGTTGTCATTTTCTCAACATGCAAAGGAAGTGCATCAATCATCATAATTCTTTGTGCTACGTATATGGTGAACTAACTTTCAAAAGTCAGCGACGAACGGCTCAGGTTTTACGTACTTGAGAGAAAAGTTTCCTAAAGTTAGTGACGCAAAAATAAAGGAAGGACTTTTCGTCGGACCTCAGATCAAGGAATTGTTAAAGGATAACATATTCGAAGAAAAGTTAAGTTTGTTAGAGAAATCTGCTTAGAAAAGTTTTAAAAATGTCGCACAAAATTTTTTGGGCAACCATAAAGCAAGCAACTACAAAGATCTGATAGGAGAACTACTTTCGACGTATTAAGTAATATGTCACTCAAAATACACTTTCTACACTCCCACCTCGATTTCTTTCCCGAGACCCTAGGAGCCTTTAGCGACGAACACGGCGAAAGGTTTCATCAGGATATTTCCAGCATGGAAAAACGATACCAGGGCAAATGGAGTCCTCGTTGGCAGAGATTATTGTTGGACACTTCCAAGAGACCAGCCTCAGGTAAAATACTCCAGAAAATCATAGCTTTTAGTTCTAAAAAAACATATTATCAAGTATAATTGTATTTAAAGTATGTAGCAGTATTTTTTATCAAATATAAAAATCCTGTCAAAAAAACTTTGTGTGTCAAATTTTTTCTACCTCTGTTTTCCACCTTAGGAAGTCAAAATAAAGTAAAAAATACCAAAAAAAGTTCATGTGACAAATTAAAAGTTCATATTTGTCAATCAGTGCAATAGCCCTTACAGAAAAGGCCTCATTGGAAACTAAGAAAACTGTTTTTAAACATTTACGACTAGTTTTTAAACATTTTTTCATACATTTTCCCATTTTTTAGTTTTTAGGAAAATGTAATTTTTCTTTGTTATTGTTTATTTGTTAAACAGGCGATTGATTTTCTATGTGCCCAAACTAGCAATAAAAAAAGTACGGGCTGTTTCGTGCATGAAGAAGAAGAATATTGTTCTCACAAAACCTCTCTCATTTACCCCATTTTCGAGTACTTGAACGCTTTTCGTTCAAGTTGGTATCCCGCGGGATCCCAATGTAGAGTAAAGAAACACACCTATTATTGCACCCTCGCATTCATAACAGAATAACAATACTCATCAAGAAATATTATATGTGATATTTTTTGACATTAAATTGGGGTCCTATTTACGGCTACAAAATTATATATGAAAAATTGTTTATGAAAACTAATTTCATGCTCCTGTTCGCGTACATTTAAGCAAATAAAAACTATCCAAAATTGTAATGATCTTCATTAAATAATATCAATGTGCTAGTTCAAAAATGTAACAAGCGATGGACCTGGTGGGTAAACTTAATTCGAGTTTAATTCATTCATTTTTATATCAATTAAAAGAACTATACATAGAGCGGTAGCCGAAAAAAATACGCAAACGGAAAAATAGTAAAAATTAGTTAGATTAAAGAAACAGTTGACTCCAACTCTACATATTATGTGTGTTCATTTACTTTCCTAGCAGAAACTTGCAAAGAGAGAGCAAGGCAGAAATTTACAAAAGTACTCTCCCAGATACGAAAAAGTAAATGAACGCTTTACTTGTAAAAACTTGCAGGAAATTTTTATTCATGTCAGAACCATGGATGGAAATCATGATACAATTGTACTTTTTCTAATGTATAATAAATAATCTTGTTTGCTAATATTTTAAATTACGAAATTTTAACAAATCGACATTTAATATGTTTATTTACTATTTTTATGCATTTTTCATTATTTTTTAATTATATTCTATTAAAGGCCGTGATACACTGTCATACAGTCGTGCGATCTACGAAAAAATTCACCCCTGGTGTGATGAATTGTTGTCTTTTGAAAATTTTCATAAACTCCATCATACCAGGGGTGTATTTTTTCGTAGATCGCACGACTTTGTATGATAGTGTATCACGGCCTTAACAAATACAAAAAACCCATTTTCCATCTCTGATCAAATATGATAAACAAACAAAATTCTTTCACAATAAAACTGCATTTATGTGGCTTAATGAAAAAATAATAAATTAAGAAAATAAGCTTTCTTTTTACATACGTATACATATTTTTTCAATAAAGAAATTCACATTTTTGAGTTTTCCTTTTTCAGATATTTTTGAAATAATTAGTTTGAAAACAAAACGCAAAACAGCTATTTGAATAATTATTGCAAAGTAAATTTATATAAAGTATATGCAAGTACACAGGTGATTAATTTTTTTCTCGTGTAGTGTGAATGCCTGAATGTCAAAAGTTGTTTACAATATTCGTACGCCATTTTGTTTTCTTTTGCTTTGTTATACACAATTGTGTATACTGAAAACGTATGTGAAAAAGTTTAAATAAATTTTTACTTAAAAAATTTGTTACAAAACATTTAAAAATTATTATATTTAATTATTTAATATTTTATTATACTTATTTTACATATTAAAGGTTTATCAATTAATAAATTTAATTTGGTTTTGTCTATCCATACATATCCTTTTTGTTGTATGCAGATCTGGGACTATTGCATTAAATAAGCAAATGCATTGACCATTTTACCACACTAAACCAAATCAATGCAAATACAAATTTATTACATTAGCACTAACTTTGATAATATTAGTGCAATTTTTTTGCATTAAACTAAAATCCCTTCAAAGTAATTTATGAATATTGCATTGTTACTTTTATTTCACTATTTTTTCACCACTTCACACATTATGAAAAGTATTATTGCATTATAGTGCAAAATACATCGTAAATGTGTACATATGTACATAAAAACATACGTACATACATAAATATGTAAATTTTTTCCTATGTACACTCAAGACATAATTGTAATTGTTCCAAGCGGTAGAATTTATCGTTTATAAAATCACAATTTTTTAAGATATGTATAACTACAATAAATGAAAACCTAAGTTCTGATCTTTTGTCAATTGCACGGTTTTCTATATAAGGTCGAGGTGCAACGTACTTAAAGTATGAAACGGTTTAATTTTTTCAATTGGTTCTGAAATCTAGTTTGTATTTATATTGACAGTTTTCCTTTTCTTTAATTTGTACGTACATACTTATAAAGGTGCCCTCAATGAACTTTACTGTATTTTTTATTTTATTATTTGTGCTATCTGATAAAATAGGTTAACGTTTTATTCAATATTACTGTGTACAATATTTGATAATGCAATAATATTGCATTACTTCATGATGACTAAGCACATCAATACAAAATCAGTGCATTTTTCGACATGCTAATGCAATATTAATCCATTACTTTTAAGAGATTTTATTTAAGCAAAAAAAAAGTGCACTACAAGCATCAAATTTCAATTTGCAGTAAAATTTTGGTTTTTCAATCAGTGCTTATGCAAAAGTAAAGCAAGTTGCCCAGGTCTGGTTGTATTCATCTGTTTTTGACATTCATCCATTATTCTTACACAAACAAATCGCCTGTTGTTTTTGTACTTTCTTAGTTGTTGTACACCTGCATATACTTTATATAAATATGCTTGGAATTATTGCAAGTAAAAATTTTACTTCTAAAAACTTGCAAGAATTTTTCTGTCACTCAATTTTTTACGCTCTTTCGACGCTCTCTCGTTGCAAATTTTTTAGGTTAATGAACGCTTTCTAGTAACAATTGTTACAAATTTATAAAAATTTTTAGTAAATGAACACTAGTGTTGAAAAATATACATATAAACTTTAGAGTATTCAACTTTTTAATTATTGGTACTCGATACAATATTTTTATAATACGAACAATCTAAGAATAAATTTTGTAATTTATTTCATGCAATATATATTTTTTTACATACATACATATGTACATATATTCATTTATTGTATCTTCAAATATGAACTAACAATAAGTGTTCAAATCTTACTTCTAAATATAATTATTAGGCCCGACCAGTGTCGGACATAAACTTAGTGATAGTAAATTAATGATACATAAGCAAAAAATAAAAAAATTAAAAGTGTATTCAAGCAGTTATGTACATCTGGAGTGTTGAGTTTAAGAACCGTTGTGTCCCTCTTTTTTAAGCGGATGTGTCCAGTAAAATTCAAGATGTTACGAGCAAGGGGATTAGGATGGGACTCGAGTTTTGTTAAGTATTTGCCTGCGTATTTTGAAATTTCTTCAGTCACTAGTCGCATATTTAAATCACGATGCAAGTTTGAATTTTTAATGTACCATGGAGCCAATGTTATCAAACGTAAACTTTTGTTTTGTCTTCATTGGATTCTCTCTACATTGGAAGCTGAAGCAGTGCCCCATAGCTGAATTCCGTAGCACCATATTGGTTTCACAAGCTACTTGTATATTAACAGTTTGCAGACTAGACTGTGTCGAGTTTCTGCCAATCAGCCAATGTATTTGCGTTAACTTAAGTTTCATTCGAGTTAGCTTAGAGTCAATATGATGTTTCCATGTAACTTATGTACATGGAAATGATTTTTTTTACATTTTTAATGTCTCTTGGCATTTTCGTAATAAGTTTCTGATTTATCATAATAATATGAGTATCATATGAAATTTTATCAAAATTATAACATGGTTAACAAATTTTTAAGGAAAATCAAGTATATTTTTTCAATTTTTTGTTTGTTTTGAAGTTAAAGGTACTGCCGGTATGTTACTTTTGTTTTAAAACAAAAATATAAACAAAATTACATATAAAAAGTATTTATATGCACAAAATCTTTAAGTTATGCATGAAATCTTTACTATTACGTGACGCGTCGGGAGATATCATAGAGAAAATCTTTAAGCAGGAAATCTTTACCACTACGCGTCGTGTCGGGAAATATCATATCATTAATATAATCATTGTTAAGTTAACTTTTTTCTTGTTTATTATTTACAAAACAAAAACAAAAATCCTAGTCGTAGTCATTTTCCGACTCTTCTTCAAAATCACACTCTGCTGCTGCAGAAAGAACATCTTCCAAATTGCAACATGGGTGCAAGGGATTGTACATTAGCCCCGCTATTTTCAAAAACTCTACAAATTAGAAAAATAAATTTCTGGACATAGCCATTAAAAAAGTTTTTGCAATATTTTAGCACAAACATCACAAATTGCCAAATTTTCTAACAAAAAAATATACTAGAAATTGTAAATAAAAGAATTCGAAAATATCAAAAAACCGACTTGTTTTCATGACACCAAATGAATCCAATATCGGTTTTCAAAAGCGACAATTACCAAAACCGACTTGGATTCTATTACAACTCCGACTAATCTAAATGTACAAATATCGAGGGAGTTTTTCAAATCGTCTGAAAATTGTTGATCGGCTGGGAATAAAAGCCGACTTTTACTTGTTAATCGGCTGCATTTATTGGCCGATTAGTGTCGGAGAGGTCGGCGGCTTGGACCTATGGTAATGCATTTTTATATATTTTTATTAAAAAACTCAACTTTACCGATTATTTTTTTTATTTTTATTTATTCCCCAGAAAAAAGAAGTTATTTCTTGATTTTTATTTATTCCTCACAAAATAAGTTATTTTTTTAAGTTTTATTTATTTCTCACGAAATGAGTTACTTTTTAATTTTTTTTACTTAAAAGAAATTGAAATTTTTAAACCGAATAAACTATAAAAAGTAAATTTAACATATGTACATATAGTTTTTTACACACTTTGGCGATAAATTCAATCCCCCTTTATCGAACTTCGACTTCGACGTTTTCGTAATAGATTAAGGACTTCAACAGTTTTTCCTTTAATCTAGTACCCCGCCGTAAAGGATTTGAAATAAAAAAAAAAATAAAACTCACAAAATAACTTTTTTTATAACTGCGGAATAAATAAAAATCAAGAAATAATTATAAAAAGTAATGTTTAAAATAAAACAACCGTTACTTACGCTCGCTGAAAAATATTCCCCTTATTGTGGTTGGCGTTTTACGACTTCAAATTCGACTATTCTATTACAAAACCGTCGTAATCGAAGTCGAAATACGCCAAACACAATAAGGGGGAATATCACTGATTTTCAAAACATGCCCGATGAACTGAAAAATTGCATTTTTAGAGTAATGACACTATTGAAGTAAATAATTTATACATGTAATAAAATAAAAAACTCTTATTTATCTCTGAATTAATCAACTAGAAGTTTATTTATCTTCAGGTTTGCTAAATACAAATGTCAAATTGCATTTTCCGCAGTAATGGCGATCCTCGTGAGCAGCCATGAAAACACCTGCTCCACAATTTTCTCCTGGACACTCACGACGTAAACGATGAATTTTTCCATTTTCATCGACCTGAAAGAAAAATAAAAAATACAATTTCTTACTGCAAAATAGTGCGTAATTTGAATAAGAGAATATTTCTAGCCAACACTAACCTATGTAATGTAATAATAAATGTAAAATTGGTATGAAGTTAGCATAAGTGTGAAATTGAACATGGGGCCTTATCGTGGTTGGCATATTTTGGCTACGATAATTTGATCATAGGTTAAAGAAAATTTGTTGAAGTGTTCTTAATATGAGACAATTTTAAATGTTAAGTGGAATAAATGTTTAGTTTACAAATATTTGGTAGTTGATAAGGGGGATTGTTTTCCTAGAGATACATGTAGATCAGAGGTGACCACCGAGAGAAACACGAGAGCAATGTATTCGCGTATGTGTATTCATTTGCTTACGAAGCCTGTTGATGTCCGGCGCTCTGGTGCTACTTTCGGCAGCTCAGATGTAGATTCATTAAGTAAAACATTTTTTTATTATAAGTATATAGAAATTTGATTATTGCATTAGCAACAGTGAAATGCGCATAGGAACCAGCTGAACCCCTCAATAATCAATTACAATTATTAGTATGTTAACAAATTTTAAACTTACAGCCTGATTGTAGACCGCGACAAAGCTGACTCACGACGAGCCAATTAGTGGACGAATACGTAATGAAAAGCGTTTGTATAACGCGACTCGACTTTGTCGTGCAGCTTACGTTAATTCGCCCATATGTCAAATATGCACTAAATCCTAAGTTGCCAACATGTTAAAAAATAGTTTGTTTATATTTCATACAAATTGTTTTCAGCTAAAAAAAACGGCAACCCCATTCGTGTGCATAATGAAAACACAACTAATGAAAACACAACTGACAATTGTGGCTTCGATTTTTTAAATTAAATTTAATTCTATTTTGAAAAATACAAAAAATTTACTCTCGTTTTGGTCGGTGTTAAAAGTGTGGTGGATTACAACATTAAGGCACCTACGTGTGAATCCTAAAAAACTGGTGTTGTTATACAAGGTGTTAAACACTCTGTAGAAGCGGTGAAAATAAAAAAAAGAGTTGGCAAATGAAGTTGTTGTTGTTTCCATTGGACAAACTCAGTCTCAAGATTGGCGCTACATTGGCCATGGAAGCTGATCGCAGCATTCATTCATGTCGAGATTTCTGCCAAGGATTACAATTTATTACAACCTTCCACCTTTCAAAAATTCTTACAATATTGGCTTTAGATAAAAAAAATTTATCAAATTGAATATCATGAAGGCAAATAAAAAGCCCTTGAAGAAAGTAAGCGTTGAAATTATTTCTGCAGAGGATCCTGCCTTAGTACCCGATGCTTAAACACTGGTAAATAAGCTAAAGGAAGGCTGTCAATGTTAACCAGCACATCCAATAACTTTATTTGTATATTGATTGTAAAAATTTATGTTTATTATTTGTGATTGGGTCTTTCAATTTGTTTTGCTCTAATAAAATACTAGTCTAATAAAAAATGTTATTCTGCTTTAAAATTTGTGTTGTTATTTGTAGTACAAAGTGTAATTCTTCTGAATATATGTATATTAAAATTTATGTGAGTGCATGTATATTCTGATTATTTTGTTTATTTTGATACACTTTTTTTGAACACGACTAGAATTTTTTTAACGCCCACCTTGACGTTTACGGTGAGCCAAATCGTGTTGCACAAACTCAAATAAACTGACATGTTACGTTTTTTAAATAAAAATCGTCAACACTCGTGTTCTAAAAACCAAAAAATAAATAATGCTAACATTTACACGCTTATTATCGACGAGTCGTGTTCTACAAACTGGCCGTTCAATTTTTATTTTTTTTAATTTACTACCAAAATACAATAATTCCTTTCCTCTTAATTTATTTCTTTATAATTTTTATATTATAACTGTTTATTTCATGCATGTTATAAAAAATTGGTCTAACTGGAAACATTGCTTGTACATAACTAAGGTATATCAACAAACAGGTACACGCATCAGGCATACGAGGTCTGATCAAAAAATAACCGTTATTTTAAATTTTTTCAAAAAGTATTTATTTATTCATCAATAACTATCTTGTCCCCTTCAAAGTAATCCCCCTCAGATATAATACACTTATGCCAGCGTTTTTTCCAATCCTCGAAACACTTCTGAAACGCACTTTTTTGTATCGCCAACAGCTCGTTTCGATTTTTCTTTTATCTCCTCAATCGTAACAAAACGCTTTCCTTTCATCGGTGTCTTCAGTTTTGGGAAGAGGAAAAACTCAGCGGGGGCCAAGTCCGGTGAATACGGTGGTTGAGGCATGATAACGGTTTTGTCTTTGGCCAAAAACTAACGCATAAGCATCGATGTGTTAGCTGGTGCGTTATCATGGTGCAAAATCCATGATTGTTTTTTCCACAATTCTGTGCGTTTCTGACGAATTGCTTCATAACTTCAAGGTAGTATTCCTTATTGACCGTACGACCTTGTGGCAAGAATTCATGATGCACCACGCCATTGCAGTCGAAGAAAACAGTGAGCAAAACCTTCACATTTGACCGAACTTGACGTGATTTTTTCGGTCTTGGCTCTTCTGGACGCAAAAACAAACTGGCAATCCAAAATGGCTGATATTGCCAACATATATAACAGACATGTGTACCAACATAACAGAAAAAAAAAATGCGAAAATCGAACATACGCAACTCACGAAATTTGAGAATAACGGTTATTTTTTATCAGACCTCGTATTGCTCATCCGCTGATTTTTTGTTTACACGTTTATAACGAAGAATTCATTTGACAATTACTTTCATGCCTTGTTTGATGCATACAATTTTTTGACAATTACTTTGTAAAACTATGTGAGCACAGAGTTGCACCTAATGCGTGTACCTGTATTTAATGTGCCTTGTACATAATAACATAGCGTCTACAACTGCGATTAACTCTGACATAATATGTGAGAGAACGTCGGCAGAATAACAAAAATAAAATGCCGATATTTCTCTTCATCTCATACAACAGGACAACGCAATTCTACTTTTCTTATAACATTTCATTTTATGCAAATTCTCATCGAGTTAACATGTATTATTTTTGTATAATTATATATTTTGTTTTCACTTTTTCGCACAAACTTTAATTCACAAATTAAATTTAACACATTTGAACATATAAAATCCCAGAAATATTGTCCAAAACATTGTTTTTCATTTATTTTAAGAAACACTCACACATGCATACGAATTTATTTTCATGTACGTGTGTTTTTTGACAATTCATCTCATAAGATTGTTGTTATGGGATTTCTTATAACAACTCTCTCATAAAAAATCTTATAAGATTGAGATAACACTAATATGAAGTCTACACGTAACATAACTCGCTCTGCGATTGAATTTGACGATCTCATCTTACATATTATGTTAGGTGTAGACCCTATGTAACATAACAAAAATACGAGAGAAAGAAATATGTGAGAGAACAGTTAAAATTGTCGCTTCAGTTCCCAGTACGTGCGACTTTTGCTCCCCTGCAAACTTTTCTTCAGTTCTCGCCTACAAACATGACTCGCAGGCGACGTGTCGCAGCTAGGCCACCCTTCATCTAAACGGGCTCTTACAAGTTTTTACCCGCGGCTCCGCTCCCGTTGATCTAATATTTTGGAAACTATACTTAAAATACAATACAAGCAGTTATCTTGTCTAAAGAGCAGGAAATTAAAAGTGACCCTAAGGTGATTTGGTCTTTCATTAAGTCCAAGAAACAATCATGAGATAGGTATACCATGAGTAGTTCGCAGTGTTTAAGAAACTGCAGTCGAAATAGCAAAAGTCGTACAATTGTGATATTTCTTCGACCTTTCTATTTTTTGACTGCCCAATCACAACCTGTTGCTCATAACTCCTGCTTCTGAAAATTCAAGTGTCGTTGTAGAAGTTAACACAATAAACGAATAGCTATACAAGACGAAGAGCTTCAACTTTCGATATGTTCGAAAAGTTTTCTGTTTGTCTGGCAGAAATGTTTGTGTGTATGTGTTTGAATGTGTTTTGTGTGTGTATGAGTGTTTTTTTCTGTATGTACAAATATAATAGTAAAACAAACAACATATCTTCCAGCAAGCGATTAAATACGCAATTGAAACTGCAAAATCAAAAGAAAATTCGTTTATAGTGTTAACTTCTACAACATTTGAATTTTCAGAAACACGAGTATTTTTTTTTACTTAATTTTTTAATTTCCTATTAGATAAGATATTTAAAATATTTGTTTGAGATTTTTCGAAGTTTCCTTTAAAAAAGTTCAGAGCCCCATAACTCGGAAAATAGGCGTCGCCGCCAACTTTATTATTAAATTTTTTTTTTCCAATTTTCTATCACATAGGCTACTTTTCATTTTGTTTGGAGCTGCTTCGGTTGAGAAAAACGTTGAGTATACACAACTGCTTTTTAGTAAAGTCTTTGGTTGGGTTTTTCTAGTTACAGGTTGGTGCGATATAAAAAGCAGAAAATATGGAAAAATCGCAACTAGAAATATTTATTATGCTTAATGACAAAATTTTCTTAACAGTTTCAGTATCGGCACATACAAAGATTTCTTTAAATATAGTTTTAGGTAATTCAACAAATCTGCCGGAAATAAATAAAAACCCTTCTAAAATTATTTTTTAAATAACTCGTTCCCTATTTGGATTATTTCTTACCTAGCATGGGGTAGTTCAAGAGAGTTGGAATCATCACGAATTTTTCTTTTGATACGTATCACATCTATATTTGCGACTTCGTTTTTGTCGTCATAAAATAAATATACACTTATTTGTATCCATTTGGTACGATTTCTTTGAACTAAAACTCTAAAAACAATATATTGTATACTTTTTCAAAACTTTGTGTTTTTAAGTTGGCAAAGCGATGACAATTTCAACTAAAAAGCAGTTTAATTTCGCCTTTAATTCGCCGCTGCAAAAATGAAAGTGTGTTTAAACACATTTTAAGTTTTTATGAAAATTAACTCAAACTATATTTAATCATTCACTGATTTATTAGCTATTAGACGACCAAACGAAATTTGGTTGAAAACCGTGATATTGGCATCAAATTTGTCAGTCTTATTAATGTCAAATTGTATGGAGGAACTCGATAAAAACCTAGTCTAACTTTACTTATGTTAACTTCATTTTTCATAATGCATAATCACGATAAAGTTCATTATTGGGTTGCGTAAATTATCGGAAAATATTACTCTCAAATCGAAAAATTGGACAACCATAATAAGGAAGATTCTTATCTTTTAGTCTGCAAGCGATCGGCAAATGTGGAATATTGAGCCTTATAATGGTTGGCATATTTAGGCATGGATTAAAAAATAAATATTGCGTCGTTCTCCAATCTATCACAAAAACTCTTAGTCAAATACGAATGATGCCACCACAAGAGGGGGAAAAAAAACGAACACTGCTCTATTTATTAAACCATTAAGATCGAACAAAATTCAAAATGCGCTAACGATGACAAAATTAGAGGATTTTTTTAACTTCGACTGTTTCTTTTTAATAAATTAAAGAAAATTTTAATAGGGTTTCTTTAATAAATGACCAAATTGTCGTAGTCGAAGCCAAAATACTCCAACCACGATAAGGAGGAAGGATCCCTTTATACTAGACCGAAGAAAAATTATGCATGCTTACTTAACTTAATGCAGATGGGTCTACTCTGCAAATCGAATCAGAAGAAATTAATTTAAATATGTTATAGGTATCAATTACATGCAACTTCGAAAGTATTTCCTTTCGTTTCGAACTACAGGATAGACTACCAGTATAAGTCGAAAAACTGCAATTCTAATAATAATTTAATTTATTCCCTTATCGCGGTAGGCTTATTTTGACCTGGGCGTTTTTGTAATAATCTGAAGAACATCGCAAGTTTTTCTGCAATCTAGGCTAAAAATGTCGTTTTCGAATTTGTCGAGAATTAAACCCATTTTGAAGCTTTTGTAGCTCAAGATAACAAAGACTCAAGAATTCCACCTGGTGCCAATCACTTTCGATAATATTAGACAGTTGCAAAATGTACCTTGTAGTATTTCAAAACAGCAAGTTTGACCTTCTTCCTCTTATGTTTCATTTTCTTTGGAGTTGAATAATTCTTCTTCTTACGCTTCTTTGCGCCACCACGAAGACGCAAAACCAAGTGCAATGTCGATTCTTTTTGAATATTGTAGTCAGAAAGAGTGCGACCATCCTCCAATTGTTTTCCAGCAAATATCAAACGCTGTTGATCCGGTGGAATTCCCTCTTTGTCCTGAATCTTGGCTTTAACATTTTCAATAGTGTCCGATGGTTCGACCTCAAGAGTGATTGTCTTACCCGTCAGGGTTTTGACAAAAATCTGCATGATTTAGTTTTCTAAAAATAGAGAAAAAGAATTACAAAATTAATTAGAATACGACTTTTACTTTTTTTTTAAGAATTGATACATAAAAATTAAAGACATGTATTTTATATGTATACTGTTGTATTTTATTATAAATTTAGCGTTACAATAACTTTATATGATAAACATTACACTAATAACACTGCATTGATTACACCATCATTTTCAGGATTGTTCGTTACTTGGGCATATTTACCCCAAACGACTTTACCGGTTTGCGTCACTAGACCCAATTCAGATATGTTTACTTCAATAACGGTACCTTTAGTGATTACACCAAGTGATGTAAACATGGGGGAACTTGGATTTTTCTTAACTCCAATGATTGGCAAATGAAATGTTGCCTTTAATTCAGGATGCGTAACATGTGCCATCTTCATTCGCAGACCCATCGGTCTAATAAAACGTTCAAATTTGGGCGGTTTACGAGTGAAATTTTCACCTACAAATGTAACTTTAGTTACCATTCTCTTCCACGCTTTACGCTTCGTTTTGCCAGTTTTAAGAACCTTGAATACTTCAGCATCTGATTGCGCGCGGACTTTAGGAATCGGGACATCCCATTTACCTGCCTTCTCTTTTCGCTTTTGTTTAATCATGTTGGACAAAACTTTCGCGCTTGATTGAATTCCTCTATCCAACAAATAATGTGGTAACGCGCCATCCTGACTTTTTTCAACTTGCTTCTTAACCTTTTTCTCTTCATGAGCCTGAATATTTTTCTTTATTTGAATTTTCTCATTTCGCCTTTCCTTGTTAAAAAGTTTGGCTTTTATTCCACGAAGTTTCTGCGCTTTCTTCGACCGTTCTTTGGGTAGCCTAGCCTCTCGTTTGCGTTTTCTTTCCTCATAATCGAGGCGCCTACCGTATAACTTACGGTGCCTTTCCATATATTCATTTTGCGGCATTTTATACTGTATCAACCTAAAATAAAAATTATATACATCAAAAACTTCCACAAAAGCAGAATATTGGTTCGCTATTAAACTGAAAAATACAATAATTCGACAGCTCGCAGCGCGCTAATATTCTGACACCACTTACCACAAATAGTTATTTTGAGATAAACTTTCACCAACTTTTTTTAATTCATACAAATATATATCTGTACACGTATATTCAATACATAATTTCACAAATAAAAGAAAACCCACCTTTATAATCACGCTGCACTAAGTAAAAAGGAAGATAGTTAAGTTAGCTGCAAATAATTACCAGGAACAAGCAACAGTGCTGCCAAGTTCAATTATATGTGGCGTCTCGACGAAACTTCTCATGTTACATAGGGTCTACACCTAACATAATATGTAAGATGAGATCGCCAAATTCAATCGCAGAGCGAGTTATGTTGCGTGTAGACTTCATATTAGTGTTATCTCAATCTTATAAGATTTTTTATGAGAGAGTTGTTATAAGAAATCCCATAACAACAATCTTATGAGATGAATTGTCAAAAAACACACGTACATGAAAATAAATTCGTATGCATGTGTGAGTGTTTCTTAAAATAAATGAAAAACAATGTTTTGGACAATATTTCTGGGATTTTATATGTTCAAATGTGTTAAATTTAATTTGTGAATTAAAGTTTGTGCGAAAAAGTGAAAACAAAATATATAATTATACAAAAATAATACATGTTAACTCGATGAGAATTTGCATAAAATGAAATGTTATAAGAAAAGTAGAATTACGTTGTCCTGTTGTATGAGATGAAGAGAAATATCGGCATTTTATTTTTGTTATTCTGCCGACGTTCTCTCACATATTATGTCAGAGTTAATCGCAGTTGTAGACGCTATGTTATCTATTCGAACGTCTGCATAAGCAATATATATGTAAATTGCAGTTGGTGTAACCCAACGTCTCGACTAAAAACAAATATGTTACGCTATATTGCAGCGTTAACAACTTATTATTGCTAGTGCAAAGCACATTAAATACAGGCACACAAATTTGGTGCAACTCTGCGCACCTCACATAGTTTCACAAAGTAATTGTCAAAAAATTGTACGCACCAAGCAAGTCACAAAAGTAATTGTCAAATGAATTTTTCAGTATAAGCGTGTAAACAAAATGACAGCTGATGAGCAATGTGCATGATGCGTGTACTGCTGGTAGAGACTAATGATCTGCACGAGTATGATTGAAACACATTCTCAAATTTTCAAACAGTCTTCCTATTCTCATTTGTAAAAACGAAACGAGCAATGGAACTGAAAAAATGTGTGTTGCTGTTAGAGAATGGAAACATGAGAGAATGGAGACATTAGAGTAATGAAACATGAGAGATCGAATTGAAAATAAAATCACTCTAGTTGTCGTTTGTATCGTTCCAAAAAAGCGAAACAAACGAAACATGCACGTCTTTGCGAGAATGACAAACGAAACACACATTCTCACACATTTACTCTCATCTTTCCAAATTATTATGGAAACATTCGAATGTTTTGTTTTAAAAAGCGAAACAAAGGAAACATGCACATCTGTTTGGAAGTAAATGCGGTAGTTTGTGTTCGTCGTTTCTGGAAGAAGGATACTCAAAAAATGGATTGCCATGACGTAAGTGAAGTTTGTAAATACATATGTAGGCGTTATACTATTTCAAAATGTTTTTAACTGAAAATATAAGTTTTAGAATCAAATTAAATGAAAATTTTTGTTTTGATTCATTGTGCATTGGCTATTTTCCAATTTGAGTGAAACAACAATTATCTATGTCTGTCAAAAAAATTAATCTAAGACCGAATTTTTATTTCAAACAAAATAGGCAGCAACTACAGACTCCAGTCCCACTGATGTCTCCAATAGCACTTTGTTAAATAATTTTAATATAAAAGAGAACATTATTAACGGCAAGTTCACAATCATGAGTGTATTAGTAAAAAAAAAAAAATTGAAAGGCAAAAATTGATCGTGTAACCCCCAAGTTAATACATAAATAATTTTATGTTGTTTTGATTAAATGTATTTATTTATTTAAATGAACCTAAAAATATATTTTGATATTATTTATACCTACATAAACATCATTTAAACTAAAAAAATATAGAAATAATGAAAAGTTGCTATTGCAAAGCTATAAAAAAATTTAGCTTTATTTTTTGGATTTAAAATTCCTTCTTTAGCTCTATTTCAAACCTGATTTAGCTTCATATTATTTTAGAGTAAATGTGTGCTTCGTTTGTTATTCTCGCAAAGACATGCATGTTTCGCTTTTTTGAACGAAAGAAACGACCACTAGATTGATGTACTATTCTATGCGATCTCTCATATTTCATTACTCTCATGTCTCCATTCTCTCATGTTTCCATGTGTGTTTCGTTTCGTTTCGATTGCTTGCCTCCCAGCGAATAGAGTAAATATTCGTTTCGTTCGTTAGATGTATTCTCAATTAGAGTTCTGTTTTCGCTTCATTCTCAATAGACAGAAAATCAAAACATTCATGCAGCTGTTTAGTAGAGACAGCTCTTTGCTAGTGCTTGCAATGATTGCAACAGTTTTTCGTTGACAATTATTGCGAACATGAAACGTAAAACTCGGTGTTAACATATGTTTGACTTTTCTGTATTGCGTTTGACATTTAGATAATCTTATAGCGATTTCTTTTCTGACAAATATGTTGCATATATGTCACATGTTTTACATTTCTGTGTTCGTTTGTACAAAAAATACAACTATGGGAAAAATTTTCAATTTCTTTTCCGAATATGTTGCATGAAAAACATGTATATATGTTACATATCTTAAGCTATGTACAGACGTTTGTCAGATCTTACAATTTTTCTTTTGAACGAATCAATTGATGAAATCCATGGTAACGAAAGTAATACAAAGGTTGTGGCAGTTATAAATCCAACCTGGACTAGACTCAAAATGCCGTTAAAAAACCTAAAAGTAAAAGAAAATATTTGAAAAAGGTATGCCTATTCTTAATATTTGCATCATAGGTGAAAGCTTTAGCTGTGCTCCAGCACGGAATAGTTTTTACAAATTTTCAGTAAACTTGACTGCATTTTACTAAATTGTGCATCAAAAACGCAGTAAATGAGAACAAAAATTAAGAGAGTGCAAAATTAGTAAGATAAAAACATATGATTCAAAACCAAATTAAAAGTGTAAAAATTTTAGAAAATGTCAAATAAAAATTTTGAAAGTAATTAAATAAATAAATAAATAATTTATAAAGTATGGTAATAATAACTGTTAACATACACGCTAATTTTCTAATTGATTTGATTAATGCACTAATTTAGTAAGAAGATTTAGGACGTTTTTTTTAAATATTTTTGAGTGCTTGTTCTTGAATTCACTAAATCATTTTCTTCAAAAGGAGGTTGTTGTCTTTGATAATGAAAAACGTAAAATTCAAAAAATTTATTATTCGACATATTGTCATAATTATATTGTAAGTGAAATGTATTTGCTGGTGGTTAAGCGATAGTTTTTGGAAGTTTGTTCATAAGATAAAAGCTTTGTGACTTCAAAATGTGTGGTTGAAGTCTACTGACGATTTGTTAAAGCAACAATGAAATGCATATAGACATCGCTTAACCACCAGCACATAAATTTCACTTACAATATAATTATGACAATATGTCGAATAATAAATTTCTTGAATGTTTAATTAAGATTTTATTTTCCATTTTGCCTTATAAATACTTTTATTGTTATCCAATGGATTTCTAATTGTATAAAGGTGTAGAAAAAATAAAATAGATTCATATCGAATAAAAATTATTTGCTGGGTTTTGTATTAGTTTCTAAGCCTACTACGCTTATTTTGCTTTTGTGATTTTCAAAAATATTATTATTTGTGAATTCTTAAATAGTTTTTGGAAGTTTGTGCATAAGATAAGAGCTTTGTGACTGTTCAAAATGTGTGGTTGAAGTCTACTGACGATTTGTTAAAGCAACAATGAAATGCATATAGACATCGCTTAACCAACAGCAAATAAATTTCACTTACAATATGATTATGACAATATGTCGAATAATAAATTTCTTGAACCTCTTAAATAAATAAAAGCAGCTAATTTTGTTCGATTGTAGTAATATAATATGTAGCACTTTGAGTGATTCTAGGTAACATTTAAAAATGTTACATATATGTAGTGTAACATTTTTTTTTCAGAAAAGAAATCGCCATTAATGAAATTAAGAAAATATCTGTTAAAAAAGGAAATAATTTGTATTGTTATAAGCTTATAAAAATAAAAATTTGTTGGATTAACCAGATATTTACAAGTGAATTACATATTTTTTCTACACCTTTCTTGTTGACTTATTCCATATTATGGCTACGATTCTATAGCCTTAACTATCCGTCCACATAAGCAATACTCTTGGCAGTTATTGCCGTGACAATTGTCAAATTCGATTGCCGATAAGACATAATAGCGTGTGGACCGTATGAATATATATATTCAAATATATTGTTACGCAAAAATAATGGTAAAATCAAGGCATATCAAACAGGTACATGCATCAGGCAAATTGCTCATCCGCTGATTTTTTGTTTACACGTTTATAACGAAGAATTCATTTGACAAATACTTTTGTGCCTTGTTTGATGCATACAATTTTTTGACAATTACTTTGTAAAACTATGTGAGAAGCACAGAGTTGCCACAGTGTTTTCTCTAATGCGTGTACCTGTAGTAAATGTGCCTTGGGTAAAATTATACAAGGTAATTGCACAACTACAACAAAATTACAACACCAAAGAACACACGCATTTTGTTGGTAGAAACAAACGAATAATTGTCAGAAATAGATTTCTTTTGTTTTTAAAAATAACAATCACAGGGTACCTTAAGTACAATTGCAGAAGCGGCATTCATGCATGATTATAGTCATTCAGTGTTCCTAGTATGTGTGTAAACACATTGTATAATTTATACTCTCATGTGCAGGCCATGTAATGAGATAATCTGTGTGTAATACTACTTTGGGTTCTATTTTATTTATTTTTGTTTTAATTTTAACCTACACAAAATATGTGTAGTGCAATTTTCTTCAATGTGTAATTGGAAACACAGCCATGTGCAAATTCATTGCCAACACTGTAATCATTTTATTCACACACATACACTAACATTTTTGCAGCTTGTAAGCAAAGTTTGACAACTTTCTGCATTGTATACATTAACAGGCTGGGCTTGTGCAAGTACCTTGTATAATTGTATCATGTGCGGGGTTGAAGCTGGTTGAAAAATGATGCCAAATACAAAACCACTCTCTTCACCGAATTTGCCGTCAAACTGGCATGTTGTGCCAGCACAAAGCATATTTATATAAAGTATATGCAGGTCTACAACAACTAAGAAACTACAAAAACAACAGGCGATTTGTTTGTGTAAGAATAATGGATTAATGTCAAAAACAGATGAATACAACCAGACCTGGGCAACTTGCATCACTTTTGCATAAGCACTGATTGAAAAACAAAAATTTTAGCGCAAATTTAAATTTAATGCTTGTAGTGCACTATTTTTTTCACTTCAATAAAATCTCTTAAAAGTAATGGATTAATATTGCATTAGCATGGCGAAAAATGCACTGATTTTGTATTGATGTGCTTAGTCATCATGAAGTAATGCAATATTATTGCATTATCAAATATTGTACACAGTAATATTGAGTAAAACGTTAACCTATTTTATCAGATAGCACAAATAATAAAATAAAAAATACAGTAAAGTTCATTGAGGGCACCTTTATAAGTATGTACGTACAAATTAAAGAAAAGGAAAACTGTCAATATAAATACAAACTAGATTTCAGAACCAATTGAAAAAATTAAAAAGTTTCATACTTCAAGTACGTTGCATCTTGACCTTATATAGAAAACCGTGCAATTGACAAAATATCAGAACTTAGGTTTTCATTTATTGTAGTTATATCTTAAAAAATGGTGATTTTATAAACGAAAAATACTACCGCTTGGAACAATAACATCTCTCGAAAAAATTATAAAAAACGTAGTGATATGATTTTTCGTATTGGGTGTACATAGGAAAAAATTTACATATTTATGTATGTACGTATGTTTTTATGTACATATGTACACATTTACGTTGTATTTTGCACTATAATAATGCAATAATACTTTTCATAATGTGTGAAGTGGTGAAAAAATAGTGAAATAAAAGTAACAATGCAATATTCATAAATTACTTTGAAGGGACTTTAGTTTAATGAAAAAAATGCACTAATATTATCAAAGTTAGTGCTATTGCATTGATTTGGTTTAGTATGGTAAAATGGTCAATGCGTTTGCTTATTTAATGCAATAGTCCCAGATCTGCATACAACAAAAAGGAAATGTATGGATAGACAAAACCAAAGTAAATTTATTAATTGGTAAACCTTTAATATGTGAAATAAGTATAATAAAATATTAAATAATTAAATATAATTATTTTTAAATGTTTTTTAGCACATTTTTTAAGTAAAAATTTATTTAAACTTTTCACATACGTTTTCAGTATACACAATTGTGTAAAACAAAGCAAAAGAAAACAAAATGGCGTACGAACATTGTAAACAACTTTTGACATTCAGGCATTGCCACGAAACGAGAAAAAAATGAGTCACCTGAGTAGTTGCATATACTTGATATAAATTTACTTTGTGCCAGCATAATTAAGCCCGTGTAAACTACCTCAAAGACAATAACAATTCATCACACCAGGGTTGTACATTTTTGTAGATCGCACGACTTTGTATAAAAGATAAACATATCTACATACATACATGGTAACTCAAACGAAAAACAACTTAACACTAGCAAGAGCCCGTTTAGATGAAAGGTGGCCTAGCTGCGAGTCAAATTTGTGACGTGAAGTGAAGAGAAGCTTGCGGGGTAGCAAAAGTCGCACGTATTGGAAACTGAAGCGACAATTTTAACTCTTCTCTCTTACATATTTCTTTTTCTCGTATTTTTTATGCTATGTACAAGCAATGTTGACAGTTAGACCAATTTCTTATAACATGCGTGAAATAAACAGTTATAATATAAAAATTATAAACAAAAAAAGTAAGGAGAGAAAAGGAATTATTGTATTTTGGTAATAATTAAAAAAAATATATATGGAGATATTAATTCTACATTTCCCAAAATAACAATTAGTTCCTTTACGGTAACACTGTTACGAATGATCGAATAAAAAGCATTGATCAATTTAATATCAAAAGTCCCTTACTATTGCGAGAAAAAAGGCTTCATGTAAACCACGAAGTAGACCAGAGTTGTAGAAAGTGACTTATGAAAAAGGCTAAAATCCGCTAATTTGATCACTGTTAAAAAGGGATAAATATAGTGTGTTTGTTATTGAATATTTTTAGTACAATAATCAAAACAAACAACAGAAAATGTATACTTAGTGAAATGAACAATTGAAAATTTTTACAAAATTAAATTAAAGATTTTGTAGTGCTGAACTAAAAAAACAATATGTGAAACATTATTAGTATTATAAAAGTGATTAAAGTTAGTTCCCAAATGCTTACAAACTCAATTTTAAAAATTTTCCTATAAAAATATTATTTTTTAACTTCAACTTACAAAAAGCGGACAACGAATGAGACCACAAAGCATAAAATGAAAATACATTTGAGCACATGACCAATGGTACAAAATTAAATGGAGGAACTTGAGGTGTTGAGTTAAAGAGAACAATGCGAAAAAGATTATTAGTATTAAAAAAGTGATTAAAATTTCTTTTCAAATGATTAGAGACTTTGTTTTAAGCATTTTCTTTCACAAATATTAATTTTTACCTTTTATTTACAAAAATTGGGCAGCGAATGAGACCACAAAGTATAAAATGGAATTACGTTAAAATAATACCACGCGAAAGAAAAAGTAAAGTGGATTTGATGACTGTGTGAGCGAGACCTCCGAAAACACAATTATCTTCCGTCTCGTGACACCTCTTGTATACTTTGTGGGGTAAAGTGAATTCGAGCAAAATTTAAAAATGCGTTATCTAAAAACATAATCTAAGAAAAAATAAACACAAATTTTTCACATTTTGGCATTGGAGATATGTATATATTTTAGGCAATACCTACCCTAAGAATGTATAAAATTTATGGAAAAAAATTCCCGCCTTCAGCGAGAAGCAAACAAATTGAGTTATTCTGCCAACGTTTTTGCTTGTGCTCAGCAATAAGTTTAAAGGAGAATGAGAAAAATGTCTACCTTTCAAATTCTCGATTGTATTTTTGTGTACAGCGTTAAAACGGAAAGGATACAAGTGCCAAAACTTGTTGAGTTAAGGACTAAAGTGGGGTACACATTATCGAACATGATTGACAGTCAAAAATTCATCAGTTTTGAATGAAAATGTTGGCTGTTCGGACTACCGATCATGTTCAAACATTCATTCAAGAAAAAAATTAGACACACAAACACAGAAAAAACACAAGTTGGATGCGCATTATTGCTAACATTTTTTTATAATAAATTATTTTAATGTTTTCTTATCTTTAACAACTCCTCGTACGACGCACAGAGGAGTATTTGGCCTGAAAAGCTAGCCAAAATTATTAAACGTGTTTTTTTAATTAAAAGTTTTAGTTTTTTGATAATTTTACGTGAAGTATGATATAAAAAGTCTAGTGGCAGATTTTGAAAAAATTACACTGCGCAACAAAAAATTTTTTAATGTACGCTAGAAATAAAAGTATGTGGACTATATGGATTTTGATGCCCTTAATTCAAATCTGTTTTCCGTTTTTCTCTAGTACGTAAGAATTTTCATTTAAAGGCGTGGCATATTTCACCCCATAAATCGTTGGGTTGCCTAATATATTTTGTCATAACTTGAAAACGGGTTCTCCGATTTTAATAGTAGGAGGATCAGAAGATGGTCCGGAAAATTCTGCTTAAACCGGTAAAACACATTTCTTTTCTAAAAAAAAGTAATGGATTAATATTGCATTACCAGCTAATCGCATGGCGAAAAATGCACTAATTTCGTATTGCCACTAAGCACATCAAGAAGTAATGCAATATTATTACACAAATTAAAAAAAATACAGTAAGGTTCACATTGTGGGCACCTATATAAGTACGTACATACAAATTAAAGAAAAGAAAAATTTTCAATATATATACAAACTACATTTCAGAACCAATTGAAAAAATGAATGAGCTTCAAACTTCAAGTATATACATAAGTACTATAATTATCAAAGTTAGTGCTAATGTAATAAATTTGCATTTGCATTGATTTGGTTTAGTGTGGGAAAATAATCAATGCATTTGATAATTTAATGCAATAGTCCCAGATCTACATACAATAAAAATGAAATGTATGGATAGACAAATAAGTATATTAAAAGATACATACATACATACATATGTATGTATTTTAATAATTAAATATAATTTTTAATCAGAAATAATTTCTTAGTCGGGCTTAAGTTCAGTAATTTCAATTCTTATTGAATGAAATATTTTTTATTAATTAATATGAGTTTCTAAAGAAGAGAAGAAAAATTAAATTAGACTATAAGCTGGGGGAAATACCGATATTTTCTGTGCAGCAACGCACTTCATCAGCACCCAAGTCTATCTACTGGGGTAGAGATTGTTATTAACATCAGCTATTTAACGCAAATTTTTTTAATGAAATGGAATATGAGAAATATTGTGTATACAATTATTGATTTACCTTTGGTAAACACATTTGTAAGTATCACTATTCATTTTCTGTTTATCCGTTTTTTTTTCATATTTATATTCAGGTTAGCACGAAGTTATGTCGCTCTACCTAAGTATGTTTAACTATTCTTGCTTATCTTTTACTATCATCACATTAATTATTTTTACTTATTCGATGCACCGTCGGTACATACCTGTAAGTATTATTGTACTGGATATTATGTTTACATTGTTTTTGCTTTCTACAGTTGATTTTACTTTCCAGTATATGAAACTGTGATTACCAAGTGAACATATATTTGTCACGTGCCCATGATGATTTAAGGGAAAAAATTTAAAATTGTTTAAAACTGTACTTGCATACAAACTCTGTGTAGTTATTGTCAACGAAAATTCCGTATAAATGTCCGGCTTTCTTGCAACTTGCATGTTTACTTTTTAGTGCAGAGTTGTCCGTAGCATAAATAAGTTTTATTTTAAGGGAACCAGATAGCAATGAACTTTATTCGTATTGTTTTAATGATATTTATGTCTAAAAAATCATTAACTGCTTGAATTATGAACGGTTCAGAAAAAAAATATCAAATTAGTTTTTAAATGTATTTAAAATGAGTAGAAACATATGTATATAACATTACAAAGAATTAAAATTAAAGAATTAAAGAATTTCCTTTAATTTTCATATATATATATAACATATACAATTCGTAGTTTTATATCATGGAATAAATAAATAGAAAAATGCATTCTGATGACCTTTTGGCTTCATAAAATGTGTTTTTATCCAATTTTAATTTTCTGCATTTTGATAACCTAACTTTCTTATTTATGTTAAACAGCTTTTGTTTGAAAAGCCTTCCATAATACTGGGAAATTTTGCAGTGCTACCGTACTTTCAACGTAATTTAATAAGAACTTTAATCAACCACTGAAAAAATGAAATCGTATTTAATTACAACTTAATTTAAAATAAAAATTAGCTAATTACGTACTTAATTCTTAAGTTAAAAACTAGGGGTTAGTGTTTTTTGTATTCATTTAACATTTGCTGTTTTTTAAGTTGTGTGTGTATTGGTTTTGTGCTGCTGATGCGGGGTTGTACCTGGTTGAAAAATGTCAACCATAAAACCACTCTCTACCAACAAACTGGCATGTTATTCCAGCACAATTGATCTCGTGTATGAAAGGTTAGTGAAAACAAGTCACTGTGTTGATAAATTAATTTTCAGTTGAGTTGGAAGTAGACTGCAAGTGCCGAAAGTGTAGTTGTGTTTCCTTGTATTGAGTTTTTCGAACTTACACTTGCACGTGTAAACACTAGGTAACGTATGATGGATTCTAGTTTTTCACTTTATTTCAGTGAAATATTAATTTGTTCAGTTTTAGAAATATAAAGAAATTTGTAAATTGAATTGCAGAAATTTTTAACAATTTGTTTGAAAAATAATTCTAATTTCTTCAATTCATACAATCTTTCATTAAAAAAAGTTTACTAAAATTAAAAAACAAATAACTTATCTGTGCAGAAAAAAACTAAATTTCTTTTTCAGTAACCAAATTATTTTCTAAACGAACAGCACAATATAAAATTAGTTGTGGGTAATGTCAAAGTATATTAATACCAATTGGCCTTTTCATTACAACAACATACATACAAATTTGTTGTAAGATTATTTTTATTTGAATTTTGGCAGTTCGGGTTAAGATATGCTATTTTATATGGAGTTTGAAGGATGGGGTAAAGTCAGCTGACGATCAGCAGCGCTGTTAAGGCCACTTGACATTAATACACTTTAGGTAGTGTCAAGCCAACAAGCAGACGTATACGAACTTGGCAGCAAGCATTTTGAACATGTTCAAAGCACTTAACTGGGGGTCTCCACCACAGAATACACAGAAGTGAAAAAAGTGACAGCTAAAAAAGCTTCAATCAGGTTTTTTTAAAATTCGTGAAAAGGAGAGAAAAATATAGTGTATTTTATGTTGTAGTGTATTACTAATTAACAATTAACACAGCTAATAAAAAGCGTTGTAATTTGATTGCACTAGAAAGAAGAATAAAAACAAAAACGCTAACAAATTTTGAGGAAGAACGAGACAAACAGAAAAATACCATTTTCTTCCGTCTCGTGACAACTCTGTATACTTTTGTCTCTACGCACAATAAACTCAGGAATAGTTATGTTCTCGTCTGTTAAATTCAATTTCCAATACCACATGTCTACGTGTGAATCGCAGAAACATTTATTTGTAAATAAATTGCGAAAGAAATAATGTTAAACATTAGCTGTCAAATTTTATAGACATTTATGGCTTCTATGAATTTAACAAAAGAAACTAGTGCCTGTAAAACTACATAATTTTTAATATATAATAAACTAAATATAGATAAAATAGTTTTATATCATATTAAATAAAATAAACTCCAAAAACATTGATCCATGCACACTGAATTTTTTAAATTTATTTCCTATACCACAATACATGTTCTATACCTTAGAACATAAGCCTGTACGTGAAAATTTTTGTACTGTTATACCGCTGACTTTATTGCTTATGTTCGGATATAATTACTGCGCGTGGAGACGTGCGGGTAAGTATGATTTTTCTTTCAGTGTAGGGCTTATAAGTTGGTGCTGCCTTCTTTAATTGGATTGTCAGCACTTTTTACGAGTGAAAGGATAAGTTATATTTATTTCTTAGCCATTGTTGCATGTTAACATGAGTAGGCTATATATAGCTTTTACCAGCCACATAGGAAAGATGGAAATTGGAAAGATGTTGCCAGTTCAGTCTTAAAACCATAAGCTGTATAATTATTTTTAACTTTTTCCTTTTTAAAAAAGTTTTATCGCCTTTTTCTATATATTTCGACAGTGGCACTGTGGTTGATTCTAACTTTGAATTTCAAAGTAAAAACATTTTCTGACCGATATTATATGTATATATGTAGTTGAAAATTATCGCCTAAAACAATTTCTCGATTTACAATATACTTACATATTGTCAACACTGTAGTAATCGAAGTGTAAAATATTTTGTTCAACAGCAAAACAGCAAAACTCCACAAATAAAACTAAATTTTCAGCTCGAAATCTTTTTTTCAAATACGAATTCAAAGTGCAACTTAAAAGTAGTTGGCGTTAATAAATATTTGGAGCTACGGAAGGTATATTGGAGTGTAAAAAATGCTCGTAATTCGAAGTGTTTATAATGTTAAGGGAATTATGAAAATTTATTTTCCAAGAATTGAATTCCTCAACTTTCTAAATACATTATACATATGTATATCGTGCAATTATTATTAATCTAAAATTAGCACGTCACCGAAATGACAAGCTATGAAATGTTAAATATTTTTTAACTACATATGATTAAAATCATAGAATTCGTAAAAGTGTAAAAATTTATGTTTTCGTGCCGAGGTACATACATAAATACATACCTTTCGTGTGTTGACTTTCAAATTCGAAAGTAATTTATTTGCAAATAAAACTTAAATTCTATTTGGATTCGTTTAAAAAATTATTGGATATAAAATCTGCATTGTACGAGTATTTTCTTTAATTATATGTAATGTGTATATAATACATATGCATAAATATACAATATATGTTATATAGTATATATGCATATATAATACATATACATACCTACATATAATATGAATGCATATGTATATATGGTACATATATAAATGTATATACAGAAGTGGACAGAATACAGAACCCATCTTCAATTTGGAAAAAGCAGCCCGATAATTTTTGTCAAAGCTACTTATTTATATGTATGTATGTATGTATATTGCTGATAAAAATATAAGAAAAACTAGAATTTAAAATATTGCTTAAGCGAAACAAAAGCAAATTTTTAAGTCATGAATTCAGGTTTACAAAAGTGATACACCATGTACCTATTAGTTACAAAATCAAATTTAGAACAAATTTATACTTTGTAGACTTCGTATAGGTACCTTTTTTTTTAACAACTTCGTACCGTCTTGAAATGGAATAAACCAATTTTTTTTACATCAATTCCAATATTATCAATGCTATTATTGATTCAGAATTTCTTTGAGTTGTGATTTAATGGGGATACAGAGCTCTTCCACTCGTTCTTTCTGTCCAACTCATCAGACAGATTTTCAATCAGGTTCATGTCCGATGACTGCGATGAAGATGGTAGAATATAGCGGAGGTGCTAAATAATCCACAACTCGAAAACAATTGGCTTGTTCCCAAGACATAGTTTCTCGACGAATTTTAAATAAACCATCTTGTACATTGTTCCGTAGATGAAAACAAAATTTCCTACAATTGCTGCAGCTATACACCTAAACACTGTAACACTTAAATCACGGTGCTTGGCGGCACTTATAATATTGTTTTCCAAATTTCGATTTAAAAATATTAAATTTGCTATCAACGGGAAACGAGACCCAATCACACAAGTCGTCGCGATTGTTTCAGTAATATTTATTTTATTTTTATTTAAAGCTTTAAGAATGAAACGATTTAAAAGAATAATTTGTTGGTTAAGTTCGTCTAGCTGCATTTCGTTGCTGCTCAAGCAACTAGACGTGTTTATCCAACATCAAATAAATTGTTTCATTCCGATGTACCTTTGAAACTTTTGTTTTATCTAAAAAACATACATATTTAGGTACAGTTACATACGTAAATACGCAGGAATGTTATCTCGTGAGAGCGTGCGAATTTGTGCGTGATTCTTAAAAATAGCTCACGCACGATCACGCACGTAATTTTTTTCAAGACACGTTCACGCACTCAAGCGTGATTAATAATAAATTTGATCACGATCACGCGTAATTCACGCGACACACGATAAAATCACGACATTTGCACATCTCTAGAAATAAGGCTACTACCAGCGTTACCGTTGAAAAATTTCTAAAAATTTTAAGAAAAAGGGGCATCCTTAAAAACAAGAAAAATTAAAACAAATCTGCGTATTTTTAAAAACATAAACCACAAAATGTAAAAATAATTCATATAATCTGTGCTTATAATTAAAAATTACTTGAATTTAGGGATGGAAAAATAACATAGATGTTTTAAAAACAATTAATGTATGTATGTAAAAAATCGGAAAACATTGATGTTTTCTTTCAATTCAATTCAATTTAATTCAATTTATTCATATCAAAGTAATACAATGCCTTTAAGGCCAAAAATATAAATATGTATTACATAGTAACATATCCTGAGTACTTAATACTAATTCGCATAAATGTTTATGCTTAAATTGTAAATATTAATAACGTAAAGTCACAAAAGTTGTTTTGGCTCCCCAGCCACGATACTTCATAGAAAAATTAGGTGCAAAATAAAATAATGGCAAAGTACAATAGTAACATGGTCCCAATTAGTAGTAAAAAAATTTTTAATTGATTAGCAACACAATCATGTAAAATGGAAAATGATCAGGTGGGCTGATAAGGAACAGGCTATAAAGTATGCATGTGAAAATGCATAAAAAACATACTTATATACTCCTTAGCTCAATCATCCAACGCAGAGAAATACTCCAAAAGTTTGAGGCGAAAAACATTGTTAGAGTGGGAAAAAACTCGAAGCTCATAGGGCAAATAATTCCAGCAACGAGCTATTCTTACCAAAAAAGACCTCTCAAAGGGCAGTCTAAAGATCCTTGGAATAAAGATTTGTGGATTTCTAGAAGATCGCAGAAAAGTAAATCTGTTACACAAGGGAGAGGGAAAACCATTTTTCATCACTCTATGGAATAAAACGAGGTTTCGACATTTTACAAAATTGCTAAACGAGCACCCCAAGAAGTTATAGACATAGGATGATATATGATCAAAACGTCTAACATTATATACAAATCGTACAATCATATTAACAATGCGTCGCAGCCTATTAAATAACTCGACAGAAGAGGCAGATATCACTTCGAGACAATACAAAACTTGAGGCATAAGAAGGGCATGAGCTAACCTTAGCTTAATAGGGTAGGTAAATACATGTTGGTGGAATAAATTCTACGTAGCGCTCCCCAGACTCTACCAGATATTAGGTCAATATGATTTTCAAAAGAAAGATCAACATCAAGAACAACACCAAGACATTTGTGTTGAGAAACAAATTCAATCACAGAAGAACCAAGGAGAAACCTAAAATCAGGGGGCAAGTTGTCATTATGTCGTAACATGACCGCCTTAGTTTTCATTGGATTAATCTTAAGCAAGTTATCATTGGTCCATTGCAACACGCAATGTAGGCATTCATTCACATTTCGTTGGAATCTCTCACATGAATTACGATTATCATTGAATAAAAGGAAAACGTCATCAGCAAACAAGTATGTTTCACATGTATTTGAATTTGTCTGTAGGTATAAGTCATTAATATACAAAATAAATAAAAGGGGACCCAGAACAGACCCTTGAGGAACACCAGCTTGAAGTGGCAGTACATTCGACTTAATTTTCTTGAATTCTACGAATTGTGATCTACCCATTAGATATGAAAAAATAAGTTTACAAGCAGAACTAGAAAAATTGAATTGATCCCTAAGTTTTTCAATCATAATTGTATGGCAAATAGAGTTAAATGCTTTAGATAAATCAAGCGATATAAGAGCACAGAGTCTACCCAAGTTAATGCTGTCCCGGATGGAATCAGTAAGACTAAGTAGCAAGGACGTTGTACTATATCCTCGGCGGAAAGCATATTGTGATTCATATATATTACCTCCTACAGAGCAAATAATTTGATCCTTAATAAGATGCTCAATAATTTTAGAGAGAGCAGGCAGAATTGAAATAGGTCTGAAATCGTCGGCATCATTGACAACTCTAGATTTAGGTATAGGAACAACACGAGCTGCTTTCCACGACATTGGAAACATTGACGAAGTAAAAATAATGTTTATAATATGAGACAAAAAGTGAGATATATGGGGGAAAATTATTTTAATAAATTTAATTGGAAAGCCATCAATGCCAATAGCTCCAGACTTAACTTTACATAAAGCCTCGGCTAGTTCAAGCTCATCAACACAGCGAAAAGAAAATGAATCAGTAGAATTTACAAATGCATCAAAGTCAAAAACCGTATTACTAGTAGAATTGAGATCACCAACAAAATGCTCATTCAAAGAATTAACATCACCATTCCAGATCACGTCATTATCATCACCAGTACATCCTGAACTTCGCAATATTTTCCATAAGCCAGCAGCATCCACACCATAAAAATTTCTCAAAAAATGTTTTCTCTTTTCCCTCCTTATCACTCTCTTAGCTCTGTTTCTTAGTTTACAGTATGCTCTCCACTTTTCTACAGTACGATCAGATCGAAAAGCGTAATAAGCCAAGTCCCTTAGGGACCTCGCAAACGAAATATCCCGAGAATCCATCCATGTATTATTATTAAAACGTATCCCCTTTCTAACAATAGGAACATAGTAAAACAGACTAGTAAGAAGAGAAGAAAAAGCAGTACATTTTTCGTCAATATCAGCAGAATTAAATATAAGGCTTTCATCAAAGCCAGAAAGTTGGAAGAATAATCCATCCCAGTCAATGTTATCATAGTCACGATATTCAATAAACTCCTCAAGTGGCGTCGAATTTAATGTCAGCACAGCAAAAATTAACGCATGGTCCGATATAGTTGGGCATTGTAGCTGACCAGATGTACTAACTAAAGAAATATCGCTTACCAAGGAAAAATCAAGTAAAGATGTAGAGTCATTACCTAAATCGTAATGTGTGGGTCTACAATTATGCAGAATAGATAAATTAAGACGTAAGCATAAGGACCTCATATTATTTGACTTAGAAAGGTTTAACAAATTGCAATTAAAGTCACCAACAACAAGAGTATTCAAGAACTTAGACAAAATATCACGGTGACGGTCCTCAAAAATAGCCACATTACCGTAAGGTAAATATACCACCCCGAATAGAAGTTTGATATTGCCAAAATATAATTCAATAAACAGAGACTCACATTGTCCAGTCTCATAGACCCTAAGAACAGATTTATATTTAAATTTCCTGGAAATAAAAATACCTACACCCCCACCCCTAGAAGGTCTGTCACTCCTACAAAATACATACCCAGGAAAACTAATAGCACGTCCAGATACAGTACTATCCAGCCACGTTTCCGAAACCGCAAATAAATCAAATACGCCATCTCTTAAAATAGTTCCCAGCTCATCCAATTTAACAGAATTTGCAGAGGGTCTAATACTTCGACAATTCAAGTGGCCAATTTTAAGATTGTTGCCATAATTAAGAAAAACACTTTTTAAATAAGAGTTACCACTAATAATAGGACCCATGTTAACACTACGAGACACCGACATCAGACTTAGAAAAAACAGCGGGGAACCAATTCAAGTAATGTGAATGCAATACGCAAAAAAATTTATAAAAATAAAGCCAATTCATATTAATATATAACATTCAGTCTTATAATAATCAGCTGGTATAGAAAAAAAAACAACATTATAAACAAATATAGATTTGGAGTGTAAAGAGTATTATAAATTCTACTAAAATTCAAAAAAGCATTAATTTGCTCCAAAAAACTAAAACAATGGTAGTAATAATACGCAGATTATCAAAGATTTTCTCACTGTTCAAAAAGAAAAAGAGTTAAATTATGTGATCAACACCAAAAATTTTCAAAAAGAAAAGCGTTAAATTACGTGATCAACACCAAAAATTTTTAAGCTGCAAGAACTTATAATAATTGAAATATACAAGAGATAAACATTGAGAATAAAAATTCAGAAACAAAAACAACCATCATAAGTTATTACAGCCAAAAAATAAAACAAACAAGAGGTAAGTAAATGCTGAGATAAAAAATAAAGAAGTATACATATCAAGTCAAGTCCAATGAGGCAGGATTGGAACCATGCAGCATTTCCTCGCATCCCTTGGTATCGCGTTCGATTGTTGTTTTGTCCTGCATTGTTAACACAGCTATAGGCTTCACAGCATTCACCACTCTAAATTTGGTTATGGTTTTATTTTGGCGCAACTCCAAACAAACACCATTTAATTTGCTGGCAGCTGGGGAAAAATGTTCATTAAGAAACACCCGGCGATCCAATAGGTTTAGAGGAATCTGCCCATCCTTCATGAAGTCCAATGCTTTAAGTGGTCGAGTTTTCACAGTTTTAAAGTAGAAATCCATGATTTTGTCACGTACAGAAACCATATTTAGTTTTAATAAAATAGCTTTCTTATTACTTATATAAGACACCTGGTTTATGTCATGTACTGTAATCTGAATTCCATAAAAAGACGCCAAGTCAATCACAGTTCCAGTAATGTCTTGTACACAATCTGGAATCCCTCTAATGACTATGTCAGAGCGATTAAATTTTTTATAAAGTGCATTGTTCTCCACCTCAAGTGCTGTTACTTTGGCTACCATTTCAGATTCAACTTCTCGTATAAGATTATTGCAATCAGATACGTCCTCCTTCAGGTCTTTGACAAAAGTAGAAATCTCCTTCTTTACATCAGCAACAGCATCAACAAAATACTGCTTCAAGAATTCGCGGTCATCATTTCCTTTAGACATAAACTCATCAAATTTAGAATTGAGGTTATCAAATTTAGTGTTTAAATCTGATATTTCACTATGCAGGCTAATTGGTGAATTTTTGTTCTTACATGGTTCACAAATAAACGATGCCGAGCTGATTTCACCAATTTTGTTCATTTCGTCGTCAGGAATACCAGAACAAGACCCGTGTATCCACAGGGAGCACAAATCACACATAATACAAGGCAGATTTCCAATGCTGGTATTACAGATACCACATTTATGCGCATTTTTCTTTGGAGCCATCGCCAAGCTACAAGACAACACTTGTTATTTGCGCCAGCCAGTTATACAACAAAGCACAATATGCACAAGGCTCAACAACAACAAACGTCAGATAAAAAAGATGGTTTGTATAGAAAAATTAAATTAGACTATAAGCTGGGGGAAATATAGTCTAATTTAATTTTTCTTCTCTTTAGAAACTCACATTAATTAATAAAAAATATTTCATTCAATAAGAATTGAAATTACTGAACTTAAGCCCGACTAAGAAATTATTTCTGATTAAAATTCACTATAGTTCAACTAAACATTTAAAATTGTTTCATTTTTTGAAAATATAATAAATAATAAAAAAAACAATTAATCGATGTTTAAAAAACATCAATGTATTTTATGAAATATCGAGAATTGAAATTACTGAACTTAAGCCCGACTAAGAAATTATTTCTGATTAAAATTCACTATAGTTCAACTAAACATTTAAAATTGTTTCATTTTTTGAAAATATAATAAATAATTTGAAATTTATTTGCTGGAGGTCAAGCATTGTCTATATATTTCATTGGTGCTTAGCCAAATCATCAGTAGACTTTAACCACATTTTGAACAGTCACAAACCTCTTATCTTATGCACAGACTTTCAAAAACTATTTGAGAATTCACAAATAATAATCACAAATAATAATATTTCTGAAAATCACAAGCGAAACACAAGCAATAGGCATAGAAACTATAACAAAATCCCAGCAAATAATTTATATTCGATATGAATCTATTTTATTTTTCTACACCTTTATACAATTAGAAATCCATTGGATAACAATAAAAGTATTTATAAGGCAAAATGAAAAATAAAATCTAAATTTAACATTTAAGAAATTTATTATTCGACATATTGTCATAAGTTTATTTTAATTTGAAATTTATTTTTCATTTTGCCTTATAAATACTTTTATTGTTATCCAATGGATTTCTAATTGTATAAAGGTGTAGAAAAATAAAATAGATTCATATCGAATATAAATTATTTGCTGGGATTTTGTTATAGTTTCTATGCCTATTGCTTGTGTTTCGCTTGTGATTTTCAGAAATATTATTATTTGTGATTATTATTTGTGAATTCTCAAATAGTTTTTGAAAGTCTGTGCATAAGATAAGAGGTTTGTGACTGTTCAAAATGTGGTTAAAGTCTACTGATGATTTGGCTAAGCACCAATGAAATATATAGACAATGCTTGACCTCCAGCAAATAAATTTCAAATTAAAATAAACTTATGACAATATGTCGAATAATAAATTTCTTAAATATAATAAATAATAAAAAAAAACAATTAATCGATGTTTAAAAAACATCAATGTATTTTATGAAATATCGATGTGTGTTTGCGGTGCATCGCATCGAAAAACATCGATGTTTTTTACAGTGTCCATCCCTACTTGAATTTTCTTATTTTTAATGCTTTTTTGGGAATTGGCAGTTATTTACAAAAAAAACGTTCTCAGTTTATTTACTTTAGATCAAATTTATTTAACTCTTGATAAATATCTGAATATTGAATTCTCAAAAGACAGGCACAAGACAATTCTGTAAAGTTTTTGTACATTGCATTTTTTAATTAACGGAAAAATATCGTTTTTAGAAATTTTCAATAGTTATTAAATGATTTTGAGTAGGTTCATCATTTGGAATCCTTCTTCGAAAACCCTTTGCTACAAACTTAAAGCACATAACATGAAATGACAAGTTTCAACTTTCAGTATGGTAGATCATTTATTTTCTAATTATGCCAATTTAGAGAAAAACTCTCAACGTGAGCACTAGTATGTAGCAAATTGAATATACATAAGTACATACATATATGTATGAAGCAAATGTATACAAATTTGAATGTAAATTTTCATCCAAGCAATTTTCTTTTCTTTCTTTTTTCGCTTAGCTTCTTTATACGCGTAACTTTAACTCTTTTACAAAAACCTCAAGTTCACTTGTTATATTACTAAAAACGGAATCAAATTCAAAGTAGTTAGTGTCCTCAATTATTTAATAAATACCGGATCTAAATAAATCTTTAACACAATCGTTTCTATTAATTCTTGAAAAAATTTCACTACATAATTTTGACTAAAACAATTTTTTGAAGTATGTACATTAGAGCGACTCACCAAAAAAAGTGCTCGATGTACCCTCCTAAAAATGTACCTTGGACTTTTTTAAGATGACATTTAAAATATTTCGGCTCTAGCTTTGACCTCTCGTGAGCTGGACCATTTTGAAAAAGGGTATATTTTTGCGTGTTTTGTAATTTGAGAATCTGTTTCCTTACCATCATATACAATAAGTTATTCAATTTTATTGTTTATATTTACAAAACTGTCCTCAAAAATAAAATCTAAATTATATACATACAAAGATGATGTACTTGGCAAAAGAAAAAATTTGATACCCATATCGCCTACTTAAAACGAAGGGTTACCACCCCATTGCATTTTTGTCAAAACGCGAACTAGCACGAATTTCAAAAAAAGCTGAGATTTTAATATTTAATTAAATCAACTAAAGATTAAAATATGTTAATTTGGCATTTTTATTACAAACAACCCCGAACAATAAATTCAAAAACCGTTTTTTTACAGAATATCCTTAAAAAAAGGACATGGATGATCGTCCTCGGACAAATTGTATATACAGTTGGACGCGCCTTAAAAACCTTTCTTATGATACCCATATTGTATATGTGACCTGCTCCACGAAAAGGGACCTCTACGCCGAAAAGAAGTTATTGAGAAAAACGCGTTTAAAAAAAGCGCGTTTTTTCCAATAAGAATCACTCAAAAAGTAAAAAAAAAAATTTCGGTGCAGAGGTCCCTTTTCGTGGAGCAGGTCACATATGTTGGTAAGGAAACAGATTCTCAAATTAACAAAACACGCAAAAATAGACCCTTTTTCAAAATGGTCCAGCTCACGAAAGGTCAAAGCTAGAGCCGAAATATTTTAGATGTCATCATAAAAAATACCAATGTTCAATGTTCGAATTTCGCTTCCATACAACTTAAGTCGCTCTAATGTACATAAAAATTTTAATAGGAAAATTTTTCTAATATAATATGTACATTGCAAATCCACACATAAATATGGATGTATTTATGTTTACATATCCATACATTTATACGTAGGTATGTGAATATAATCAAGCGAGGGCATATTAATTATTCGAAAGATATGCATAAGTTAACCACGCATTACAAAAAAAGATTTCGTATAAGCTTCCTTACATATCAATATATTAAAACAGCAACAAGTATATCTTCATTCAGTAAAAAGTATCATAAAGTGGTAAAAATTATGCATTTTGTAAAGGTAGCAAAATAGTATGCAAGCAGTCGAAAAAGTGGCAAACGGTAACGCTGGCTACTACATTTCATCAAGGGTGATCGATTATTCGACATTTTTCCGAAAACGGTTTTCGAACAGTTCGAATATTTCAAATTATGAAAAACCTGGTTTCTGTTTTTAAGCTTCAGGAAAACCCTATTAAATGTTTTTTTAGTGAGGAAATTATTATATCAAAGTTTTGATTTTAAATTGCTTTACTAAAAAAAGAGCATTCGTGTTTGTGAGCTTGAACTGTTCAGACGTTTTTCTATTATTAATAGTTTTTCGTCACGCCATTTTCAATACAAGCATACTCTGTTTTTTATGTCAATTTTGGAAAAAAAATAAATTTTTTCTCTGGAAAAATTTTTAAACTTTTGGAATAAAAAAGAATAATTTGGAAAAAAACAAGTTTGGAAGAAGAAATATATATTTTTAAGAAGTTTGGAGGTTGTATCTGAATAAGGGAAGCGTGATTAACAAAAGGAAGATGGATGGTGCCGAGGGCATAAGCCCTCCGGCTAGAAATCGTGAGATGTCACTGGAGAGGAAGAAGATGAAAACTCATGGGAAAAGGGAAGATCCAGGTAAGTCATGTTCTAATTTGCCAACAAAATCGGGTATTTGCGATTCTGAGACCTTTGCACCAAATGTGAAAGACCATTTAGCACAACGTGAACGTCGTTGTGATTATCGTTACAAGGCCAGTCATAAAGGCCCTTTTATGGTTTATGTTGATTCATTTGATCTTTCTGGTCAACGAAAATTTTTATCGGGAATTACTCTGAGTAAGATTTTAATGAATTCGAAAACCCAAGGTGTGTTGGAAGTAATTAAAATTGGTTACGGTCGCTGCAAGGTTTTATTCAAGAATTTCAAAGCAGCTAATGATTTTGCGGACGATTCTAAATTAAAAGAATACGGTTTGTCAACTAAAATTTTTGAACATTTCGTTTCGAAAATAGCAATTGTGTTTGATGTTCCTAATGATATTTCCATGGAGGAATTTCATGAAGGTGTGTCGTCACCTATTGAAATTTTACGTTGTTTTAGAGTAACCCGTCGAATTAAAGATGATAAGGGTGAAGAGAAGGTTATTGATTCAAAAAATATTAAAATAATCTTTAAAGGTAATGAAATCCCTAATGAAATAACTTTTGGCTACTTCAAGCTTCCCGTAAAACATTTTGTGTCTTTTGCTCAATGTTACAGGTGTTATAGATTTAATCATTTCGCCCAACATTGCAAACAGAATTTTGAATTGTGTCGTTCTTGCTATAATCAACATGATAGCAATGCCAATTGTGATGTTATCTCATGCAGTAATTGTAAGGGAGATCATAATCCTACGGATAAGAGTTGCCCAGCTCGAGCTAAGGCTTTTGCCATAAAAAAATTAATGGTAATTGAAAATTTATCTCAAAAAGAAGCGAGCATTAGGTTCAGGGGAGTCTTTTCAAATCGTTTTGCAACTCTGGATAATGTTGAGTCTGAATTTCCACATCTTAAAAATGTCTCAAACGTTAAGACAATTAATAATCATCAAACAGCTGCCAAATCGGTACATGATATAATGTCTTTTGCTAAAGCTGTTAAAAAGAACAACAATCGCATTAAAGAAGGAGAAAATGCGAGAAAAACTATGAATGAACATAGTAAATGTATTTCGGAAAATTCTGTTAAATTCAACCATAATAATTTGGCTTATGCAAAAAATATTGCCTCAAATGGAAACGCTTTTAATGTAACTCAAGATTCAGAAAACAGGAATATAGCTATGGATGTACTGGCGAAGACCTCAAATGATACTACTGAATTCTTAACTAATTTAAATAATACTGGCTTTAATAAGGATTCAATATCTAATTTTATATATTCATTAAGAGAAAATATTAATAAAAGCATGAACTATTTAGATGCAGATGTGATTGGCAGATCTATGTCAATTGAATCACTTCTTTAATTAAATTCAAACCATCAAAATGAAGATTCTACAATTTAACATACAAAGTCTTAAAAAATTTGGAAATAAAGAACTTTTGGAAATTTTTCTTGTTAAAAATAAAATTGATTTGGCGATTTTAACAGAAACTTGGTTGGTTGTTAATTCTTGCAGTAGTCTCAAGGATTATAATTTTATATCTAAGAATAGAAGTGATGGTTTTGGGGGTGTCGGCTTCTATATCCTCAAAACTTCCAAATTTTCATTGGTTGATATTGGAACAGATCATGACACTTTGGCAATTTCTTTTTGTAAACATGGTAAAACCATAAATTTCCTTTGCAATTACTCTCCCCCTGATTTGTCTCAAGATATTTTTGAAGTGGAGATCAACAGAATATTCTCAACAGCAGCTCAGTTGAATGGAACAAGTCTAATTTGTGGCGATTTTAATGCAAAATCTCCTTTATGGGGTTCAAGGATGATGGATCTAAACGGTAAATTTTTGGAAGAAACGGCTAAGAATTCCAATTTTTTGTGTTTGAATGATGGTAACCCAACTTATTCAACTGCTTTATCTGTACCTTCTGTGTTGGATTTAACATTTATTAATGGATCGCCTTCTGAATATTTATGGCAGGTTTTAGATTCTAAGATCACTGGAAGCAATCATCATCCAATTATTATTACCTTGCAAACTGAGAGAGATTTGAGTCATAAAAAGTCCATTTTCCTTAAAAAACGATTTATTGAAGATATTAAAAAACTATCTGCATCTGATAACATTGATAATTTTGAAAAAGATATTGACAGATTATACAAAAAGCATACATTATTGTTAACGGAAAATAATAGATATAAACCTAAAAGATGGTGGAATGCTGATTTAGAAAAGTTATTCAGACTTAGAAATGCTGCTAGAAGGAAGTATTACAGATATAGCAATGCAATAAATTATGATTTGTATAAAAAATCTGAAGATGAACTGTAATCAAAAATTTACGAACTTAAAAAAATCTCATTTAATAATCTCCTTGATGATCTAACATCCGCAAAATCCTCCAGAGAGTTCTGGATGAGACTTGCTCACCTTAAGAAGTTTAATCGCCCAAAAGTTTTAAGAAATTCATGGAATGATTTTGATACAGTTACATTTTTAAATAGTTTATCGAACAATCAATCTTCATCTTCAATATCTTTACAATTAGACCTATCTTCGTCAACAACACCAGTTTTTTCTTTTGATGATTTCAAACAATACATCAGTTCAAGAAAATCAGACTCTTCAGCCGGTGTGGATAAAATTACTTATGGAACATTAAAAGTATTACCTATAGATACTCTTAAATCTATTTTCGGTTGGATGTGCGACTATTGGAATAGAGGAGTGATTCCTCATAGTTGGCGATTCATTAAAGTATGTCCAATTTTGAAACCCAACCGTGATCCTATGAATGTCGGAAATTATAGACCAATTTGCCTTATGTCAACATTATTGAAATCTTTGGAATTCCTAATTAAATGTAAAATTGAGGATCATTGTACCTTGTTAAATATCCATCCAGATAGATCTTACGCATTTAGACGTCATAGATCAACTGCTCAATGTATTAATGATATGATTAATACTATTTACACTAACAAAAAAAAAGGTCTTCAAGTAGTTGCTGCATGTCTTGATATTGAAAAGGCTTACGATAAAACCAATCCAGTACTCTTATGCAAGGTTATGGAAGATTTGAATTTCATATTACATTCACATATTATAAGCTGGATATTTTCTTTCTTATCAAATAGAATAATGAAGTTGAATGGACAAGAGGTAACAACTAGATTGGGGTTGGCTCAAGGTAGTGCCCTTTCTCCAGTACTTTTTAATATTTTTACAGCAGCGTTTCATAAGATTAACTCCGAAAATACAACACTTTTCCAATTTGCGGACGATTTTTTCATTATATGTGCTGATAGTGATTTTCACATAGCTAATTTATTACTTTTAAATAAATTAAGGGAGCTGAATATAATCTGTCAAGAACATCAATTATATTTTAATCGAAATGTAACGTCATTCATTTCAATCGTAGACCAAAGCAATTGAATATAGTTATTGATAATACTATGATTCCACAAGTTAATTCCATTAAATACCTGGGTAGAATAATTACACATAACAATTCACCAATGCAACATGCTGAATATACAATCAATTCTGTGAAGAAAACATGCAGTTTTTTAAATATAATAAATAATAGACATTCTGGTCTGGATCCTATTCGATCACTCCAGATTTATAGAACTTTTGCTCGTCCAAAGATTGAGTATGCAATTTCATCATTGGCTGAGATGTCAAAGAAATCATTACATAAGATACAAATTTATATTAATGATGTCCTAAGGAAAAGCCTTGGTTTAATTAGATCAACTCCAAATATTGTCGTTTATCATTTGGCTGCAGAACTTCCACCTAAATTCCGTTTCCAAATTGCTTCTGCGAGAGAAATTGCTCTTTTACTTACAATCTTCCCATTATTGAGCTCCTAAAACCTGAGTTAGTTATAAATACTAGCATAAACAAAATCTTCAGACGTTTTCATGATATTTTTTTGGATATGGGCAAATGTTCAGAAATTTCTAAATCAAATAAAATTAAGTTTAATTTGGATTTTTTCAAAGGAAGTTATTCCCGCAAAAAGGATGTTAATATTGAAATTATGGCTGGGTTAGCTGCTGAAAAAATAAATTTCTTAAATGAAAGAGACTATGAAATTTTATATACGGATGGATCAATAGTTAATAATTCTACTGGCTTTGCTTTTTATCACCAAAGATCTAATAACACCAACCATTTTGTAACTAACAAGAAATTATCTTCGATCTCTGCTGAGTTATTGGCTATGGAAAAGGCAATTGATTTCGCTATTCTTTATAACTTTAATAAAGTAGATATTCTTACGGATTCAAAATCTGGTCTTTACGCCATGCAGAAGAATACGAGTCCTAACTATATTATTGGCAGTATCATTGAAAAGATTGAGAAGTCTAATATTAATTTAGTTGAATTTCACTACATTCCTGGTCATGCAAACATAAATGGAAATGAAAAAGCTGATTTTGCTGCTAAAATGGCTCATAATTCGGATAATGTTGTTAATGTTAAATGGTCTTTTCACGATGCAATAGCGCGAATTGAGACTATACTTGTTAATGATTGGCAATTAGAATATGACTTACAAAGAAGGGAAAAAGGTATTTTCTATACCTAAATATTCCCAACTGTTTCGAATAAACCTTGGTTTAACAAAATTACACCATGTATTGGTAAACGTAAATCTTGTCACGTAAGGACTATCAACAGAGTTATTTCCGGTCACTCGTTTTGTAAGGCTACCCTCTTTAAGATTGGTATTGGCCAATCTAATCTTTGTGACAATTGTAACGTTATAGAAGATGCTTCTCACATTATTTTTAATTGCTCAAGCTGGTCCCAGCAAAGATCATTCTTTCCATCTATACTAAGATACACGAATCTTAATGATTTTATTTCCAATGAACCATTGGAGGAAATTTTTTCCCTAGCTGAATTCATTGAAAAGACAAATGTTTCTATTTGAACTCATTATAATTATCATCAATCAATTTTTTTACTCATCAATCAACATTAAATCAATATTCATATAATTTTTATATTTTAATTATCTATTTTTTACCACTTGGTGTTAACACCGGAATTTGTGATGGCGGTATGAATCTCTTCGCGGCCAAATAATTCTTTACTAATTGTTGTTAGTAGAGTAACCTAAATATAAATATAAAACTAAACTAAACTAAAAAAAAGAGTTGACAGTTCTTGTAATTACTATAAAATAACACCGCGCAACAAAATTTAAAAAATTTTAAAATCATATTCAAGCACTATACAATTTTAATATATTGTGGTTCCTGTAGTACATATATGGTCCAAATTTTAAATTCTATGGAGAGTTTTTTTTTTAATTTTTAAAATTGTCAATATTTTGAGACATGTCTCAACCAAAAAAAATAAAAAAATAAAAACTAGTCCAATTTTGTAAACTAAATTTGCGTCTTACCACGTTTTCAACATGTCGCCTGCTGAAAATACTCAATGTTCGTTGCAGTCCTGCGGAAAAAATATAACAAAATCGCAAGGTAGCATTGCCTGTGTTCTATGCGGTAAATGGTTTCATGCTACTTGTATTGGGATTACTACTGACCAACTCAATATAATAGCTAAAGGAAAAAGCGCTTTAAACTTTCTGTGCGATGTTTGTAAAACTCCTGGATCAAATATTAGCGAGGAATTAAGACTAGGTCTTGCGGATATACAAACTAAGTTTCACAAAATATTGTCTGAAGTGAAAATGGAGCTTCATAACAAATTGTCTGAAATAGGCAACTGCAATAAAAGAATCAATGACATCGATTTATCGATCAATAACAAACTTGAAATCCTGCAAGAGAATAATGAAATTTTACAAAGGCGCCTAAATAGGAACGATATAATTATAAATGGTGTAACAAAGTATCATGATGCAATTGAAAATGTCGTTCTGAGTATTTTCAAGTTATTAAATGTTGAAGTGGAATCATTCCACATAAACTGCTGTTACTTTGTTAATAAAGGCAACTCTGTCCTTGTAAAATTAAACAGTTTAAAAAAAAGAGACCAAATCATGAAAAACTATATGAGTACAAGGAATATTATGCTTAAACGCGTATATCTTAATGATAACCTAACTGCTAAAACAAGAAGAAACCAGTTCTATTGTCGTAAGTTGAAAAGAGAGGGCAAATTAGCCACTTTTCGCATTATCAACTCTAACATCCAGAAAATTAAAGTGACCTTTAATGATCAGACTTTCAAGCTGTTCTCGTTTTCGGAATTCTACTCATTCTTCAATATCAATGACGCGCAACATGTAAAACTTCTTCATTATACACCTTTTATTAATAATCAGTATTCAATTTACAATATATACATATGTTTAGTACTAGGGGCTTTTACTCAGGGCGGGGGTGAATGCTTTCGATTTTGAGTGTTATTAACATACAAATTCGAGGTCAGAATGAACTCGATGCATTTCACGTTCGTTCAAACAACAATAACAATAGTATTGTGTTCGCATAGGAAGCTTTTGTCCCATATTCTTCTTGAGCTACCATCTTACAATTATAAAAAAAATAATAAAAAAAAAAAAAAAAACAAAAATAAATGTGTTCTTCTGGGTCTTGATGAGGTGTTAGGTGACTTGTGCTGCAGGTATTGTATTACTTGCATCCTAGGGGACTTCAACAACAATCTATTCTGTGACTTGAGATCTAACTCAGTGAAGGAATTATGTCGGTCTAGTAGTTTGATCCTCAACATAGCAGTACTTCATTACTAGATTACTGCTGGATAAGTGACATTGCGTCTCTGCAATCATCTGGTCAATTTATCGTGCCATCACTTTCACACCACGCTTTCATTTTTATTTGTATACAATTCCCACATAAGATAACTGATAAATTGATTGAATACAGAGATTATGGTGGCATTGATTGGAATTTGCTTCGCAGCATCATCGAGAATTTTGACGCAGATACTATCTATCTTAGTAATAATGTGGACATTCAAATGCACTACTTTTATCAACTACTGAATGAACTACATGATGCTGTCGCCGTTAGGAGAATTCGGAAATATCGTAATAGTAGTCTTTTTGACAACGAGGATGTGAGAAAGGCTATGTCATTAAGAGACCTTTCTTTTAGAGCTTACAAGGAGGACATGTGTGAAGGTAATTGGAGGACATACTGTAGATACAGAAACAGGGTTAAAATGTAGAGGAGGCATAAGGCCAGGTATTGGTTCGAACTGCTTTGAAACCCATGATCCAGATGCTTTTAACCGTTGCTTCGTCTCCTCTCAGGCATCTCGTGAGAATGACGTCCTGGATTTCAGTTGCATTTCTGACAATGGTTTTGGTTTCAGACGAGTCTACGATGATGAAGTATATACTGCGATGACTAGAACTAAATCTAACGCATTAGGTGTTGACAATATCCCACTCAGGTTCATAAAAACTATTTATCCCTATATTAAGGAAATCCTTGTGCACATATTCAACACGATTATTACGACTTCAAAGTATCCGATATCGTGGATGACTTCTAGAGTAGTTCCTATTAAGAAGCGGGGAAAGAGTAATGGTTTACAGGATTAGACCAATAAGTATTTTACCTTGTGTTTCTAAGATTTTCTAGTCTGTCCTAAAACGTCAGATGCTGGATCATTTGACTACTAATAAATTACTCAGCGATTGCCATTATGGGTTTAGATCTTGCAGGAGCACTTGGCACTTACTACTCGGGCTGGCTGAAGAAATTAGGTAAAACTATAACGATGAGAAGGTTTCAACCCTTGTATCACTTGACCTGAGTAAGGCTTTCGACAACGTCGATTACGATGTTCTAATTAGTAAACTCTATACTGTATTCGGGTTTTCTAGGTCCTCATGTAGACTATTATATTCGTACTTGTCTAACCGCAGACAATATGTTAGTATAGATAGTTACAGGTCTTCGACTTTATTATGCTCTAGTGGGGTTCCACAAGGCTCGATATTGGGTCCGCTGCTGTTTCTCACTTATATAAACGATTTTGCGAGTTTTATTAGTTCTTCCCAATGTAAGATCCTTCTTTTTGCGATGACATAAATATTCTACTAAAGGGATATGTTGAATTCATTGATTGTCATAAGGCAATCTTAAATTACACCTTGTAGCGCGCATCTGAGTGGGCAGTTATGAATAAACTGAAATTTAATAATGTGAAGACAAGGGTAATGTTCTTTGGTAGTCATGACTATACTCCGGCTGGAGTATCTTTTAATGAATACATTGTGCCATTTGTGGATTCTATGAAGTGCTTATATCTGAAGTTGGACGTTAAATTAGGCTTTGGTAATCATATATCTAACATTTCGGCTAGGGTAAATAGAGTATTGACAACATTGTACAATTTTTCCTGTTACATGCCGTTGGCAGCGAAAATCAAACTGGCGCATTCCTTGCTAATGTCGCATATCACTTATTGCTTGGAGGTATATATTGGTTGTACGTCGTACAACATAAATCGAGTTATAAGGTATATTTTTAACTTGCGTATATCTCAACATGTTTCTGCTCATACTATTCTTGAAATGCTCTTTTTTGATTTTGTGAAGATAAGGATCTTGAGTATATTCTGTCTTTTTGTTAAATCAAACACTTTCTCGTCTATAACAAATCTACTTCGTTTTTCTAGATCTACTCGCAATCCCCAATTAATTTTACCAGCCATTATAAATTCAACTTATGAGAGATCATTTTTATTACGGATCTGTAGACTTTATAACCTTCTACCAGTCGAACTCAGAAATTTTGGATATTCCACTTTACATTTTAAGAGGAAATTATATGAGCTTTATGGGTAATACCTACACATTCCGACCTGTGCACACAGCCAAACATAGTTACATCACTACTAATTGATTTTTGGATTATTAATATTAATATTTTTATATATTTAGTTTTTAAATTTCATGACAATGTTGATTATAATAATGAATTGTTTTATTATACATATACATATTTATACATATGTACATATTTACTTTTTGTTCATCGCTTTATAAAATGTATTAATCGTATATGGCTCTTTGGGCTCCATTAAATGAAAATAAATAAATGAAATGATATGAAATGAAAATTACTATTTGCATAGCCTTTAATCCGTTTATATATTGCGTTTCAGTTGGCTCAATAGTTTTGGATTTATAATAAAAAATTTTAGCCAAATATATATATTTTTACGTATTTTTTCTTGTTATAAAAACATCATAAAAAATCGGAAACGGCTAAAATTGTTCAGGGGGGTTACTCTCTATTGCGATGCGAAAGAAAATGATACGAAATCGAACGATTTGGTACTCTCTAAGCGTTTGCACTTTGGTTTTCGCATCTATTTTTCTTTTCTTTCGCAAGCCTGGTATCACCGCACTCTGTAATGCGAATGCGATAGGTAAATATCAAACGCAAAGGGAGAAAAACATGTGAGTGAGTACGTTGAAAAAATATTTATATTTGATATTAAAATTTGTTATTTTTAGAAAAAAAAAATTATATTAAATTTTGCGATCACATTCATATACATACGCGTATATCTAAAAATGTAAAATCAAGGTGAAATATAATTAACCAAACCATAGCATTCATACTGTTCTGCAATTTTGTGTTGAAGTGTGCTTGTTTTTAGCCGATCTAACCATCAAAACCATCATAAATCAAATTTGATATGGTTGGAACGTGGTATTATTTCAATGCCGAGCAGATTTCTAAGCAATGTGAGACTGCTGCGATAGACATAAGGTATGGTCCTGGCTCGTGTTGAATAGCGTTTAGAACATACAGAAACGCTTCCTTATTCAAATGGAAGTTTTAAAGAGAGTATATTGGAGTTATCTCTTAAGACTCGTCCTACACGGTCGTTTTATTCATTAAATCAAACGCTATTTTGCTTTCAGTTAAATAATGTTACACTTAACTTTTTCCTAACTTTCCTTTTCTGAAAAGACTTTTTTATATATTTTGGCATTTCATTACTGTCAATCTGTGCCATATTTTTTTTTGCAAAGTCAGTGCTGCCACTTTATCTAAGAATTTTGCGAAAGGATTTTCGAAAGTAATAGAGAGTACCAAATTGGCATCTCATCGCATTTAGCTTTCGCATCGTAAGTGCTTTCGCATCGCAATAGAGAGTAACCCCCCAGATTTATTGCTTAATCGCAAAGCCATATGTAATAGCAACAAAAGTTGAAGTGTGTGAACCGGGAATTAGCGGTTTACTCGTTGAGATACTTATAAATAGTTTCCACAAGGTTGAAAGAAAAGTACTTTAAATTTGCATTAAAGAATTTGTACTTAAACATATGGCGTTTGAGAAGAAGGTTGGGTACGTACGTAAATGCATTTATAGTGCACGTCTGCAGCACGAACATCTTAAGTTAAAAAATGGATAACTTGACAGCACTGTTTAGAGTCAAACGTGTTTTAATGCATTTAATCGGCATACCTGCCGCAAATCTCTGCAAATGCCGTAGTAAATATTTATATATTTTGATATTTAAATTACATTAAATTACAAGAAGATTGATACATTCGAAAATAATTTTGAAACACATAATTTTGGTAGTTTTTTATTACTTCAAAGGAGATTTTTATTTTTACGGCCAATTGTGTTCTTATAAGAAATAGTCACTTTTATTTTCTTTCTAATTTTTTTCTTACTACAATTTCAAAGAAAATTTTCGCTTTTATTATCACTATTTTCATAAATAAAATTACTTTCCAACTTAAAAATTGTTTGCAGTTCGTTCAAAAATGTCAACTGAGCACAGATGTTGAGCAGTTGCAAAGCATGTGCAACAGATGATCACGCATACGCAGTAAAACCTGGCAGAACTGCCGCATTGATGCATAAATTTACTGAATTTTGAGAAAATTAATAGTGTTCACGCTGCACCGACTAGAGACTCGAGCACGCAACATACAATTGACAGTGGGAAAAACATTGGGATTATAGGTTTAACCCACACACTTTTAGCGATTGTCCTTGGGATTTACGCCCTTATTATGAATTGCATTCAATTTTCGATCTTCGCTGGGTATCGAACATCGAAAACCCAATGTTCAATTCATATTATATCGAACATTTCGTTAAGCAACGAATTTTTTATCGAACAGAATTTATATTTCGATGAAGTATTTTAGTATAACAATAATTGTTATACGATTGTTTTTATTTTAAGGCAAAGTTGTTGGAAATTTTAAAAATCACTTTGAGTGACAGTCATAATACGGACGTTCTTTGTCGAATGCTCGTCATAATACCAAATGAAAATTCGTTCGATCAATACTTTAGACTACAGTCGAAGATCGAAAGTTGCTCATAATGAGGGCCTCATTAATCGTCATTGCGAATGCAAGGACAAGGTTGTAGTTTTTTTCTTTTCCCGGACTTTTTCATTTCCCGGGAAAGCGGGAACGACTTTTCAGTTTCCCGGGAATTCCCGCCCAGTGCAAAACTATACAAAATATTTTTTAATTTAATTTAATTCGACAAAAAACAAATAACAATAACGTTTTATAAACACATTAGTCGAAAAACTAATATAATTTCAATTCTTTATAAAATAGTAATGCATAAATACCAATATTATATGTAAATGGAAAGTCAAGTTCATTGATATAACGCAAGAAAAAAAAACAAATTACATTATTAAAAAATATTACAAAATCTTACTTTGAAAATAGGACTTTAGTACAGAATAAGCATTAATAGAATCTTTCGACAGTCTATTTCTAATTTTATTAAAAAAAAATCATGTTAATGAAAAAATACGTTCACTTTCTACGGATGTTGGCCTTATATTCAGAAGAGCATTATATAATCTCTGGACACTTTTAGTTTTTTCACCACTTCCTTCAAAAAATTGCAATTCCTTTTTTAAGGAAAATGATTTTCCTTGAATAGAAAAACCGCGTTTTCTTTACTACAAAATCAACGCAATATAAGTTGTTGTTGTAAAATTTTAGCTATTGTGCTAGTACCATCACCTTATTATTGCACCATCACCTTCATAAGTGAATAACGACACTCATCAAGGAATGTGTACATATGAACTAAAGTTGCAATAATAAAATCAAAACAAAAAAAAAATCCCGGGAATTCTCGCAAATATATCCCTGGATTTCTTTCCCGGAAATTGTGCGGGATCCCGGGAAATTTTTCCCGGGAAATCCCGTATGAAAAACACTAATCACTTGGTATCATAAGTATCCATGGAATAATCACTTAAGGTAGAATTAGTTTGTACGTGCTGTTCCGTTCTGAATCAGCTGTTTTGTTTCTGTTCAATTGAAAGTCTGTATATGTGGTTTGTTTTTCCTTTTTCGTTCTGTTCTGTTACGGACAAATCTGTAGAAAATAGAATTCAACGTTAAGTGACAGCCAAAAGTGTGTATGTATTAGTTTGTTGTGATATTTTGTATACAACTGAAATCAGTTTTATAGGTTGCCAGCTGATTCCTTGCACAGAAAAAGTAATTGCAAAATATTTTATACAGAAAAGAACGGCACAGAACGACAACGAAAAGTAAAAACTAATGAGGCCTTTAGCGTTTCTCATCAGCATTTTAACAACAATTGATTTGAAAACACATACCCTGATCAGTGATGCATTTTGAGTTTTTTGATTTAGGGCTAAATTAACGATTTAAAAGGGCCAAAATTCCTTTGATAGGGCCAAAAAATATTTTTGATATATTTGATTATAATCTTTTTATTTAAATAAGAACACAAGTATGTAATATTAATAAAATACATGTGTTTTATTTTATTTAGAACACAAACAAAAGGTTAGGAAGGGTGGTGCTATACCGCACCTCCACTTGGAGACGCAATTGGGTCCATTGTGATACACAAACAGAAAGTTGCGATAAAAATTTAAATCTTTTAAAGTATTTTTTGCTAAAGTAAATTAAATACATATTTTATATCTACGGATTTCTGATTTTATTGCATATAATCCCTAAGTTCCAACCAAGGCATATCAAACAGGTACATGCATCAGGCAAATTGCTCATCCGCTGATTTTTTGTTTACACGTTTATAACGAAGAATTCATTTGACAATTACTTTTGTGCCTTGTTTGATGCATACAATTTTTTGGCAATTACTTTGTAAAACTATGTGAGAAGCACAGAGTTGCCACAGTGTTTTCTCTAATGCGTGTACCTGTAGTAAATGTGCCTTGGTTCCAACAGTCCAACCAGTGTTGCCAGTAGATTTCTCGAAAAAATACCTACACATGCTAAAAAGAATCCGATTTTTTCCTACACGTTGAAAAAATTTCCCCTACAAAAATCCCTACGCATTTTTGTCTTTAAAATAGATGAAAACCATTACTTATAAAAAAATATATACATATGTTTATTAAAGCTTTGGTAAAAAAATAAGTAAAAATCTAAAAAAATAATACATACATACATAAATATGTACTTTTAATTAAATTCAATTAAAACAACATAAAGTTTTTTAAAAATTAATATGAATAAAATTTTAAAGGATAAATTCAATTCAGGTACAAAAACAACAAGTAAAAACAATGTAATTTTAAAATTACTATTTATAGTTCTTTTGAACTAACAGTTTCGATAAATTTGGAAATACAATCTCGTCATTAAAGTTTTTAAATTTTATTATTTTTAGCCAAAACTGTTCCAAATCCATTTTTAAAAACATATTAATTTCACTTGTAGAAAAATTGTATTCGATTCTTCGCTACTCATGCATGAGATCATTGAGACTTATGTTAATTTTTTTACATAATAGTTTAAATTCAAACTCATCTTTTTTTTCTCCAAAAATATTTTATAGGTTTAAGAATCCCATTTCTCTAAATATCGAATCATTATCTATTCTATTTTGAATTTCTTGAAGTGCCGTCTGATTTTATGTTGGGGTGATCAGTGCTGTTGCCATTTCCTTCTAGCTCTTTTTTCGCATACGAGACGTTCAATATCAGCAGAATAAATTCCATTAAACCCAGTCTGCGGATGGGAGGTAGTGGCATGTTCAGTATCGTGTTTAATCTTTTCGTTAAGGTTGGCAATGTTAGATTCAATATCCTCAGATGTTCTTAGCTTAATGTTTTCCGCACAATGAGTACTGAGATATTTTTTGAATCCCAGCCTATTAACACGATTGATCATCTTCACATATGAGTGAAGTAAATCAGTTCTTAGTGGATTACAGATTGTCGGCATACGATACATGTGTAGTAATTGGTTGGGTGATTTAGGATAAGTAGCGGAGTACGTACTTCCTGTTTGAGCTGGGTTTGCTTTAGGTTTTTGACTCATTGTCTGTTTATCGAAAGAGTACACAGGACATCCTCTGTAGTTAACAGTGTGATTACCTCCACAATTACTGCACTTTTTTATCTTTTGGAAATATTCGCGATTACAATTAAAATAATTGTCATTAATCGCGAACCAAATAAATTATGTCATGAGTTTTAGTCGAACTGTGTGGGCTTAGCCGAAGAAATTGAATTATTTTGTCTTAAGTTCGTGTTTTAACTTAATTTTTCAGTTAATTATATTCTTCTTGATATCATAGAGTAATCAAGAAGAAATAAGAAAAAAGGTCGTGTAAGGTATTATAATTAAAATATATTTTCTTATTTTGAGAAAATTGTAAAGCTTGTAAAATAATGTTGGTAAATCAGAACTTATGAGTATCAAAAACAACACGAGTTATAGGATATCAATCTCTTGGTAGGAAACTTTTTCTAGAACGAAGTATATTTCTACTTTCTTGGTTTATTTTTTATTTAATTTTTTATATTCATCGAATCCATTGCTGGATATCCACACCTGAAGAATTTATATAATTATGATTGAATAGCTTCATATAACTATAAAATAAACAGTACTTCTTGCACCAGATTTTTATGTGAAGTTGTTCATTCATCATGATATAGTGCCTTATTTTGTAAAACGCAATGCTAAGCGTTGCCAAATTTTGTATGGCAAAATACAAATTACAAAAACAAAACACATGTTTAAAATTTTTTAATGCTTAGCGTTGCGTTTTACCAAATTAGGTCCATAAATTCATCAGATGCAGACACTCATAACTATACAATTTTTTAATGGGCCTTATCGAGGTTGGCGTATTTCGACTTCGAAATGTTCTTTCTATATACTTATTTTTTTTTGTGGTAATGCGAGGTCCCAAGAGAAAACAAACTGTATCAATCGTAATACAATTTTTGAGATATTATGACGTTTTGGAAATAAAATTATGAAAGCATAATAAAATAATAACTGCCTTATTCATAAAAAATATTTCAGGTTTATTAAGCTCTTATTTGACATACATATTTCTATGGGAAATTTGTCAAATAAACCTGTAATAAACCTAAAATATTTTTTATGAATTAGACCGTAAGTGTTTAATTTGGATTTTATTTTTCATTTTGATAATACATATATATATACTATATATACTAATTTTATAAAAGTGTAGGAAAATAAAATACATATGTTTATTTATTTTATGGTTGAAGTCTACTGATGATTTGGTAAAACGTCAATGAAATACAGGCTTATAGACATGAAAATGTATATATGTATTTGAAATTAAAAGTTACAATGTAAAGTTTGAATGAGTTGAACTTGTCCTGTATGCTAATTTGACATAAATTCTTTGCTAGAAAAAGACCAAAATTTTTAACAGTAATCGAGCAATCAATGGGTTCGAATAATTTTACGAATAAAAGGTACGATTAAATAAAAGGTTTCGATTACGATTATAATCGCTATGCAAATCTTAAGTACAGTCAATCAGTTTTATTAAAACGGCTGAAGCTGACCTGTGGCTGTTTGAATTTACACAGCCACAGTTCAAACTCTTTTGAATGCTGATTATTCTGTTGTTGAAAACAAATCCGAACAAACTTGAGAAAAGGAAGAAAATCTATCAATATGCTATTTTCTCTGCAAACTCCAAACATACTTACATGAATATGTCCAAAGAAGTAAAAACTTATTAAAAGTTGACAGCATATACATATATACGATATAACTAATTTGTTGTTCGCAATGACATAACATCGTTTTTTTGAATAACTAAAAACTTCAGACAAATTTTTTAATAATTTTATTTATTTTTTTGATTCCAGAAAGGTGTAAAGTCTCATCTTTTGCTAATTCAATATCTAGATATGAATAATTTGAACAATAGTGCTGACGAAGTTGTTGAATGCCCATTGTGCATGGAACCCTTAGAAGTGGATGATCTCAATTTCTTCCCATGTACTTGTGGATACCAGGTATGTATGTCGTAAAATTATTAATAAAATTGTGTTGAAATATAAAATTCGAATTAAGAAGAAATATTTACTTTTAAAAAATAATTACTGCCAGTTCATAGAGGCCATGTAAAAATTCTCGTCTGGTTATTTACATTGAAAACAAAAACAAATTTTGAGTGATTTGTTTTTGTTTTCAATATAAATAGGCAGACGAGAATTTTTACATGGCTTCTATGAAGTGGCAGTTAATATTTTACTGAATAAGTAAAATATTAATTTTTCAAAATAGTGTCATAAAACTTTAATATAACAGTTCTCAAAAGGCACAAATTACTAACTTGACACCACTCACTCAAAAATACTTGAGCGAAAAAAAATATTCTTGCGAAAGCAAAGTAACAGCTATTGCTTCGTTTTTCATGAAGGGTGTTTTTATAGAAATATAGAACTTTGAAATGTAATAAAAAAAGAACATTTTTTTAAATTGACATGAAATCTATGTTATTCTAAAGATAATCTTCTGGCATTATAATTTAAATACGAATGTTGTCCTCCAAGCGGTCATTCGTTTAGGGCTTATCGGCGTAGACTAGCGACTTCACATAGCCCCACAGAAAATTGTCTAGTGACGTTAATTCACAGGTCCGAAACGTGAAACTATGCGGTTGCCAAACGTTCCTTCAATAAATCAATTGTGGCACGAGCTGTGTGACATTTTGTGCTGTCTTATTGAAACAACAGCTTGGTTGGTTGTTGAATTGATGGACGAAGAAGTCAGTAATCATGGCTCTATAGTGACGGACAGACTGATTCAGGTCTTCCTCTACGCTACGCTCTACAGCAGCAATGACTTTTCTGTACGCACTGTACGATCAGTGATGCCAATTTTTTGGAGTCTAAAAGCACATCAAAATTTAAAAAAAGCACTAGAAAGCATAATTTTGAGATCTAAAAAGCGTAGAAAGCACTAACGTGAAAAACGATTTAAGTTTAATAATGTTTAATATTTTGTACGCTATTCTCTATTTCGGCAATAGTATCAACATCTTAAATGAAATATATCAGACGAAAAAGGTATCCTTTACACCAAAAAAAAAAATAAATAAATACGAAGTTTTTATTAAAGTAATTTTAAGAAATACACAAATTTCTAAAAAGCACTTAATGCTTTTTCTTAGTTTGGCACTAGCGCTCAAAATTTGGCGTGTTAAGTCTTCAAAAAAAAAAAAAAACTAAAAATAGTGCAAAAAGAACCAAGTTGGCATCTCTGTGAACGATGCCTCTGTGGATCCGTATTATCATTTAGAGTAAACGTGGTGCGAAAAAGTTCCATAGTTAATCGAATTAATTACTCTGATGGACGATTATGTTGAAGTAAAATAGAAATAGTGCGCGATACGTATTTCGAACAGACCCATGATTTTCAAATTAAATTTGCATAATTTGGAAGCCTTGTTCCGGCGTTATGCCGAGTACACACTATGGCATTTTGTGACATCGTTAGAAAATAAAAGTATGAACTAGTGGCAACGTTTGTCATTTCCGATATTTTTCGTTGTGTGGCATTACCACACAAACTGCTTAGTCCCCTTTTACAATTGAGAAATTGAAAGGCAGACAGACGAAGTTTGTAGGCGAGGGGCTGAAGAGGTAGAGTGTGTAGTACACGACCCTCTGTACTGGACAACTTTTGTTTCTCTTTTCTACTTTTCGTATTTTATTCTTGTTGTTTCACATGATTTTTGTCCTTTCAGGGCTGTATGCATACTTGATGTGTATCAAGGCATATGTATGCATTTATGTGTAAGTGTATGTAAGTAGCAAACGTCAAGAAGAAAACAAACTATAAATTTTCCGTCTGTCTATTAATTTCGCAATTGTAAAATGTTTGGGCAAGTTCAAAAGAGAATGAGCAAAATGTCTGCCTTTCAATTTCCCAATTGTAAAAGCGGACTTATGCATCTGATGTAGACAGTTGTGAGAATAATTTGGCAGGACTGCATACATAAAGAATTTTAATGTATGCGGGTACAATGTTAAATGTATATTTTATGATTAACCTTATTAATGGTAATATTTGCTCCGAATTTCTTTTAAATTCTGTTAAATTTAATATTCCTTGTCATATTTCTCGTCATTATAATCCCCTTGTTGTCAAGCTTTGTAGATCTAATTATGAAATTGCTGATCCTTTTACGATATTATGTCGTCAATACAATAATTTGTCGAAATTTGTTTTTCTTAATTCATAAGTTATAACTTTTATTATTTATGTAACTCACGTTATACAACCTAATTTTAAGTATTTTATTATTAGGGCCGTTAACAATAAAAAAATTAAACTGCAGTTAACACTAAACTTAAAATTTAAACTATAGTTTGTACAAACTTGCTAACACATATTTCAGTTATTTTTTAAATTTCAATTTATATATAAAACTTTTAGTTAAATTTAACTGAAACAATTTATTAGTTTAAGTTTTAACTGAAGAAAAAAAAATTGAAATATGTATGTAAAAATAAATAAAAATAAATTCTACCAAAAATTAAAAAAAAAACTTTTATTTGAAAAAAATTAAAATAAATATTGAAAACATGTCTCTTCTCGACAGTGACCAACAAAATATCTTCTTCCATAGGTGAAAAGTTTGGGCAACTGTAACATATATGCATATATGTATATATAATTACCGAACCCCTTTTTCTCTATATTTCATTCTGCTTATTTGCGTATTTGATTGTTAAAATTTCCAATATATAATTCAAATTAATTATTTTTTATACGTCCATATTCTGGCATTTATTTTTCAGTTCATTCAAAATAATTGATAACAGCAAGTTAAATAATTTTTGTTTTTTGTTAACGAATATTTTAAACCTTCAGTTAAAACAAAAGTTCAAGCTAACTGTAAGGGCGACTTTTTGGGATTGAGATTAAGATTAGTTTATTTCTGTTATTAACTAATCCGAAAATTAACTTAATCTCTCTTAACTGAGTATGATGTTTTTGAGTGGTAGTATAACCTTCTTATTATGTGTAGTACTGCCATACTGAGGAACAAAATAGTGGCAAAATTTTCTGTGCAAAAGTCATACATGTTATCAACACACTTTGATTTTTTGTGGGAAGAAGAAGAAACTGCCATATTTTGTTATTTACAAGTAAAATATTGCGCGTGTTAAAGGAAATAGATAAATAATATAAAATATATTTATTTATTTACGTGTTTTTTAATTATTTGATCATATAAGTTTTACAAAAAGTTATATGTTTCACAAGTGTATGTTGTTAATATTTATGTAAGATTAAATCACCACGATTGGCCGCTTAAACTAGCAAGTAAAACCATATAATCGACTACCCAAAAATCTCAAATGAAGATTAAGGTTAATTTAATCTCTAATCTTGAACTCAAAAAGTCGCCCTAAGTTAGTAAACTTTCAATATAACTGAACTTCGTGTTAATGGGGGTTAGTCTGTAAGAATTATATCCATTGACTAAATCACTAAATAAATAAAAACAAAAAATTTAAATGTATGGAAAACGAAAAAGAAAGTGGGAAAGCTGCTGTGCTTTCCCACAGGATGCTGTATCGCATAACATGACGACACAGCTTATTCAACTTGTGGAGGTTCGTGAAGCTGTATGGAATCATATATGTAGCATTTATAATGATAGAAATGCAAGGAAACTGCATGGGCAGAACTTTCGGTGGAATTAGTCTTCATCCACACAAAGTTTTTAAACCAACTTGAATCCTGCTTCCGTAAACTGGAATGCAGAGTACAATGGAATCCTTTAGTAGCGCGCATATTAAGCCCTGGTATTTTCCACCACTTTCTTTGCCATTTCTTAGATTTTCTTAATTTGTTTCTGCAATGAACAACACGGTAGTTGAGTATGAACTGAACTTTATTGTTAAGGTCATACAGGGTGTTTTTTAGAGGTATAGAACTTCGAATTGAAATAAAACACAAGAAAATCGTTTTAATGTCCATCAATTTGGCTTTATTGGAAGGATAATTTTATGCCATTAACGTTTAAATATGATTTCGGGCATGTGGCCGCCGCGGCTGGCTCGAATAAAGCCAATTCTACAGGTCCAATTTTCAACCACTTTTTCGAGCATATGGGGCCGTATGTTGGCAATAACGCCACGAATGTTGGCTTCCAAGTCCCCTAACGTTTCTGGTTTGTTGGCGTAGACGAGCGACTTCACATATCCCCAAAGAAAATAATCCAATGGTGTCAAATCACACGATCTTGGTGGCCAATTGACAGGTCCATTCCGCGAAATTATGCGCTCATCGAATGTTTCCTTCAATAAATCGATTGTGACGTGCGCTGTGTGGCATGTAGCGCCGTCTTGTTGGAACCACAACTCATCCACATTCATGCCATCCAATTCGGGAACAAAATAGTTGGTTATTGCTGTGCACGGTGGCGAATCGATTCATTCGGGTCCTCTTCAACACTTTGCTCTACAGCGGCAATTGTTTCTTCGGTGCGCACTGTTCGACGTCTCTGCGGATGCGTATTATCACATAGAGTAAACGTAGTGCGAAAACGATCCATGGTTAACCGAATTAATTGCTCTGATGGACGATTATGTCGACCATAAAATGGACGGAGCTTGCGGTAAACTTCGCGAACTGAACTATTATTTTCGAAATAAATTTGCACGATTTGCAAGCGTTGTTCTTTTGTCAACCTGTTCATGATGAAATGGCAAACCAAACTAAATATTAATCACTTGACAGCTGACAAAATGGCCGCCAGTTAAAAAAGTGATGCCAACTTAAAGTTCTATACCTCAATAAAAAACACCCAATATTTACGTTAAGTTACGAATGAGAATGTATGACAAATAGAGTAATGCATTCAGTGTGATGAGTATTATATGACAGTCAGGGTGATGAGCAGGACAAGCCAAAAAAAGCACAAAAAATGTAAAAAATAAGCTAAAAAGCCCAAAAAACCCTTGAAAAAAGCTCAAAATAAGCAAAATATAGCAAGAAAAAGCATAAACGAAAAACACGAATTATAAATGTATTTTTATAGTTTTTATTCAAATACATGTTTATTACATATTACAATCATATGTTTTTTTAAATTTGCGAATAGGAATGATCTCCGATTGTCGCACAATACCGTAGAATATATAGAAAATTTACGTTCAAATTCAGTCGATGTTACCGGGGCATATTTAAAAGCTAACAATTCACATGGGGATAATGTGTCAATATATTCATCTTTTTCTTTTATATTGAAAAATATGTTATTTTTAATCTTAGCTAATGTGTTGAGTCCAACATTTTTATTATTCAAAATTGTCTTTAAAGTATGCTAAATCAGAATTTACAGTTGGGTTTTCAAATAATAATTTTGCATTGCAAATGGCCTCTGTCTCTTCATTAGAAAACTCATTTAAAACGTTCTTTATTTCCGTAAAATTATCGCAGTCTGTTCGTATAAGGCTTTGGGGATTTGTTGGGTACATAGAGTGCAATAAACTTTTACGAGTGGGTGCCTGAAAATGTTTAAAAAAATTTTTATTGATAACAAGTAAATCTGCTTTGAAATACATATATTACATGTTTACCTTAAGAAAAACGGCTTTGCAATTGCTAACAAGGGAGTTGACATTAACAAAATGTAAACGAACAAAATCTGCGATACTGTGCAACCCATGGGCTAGACATGTTACGTGCAACATCCTTGAATAAAGGGTTTTTAATGACCGCATTGCAGATACCATATAAGGGGCTGCATCAGTAACCACAAGCATAACATTTCTGTATTTAATACCTACATCAGTTAAATGTGTATGAATATATGTACATATGTATGTATATACTTAAATGTTAAATTTAAAAATGAAGCAATTTACATATATACATATTTACCTTTCGGCCATAATAACTGCAAACTATCGTTGAAAAATGCCGCCATTGAACTACCATTTGCTCGTTCCACATGTGCTAAGTTAAGTAAGTAGGACTTTTCTTTTTCCGTTTCATCCAATAAACCAAACACGAAATTTGCAACCAAGCGGCTCCCACAGTCAGTAGTTTCATCTAATGACACCCAAATTTTTTTGTTTGCTGCTTTATTTTGGAGCTCTTTGATATATGTTTCATAAAGTGTAGTAATATATTTTTTTCTTAACATCGTTTCAGAGGGTAAAGAATGATTTGTAAATATTTCAAAAAACGATATAATGCCACGACCATTGACTTTTTGCACAGGTATATTTGCAGTGAAAAACATTTTGCATAACTCCATATGAAATGGATTTATAGTTGGATCATCTGAGTAGCTAGTTAACAATGACTGAGTGCTATTAACATTTTTCTTCTTTTCAGAAGTTGTTTTATGTTTTGATATTCCAAAATGTTGTTGAACATTATACATTTTCATACGTGTGTGAAGATAAATTTCGAAATTTAAACCCAAGACACAAACCAATTGCATTAACAGAGCTATGTTAACCTGATAACAGAGCTCGTTAGACATGAAAATCTTGGAAGTATATACTCCAAATGGAATCCTGGCCATATTTTTCAACAAAATGAGCTAAAAAAAATCGGAACATGCAGGCTATTATATTTTTCTTTATAAAAACAAAAAAAAAGTCATAAAAAATGTAAAGAAACTATAAATTTGTAACTATCAAGTAAATTTAATTTTTTTATGGAAATTTTTGAATTCCTGGAGAACGAACATACCTGGGCTGCTAAATTCTTTTGAAATTTATGTTTTTCGTGCCCTTTTATCATGCCTAGATGTCAGAACCCTTAACATTTGCGTTTTTCACAAAAATTTTTGATTTTTTCTAAATTTTCAAATTTCGATTTTCACTAAAGGACGAATTTTAGGAGAACGAACATACCTGGGCGGCTAAATTCTTTTGGAATGAATGTCTTTCGTGCCCTTTTATCATGCCCCCCATGTCAGAACCCTTAACATTTGCGTTTTTCACAAAAATTTTTGATTTTTTCTAAATTTTCAAATTTCGATTTTCACTAAAGGACGAATTTTAAAAGAACGAACATACCTGGGCGGCTAAATTCTTTTGAAATTTATGTCTTTCGTGCCCTTTTATCATTTAAATTTAGAAAAAATCAAAAATTTTTGTGAAAAACGCAAATGTTAAGGGTTCTGACATCTGGGCATGATAAAAGGGCACGAAAGACATAAATTTCAAAAGAATTTAGCCACCCAGGCATGTTCGTTCACCAGAAATTCAAAAATTTCCATAAAAAAATTAAATTTACTTGATAGTTACAAATTTATAGAAAAATATAATAGCCTGCATGTTCCGATTTTTTTTTAGCTCATTTTGTTGAAAAATATGGCCAGGATTCCATTTGGAGTATATACTTCCAAGATTTTCATGTCTAACAGAGCTCTGTTATAAGGTTAACATAGCTCTGTTAATACAGTTGGTTTGTGTCTTGGGTTTAAATTTCGAAATTTATCTTCACACACGTCATTTTCATCCCACTTATAGTGCAATTACAAATTACACAAAACAAAACAGAATTGTCGGCCTTTAATAATCCCGGGTAATTTTGTGCCATACGGGTATTGAACTCTTTTTTTTTTGTTTCTTTTGGCATTCTATTTCTAACTTTTAAACTTTAATTTTTTTACTAAACTACTAGCGCTTTACTTTTTTAATATTTTACCGTTGTTTTACAAAAACAAATTCAATGAAAACTGATGAAGTTTTATTTGAATACTCAGGCTTAAGAAAATACATAAGTAAGAAAAGGTGCAACATATTAACTTATTAACAGAATGAATCAAAACCTTTCTTCTTTAAAGAAAATGATTGCCAACTTGCATAATAAGCAAATATAAGCAAGGTGTATCACGTAAAGCATTTCTCATAAAAAACTAAGGAAATAAGCAAAAAAAATTTAAAAACTTGGCCTGGTGATGAGTATTATTATGACATCCCCCCGCTTATAAAAAAATAAAAATAGGTATAAAAAGAAATTCAATTAATTAAATTCATTATAAGAGATTATATAGTATGTATATGAATATTATGTATGTATATGAATCAGGAGTAACGGCTTGTAAAATTCGGTCTGTTTTATTGGTCGGCCATATCTTGATGTTTTAGGAATGGGCATGATCATCATCATCATGGCTGTAGGTTCAGGTATTTCGGGTGTCTGTGCTACAACATTATGTGGTATAGGTATTTTTGCTTTTGTCTGTTGTATCTGAATAGAATTTCTTCGTAGAAGCTTTCCATCATCTGGCTTTACCAGGAATGAGCGAGGCATATGTAATGGCTGAACTAGCTGTGTTTAAAGATTGGTCCTAGCGTGTGTCGTGTCGTGCAGTATATTGCCCTATAGTCCCTTGTTTAGTTTTTACAGCTGTCAGGGAGACCAGCTTGTCAGTAGGCGCTCAAAAGTGGTGCCAAAAGTTTGGAGAATTTAATTAAAAAACAAGGCAAGTTATTGCCAGTTTGCGTTTAGAAATTAAAGTCTGATTTTATTAATATTTTGCTCTACTTATATAATAGTTTTACAAATCTTAATTAGCCCTTCTAACTTACGTTTACATATTTATAATTATCTTTTGTTCTTTTCTTTACTATTACAATGGTAAACATTTATTTTAAATAACAAATCAAAAAAAGGGAATTTGGTAATTAGTAATTAAATTGTGACTCAAAAGTATGTCACTCAATCTCTTGCATTCAGCATTCTTATTGTTTTTGTGCTGGGTTGCAATACTTGTGCATTGAACTGCTATTAAAGCAATGCAAGTAATTTATGTTACAGTCCACTACTATAAGTGTGGTACACTACGATATTTTTGGGGCTATCTTCAATGGTTCCGCTTATCCAATTACGATGTCGTACTGTACTTCGTGTTATTCGTGTACTGTACTTGTGTTATTCTACTCATTAATCTTTGATTTGGTGATTGCAAATCTTCAGATCTTGTTGTATTTCTATAGTTTAGAAGGGCAATGTAAACGTCGCAGTTGTCTTTTGAGCGTTTTTTTTAAATTACTTTTGCTGCTTGTACGTACCTTTCGGCTACTCCATTTGATTTGGGATAGTATGTGCTTGATGTTTGGTGCTCGATGTCCCAGTCCTTAATGAAGTCAGAAAATTGTTTTGATGAGAAGTCCATGAAACCGGAAGAGCTGTCGACGATTAACAAGTAATTATTGTTTCTAAAATGAAATAAATCAGTAGCTATAATTTCCCACGGTAATGAGGGAACCGGCTTGATAATCAATGGTTCTTTCGGGTTTGATGGTTGGTATGACTGGCAAATAGGACATTTTTCAACAAATTTTTTTATGTCAGTAAACATTCCTATTTAAAATACGACCGATCGTGCTCTACTAATACACCTTTCAGTTCCTAAATGCTCAATATGAATGTTATGTATTATTTCTTTTTATAAGATTTTTGGTATTAACGTTTTGGTAGATTTATATAGAACACCATCATATGTAAGTTCATCACGAAAATTCCAAAACTCTCTAATTTGTGTTGGTAAATCAGTTATAGATGACGGCCATCCATTAAGTATAAATTTCTTTAGTGTTTCTAGGTTAGATTCATTTGTCGTTTAATTTTTTTTTCTTTTGTTGGTGTAAACTTTGAAAGTTTATGAACTTCGATGTTCTCTTTGTCGACCCATTCATTATTTTCGCAGTCTCTACTAAGCGCATCAGCCAATTTTATTTCTATTTATTTTCTGTATATTACGCCTGGGGAATATGGGAGAACATGTAGCAAAATAGTTTGTAATCTCTGAGATGCTGAGTAAAGTGGCTTTTTAAAAATCGTTTCGAGCGGTTTGTGGTCGGTTTCAATTACTAGCTTTTTGTCGTAAATATACTCTTGAAACTTCTCACATGCAAAACGAATGGCTGTTGCTTTTTTTCAATCTGAGCGTAGTTTTGTTGCTATTTCGATAGAGCTCTTGAATCATATGCTACCGGTTGTTCATTTTGTAGAAGAGCTGCACCTACGCTTGATTTCTACCTGAAGTTTAACATCAAGGTTTGGATCGTAATACCGAAGTAATGGAGTTGATGAAAACGCATTATTTAGCTTATTAAGCGACAATTTATGTTGTGGCGACCAGTACCATTGAACATCTTTTTTTGAGAATATCACGAAGGGGAGAATTTATATCCGATAAATTGTATATAAATTTACAGAGGTACGTAGCCATCCCTAATATTCGTTGAAGCTGAGTACGATTTTCTGGTTTTTTCAGCTGGTTAATTGCTGCAATTTTATCTGGATCAGCAGCTATGCCATGAGACGTTAGAATATGTCCTAAAAATTTTACTTTATTTAAATTTTAGTATATTTCATTGAATCTACTACAATTTTTATAAATTTTTCTGTTTGTTTTTCAAGTTGTTCCTTTGTTTCTGCATGAATTAAAATATCATCCATCGATACTTCAGTGTTAGGCGAGTTTTCTAATAATTGAGACATTAATTGTTGATGGACCTCCGGAGCAGATGCTAGACCAAATGGTAAATGCTGGTATGAATAACGACCCCATGGAGTAGCCATTGTTAAGATTTTCTTTATACGCTCAGTAACCTCAATCTGCCAGAAGCCTTTTTTACAATCTAGTAATGTAAACCACTTAGAACTTTTAATATTTGCTTTGATTTCATCAATTGTTTTCAAAGGCTAATAACGTTTGTGAATATTTTTATTTATATCGGTAGGATCAATGCACACGTGTATCTTACTTTTCTGTTTAACTACAACCATTGGTGAAACTGCGGGAGTTATTTCATCCGTTTTTGTTAAGATTTGAAGCTTTACCATGTTATCTATCTCTTTTTCCACAGAGTCCTTAATGGCATGTGGAATTCTCCGCGGAGCATAATGTTTAAATGTTGGATTGTCCACCAAATCGATATCATAAACAAATTTTTTTACCTTTCCCACGCCATCAGAAATATTATTATCGATTATAAGTTCATTTATACGTAGAATTAAAGTAAACCGTTCGCAATAATTTTTTGCCAAGCAGAGGCTCCAAACTTGGAAAATCGTCAACTACTAAAAATGTTGTTTTGTATTTCTTATTTCGAACAATGCATAATAAATTTAATTCTACGCGAAGGTATATTTTTGTATTGTTTGCCGGCCGCTACATCCATACATATCGTGCCATAACCACCAAAAAGCTTCAGCGACATTATTTTCGAACATCATATTTTTGGCGATAATCGATTATTTACCATCGCAAGTAAGCTTTTTTGCGGTTATAGCACGACTACTCATGATTAAGGATAGGATTTTCATGTAAGTACATGTTTTCTGTGGTTGGTCGTGGATCAACGTAACTAAAATATCTTTGCGAATCAACAAAATTTGCGACAAAATGGCATCGATTTGTTACTGCATGTTTTTTTTTCGTTATAAATATATATTTTTAATACATTTTTAAGTTTTTTCATGCTATAAATCAAATTTGGTTTCTTTTATTAGTTGCGAATTATTTCAAATCTGCAGTTTTTACGAATGTGTAAGAACAAAAAAGAGGAAAGCGAAAAAATTTACGATCACATTTTTTGTGATATTATTCGATATTCAAAAACACCTTCAACTTATTGAAAAATTCATTACCTTGGCTTAAGTCAAGAATACCAATACCATTGAAAATTAAAAAAAAACAAGAGCAGGGGATAATAGCCCGTTTTCATTTTCACTAAACTGATCTTTCTATTTAATCTTTAAAGAGCAATAACTCGGGAAATATGGGCCGCAGCCAATTTTTTTTATCAAGTTTTTTTTCTTATTTTTCACATTACTATCAGATAAGCTTTTTAAAAACTTCTTTTTGAAGATTTTTCACAGTTTCCTATGAAAAGTTCAGAGCATCATAACTCGGAAAATATGGGTCGCCGTCAACTTTTTAATTTAATTTTTTCTTCTTATTTTTTAATTTTCAATCACATAGGCTCCTTTTTATTTATTTTTAGCTGCTTTACTAAGCTGCATTTGTTCCAAATATTTATTTATTTTTTATGTACTTCAGAGACGAATGACACAACATTTCTCACACATACAACTATAATTTTATTTTTGACATCACTGATTTAAACCCAAAAATGTTTGTGTAATTTTTTTCAGCGCTCTACTGGTTCCGCATTAATTTCAAGTGTCTATAAAGTGCTTTTGAAAGCTCCTTTGCTTGTTGCAGCCTTTAGTGAAAAATATTGTCGGATACTATATTTCCATTAATAAACTGGAAGAAATTTTAAAGTCAAAAAACTTTGGCACTGAATTGAGGGCAAAACCTCTCTTGATGTTTAATAGCTCAAGTTGAATTAATTGGAGATATGGTAAAAATAATTTGTGTTCTGAAATACAGAATAAGTCAAGAGATTAAAAATAAATTAGAAGTAGTAATGTGCCCCAATAACTTCGGCTGATAGAAATTTTATTTTTATTTCATAAAAGTTTTTCAGTAAAAATCGCCAAAGATTTAACTTTGACAATTTACAAAAACAATTATTAATTTACGTACATATGTAAATAAAAGTTCGGCTGAACTTTATTTTGTATGTAGTATGATTTGACAAAATGTTTTTAAGAAAGCATTGCAGCTGAGCTTTTGATGTTTTTTAAATTTTTAATGACAAAATGTTTGTTAAGAAAGCAATGAAGATGATTTTTTTAAGTTTCTAATATTATTAAATGTTGAAAAAAGTTGATAAATGCATATTTTATTAGTTTTAAATACATATTTTTTTATTTTTACTGCATATTTTATGTACATAAAAAGTGATTTTAAATGCATGAAAATCCTACTCATGAATATATAGGAAATAACAGTTTAATAATTCTTGTATAATAATAATTTCAGACTATTTTTTCATCTACTGATACCAATTTAATGTTTAGATAATTGCTTAGTCACGAAAATTTGTCCAAAAAGTATTTTTACACTTTGTAATCAATTAATTTTTTGTTTCTATGTATAAATATAATTTATTTGTCCCATTTCTTAGCTTTGCTTCCACTTTTCAGTACTAGCTATATAGCACTAGCAAAAGCTTATTCACACTTTTTATAGTTTAAACATTTCAGGATAGCTAGTACTGAAAAGTTAAAGCTAGTGCTAGTACTTGGTACTTTGTAGTACAACCCAGCAAAAAATGACAATACAAATCATTAATTGCTGCATTGATGAACTCAGCTCCAAGTACTTCCATTTCTGGCGAATCATCAATGAATTTAACACATAGTTGTCATAGGACGGAAGTCATCCAAACAACCGAATGGTATTCGCTTAAAAGGTTGTCGAGAACAATTTTTTATATAAACAACAGCCTTAGAATATTAAATTCAGTACCTGTAGTTATTGCTATGCAATGAAAGTAATAAACCTTTGGAACTAGTTCCGATTTTTTTTGCTGGGAAACTACATTTTTATTCACTCGACCCATTATTTATTCTTGGTAATGAAATAAATTTATTTTTCAAACTAATTTTTTATGCCATTTATTTAAAAAATAAATTTGGATAATACGAATGTCTAAAAATGGCGAATATTCGCACATCAATAATACACTCATCCATATGGACATCATCACGAAAATAGTCGAAACCGATTTTCATTTCTAAAAATCAGGGGGTTTACTCTGTAATTCGAAACGAAAGAAAATATTTACGAATTTGTATCTTATTAACATTTAAATTCGAAAGCCTTTTCCTTCATTTCGAATTACAGGGGAGACACCCATTAACTTCCTGCTATAGCGGGAAGTAAAAAATATGCTATTTTCATTATTCTTTTTTATTTGTTTTTGTTACAACATATGAATGTATTTTAAAGTTCGATCAGTCATAACCAAAACCAAAATTCAATTGGTTTCTATGGTTATGGCTATGGCGTTATGGCGAGTCATCTATAATCAAATACAGTGTTGCCTATAAGTTTGGTAATTTAAGCTTTATTATATTTTTTTTTGCATTTGCAATTCAGCACATGTATTTTTGGGCGGTTGTTAGTCTCTAACGAAATGCATAATATCATTTATTATATTTTTATTAAAGTTATGAAAAGCAAAGTGTAAAACGTATTTCTCTTTCACACTTCATTTTTTTTTTCAGATTTGTAGATTCTGCTGGCATAGAATTCGAACGGACGAAAATGAATTGTGTCCAGCATGTCGGAAAGAATATCCTGAAAATCCTGCTGATTTTAAGCCATTAACTCAAGAAGAGGTAAGCTTTTTAATTCAAAAATTTATTAATTCTATGAGCAATTACACGGAAAACGGCAATTGAAATTATTAGTATGTAAAAATAACATAATTTGCTAAGCGCTAAATTATGTTGCGCTTTGCGTCGTAATTTAGGTTGGTCTGTAAGTGTTTACTTGTGCTTTCTTGTTTATTGCATTTGTGGTAGTAGTCGGCGATGAACAAGAACTAAATATGCATACATACATACATATGGATGAGTATAGAAGCAAAGCACATAAACAGTAAAAAAGTAAAGTAAAAGCTGTGTTAGTTCATTTAGTTCAAAAATTTAAATAGTTCAAAAATTCAACTAGTGAGCGTAAAACAATTGAACTATAGTTCATTTAGTTCAAAGTACTGAATCGTTCATTTGAACTAGTTCATGAACTACACAAGAATAAGCAAAGGTATTCCAGCGTGATTTCTTATGTGCAAGAGATTTTCCTCACCCTAGTCTCGTGGTTGATTTGTCACTTTCATATACGTGACAACGTGACGTTTCTAGCATTTGCATATTTTTAACACATTTTAATAATATGAAAGATATGACCATTATCATAAAACATCCCCTTCATCTGCAACTTGCATGTAAGATCCCGTTTAGATGAAGGGTGACCTGGCTGCGACAACGCTTACGTTCTCTTTTGGAGTCCCTTCTTAAATCCATACGTGTTTACATGAAGACTTTTTTGTCGCAATAGTCAGGTGACTTTTTGATATTAATTTGATCAATGCTTTTTATTCGTTCATTCGTAGAAGTGTTGCCGTAAAAGAACTAATTGTTAGTTTGAGAAATGTAGAATTAATATGACCATATATTTTAATATTTTTTTTTTAATTTACTACTAAATTACACTAATTCCTTTTCTCTCTTTACTTTATTTCTTTATAATTTTTATATTATAGTTGTTTATTTCATGAATGTTATAAAAAATTGGTTTAACTGGCAACACTGCTTGCACATAGCATTAAAAAATACGAGAGAAAAAAATATGAGAGCGAGAAGAGTTTAAATTGTCGCTTCAATTCCCAGTACGTGCGACTTTTGCTACCCCGCAAGCTTCTCTTCACTTCTCGCCTACAAATACGACTCGCAGGAGACGTGTCGCAGCTAAGCCACCCTTCATCTAAACGGGCTCTAATAAGATGAACCTCTTTAATAGTATGTTCACACGGACACCAATTATCGAGGTTCGCTCGCTCATTCGAGGTTCGCGGTCGAATCTTGATTGAATCAACATGGTTCGCCATACAAATTTTTGAGAGCGAACCATCTTGGTTAATTTCGAACCTTGCTGCGAACCATGAAGAAATTGCTGTCATCGCTAATTTTGATAACAAATTATCGCTAATTTATCTGAACTAGCTGTCGAAACAAAATGAGTACACACATACACATACACATCTACACATGCGTAAACAAAAAACAAACCAAAAAATGGATGCGTGTATGAATTAAAAAAAAATTAGAACACTTGTTTATATACTGTAAAAAAAGCAAGTAACACAGGATATAAAACTCGTGCCAACTATTCACGTATGAATGTATGCATGCATGTATACATTGTATATACATCAAAATAGTGATGCCAGCTCTTGATACTCAAAACGCGTAAATTTTTTTTTTGAAGAAGGGCTAAATTGAAAAAGTATACGTTTAACGCAAAATAAAGTAAAATTTTTCGAATAAGCGGGAAAAAGGGCTAGTTTTAAAATAATTCTGTTGTAAATCAAAACATCAAAAACATTTCTGTAAAGTAATTTTTTTTAAATAAATATCTATCATGTGATGAACACATACATAGCTTGAGATTTTACATTTCATATTACATTTCAATAAGGTAAATGTAAATAGTGTACATACATACATATATAATAGAAGTGTGGAGACTTCCCCTAATACACTTTAGTTGAACTATAAAATTTTTAACATAGTTTTTTTTTAAATATTGTATTGTATTTTAGTTATTAAAAAATTTTTCAACTGAGAAAAAAGAAAAAAACCAAGAAATAAAATGTATTTTCATTTTTAAATAGTATTGAATTGTATATAATTTTGTGAAACTACAGAAGTATATATACATATGTATGTATGTATGTATGTATCTATGTTAACATAAGTACATACATATAAAATTGGTCGTTATTAAATAAAATTTCGATTTCTCGCTCTTCAAAAAATATACATACGTTTTCTGTTTTTAAGCTATACTGAACTAATAGAAGATTATTCTATATTCTTCTTCTGCTTTTTAAATGGTAAAGCAAACTAGCAAAATAAAATGAGTAGAAAGTCCATATTGCTAGATTAAAGGAAGAAAAAGTTCACAAAGATTAAAATGTAACCAACATTATGGCCCGTTTAGATGAAGGGTGGCCTAGCTGCGACAAGGGTGGCCTAGCTGCGACACGACTACTGCGAGTCGTCTTTGTTGGCGAGAAGTGAAGAAAAGCTTGCGGGGTAGCAAAAATCGCACATACTGGGAATTGAAGCGACTCTCTCACATATTTCTTTCTCTCGTATTTTTTTATGCTATGTACAAGCAATGTTTCCAGTTAGACCAATTTTTTATAACATAACATTTTATAAAAATTAAAAAAAAAATAAAATATATAGACATATCAATTCTACATTTTCCAAACTAACAATTAGTTCCTTTACGGCAACACTGTTACGAATGAACGAATAAAAAGCATTGATCAAATTAATATCAAAAAGTCCCCTGACTATTGCGCCAAAAAATTCTTCATGTAAACGTGGGTGGGTTTAAGAAGGGACTTCAAAAGATAACGTAAGCGTTGTCGCAGCAGGGTCACCCTGCATCTAAACGGGCTCTTATTATTTTGATATTATTCTCAATCGAAGCTTGAGTGATAAATTCATCCTGTGCAATATGTGATACCAACTAGACTTTAATTACAACCGAGCGGAAAACTAAAGTGATATTCGGAAAACGGATCTTACTATTTCTTCAAAATATGTTTATGTGAAATCCCCTGATGCGATAAATATTCTTAAAAGGACTAATTTTAATCAAAACGGTTTCTACTCCTTTGCTTTTGTCTTGTCTCAAAGAAAAACCGAATATTAATGACGCTATACTTTTTGAAGTACTTGAAATAATCTGAGAATTAAACAAATCACATACATCTATACTATCCACATTAATATTATATAGCTAAAAAGTTTGTATGAGTATATGTTTGTTAGAGGTAATCCTTGGAACTATTGGTCCGATTTTAAAATTTTTTCAACAAAATGAAGAATGGAACCTCCTAGCGGACATAGGCTATATAAGGTTTCACCAAAGTGCTTAGAATTTTTTCAATAAAATGAAGAATGGAACCTCCTAGCGGACATAGGCTAGGCTATATAAGGTTTCACCAAAACGCTTAGGATAATGGTCCAGGGGCTAAACTTTCTATACTCAGAAAATATGAATTACACTGTGCAAAAGTGGTTCTGACGATCCTTATGTATTTTTATCACTAGTTTTTCCCTATCAGCTCTAGTTTTAAAGATATAGTGACATTAAGCATTTGCATAATTTACACCACTTTTTGTATTATTCCCTTAATAGTTCACGACTGGTCCTCCATTGTAATCGACAGATAAAAATACATAAGGATCAGCTATTTTGGTTTAAACATCACAAAAAAACTACATATAATATGTTGTGCAGTGTTATCATTGCTAAAGAGATCTATTAAAGCAATCGTTTTAACGTGAGTACACTGTTCACCCTCCTCTTCGCTTCCAGTCTATATGTCCGCTCGACCGTCCCCTAACAGCACGCGAAAGTGATTTTAGCTTTTACTATGCTTTATGGGCGATTTTGATGAAATTGAAAATATATATGTATATGTATAAAACAAACATATGGCGCAAATAAAATAATTGAGGACAAGAATACGTTTAGCGGGCTCAACTATTATGTACATACATACATTCTTTCACTGAGGCGAAAAAAATTAAATTATACACATACGAACGCTCATTTACTCAAAGAACGTCATAACTCAAAAAGTGGAATTTTCGAGTTCGTGATGCAGAATTAATCCTCGTATCTTTTTTCATTTATATACATAAAATTCTAGTGTCACGGTGCTTGTAGTTGAACTCCTCCAAAACGGGTTGACGGATATTTATGAAATTTTGTATGTGTATTCGATAGGTCTGAGAATACGTCGTAGTCCATTTTTAGTACACCTAAATGGGATGTGCCATGCCCATACGAACGTCAAAAAGGGCACCCCCATACAAACTAATTAGTAATAATCTTATATCTTGAAAGCTATAACAACAAGAAACCTCAGATTTGGCATGGACTCCTGGAGCCAAGTACGAAGTAATTCAAAATATTGGTATAATAGTACCGTGGGAAGGGGCACCCCCATACAAACTAATTAATAATAATCTTATATCTTGAAAGCTATAATAACAATAGTCCTCAGATTTTGTATGGACTCTTTTGGGAACCAGGTGCAAAGTATTTCAAAATATTGGTAGAATAGGACCATGATGAGGGGCAACCCCCATACAAAGCAATTTATAATAATCTTATATCTTGAAAGCAAGTTAGAGTTTAGTATGGACTCCTATGAGAGCGAAGTGCGAAGTAATTCAAAATATTGGTAGAATAGGACAAAGGGAAGGGGTACCCCCATTCAAAGTGATTAATAGTAATATATTTTGAAAGCTATAATAGCAAGAGTCCTCAAATTTGGTATTGACTCTTTTGAAAGCGATGTGCGAAGTTATTAAAAATATTGGTAGAATAGGACCTCGGGAATGGGCACCACCATGCAGAGTAGTTACAAAAATCTTACATCTTGAAAGCGATAATAGCAAGTCTTCAAATTTGGTATGAGTTAATTTGAAAATATAATATAAGTATAAATTATAGTAAATTTAAAACAATAAATGTTTGGTGTTTTGTTATTTTTATATATTGAGTCATCGTTCACAACACTCCCTGACTACAAAAATATACGTTTTATTTGAAATTGAAATTTTATATGCCAATACTTAGTTTAGAATTATCAAAATGTCAAAATTTTTGATAACTTTTAAGATACGGTATGTAAACTTTCATCGTAAGCGACAATTTACGTACAAAAACATATTTAAATATTTAAAAAAAACCTCCTGAAAAATTTAATTTTTGTCGCTTACGATTAAATCGAAAATAAAGCTCGATATTTCATTTACATATGAGTAAAGTACATACTAGAGATGGGCTAAAAATATCGATGTTAGAGAAAATAAATATCGATATATATCGCCGATATTTCAAAAACTGATATATCGATACATCGATTCTTATTTACGAGTATCGGGTTTCGATATTTTTAAGAGGTCTATAAATGTTAGCCATTTTTTAACTGATATTTCCATCACTGCTAGTGATGCGAAGAAAAAAAAGAGAAATTTCACAACAACATCCAAGGCGCATCTATAAGGTGACCCCACTAACTAACTAAGCTAATACCATTTTCAAGCTTGCGTGTTTAACGCCTCATTAGTGTTTAAGAGCTTAAACACGACGATTTTGAGATGTTTTACCATACATTGACTTTTGTTAAACATCTCAAATGAAGTGTTTAAGATTTAAACTCTTCCTTAAATACGCAAATGGAGTATGTTCTGTCCGTTTTTTGATAACTTTGGCAACTTTGTGTTGTTATTAAATGGCGGCACGTGAAAAATTATTTGGTAAACAAGTAATTAGTTAAAAAATACTCGATTATTTACAAAAACATTGTTGTTTGAGAATAATAAAACAATAAAAAAGTATGCTTTTCGTTCGTATTTTTTTACAAATACAATAATTTACTGATAAAACGTCAACCTTCAACATCTCAAATATAATATGAACGATTGTGTTTAGTTTTTTAAAACACCTGCCTTAAACATGTTTAAGACCTTAAGTGTGAACATAGTATAAATGTCAAATTTGTTATGTGTGGGTATAAGGAGCTACAGTATCTTACGTTAAATTTTTTAAATTGATTGCTCGTGCATTCGCAATTAATGCAGTTTTTCAGAAATTATCTTATAATACAAATTAAGCAGACAGATGTACATGGCTACATGTCGTGTACTAGCAACACATGTAAATATAGAAAATCACATCATTACACTTGTGCTGCCTCTGGAAATGTGTTCGACTCAGCTAAATTTGTCACATTTAGATTTTGGAACAAAAATACTATCAATATTTTACGACATGTAGCAACTAGTAATAATTTAAAAAAATGCAACCAACATGCTGACAATCCTCGTGACGTCATAGCCACATACGCATGTGGCTTTTTACATGTCGTGTACTATAGGCTTTAGTTGTTCACGATTTCTTTAAATATTAAGTAATTGTTAATGGATGCCCAGTGGATATTTCTCGTATTCCGCAACGATGAACTTTGACACGCTCAACACTGGGCATTCATTAAACAATGATTAAAAGCCTTGAGGCTTATTCTGAATTGCGATGCGAAAATCAATGCGATGAGCAAATGAAATGCGATGCGAAAGAAAATTGGTATTCTGTTAGACTTTCGCAATCGCATTCGCAATTTATTTCAAATCGTGGGAACGATGCTCAAATAAACGTCAGTGTCAACAAACGTCAAATTAAAAATAAATAAATAGTTTGTGTTTGGCTGCGAAAATTGTTTATAAAATTTATTTAGGAAATTCTGTAAGAAAAAAAATAATAAAAATGCATTCTGTGGCACTGTGGTTCGACGACGAAGAAGGGCATGAGCAAAATGAAAGGATACAGAGAAGATTGCTTAGAAGCAAATCCGATATTCTAAGCTTGAATGGAAAAATGTAATTTATTTTGATGCTTGCGGAAAATAAACGTTTACTTATGCAGAATATTTCTTTTTTCAGCTTTATAAAAAAATTTAGATTAAATAAAGAAGCATTTGGATATGTCTTAAATAATATTAGCTCGGAATGCAATACTACGACATCAAGTGCAATTCCGCCGATTATCAAATTAGCGGCTGCGTTAAAATTTCTTGGTCAAGGTGGCTACCAACACCTCCTCTAAGGGAGACAGTGGATTACATCTTGATGGGCCACCTCCAGTGCCGCTAATGTCGGTTTTATTTCGTCTAAGCTTCTGTTTGGTGTGTACTTTAAAATCGGCCCAAACCTATTAAAATTAAAGTTGGAGTCAAATATTTTTGAACTGGTTTATATATTTCATACTTTTTTCTCTAATAGGTGGTATATTGATATTTAGTTCTTCAGTTAACGTTTGCCACAAAGTATTTGCCGACTGACGTGCATTTGGTGTTTTCAAATGGCCTTTTGCCAATTGGCTGTGCTTATTCATAAATTCTATCATTATTTCAAATTGACGCGGTTTGGTGGTCTTATTGCTTGCTTCCCTGAATTAAATAAGAAATATATGATGAATAAATAAATAAAATATTATCTTTCGCTTACATGTTTGTACTTTGCGAATGCTATTTTGTTGTCGAATAAATTTTGCGAATTTGACATGTGTTTCACATTTGTTTGACATTTGTTTTCGCAATATAGAATACCGACTTGCCACCTTTTCGCATTTGAAATGCGATTAAAAAGAACATTGCGAATATCGCAATACAGAATAGCAATTGTTCGCATTTATGTATTTTCGCATTGCATTTATTTTCGCATCGCAATTCAGAATAGGCCTCCTTATTTATAAAAATTACTAAGTTTTTCTAAATGCTTAATAAGCAAAATTTTGTATAGAAATCTGTTTTAAAAACCATTTATAAAGCCTCAATAATTTTTATAAATAAGACTGTTAATATTTAAAGAAATCGATTACAACTACGTACATACTCGTATTTAACTTAAATCTTAATTAACTAAATGTTTGTTTCTAGTTTCTGTTTCTTTAAATTAAAAGATTAACTGCAAAATGTAAATTAAAATTTTTACGTAGGTATTTTTCTAAAAATCTACTGATAGCACTGACTGATTTAATTTTTGGAAGCAAAAAAAAAAACGTCACAAAGCTTTTGTCCTTACAAATTAGTTTTTTGTTTGTTTTAAGCGTTTTTGGCCAAAAATATATATATTTTTACAATATATATTTTGACATTTATACACAATAAATGCGACCTGAGTATAAATATGTACATGTATGTACATTAGACCGAACTTTTTTTGTATGGGAATTTTTTTTTTTGCAAAAAAAAGTGTCCCGCCCCCTCAAATCGTTCCTTTTTACGCCAATAGTTAAATTCCAAAATCTTAGCCTTTTTGCCTTAGGTTAAGGCGTGGCACATGCCCACTAAAGTGGCTAAAACTGGTTTATATTGACTTTTCAAGAGACAATTCACGAAAATATAAGTAAAATGTTTCATATATATTTGTAATATATTATTTTATTGCAGTTAACTTACGTTTAATGATTTCATTTGATTTCGTTTTTGAAGTTCTGTTTGCATTCACACAGCAAGGCATTTGTCTTCGGCAAATGCTCACGATTTGTTGTTGTTTACGTTGATTACGGACAACACCAAAGCGTGTGTAACTCAGTACATCGAACACAGTTCCCCATTCTTACTTCTTGCCTTCCTCTCAAACGAACTCGTGTCTTGCAAGACAAATGAAATACAACTCTGTAAACATATATTTGATTGCTAAATAGAATGTTGGCAACAACAGAGTAAAGTCAAGCACGTGGCAATTAAAAGTGTAAAAAGTGAAGTGTAGCCATTTTGAGCTTTGAGTCATAGAAACATTATTGCTATAAAGAGAATTAATATTGATGGTATTTGCAAAATGGACACAAGAGCTAGTGAAAAAATTTATTTATTAGGATGTGACGAAAGCCAAATTGTTGGATCTAAGCTGCCTTCCAATGGACAAGTTTTGAAAGTTTTGTTTTATAACATGCGCAAAGTGAAATTGGATCTTCGTTCAAGTGCATATCTGGTTATCAAAGAGGCCGAAATTTTTTGGAATAAAGCCCGTATTCCAGTTCGTCAAATTGATAGAAGCGTTCAAAAAGTTGAAGCTTTGTATCACCAATGGAAAAATCTACAAAAAACGTGCAAACGCAACACACCACTTCAAAAAAGGCGAGAAGATGAGTTTATTAAAAATATGAAAAACTTATTTGACATTGCGCACGGAAATGCATTAGATTTAATTAAAATAGAAGAAGATAAAGAGTTTTTGAAGAATCAACGTAAAGAAGGTAGACCTGGTGCAATGGTTGGATGCGATCGTTCATTATTTGAAAAAGAAAAGCGAAGAAATATTCGTATTGAGAAAGAGGTAATGCGAAAAGAAAAGCAGGGCGAAGAACAATTCCAAGTATTCCTGACAGCGAATGATTTGAGTGACAATACAGAAGAACTAATTGATGAATACGATAGTGATGATAATACTGATCAAACTGCTAACTGTAACTCGCAACAAAAAACCAGAAAACGAGGAATAAAACATTTTATCACTTCCAAGCTTGTTGCGACCTTAGACAAGTGCAAGGTAAGCGACAGGGACGCAGTACGTATTCTGATAGCTGCGGCTGAAGCATTGGAACATGATATCAGTACATTAGTAATAAGTAAGACATCGATACGGCTTTGCCGTAAACAATTTCGTTCGGAAACTGCTGCAAATCTGATGATGGATTTTAAAAACAAAGATATAAATCAAATAACGGTACATTGGGATGGAAAAATTTTACCATCGATCACAGGAAATGCAAAAGTGGACAGATTACCAGTTGTGATAACAACAAATGGCATTGAACATCTACTTGGAGTACCTGCCCTGTCAGCTGGTACTGGAAAAGAACAGATGGACGCCATACTCAAACTATTAAATGAATGGAATCTAACAGAAAAGGTATTTAAAAAACAATTTCTTATAACAGTAATAAACAACATTCTTTCCAAACAAGGTACAAGCTTTATGTTTTGATACTACAGCGACAAATACAGGTAGATTACAAGGTACTTGTATTTTATTAGAACAACACCTCAATAGAGAATTGTTATATCTCCCTTGCCGTCATCACATATATGAACTCTTGCTGAAAAGTGCTTTCGTGAAATATGATTTAAAATTAAGTGGACCATCATTAGATATTTTCCAGCGTTTTAAAAAATATTGGCCCAAAATCAATCAACAAAAATTTGCAAGTGGAATGGTGGATAAAAAAATAAACCTTGCGCTTAACAAAACTGAACAAGATCAATTAGCTCAATTTGCTCATAACTATGTCACTATACAACATCCCAGGGCAGACTACAAGGAGTTATTGGAATTGAGTCTTATATTTCTTGGTCGAAACACAGAACCTGTAAGGTTTAAATCACCTGGAGCGATGCATCATGCCCGATGGATGGCTAAAGCGATATATACGCTTAAGATTTTTCTTTTCCGCCACCAATTCTCAATGTCATCAGATGAAGCAAATGCTATACAAGATATAAGTGTGTTCATTTTGAAAATTTATTTGAAACCGTGGATTGGAACGCCAATTGCCGCGAAAGCACCGTTAAATGATTTAAATTTTATTAAAAATATTATTAAATTCAATGAATTGAATGAAATAATAAGCAATGAAGTAACGAGCAAGTTTTCGAACCACTTGTGGTACCTGACACCAGAAGCAGCAGGTTTTTCATTTTTTGATAATGCTGTAGACGTTGGAGAAAAGAGAAAAATGGTTGAAAATCTCAAAGAAGAACAAAATAATGAGAATAAAAGAATTGTAACCAACATGAATGAATGAAACCAAAAAAATATTTCAGATTTTGTTAATAAAAAAACATTGAGCTTTTTCGAGAGATTTAGTATTGAAACTAACTTTCTAAAACTTGACCCTTCGAAGTGGCACAATGAATCCGAATTTCAAAAGGGAATGAATATTGTACAAAACTTACATGTTGTTAATGATACTGCAGAGCGTTTTGTAAAACTAATGGAAGAATATAATGCAGCTTTAACAAAAAACGAAGAAGAGAAACAATATATCTTGCAAACAGTAACTGATTATAGGAAAAAGTACGGCAGCATTAATAAATCAGACCTTTGCGATTAAGTTTAAATCTTTATCAATAATAGTAATCATTAAACGTAAGATAATTTTAATAAAATAATATATTACAAACATATATGAAACATTTTACTGATATTTTCGTGCCTTGTCTCTTGAAAAGTCCATACAAACCAGTTTTAGCCACTTTAGTGGGCATGTGCCACGCCTTAACCTAAGGCAATCAGTCTAAGATTTTGGAATTTAACTATTGGCGTAAAAAGGAACAATTTGAGGGGGCGGTACACTTTTTTTGAAAAAAAAAAAATTTAAGTCCGGTCTAATGTACATATGTATATGAATTTCCTTTTACCCTGTTTTTGTTAAATTTTTTGTTTCTATTCTTTTACTGTTTATATTGAATTTTTTTATTGTTTTTATTGAATATTTTGCTTATATTGTTTTATTAAACTCTTTGATAAGTAAATATTGAGTTTTGAATTATAAATTCTTGTAACATGCAGTGCAGATTCGGTTAACGCAAACAGTAGAAATTTTAGGCTATTGCGAAAATTGAGTTTGTTGCGAAAACCTAGTAAAAAATTTATATGACTGTTTTCCACTAAAAAGTTTATTTTAAACCAAATAAGAGTTTTATTGAAGAATCAAATGTTAACTTTTAAAGTAAATGTATTTGCCACGAACTTCTTTAGTGGTTGCTAATTTTTTTTAATTCTACATATGTATGTACTGTTGGTGTACGAATTTTGTATTCATTGCAAATCGTTTTCACAGTTATGCCACTTTCAAGTTTATTCAGAATTTCGCTTTTTTTTTGCTTTATTGATAGTTTAACAAATTTTGTGACTATAGGATTTTTTTTATCTTACAACCACTCACAATCAAAAAATTTTTAAGCTGCATTGTTTCTAAGCTCCACTCAAAAATTATTTTTCATTCCTAGAGTAGCGGTAAATAAAAATTATTTGTTTACGTTAGCATAAGATTTTAGTTTTAAATTTATTATAAAAATCTAAAGTAAAAAACAAAACGAAAGAGAGAATCTTAACTTTGTTTGCAAAGTTGCGTTAATTGAGGTATTGTTTTTTGAAAAGATGCGTTAAAACAGTCATCAATGTTAAGAATTTGGGTTGCGTTAACCGAATCTGCACTGTATTTGTACATATCGAGCCATACCCGCCAAAAAAAACTTAACCGACACATGTTTTGGACCTCGCTTTTTTACTAAAATCGATTATTTACGATCGCAAATTAAGTTCGAAAATTATGTTAAACTTTTATGGCACGATATGTTAGTATGTGAATTTATTTTAAATTTGGAATATTTTTGCAACATTTGCAGGCAAAAATATCAATACATCGAAATATCGATGTTTTTAAAAAAATATACATATATCGATACTGTTAAAAATATCGATACGATATATATCGATGCATTGTTTTCATTTGCGCATCTCTGTTATGTGTATATCTACAAAATTCTTCAAAAATACGCACCATACTAAGACCATTTTTAAAATCTCATAACTGTATTTTATTTAAGAATCTTTTAACGGTCTAACTCATAAAAATTATTTTAGGTTTATTACATTTATTATTTTTTATGAATAAGGCAGTAAGTGTATAATTTATCAAAACTCACATGATTAAAAATAACGTTTGAAAAATTATAAAGCAATACCTACTTCTTCATCTCGAAACATTTTAAGGCAACGAAATGTATCCAGATTTGTGTAATCAACAACAAACAAATTTATTATATAAGTATGTAATTATTTAAAATACATTTTAGTTTTAGGTGAATTTTTTAAATAATTTTGAAAAGTATATTTTTAAATACATATGTATGTACATATGTATTTAAAAAAAGGTTGTTAGTTATATTTCTAACAATAAAAACACAGTTGAGCCACAACTAAAAATTATAATCACGCTCAAAAAAAATTTTTTTGTGTTTTTTGATAACAAATGTATTACTTTTAGCGCTTGCCGCAATGCAAATTCCAAACAATCTTCAATGCCGTTTTCGTTCAATTATTACAATTGAAATTAAATTTTATATTCCTTTATTAAATATGAATATTTAATATCTATTTTAAGATGATAGCTTTTAAATCGCAAAAACGACAACGAGACCAACAACGAAAACAGAAAATTACAGAAAATCGGAAACACTTGGCGAATGTTCGTGTTGTCCAAAAAAATTTAGTTTTTGTCGTGGGCTTACCTCCTCGGCTGGCTGATGCTGACGTAAGTATTATTATTGATCTTGTTGTTGTAATTATTAGTACTGTTAAAAAATTTTAATAGTTATGTAAGTAGTTTCTTTACCTTCACCATCGTCTCTATTTGCGACAAGTCAGGTATGTTCTGAAAACTGCGTAATTACCAATTACATACCATTTTGAAAGCAGATGTGTGATTTTGTCCTGGGTGTCGATTCTCGTTCTGTGAAACTATGAAATGAAAGGTTTATTTTCACCATTTCATAGCAATTCTTATTCTCGGTCAGTGAAAAGAATTTAAAAATATTTTCATAGCGCTGCCGAATCTCGTTTTGTGTAATACTGAGTACCCACCTAATTTTTCTAGTGTTGTCATTTTCAAAATATGAGCAACCCCATTCACATTATACTACATTGGAAATAACAAACGTTGCCACTAGTTTACACTATTGCGATGTCAGAAAATGCCATAGTGTGTGTGTACTCGGCATAACAGTGTAAAAAAACTTGAAAAACTTTCATATGAAAAATTATTTTATAATTGAAAAACAGTGAATAAGCTAGGTTCCAGTAAAAATCTATTCTTCTTGATTGTAAACGAAATGAAACAATACCCCTTTATGGTGTTTGGTGGTTTCCGGCGAAAGTCAGGCGTTTTATACTAGAATTAACTAGATTAAAGAAAAATGAAGTTTCTTTTCTTTAATCAACTAAAAATAGTCAAATTTGAAGTCGAAAAATGCCAACCACGAACCACGAGAGGGGGAATGTTTTCATTACAGCAATGACAATCGCATTATATGGAATTGTGAAAAGTGGTTGTGAAAATTAATATGAAACTTTTTGTTTCATACCACGTTATCACAGAACCAGAATTAACCTCCTGTTCTGTATAACACAGCTGTTATGGTTTTAACTAAAAAATCTAAAGTAAAACATGTGAATCCCTTGGATATGAACTAAATGCTGAATTCATAAAACCTTTTGTATCATTGTATCAAATGTATTATAATATTAAACACAATTGTGTAAAATTTGTTGTTGCTAATTTTCATATAAATATAAAACTAGTACTACTAGCAAACGGATGACAATCTCCCCAATCGTGAAAATTTTTTTCCTCGAAATATTTCCACTTTTCACCAAATTGCAATCGCGAGTAATATTTCCCTCGAAATTTTTCCCCTTTGTTTTGATTCCCCTTATCGTGAATAATATTTTCCATGTGAATTTTTTCAAAATAAACAAAAAAACTTTATCTTTGCAGGCCAACTCAATTAATACATGAATAATTTCGATATTTTCCTTCGAATTATATATTAAAAGTTATAAATATTTATTTTTAGGGCAATTGAACTGTTGTTAATTCCCTGCAACACCTTTTTTCATGGAGGTGCATCTCGGTTGTATATAAAAGAACCTTTTTCCACTACATCTAGAATATTTAAAAACACAACTTTAAAGTTAAAAAATTTCATTTGGAACCTAAAACTTGGTATTTCTTATTATTTAACTTAAATTTGTTTGATTTTCAATTAATTTTTAAGCTTTACAAATCTTCCCTTTTTTACATTCACTGAGACTGATAGCGAGTAAAAAATTTCACAGGAGATTCACGGTAGCACTTTTCCCTTCGCGGGGAATGAAAATTTTACGTGAACAAAAATTCCACTTGTTATTCACGATATGCGTGATTATTGCCAGTATTCTAGATGTAAATAATTTTATTAAGATTCATAGAGCAGCTATCTTAACGTTATAAAAAATCCATTAAACAAGCAGTAATTAACCCTTTGACGCATATGGGACACTGGTGTCCCCGAAGTTTAACACGTAATTTCTTCCAAATGAAACAAAATAATTAATCTCTGGTAACACCTATAGCTCATTTGTAAACAAATCTTTATTTTATTTAAAGGTTGATACCACTGAGTACGAAAAATACAACGATTTTTATAAATTTGTTTTAAGTATAGTTTAAAGTTTTTTTCCCAATTTTTGAATAAGTGTTTTCTGACAAGATTTTTTATTATTATAATCCGTTTTTAATTGATATTGTGAGAATGGTGAGTATTACTTGTGATTGTAGTGTATTTTATTTAAAAAAATACTTTTGAAATATCTAAATTATGAAGTCTTTGCTAAGGGACACCGGTGTCCCAATATGCATGAAAGGTCGAGATAACTAAAATTTAACTTAACATATTTTACTATTTAAATATAAAATATTTTATATGTATATCTAGGCTCGTAAAAGTGATAGAATTTTCCATTTGACTGATAATGAAATAGAGGAGTATTTGTTGACCGATAATAGTGATACTGAAAATGCCCTTATTTTAGATGAGAAAGATCAATCATAAGCTGGAGTCTCGGAAGTTGTTATTGAACCTGCTCAGCAAATTCAGTGTGCCAAAGTTGAATATCATCCATTTTCAAGCTCTTCCGTATTAGTTGATTCAACAGCATCTAAACAAGCCACAGGTATCTTATCTATCTCAACTGATTCATCATTGCGTAGCAAGGATCCTAAATTTAATTGAAAAAAAAACACATATCGTCCTTATAATTTTTCTGACAGTGATTATCAGTTTGGTAAGATTAATATTCATCAAGATTCTGTAAATCTAACACAGATATTTTTGACGCCGTTACAAACATAAGTTAATTAATTGAAAAAACAATAATACCAGAAACATTTCGTCACCCTCATAATAATGGAGCTGTATTTACAACAGATCTCCAAGAAATAACTGGCTTTATCGGTATGAACAATGTGATGGGTTACCATGTACTGCCTACTTTGAGAAGCTACTGGTCCACTGAAGCCGACATGGGTGTTCTATACATAACTGCTGTTATGTCACTATCAATATTTGAGGAAATAAGAAGAGTGATAGTGAGTCGCAACCACCAATGACATCGTCAAATGTTGATAGAGCATACAAAATTAGATTATTGATGGACCACTTAAATTCAAGTTTTCAATCAGTGGATGAACATATGATAAAATTTAAAGGCCATAACATAATGAAACAATATATGCAAAATAAACCGATAAAAAGAGGGTTCAAAATGTGGTGCCGCGCGGACTCTAGAACCGGTTATTTGTTTCAGTTTGATTTATATACGGGAAAGAAATTATCAGGACCAGAAATAGGACTAGGAGAATCTGTTGTTTTTCAGCTCACAGAGCAGTTAGTGGACCTTGGCTGTGAAGTTTATTTTGATAATTTTTTCAATTCACTCATGCTACAACATAAAGTAGCAAAACAAAATATAAAAGCATGTGGCACTGTTCGCTTGCAGCGGAAAAATATTCCTAAAAACTTACCACTAAGTAAAGATATGAGCAGAGGCGATATATATGCTTCTAATTTCGAAGGAATTACTTTCATCAAGTGGATGGATAATAAAGGCGTACATCTTCTCACAAATTTCTTATCACCAATACCTACCCAAAAGGTAAAACGTACACAAGTAGGATCAGCCCAATGTCTAGAGATAAATTGTCCTGATATAGTTTGCAAATACAATAAAAATATGGGTGGTGTAGACCTCATGGACCAGAAGAAAGTCACATACGAAGTCGACAGAAAATCAAAAATCAAATATTATTTACGTCTTTTTTTGACTTATTAGACATTGGAATGAACAATGCTTATATTGTGTACGAAAAGTTATATTCCGAAAAACGTATAGAAGGAAAATTGCTGACATCTCTTGAATTCAGGCAAGTTGTTGCCATGTCCGTGATCGGCAATTTTTCTATTAGGAAACATACTCTGCCCTCTACGTCCATGACTAAAAAGCGGATCCAGAATATAGGACTCAAGAAGTCAATTCCATCTCATATAATGAAAAAGTCGCCATCACGCAAACCATGTGTGCAATGTGCTAAAAGTGGAATAGAAAATAGAACCAACAATATATGTGTAATCTGCAATGTTCATTTATGTTTTACAGCGAACAGAAATTGTTTTGAAGATTTTCATTAATAAAATAACAAATAATAGTACCCTTTTATAACATTAAATCTCATTGTTTTTTAATGCAAACAATTTCGTACCTTATCGCACATTGGGATATATTTGTCCCACGTCATTTCTTTCAATCCGATAACATTTTTAATTTTTTATTGATATATGTATGTGTTTAAAACAACCCTTAATACACTACATATAGATGCTTAAAAAGTTTTGCATACAAGTTTTGTGCGTGAAAGGGTTAAAAAAAACATTCATGAACCCGACTGCGACCAACTTTGAACTGTAAGATATCTTAAACGGTCATTCGAATACCTGTTGAATAATACCCATTTTGATATAGTTCCCCGACTTTTTATTTTTTTCGTATTTACAAAATGGCGTCTGTTGGTCGCCATATTGAATTTTTACTACTCTCATAGCTTTAGTGACACTCCCGGGATTAAGACAAATCGATTGACGTAAGAATAATAACGCAAAAGAACATACATACATACATAGGCTGAAAAACACAATACCCTTTGCGTCGCGCGGTCGGGTAAAAACATCCACACAATATATACATACATATGGGTAATTCCCAAAAAAGGTCAGTCAAAAAAATTTTTTTTTTGTTCAAAAATTTTTGTTTTATTTTTAATAATAAAGCTGAAAGGTATATACATACTTTATAAATGTAAAATTATTTTTAATTTTTGAAAATTTTTGATCGAAATATGCGACTGTAAAACAACTATTTTTTTGCTGAGCCTTTTTTTAGCGATTATTTAAAGTAATAGGTATATTTTTTTATTTTTTGTAATTTACAAATTTTCTAATAACTATAAACTTACGAATTAGCACAAAAAAAGAACAACGGAGTTCTAATAACAGAACTTTTTTGAGTTTGCTATCACTTATACCTTAATGTGGCATCCGTCGCATAAAATCAATATTTATTAATTGGGTTTTCAGCAGTAAATAAGCATTTGTTGTTGTTTAATTTCCTTTGAATTAAACTTCAATCAATATTAGCAAAGTTACTGCGTTCAGTTCTCTTGGAAAAAAATTATCGCGTAATAAAGGTCTTCACGTCAACTCTTGCTTCTGTGTAAAATGCATAATTGCACTTTCTGGCGTGATCAACCCATTTAGTTAAGTTGGCGTACTCTTGCTTCTGTGTAAAATGCATAACTGCACTTTCTGGCGTGATCAACCCATTTAGTTAAGTTGGCGTACGTAACAAATTGTTCGGCCTTATAGGCTTTATTATTACTGAATTCAAAATAAATACAATACAATACAATACAGATACATACATAATTTGTTAATATGCTGAAACAAAGTGTAAGAACTTCGCTGAATAATTTTGTAATAAAAGTATTAATATTAATAACATTCGTATTCCTTAACAAAATTCTAATAACATATTTGGCCCATAGGTTTTTGATAAAAAAAAATTAAATTATCTGCGTGTTCCAATATGTCGCTCATTTTCGTTCGCAAGCATTTAAACGGCAAACAGCTGTTTTGCGGTCCACTAAAAGCCATTAGCACGACAAGTCGAAAGAAAATGAGTGCGAACGATAACGTAAGGATTTCAATACAAATTTTTGCCCAAATAAAAATTTTTTCAGTCATTTGTACTAACTCAAATTTCAAAAGCAAAAAATCTAATTTTTGGATGTGGCAAAACAATTGCACGCTCGTTTTTGTAAAGTTTTTGGTATTTTATTATAAATTTACTTGTTGTAAGTAACTTGTATGACATCCTGACATCGTACACATAAATGTAGGCAAGGCAGGAGATTTTGTAAAAATTTTCGAATTTTTCTGACACAATTTTTCCCAATAAAAAAAATTGTATAAAATTATATCTTGGGAAACATTTTAATTTAGTTCAATAATATACATTTAGCTTTACAAACCGAAAAAAAAATATTCTCATACCTTCAATAGTTTTCGAAATATTTAAAATCGAATTTTGATTATAAAATTAAATTTTCTACATTTTTTCTTATTGCCTAAATTGTTGATCTCATTTTCTTTACTTCAAATGTTTCTTCATTTTTTCTATGTAATCATAATAATTGTCGATTCAACGGTGTATAATATGTATACCTTTGCCATTATATTAGTCTTAAAATTTACGTGTTTTTTCTGCTATTCAACATTTTTTATAGCTCTGAAGGTGTTATTAAATATTTTTTTAATTAATTACTTTTTTTGGCTCGAACATATAAAAATTAATATACACAGGCAGTATATATACCCACGATGACAAAGAAACCTGCGCGCACTCTCCTATTATGGGTATGTTTTTACCTGATATTTGTATCGCTTTTGTAGCTGTTGCTTGTAAAATTTCTATACATTTAAGTTGCGATGCGTTCAATGTTATTTCAGTTAAAGCTATCGTTAATATGGGGAAACCTCAGTGATGGGACTGAGAAATCTCCTACATTTATGTCTAGGATGTCAAGAGTTTCTTACAAAATACTAACAACAAGTTTATTTAACTACAATAAAAGACCAAAAAACTTACAAAAAAGTGCGTGCAATTTTTTTGCCACATCCAAAAATTAGATTTTTTTGCAAAAAATTCAATTTTTCGACCGATGCTGGATGTAGGGTGCATACATCTTCTCTCAGAAACAGTCAAATTTTTTATCAAATACTTAATAATTTTTTAAAATATGTATTACAAAAAATTAAGAATAGTTTTTTTTTCAAAATATAAAAAATTTTCTCATAATTTTCGAAAATCCAAATTGCAAAATTATTCCTTGCTACAATTTTTGAGATATCAGAAAAAAAAATTTTTTCATATGAATTGTAATGAAGTTTTCTTTTGAAAACAACAAAACCAAACGATTTTTGTGAAGCAATAAAGAAGTTATGTACTAACGCGATTAAAAAAAGACATGGCCAAAAATTAAACAAAATTTTTTTCAAGTTAAATAATTTAAAAACTGTAAGAGATAAAATGGTGCTCTACGCATATTTTATTTTTGTTTCTTAACGTTGATTGTCCCGCTGAAAAATGATTAAGATCGGTCGATATTTACAAAAGTTACAAGCTCCGAAAAAATTTCGACAGGGTGCCAAATATAATTTCGCAAAAGCTCAACACTTCTTCTTTCCAAAACAGTTGGTTTCATCGAAATCGGTTCACTAGTTCCAAAGTTGCGGTCTTTTTACCACTTATTTTATTTCACGCCACTGTGCGACGTCATGGAAAAGACTGTCCTCCATTAACACGAAGTTCAGTTATATTGAATGTTTACTAACTTACAGTTAACTTAAACTTTTCTTTTAACTGAAGGTTTAAAATATTTGTTAACAAAAAACAAAAATTACTTAACTTGCTGTTATCAATTATTTTGAATGAACTGAAAAATAAAAGTCAGAATATGGACGTATAAAAAATAATTAATTTGAATAATTATATATTGGAAATTTGAACAATCAAATACGCAAATAAGCAGAATGAAATATATGACAGCGCATAGATAAAGGGACCTAAAGGAAAAAAATCAATTTTCACTTTTTTCTTTTTTCTTTTTTTTTTTGATGTGGACAACATATGAGCATCGAATGAGACCGATTTTTCACGCGAAATAATCAATGTTGCTGAAAATTTCTCACAACTTCGAACAGACTACTAGGCTTAGGAGAGAAACATATACCTAAACAATGTCATTAAAAGTTGCACAACTCTGCAAAATTTACGCTGATTAATATAACACTTACTCAGACCCTGATAATTTCGCATCATTTGTGCAAAATAATTTTCTATGTAGTTGTTGTGATATTTTTTTAATTTGTAATTTTGGTTTTCCATAATAGCGCAACTTTTGACTTTTAATTTTTAAATTATATTCTTACTTTGCTTTTATTGGTTATGAGGTTTCAAAGAATAAAATAAATAAAAAACGATGTTTAGCTTCCAATTTCTAATAGAATAATAATAATGTTTTTATTTTAATTTTATTCAAAAACCAACTTATCATAATTCAACAAGCCTACTTAAATGAATATACATACGGTACAATTCTCTTTTTAATATAAATGTTGGTTTTGCTATGCACACCAAGAAGCGCTTTCATGTGCATTAAACACACCCCTCGTCAAAAGTAACGTTGATTCATACAAACTTAAATATATTATATATATATATATATATATATATATATATACATCTAGTGTAAAGTTATTATGATAAGTTGTATATTATGGGAAAATAATATGATCCAACATTTGTTGCTTGGATTGGGGAAACCCAGAAAAACCCAATCAGATCATCAATAAATTAAACAAAGAAAATTAAATAAATAATACAATAATTCGTGAAAAAGAAACAAAATAAGTAACACATAAATTCATAATCTAATATTAAGTATATATGTATGTATAAAAATAATTATTCATTTAGCCCGATTTTACTTCTCAAACTTATAAATCTGGCCACAGGCAATGGCTTTGTCCAAAATATCAGCTAATTGATTATCTGTAGAAATATACTCAATAGTTATTAGCTTTTTTTCAATTTGCTCTCTTGAAAAATGGTATTTTAT